>CM031241.1:440252416-440852416 GCA_018340775.1 Taxus wallichiana var. yunnanensis | reverse complement strand
AGATTTGATTTCTTCTCTCGGTGCCTAATAGTTGCATCCTTATCCACATTCCTTCGTGCTACCTCTGTAGATACCTTCACCAAGGGATTACTTACTTTATCATCCAACATAACAATAGGCTTTATTGTTATAATAGTGCCTTCTTTAATGACACACAAGATTATATACCGTTTGAGCCTACATGGGACAATTACTTCCTTGTGTGCATGGTAGCCATGTATTCATCCATCAACTCCCATCCATATAAATCCTTAAGGATCACCATGATCCGGAAAGCAGACGTGAGACAATTTTACTTGTTTCTGATCATAGCCCATAAACGAGAACATTAAACTCTCCACTTGTTCTCTTTGATCTTGTCCCTTTACGAAATTGAGCGCTAATATTTGAGCTGGATCTTCTACGTCTTGAAAAATACCTTGTTCTATTTCTTTGGCATCCTTGATCTTTCCTCTTAATCCTTCATCTCTTCATCTTTGGGCTCCTCCACATCTTAAGGTGTACTTTGGGGTGTCGGTGTGCTTTCTACATACTCCTCCACTTCCTCGTTCAGCCTTCGGATATCTCCTTCTTTCTCAATTGCCTCTTTCGAGGAGAGAGTCACATCGATCTTCGTCGATTGTGGTGTCCCAGTGCCTTGGGTCCTCGTTCTCCGACTATCCTCTTGAATCATCACTCTTATGGAACTAATCCCACCTCCAAGTCTATCTCTTCTTCTTGGGGATGAGGTGGAGTACTTGCGTGCTCACCTCCACTTTATCTATGGTCCGCCTCCTACCTCTATGCTCTAAACTACCACTAAATTCTTGCTCCTCTTCCTCCTCATCAACTATTATAGTTTTTGTGGGATGAGGAACTGGCACATTCTCTATTGTATGCTCAACCTTAGGCGGCCCCGGGAGCGTGAAATCATTCTCCATATACTTATTATTTTCCATCTTGGGCTTGACTTGAAGATATACAAGCACTTTGCTCTAATGCCCCCAACTACCAATCTTACAGGTTTCATGCTTATGATATTTGAGATAAGCCTCTCAATATAGGCAGTCCATCCTAGATATACATATGTCTTTCTCAGAGTATGATAATCACAATCCACCTTGTCTACAATAAAGGTCTAGCAAAGCACATCAATAAACCGGTGGAATGATTCCTAGAAGTGGCATGTGAAGGCATACGGAAATTTTCACCATGGGCTCCAAGTCCCATCCTTCATGGAAACTCTTGTGATGTAGAAATTTTGGTACACCACAAAATGCACTGCCTTTCCCACCAATGAAGGCAACTCCTTGGGTATGCACCACTCCTCTTCGAATTCCACGTGGAGTTTGTCATACCACATCTCTCGCCTTCTATTTGAATGGCCCACTCATTGATTGTTCACATAAGTATTTGTCAAATATTTCTACAAGTGACTTGTTTTCCATGGGATACTCCCATATCTTGTCCTTTGGCCCATCGGGCACTCCAATCTCCATAAATACTAAAGACAATAAAATAGTGCCAAAACTAATTTTGTCACGTGCGCGTTTCTTCCAAAATGGTTTCTACTATGTAACCCACTTTTTATAGATCACCCCTTGAGACATTATCCTTGTAATGTGTAACCACATTGTATTTACTTGCGACCACCTCTCTTGGTCATTCAACTTTGTTACTAGATGTGCAACTACTTGTACCACTTGGTACTTCTTTAACTTGTCAATGTACATGCCATAAGGACCCTTGGTATACCCTATATCCTTTCATGTTTACATGATTTCTACCTTATCATTTGAATCAATATCCGGATCTACTCCTGTGCCTTTTAATCTTGTCCTTTTTGAAATGAAGGTGGATGTGATTCGAACCCTCCATCTGGTGAAATAGAAGAAGTCCTCATGGACTTTGCTCATTATCCATCGAACAATGGTTCATACTTGCCAAAATAAGGAAGCTCGTACAACTAGTAAACTCTAACCTATTTTAGCAATTTCTCTCCAACATCATCATACACTAGCATATCCTCGGGTGTGCGCTTGTTTTCCTTCGTACTCAACAACACATCCAATTCCTTTTTGTTATCCGATGTGCGATGGTTGTAATCTCCGATATTACACTTATGGATGTGGGAATCCCATTCTTGTCCCATTATCACGCCTTCTGGATAAAACAACTCTGATAAATCACTCTCGGGAGTAATTTCAATCTTTGCTAACACTTTCTTCTTTCCATTGGCTCCTACTGTAGGTGCTTTCTTTGGTGCCATCCGTAACTCTCAAATTTCTATCCTATAATGTTCGCCTTTTATTTTCTCGCAACAAGCAAGTCCAAACCCTAGCTTGACTCCATGTGCTTTAGTTGAAATCACATTCCCTATCTATTTCGCAATGCTCGCTTCACTCAAACCCTTCAACAATGGGAACACAAGCTTCTTCTACGTACAAATCTTCTCTCCACATCTAGTTTCACACTCTCCGAACCTCAACACGATTCACTTAGCCCATGGCACTTAGATCTTTTAAATTCTTGTGATTACAATGGTAAGAATGAACTTGCATCCCATCCTTATATAGATTTTCAAGAAGTTAGTGCATTTATTACTCCTTAATCTACTAACAATCATCTCATTAATTGATAAATTTCTCAAATTTTGTGTGGTACATCTTCGCGCCCTAGCTATAACCTTCTAGCACGCCTTCCTACCTTACGGAAACAAACTTATCTTTAACGCACTTCCCCGCACTTGAGTACCTTGCTATTGCGCCTTCTCCGGTAGTCTCCATGGCCACTATTTAGCTTTGCGTTATCATGTCCCTTCATTTTTAGATCTATGGTCATCATTTTAGAAGAAATATCTTCCCTAACAACTCCTTTCCAAAATCAAATAGCACATGTAACACTTTATTCCTCAATTTGTACCCAACTATGAACAATAAGTAACAACCACCCCACACAAATGGTATGTGTAGTCCTCTGCATATAAAAATACTGCAATTGGTAATTAGCTTCTGGCATGCAAATGCGCTTATTACACAAAACACCAAACTAAATTGATAAAGCATAGCGAAAAAGAAGGAAATACATTAAGGGAATACGAAAATGAAAACCTAAGCTAAATAGAAATAATGCCTTATTATAAACACCAAGAATAATTATTTATAGTAGGACTTCAGCCTACTCCTATTGAAGTAATCAGTAACCATATTCCATCAAGTGTCTCTAATTGACAAGCGCTTGTGGAAAGTGTCAGTACCCAAATTTAATCTCCTTTAAAGGTGAAACAACATCATGGATTTGACAGGACACT
Source organism: Taxus wallichiana var. yunnanensis (assembly GCA_018340775.1). Lineage (NCBI taxonomy): Eukaryota > Viridiplantae > Streptophyta > Pinopsida > Cupressales > Taxaceae > Taxus > Taxus wallichiana. Next base: position 440,849,127 of record CM031241.1, on the reverse strand, counting down.
CAGAGGCAGATAGATAATTATATATGTCATTTTGTAGTTGGCGAAGCATTCTATCTAACCCTCTAGCACTTAGGATTTGAAAAGGAGTGGGTAGCACCTTAAGAGGATTTGATGTATGCTCACTATTTTAGGTTGTGCCTTTAAACCAAGGTAAGAGAACCCTTTTGTAGCATGTTGTTTATAGAGGAAATGGAGATATCATTCCTAATGAAGTTTTTAAAAATACCTTGAAGAAAATATGATCAATGCAACAAAATCTAACTCTCACAAGTTGTCACTCTAGATAGTGGAGATATTCTCTAGGCAAGGTTCAGGCTACTAAAGACATTTGGAATCCTGATTGTTTCTGCATGTTTTGGTAGTAAAATTTGTGCATTTGTATACACACATGACAAACAGGGGTAGTATGGGTAGGATTAGTTGTTTTTAGATGGATTTTGGTGGGAGGTGAGGTAGGATGAACTTGATTCACCAGATCCTTGAGAGCTTTTGCAAAATGGAAGACTAAACCAACAGAATGCCACAGAGCAGTTAAAATGTTTCTTTAACCAGAATATGTGCTTCAATGGAGGCCCAGATTAGCAATTTTTCACATAATCTATGAGGTTCTAACACAAAGGCTCGAGTTGGAAATCCCATCAAAACATCAAGATCTGAGCCCAATCACGCCTGAGGTACACCCAGAGGCTTATAGACAATCTCTGTCAACAAATGAGAGAAAAGTGATTTTAAATCATTTATTTCACTCCCAGATGAAAGCTCTTATGAGAAAATGAAATTGCAGATGCCACTAAATTGTCACAAGGATTGAGACCTATGTGGTTGAGACAAATTTTGATACAACATTACGGCGGGAACAAGAGAAACTATTTGGAGTCATTCAAAAGTGAAACAAACACATTTTGCATAAGATCCACACAAAATAACTCAAGTTTGATTAAATTTATCAGTAGGGGAAAGTTTCTAGAACAATATCAGATATTTTCAATGGATGTACGCTTGCAACCACCTTGACATGATCAAATTCAATACAAAAGAGATATATAGGATTCTCAAATAGCTTCTCAAAAGGATGGGCTCTATCAAGCCTTTTTCTATAAGAAAATCAGTCCGATCCCTGACACTCCAACCATTTGCACGATAAATTTGTGCCATTTATAACATTTACAACAGAGCCTTTTCCCCCAAAAATCTAGACATTGAGTGCCACCACAGTGTATGCCATGATCACAATCATGATTCCCAGAATCAAATCTACGCAAAAAATCGCCAAGTGCTCGGGGTGCAAGATCTCTTCGAAAATCTCCCGCATTCAACTCCTTCCTCTAGTAGATCACTTTTCCCTTTACTTTCCAACCACTTCCACCCCTATTCTATCCAATTTGGTTCTTTGCATGCCCGGGAAGAAGAAATGGAAGATCAGATCGAGCCCAAAGGTTAGATCTCACTTTAATGGTAGAAGACATCCCGGATTTTTCTCACCAAACCCAGATATCAACAGGTCCTTCACGTGCCAAGGAAAGAAAAATCGGGCCGAATCCGACAGTCAGATTGCATATTAATGGTGAGAGATGTTTACAGACCTTCCCCACCAAGCCAGGCATCTAGATTAATGTTCCCCTTTGTTTGGCGTGCAGGAGGCTCCAAGAAATGATAAAAAAAAAGAATATGCATCCCCAGGAGCTTTGGAGTGAAAATGGCGAGACGATATAAGAGACATAGTTATCGTTGATTTCTATTTTGAATTTGGACCATCCATGTGGGAGATCCATTTTAGAGTGGGCTGCAGGTTCCTTTTTTCCTTTTACAACTTTTGGAAAAATGTAAAATTTGCACATTTTGTTCGCGCCTCCACCTTTGAGAAATGAGCGACATGTGTCCTAAGGTGGGCCCCAAAGAAAACCGTGGCCAAATTTTTCCATGTCACCTCTTTTTGGAAAAGGGGAAATTTTCCAAATTTTCCCCGCAGCTCGCCTTTGAAAAATTGGCACGACACATGTCCCAATGTGGTCTCCATCGAAACCATACTTCCTTTTTACTTTTAACTCCTTTTTTCCAGAAGGAAAATTTTCCAAATTTCCCTCGAGAGTCCGTACCTCCACCATTGACTGGAGCAAGCTTTGAATTTTCCTTTATTAGGCTTGCGAGACCATTTTGATGTTTTAATCTTTTGAATATCAGGGAAAAAAATCCAAGTTACCCCCGATGGTCTCCGCCTCCCCCCTTTGACTTGAAACAAACTTTGACCACCACCTTTCAAGATTGCGGGCCATTTTGAGATTTTGATCCTTTTGATGACAAGAAGCAAAAATCGAGTTGCCTCACGATGGTCCACTTCCCCACCCTTTGACATTTCAAACTGCGACATGTGTTACTATGGCGCATCTTGAGATGATCCCCAAAAGTTGAGACTTTGAATGAGCGTGGGCTCGCCACGTGTCTCGGGCCCTTTAAGAAGTTGCTAAAAATTCTAAGGAAAGAAGACCCGGTGGAGACCTTTACGTGTCACTGTGGCACAACTTAAAAATCCTTAAAGCTTCAAAATGATTTGGCGGGGGGCACACTTCCATTTTAGAATTTTACTCCATTTTCCAATTTACCTCCAAAGGCCCACATCTCTGCCATTAGTCTTTGCCACGTGTCCTCCTGCAGGGTCAAAGTGAGACCTTTTCCCCGCCACTTAAAATTTGCTTTAATCAAAGTGCCAGGCGGGGCCGTTGGGGTGAGTTCAAAATTTTTGCCAAAGTAGCCAAAAATAATAAGTTCACAAACAAACCCGCGCCCCATCCAATTACAAGAAGCCACGTAAGCATCAAAAGAACCAATCAGATTTTGAGCGTGGCTATGGGACCAAATTTGCCTTTTACCAAAAATTAAAAAGTGATAAGTTAAAGCATTCACTCGATGTTCCCGACCAACCAAAAGAAGCCATGTGAACACCAAATGTTGAGGAATAAATTTGACAGGGGAAAAATATACCCGTTAGATCGTCGAAATACAGAAATTGCCATTCACGCCCAAAACTTGATTTTTTTGTTAAGGATGAAAATATTTTGAAAAAAACAAGTGAATCATGGTTCGAGCATCTTTTTGACCATGGGTTTGGATTTTCAAAGGCATATAAATGTAAATTTATCATTTTGAGCTTCCATGGTTGAGGAAAAATGGAAAAGCTCGCAGATTTTGAAGAAATTAGGGTAAAAACAAGGCAGACTCGGAGACTCTTTCAAGGAGGGACATGACAATGTATTTTTCAAACAACTCGAGGCATTCAAATAGAAGTATAAAATTTCAGAACACACATGACCAAATGAAAACAAAGTGGCAAATGGGGTGAAACAAATTTGAGCACCAACATCGGCTCCGACTCGGGGATGGGAACTCCCTACGAGTGCCACAAGAACAAAGGTAGACCAAGTGCCAAAATATCCATTGGGCAAAGGAGTCAACTTGCAGAGCACAAAACTAGAACTGTCCCCCAAAAATGAATAGAGAAACCAACAAAAATAGGCCGGGGGCCATAACGAACAAGAACACGAAAGACAGAAAACAAACCAACAAACTATACATTGTACAGATGATGTTCACCTTGGTTCTGGGGATTTAATCCAATAAATGCTTCAAATGCCTACCATTAATAGGTAATTCGAGAAAATATCCATCCAAATCCTTCAAGAAGAAGGTATGCTCACCAATTCGAATATATATGGAATAAGGGCCCATCCACAAGGTGCATCAAATTTACCGTGTTTTCCCTTATCCTCATGCCTGCTATCCCATAACAAAGACAAGATCTCCAAAATTGAAATCTCTTGGGGTGACCTTCTTTTCGAACAAATTCTTCAACTTCTCCTGAACTTTACATGCCTTTGGTGGGATGCCCTCCTTTATTCATCAAGTTCAACAATGCATTTAATGCGGGCATCATATGGACTCACCTCTTGATCCTCTAGTTGTTGCATGAACTGATATGAGGATAATTGCATATGGAGGGGCAGCAGGGCCTAAGTTCTATACACCAAGTCAAATGGACTCCTTCTAGTGGCTTTTAATAGTAATACGGTCTACCCTGCATAATAGAATTCAACTTCTCACCCCATTTTATTTTATTCAACTCGAAGGTTCTTGATAATCTTCAACAAATTTTTATTACTTGGACTCAAAGCATGTCCATTTCCTTGGGGATTGTAATTAGATACATATGTCAAGTTGATCCCATATTCTTTACACATTTCCACTAAAGGTTTAGCTCTAAATATCATGGCATTGTCAGCAACAATCTTGACTAGCACCCCAAACTTGTAGATGATATGGTTCAACAAAAAATCTATGACAATTTGGTGTGTTGCTCTTTAGGTGGGGATTGGATCGACCCATTTGGTGAAGTAATTAGTGGCTACAAGAATCCACTTATGGTTAGTACTTGAAGGGTCTAAAATCTCACCAATTAAATCCATCCCCATTGCTTGAATGGAGCTTCAATTGATACAGGTTGCAAAGGAAGGGAGCTTGAAGCTTTCAGTCTTCCAGAGAAAGCGACAACTCTCACATCTTCTAACCAAAAGAGTTGTATCCTTGAAGATATTTTGCCACCAATAACCAGCCCTTGGGATCTTCTGTGTTGTGACCCTTCTAGAAAAATTCCCCCCACAAAATCCTCCATGGAGATCAACAATTATCTTGGGGGCTTCATCTTTAGTAATGCACCTTAAGAGAACTCTCTCAGGGTTCTTCCAAGCTAACCCATAATTAGTAATGACATATTTCTGGGAAGCCAACTTAAGGGATCTTTTTTGGTTATTACTTAAATACTTAGGGCAGTTCAGATGTCTGAGATAAAAAATTACATCTTTGTACCACTCAGAACTCATCAATTTTTCAAAAACATCTACCCTACCTTCTTGTACCTCATTTACGTCAATAGTTTGCAAGTTTCTCTCATCCATAAGCTTAGCCAAGCCCAAACCTCTCACCAATTTCTTGGTTTGGATATCCATGTCATATTCTTGTAACTTGTTCACCCATCTGCACCTTTTGCTCAAGTCTTCCATCTCTGATAAGATGTATTTCACCATGGTGTGGGGAACATAAGTAATAATCTTAGAAGTTAAAATGTAAGGCTTGAAAACCTTTGTTGCTTTCACCAAGGAAAATGATTGTTTCTCCATAATAGTGTATTTCATCTCGGCCCCCTGTAATGCATTACTGAAGAAAGCAATTGGCCTCTCAGCCCCCTCATCATCCTTCTCACGCACTGAGGATGGAAGCAATAGTGTTCTCTGACACAAAAGAGAATAGTTGAAAGGGCTTCTTATAATCTAGAGTTGCTATAAAAGGTGCATGCTTTAGTGCCTCTTTAATCCCATTGAAACCTTGGATGACAGCCTCCTCCCATTTGATGTCCTGGTCCTTTTTAACATGGAAGTGATTGGAATGGTCAACTCAGGAAAGTTTGATATAAATCTTTTGATGAAGTTTATACGCCCAAAAAGAAGGACTGAATTCCTTTCTTGGTTCTTGAAATTGGGACGTTGATGATGGCTTCTACCCTTTCTCGGATCAATCATCACCCATTATTGTGACACAATGTGACCAAGAAATTTTTCCTTCTACACACCAAAATGGCACTTCTTTGGATTGAGTGAAATGCCATATTTTTTGCATCTTATCAGCATCTTTTCCAAGTGCAGCAAGTGATCAACTTTCTTTCTTGAGAACATAGTTAGATTATCTTGGTAGACAATAATAAAATCATTGATGTAACCAGCAAAAGCAACATCCATTACTCTCTGAAAATTTGCTCCAGCATTCATCAAACCAAAGGACATCCTGACATATACATAAGTCCCCCGAGGAGTTGTGAAGGTGTTTTAATTCTTTTTGATTCCTTCACCACAACTTGGTTATAACCAAAGAAGCCATCCAGGGGTAGAAAGTAGCTCAGAACTAGTCACTAGCTGCAAGCATGTTTTCCATGTTTGGTAAAGGATAATTATCCTTCATTGATGCCCTATTTAGATTCGTGAAATCCACACACAACCTGATGTCACCATTATACTTTCTAACTGGTACTAGATTTGTAATCCAAGAAGTATAACTTGTGGGTTGAATAATCCCTCCATCCCTCAGTCTCTTAAGTTATTCTCGCATCTTAAGAGATAGGATTGGATTAATTGGCATCTGTTTCTACCTGAATGGTTTTTCATTGGACTCCAAGGGAATCTCATGTTGAAACAAATCCTCTCTGTATGCCTTCAACTCATAATAAGTCCAAGCCATGTAGTCTTGATACCTTTTCAGAAATTGGATGTAGGATTGATTTTCTTCCTTGTTGATATTTCGCCTAACCAAATCTTCCTTGGTTTCTCCTTTGTGCCAAGGTCATGATCCTCAATATCCCTTGAGGTTGTCATGCATCTGTTAATAATGCGATCAACATTATCAAAATTGGACTTGAGAGCAACCAGCCCTTTGGGAATGGTATTAGTCTTTAGTTGGATGATGCCTTTGCCAAACAAGGTATCTTTACCTTCTGCTATGCACACCATTAGCTCCCAATCAATATTTTGATCAGCGAACTCTCCTTTATATCTGCAGAAATCTTCTGACTTGAGTATCATCATCAAAAACTTACCAATGCTTAATATTGTCAAGTACAGATGGCCTTGTTAACACCTCAACATCATATTCACAATATGGGGATACTACAGAATTGTCAAAATGAGACCCCAACACTGCAAGTTTGTCTACCAAGTAATTTAAATTCCTATCATGATGCACAATGTTGAATGAATCAAACATCTCAATGAAATCCCAAACGCATGCTTGTATTGTTTCATTCATCGATTCTTTATGGCATATAGTTTTCGACTTGTTTTACAATTCTAAGTCTCCTTGACAATGATGTCTTTAACACCATATTTAAAAGCAATCCTTAGACCTAACAATAGTGCCTCATACTCAACAATGTTATTAGTGCATTCAAAGTTAAGTTTGAAGGAAAAGACAAACTCTTCCTAGCACTGGGGAGATTAGAACAACACCAGCACCATTCTCGAATCGGGAGCAAGCCCCATCAAACAATAAAGTCCAAGGAGATCCTACCTATTCAAGACATTTGCACTCTCTAATCTTGTGCTCTTTTCCATCAACAAATCCTATGAATTTATTAGCATCAACACTTGTGTACAGAACTTCATAAGATGGCTTGTTGGGATCTTCAATAAGGTGCAACATCTTATTTTCCCCATACAACTTGACAAGGCTGCCCTTAATTGGAATGGTGGGATAGGACATATCCATTTGAACACTCCCACCAACACTTGTAGCCCATTTTCTAGACAACAACATACCCCACTTGGTTGGGCAGTCAACAATAACTACATCAAGCTTCAAATTCCTACCTGGATAGGTTGCAAGTTGTACCACAGACCCTTCACACATCCCACCACTGGCACCTCTCTGGAATCCATAGCAGTACACTTCCCATATGTTGTTGTTACCTTGATGTCCAGCTCATTCATGACCTCAAGAGGCATAACATTGCATGATGCCCCGAGTCAAAGATATAGTTGTGTAACAATTTGTCTTTAATGATCACAGTGGTGAAGAATGGATCCACATTCAATTGAGAATCTACTAAGGATGTCCCTAGATAAACCTCAGGTAGTTCATCTAGCTCTTCGATCTTTGGTGGTGCTTCTGTTTCTTCAATGGTTGGAGGAGTCTCCATAATATGTACATTTCTACCTAGGGCAGTCTTCTCTTCTTTCAATCCCAAGTATTCAAATGCTCTCTTTTTGTGCTCAAGAATCCTAAACAACTCAACAATTGGAAAAAAGACTTTGATTTGACTTAAAACTTGGGCAATGTCATAAGAGATGGATTTTGGCAAGGTAGTATTGGAAGGAAAGCCAACACATTCACTAGGTGGTACAATATTTTTGACATCTTGGGCATGAGGAGGGGTATGATTTTTGTTTTGAACTATAGGGATTTTAACAGATGCATCTTTATTAGGAGCCTCTTTAGGTATGTTTGAAAGTAATGGAGCTTTTGGATTGGCTTGTGGCCCTGCACCTTTGACAACCCTACTTCTTGTGTTGTGTTCCTTTTCTTGAGCCACAACAACATTCATCAATAATCTATCTTCCTCAGATGGGATTCCTTCATCATACTTCTTTATCATTAAAGACCTTAAATATTCAAAGTCATTATTGGGAAATTCAAAATCTCATACAAGTATCTACTTATAGAATATGAGAGGGAGGAAGAATAGGTACCCAATGGATGCAATCAAAAAAATCAGCAGCAGCTTCTAGCACTTATTACCTGATTGAAGTTGTCCCTTGTTGTGAGCTCGTGGAGCAACCCATCATGAAAACATCATCATTATTGTCATCATATGCTTCTTCTTCTTCTTCTGTTGATCTTCCTCATATGGAGCATGGGGCATGAAACATCTGTCACACTAATCAATGAAATCTATCTCCTCCACAATGATACTCTCACGGTAGCCAAAGGATCATGTACCATTCTGTTTTCCCCGACACTGGGACTGCCTATTTCCAAATCCAATAGGTCCCTTTCCTATATCATCAAATCTTTGGTGATTTGTAAACATGTCTTAGCCCCCGCTTGTGTTGACCTTGTGAACTTTTCCCAATCCCCTTTTCTTCCCGGCCTAATTTGTATGATATTTCTTTAATGCCCATACCAAAGTTTTTATAACTTCTTCTAAATCATGACCTTACTTTTTTAGGCTTTCTAGGTTAATTAGTTTTACACCTTCTCTTTTTGGAGGCTTTCCAATTGCCTTGATGTTATTCTCTATTTTCGGGCCATGGTGATTGCTTGCCTCAAATTAGTAGGGTTCTTGTCCTCTGAAGTAGTAATCAGCCTTTTTATGAAATGCATCTAAATATTTGATCAAATATGATTCATCACATGGCCTTATCCTAATAGGCAATCTCCTCAAGGTATTATTAAACCTTGTGTTGAAATCATGTCTTGAATCATTAGGATTCTTCTTTATGTTTTCAAAATCTAACAAAAGAAATCTAGGGTTAGTTCTATCACCATACCGCAATCTAAATGCATTACTCATCTCTGATCACAGGAATCTATGGAATAACTGAAAAGATTTTTACCAATCCCTAGCATCTTCTTCCAAAGTATGGCTAAACAATTTGATATATACATCTTCATGTTCAATCTCAAAGTCTTCCATCATATTGATAACAAGATTCGAGATGTTGATCTCCGTTATAGCGTTGTTCCTTGGAACTTTGGTAATCTATTTCTTACATCCTGGGAGGCGCATATGGATAACCAACCATCCCAACAAAATTTATAGGTCCAAAGGTGTTTACAACAAAATGGGGTTTGGGTGAGGGCAAGGCCATGTGGTTTTGAGGAGGTTGCCCTGGAGGAGTGACAAATTGATAAGGGGTAGAGGGTCTTTGAAACACAGGAGTATAACTTTCAAAATGGGTATCCCCTAAAGGCCTTGTTTCTTGGAAATCTCTATCAATTTCTGAAAATATAGGTGCAAAATGAGAGGCAAACTTTTCAAAATCAAATAAAGGACCCTCCCAGTTGGAGAATTCAATTACACAAAGAGGATACCTAATTAGAAGGACTTGAATTGCACTCTTCAATAATAGGCTGATCACTTTCATCAAATGAGATCCCTTTTCTTGTCTCGCTTATCTCCAATGACTCTCCGGATTTTCTTCCTTCGACTTTGTTTTTCGTAGCTCTGGGAATAGTGTCCTAGTAGGATCCCTAGCAAAGAAAGACCTTCTTCCTTCCCATTTGCAAATATTAGTAACAAATCTCACTTTGAGAGGTTAAAACACTTGGTACTCATCAAGAATTAGATCAACAGGGAGTCGCCACTAAGGATTTCCACCTTAGTTGTGCAAATGCACTAAATATGATCTATTAAATGTATGTCAACACTAGAAAGCTGGAAATGGAAAGATTCGACTTTTCTTTATCAAGATTTATCAATGAAAGAACTTATAACTTTGAATACTTCTTACAGAGCCCGAACACAAGATAATATGAAATAGTCTCATGTAAGAACTCAAATCAATTCCCAACAATTTTAAAACATTCCTCCATAATGCATGGCACTTAAGAAACATGTTGGTACTTGAATTTAATCTCCTTCAAAGGCCAAGCAACATCATGGATTTGACAGAATGATCGAGGTAGATAGATAATTCTATATGTTTTTGTAGCTAAGGAAGCATCTATCGACCCTTTAGCACCCAGGATTTGAAAAGAAGTGGGTAGCACCTTAAGAGGATTTGATCTATTCTAACTATTTTAGGTTGTGCCTTTCAACCAAGGTAAGAGAACACTTTTGTAGCCTATTATTTATGGAGGAAATGGAGATATCCTTCCTAATGAAGTTTTTAAAAAGACCTTGAAGAAAATATGATCAATGCAACAAAATCTAACTCTCACGAGTTGTCACTCTAGATAGTGGAGATATTCTCTAGGCAAGGTTCAGGCTACTAAAGACATTTGGAATCTGATTGTTTCTGCATGTTTTGGTAGTAAAAATTTGTTCATTTGTATAAACATGTGACAAAAATGGGTAGTATGGGTAGGATTAGTTGTTTTTAGATGGATTTTGGTGGGAGGTGGGGCAGGATGAACTTGATTCACCAGATCCTTGAGAGTTTTTTCAAAATGGAAGAATAAACCAACATAATGACACAGAAAGCACTTAAAATGTTTCTTTAACAAGAATATGTGCTTCAATGGAGGCCCAGATTAGTAATTTTTACAAAATCTATGAGGTTCTAAAACAAAGGCTCGAGTTGGAAATCCCATCAAAACATCAAGATCTGAGCCCAATCATGCCTGAGGTACACCCAGAGGCTTACAGACAATCTCTGTCAACAAATGAGAGAAAAGTGATTTTAAATCGTTTATTTCACTCCCAGATGAAAGCTCTTCTAAGAAATGAAATTATAGATGCCACTAAACTGTCACAAGGATTGAGACCTGTGTGATTGAGACAAATTTTGATACAAGATTGCAACAAGAACAAGAAAAACTATTTGTAGACATTTGAAGTGAAACAAACACATTTTGCATAAGATCCACACAAAATAACTCGAGTTTGATTAAATTTATTAGTAGGGGAAAGTTTCTAGAACAATATCGAGCTTGTCAATTTCTCTATCAAGCCTTTTTCTATTAGAAAATAAGTGCCAATCACGACACTCCAACCATTTGCATGATAAATTAGTGCCATTTATAACATTTACAACAGAGCATGTTCCCCCCAAAAATCTAGACATTGAGTGCTACAAGTGCATGCCATGATCATGATTGTGATTCCCATAATCAAATCTACAAAAATTCGCCAAGTGCTCAGGGGGCAGATCTCTTCGAAAATATCCCACATTCAACTCCTTCCTCTAGTAGACCACTTTTCCCTTTACTTGCCCACCACTTCCACCCCTATTCATGTCAATCTGGTTCTTTGGGTGCCCTGGAAAGATGAAATGGAAGATCGATCGAGCCTAAAGGTTAGATCTCATTTTAATGGTAGAAAAAATCCTTGGATTTTTCTCACCAAACCTAGATATCAACAGGTTCTTCGCGTGTGAAGGAAAGAAAAATCCGGCCGAATCATACAATTAGATTAAATATTAATGGTGAGAGATGTTTACAGACCTTACCCACCAAACAGAGCCTCAGATTAATGTTCCCCTTTGTTTAGAGTGCGGGGGCTCCAAGAAATGATAAAAAATAAAAAAAATACGCGTCCCCAGAAGCTTTGTAGTGAAAATGGCAAAGAAATCAGATACAGAGACACAGTTGCCATTGATTTCTATTTTGAATTTTGACTGTCCACGTGGGAGATCCATTTTAGAGTGGGCCTATGGGTTCCTTTTTTCCTTTTACAACTTTTGGAAAAATGTAAAATTTTCACATTTTGCTCCGCACCTCCACCCTTGAGAAATGAGCATGACACGTGTCCTAAGGTGGGCCCTAAAGGAACCGTGGCCAAATTCTGCCATTTCACCTCTTTTTTGGAAAAGGGAAAATTTTCCAAATTTTCCCCACAGCTCCACCTTTGAAAAATGGGCCTGACACATTTCCCAATGTGGGTCCCATCAGAAACCATGCTTCCTTTTTACTTTTAACTCCTTTTTCCCAAAAGGAAAATTTTCCAAATTTCCCTAAGAGTCCGCACCTCCACCGTTGACTAGAGCAAGCTTTGAATTTTCCTTTATCCAGCTTGCGAACCATTTTGATGTTTTAATCTTTTGAATATCATGGGGAAAAAATCCAAGTTACCCTCGATGGTCCACCTCCCCACCCCTTTGACTTGAACCAAACTTTGACCAGCTTCTTGCCAGACTTGTGGGCCATTTTGAGATTTTAATCCTTTTGATGACAAGAGACAAAAATCCAAGTTTCCTTTGATAGTCCACTTCCCCGCCCCTTTGACTTTTCAAATTGCCATGTGTCACTACGACGCATCTTGAGATGATCCCCAAAAGTTGAGACTTTGAATGTGTGCGGGCTCACCACATGTCTCAAGCCCTTTAAGAAGTTGCTGAAAATTTTAAGGAAAGAACACCCAGTGGAGATCTCCACATGTCACTATGGCGCAACTTAAAAATCCTCAAAGCTTCAAAAATGATTTGGTAGGGGTGTGCTTCCATTTTAGAATTTTATTCCATTTTTCCAAAAGGGAAAAACATCCAATTTACTTCCAAAGGCCTGCATCTCTGCCATTGGTCTTTGCCACGTGTCCTCCTGCGGGGTCAAAGTGAGAATTTTTCCCCACCACTTAAAATTTTCTTTAATCAAAGCTTGGCGGGGCCGCGGGGTGAGTTCAAACTTTTTTCCAAAGTAGCCAAAAATAACAAGTTCAAAAACAAAACCGTCGTGCCCCATCCAATTAGAAGAAGCCATGTAAGCATAAAAAAAACCAATCGATTTTGATCGAGTACTACGGGACCAAATTTTCCTTTGGCCAAAAAAGTAAAAAGTGATAAGTTAAAGCATTCACTCGATGTTCCCTGACCAACCAAAAGAATCCACGTGATTGTTGAATGCTGAGGAATAAATTTGACAGGAAAAATATACCTGTCAGACCGTTAGAAATACAGGAAATTTCCATTCATGCCTAGAACCCGATTTTTCGTTAAGGATGAAAATATTTTGAAACAAAAACAAGTGAATCATGGTTCTGAGCATCTTTTTGACCATGGGTTTTGATTTTCAAAGGCATACAAATGTAAATTGATAATTTTCGAGCTTCCATTGTTGAGGAAAAACAAGAAAAGCGACAAAGCCCGTGGATTTTGAAGAAATTAGGGAAAAATAGGGCAGAATCGGAGACTCTTTCAAGGAGTGACATGACAATGAATTTTGCAAACACCCCGAGGAATTCAAATAGAAGTAGAAACTTTCATAACAACCACATCAAGAGACAAAATATTTTAGAACATGCGACCGGATGAAAACAATTGCAAATGGGGCGAATTAAATCGAGCACCAAGCAGAAAGTATGTGAGTGATAACATACGGTCCTAAGAAATGTACTTTAAACTTTCCTAGATGTTGCAAAAAATTTTAAATCATAAAGGAGCACCATCTAGCCAATCTCAAGCTTATTATCCATGATGTGCCTATCATGCTATGCTTTCTTCTGGCCTTTTCCTCGCTTTTGACTCCAACGTCTATTGCTCGTCTCTCATCCAATTATATCAATTTATCAATATGTTCTTCCCCTAGTTTCTCATTAGATAGACCTCCAATGCGTGCAATACGTAAATAAGGTAACATGAATACCATAGGAAGAATGAGTTCTATGCCAAACACTAATCGAAATAGTGTGGTTTTTTTCAACCTCTTATATGTTGTTCTATATGCCCAAAGAATTGCAAAAAATTTATCAACCCAATCTTTCCTTCCAACATCACATATTTTTGTCAATGTCTAGATCAAAATTTTGTTGAAGGCCTCACAGATACCATTTTCTTGAGGATGATAGGGTGTAGTCTTATGGTGCGCAATCATAAATTCATCGATAATATCCTCGATTGTCTCATTCAAAAAAATGTGTGCGCATATCACTTGTCAAACTTAACAGAATCCATATCTTGTAAGAATATTTTCCCATAAAAACCTTACTCTTTGTAGTTCTTTGTATAGTCTGGGTAGGTGTTGCTTCTATCCACCTTGTCAAATAATGCAGTGCAGTGATTATGTTGCGTGATCCGAGTCCTATGCGTGGATGGCGAAATAGAACCCAAAAAATCTATAGCCTATTTTTCAAACGGCTCTACACAAGGAAGAGGCCTCAATGGCATCTCATCTCGCTATCCTAGTGTACCAAGGCGCTGAAAATGATCACACACCTTGTAATATGCCTTATAATCCTTATACGAGTCTCCTAGCATAATCCAATGAGTAGTATCTTGCATTTAGTAGCATCACTGCATAGTTTCCACCTACAATAGCACCATGATTCTCTTCTATGATAGCTGGATTCTCATATTCCAGGACACAACGATGCAATAATTCATCTCATCCTAGCTTGTATGAGTCACCACTAATTAACATAAATAGTGTCGTGTGAATGGAAAATTGTTTCTTCTCTAGGGCATTCATTCCTTCTAGTGTCATACCCGTATGTAGAAAGAAAACAATGTACTTTAACTCGATGGTGAGCGTTGTAACCTATATAACTATGCATCATGAATTATATCTTCAATTGTCTACGTGTCTTCCCCGACTTTATTCTAGATAAATGGTTTGGCCCAAAGTTACTTTTCCTCGTTTTACTACATTGTAAAATCAAATTCTTGGAATAAGATCACCCATCGACATATGTGCCCCTGTAAAATGGGCTTGTTGACCAAATACTTCAATGTCATGTGGTCATTATAAAACACAAAAGGCATCGTTAGAAAGTACTCTCTAAATTTATGCATCACGTAGGTCATTGACAAGGCCTCACACTCTATTGTTGTATATTTACATTCCGCATGGATCAACTTTCTACTAGCCAAAAAAATAGGATGGTCTATAATACCTTTTCCGGGATGAGCTAACACCGCACCAATGGTCATGTCGAGGCGTCCATATGTACATGGAATGGTTGATTCTAGGGGAAAACGTAGGATAGGCATTGTAGTAAGTTTCTCATTTAATGTCTCGAATGCACACTCTTGTAGTTATCCAGAGTAAAATGTCCCTTTTCCTTTGAGTAACTCTTCCGGAGGTCTTTATGTAACGTTAGCATAACCTTTAATAAATTTTTTATAATACCATGTGTGAACCAAAATTCCACGCACCTCACTCTAATTGGTAGGATCCTTCAGCCGACAATAAGCGCAACCTTATTTGGATCCAACAACAATCCTTCCTTGTAGATGATATGCCCTAACAAATTTCCAAAAGGTATAGCAAATACACATTTCTTGATGTTCAACAAGATACTTAACTGTCTGCATCATTCAAACATTAAGCGTAAATTGTCACAATGATTTTTAACAAGTCCATAGACTATCCAATCATCCAAATAAACCTGCAAGAAATTGTGAATAAAGTATTTGAATGCTTGAACAACTATGTGCAAAAATACAGCAGGTGCATTTTTCAAACCGAAAGGCATCACAGTGTAAGCAAAACTTCCCCATTCAGTTGTGAAAGTTATTTTCTATTGATCCTCCTATGCAATTCAAACCTAATGATATCTAGAGAATCCATCTATAAATGAATAGATTTCGCGCCCTGCAACGCCTTCTAGTATCTCTTCTGAGAAGGGTGTAGGAAAAGGATCAGTGACACATCCATCATTTAATTCTCTATTTTCCACACAAATCCTAATTTAACCATATTTCTTTATACTGATAACAATAGGACTAAACCACTCCGATTATTCTAAGGGCTTGATGATGTCGATTTTAACATATTTTCAATTTCTTCCTTAACCTTGTTATCCAAAATTCACCCCTCAAGGTAATTTTGATAACATGCATCAAATTCTTCGATCTGAGCAAGTAGATTGATTCGAGGCCCAAAATCATGTTTTTGGGGTCCCTCAAACTTCTTTCTAACTCTCCCATCCAAGAAGAAATCCTAATGAGTTAGAAAAAATGGAAAAAATGCAAAAATATGGTTGAAAGATTGTTTTAAAGCATTTCGGTCGAAGGGTTCGGTCGCACCG
The DNA here is from genome assembly GCA_018340775.1 of Taxus wallichiana var. yunnanensis. NCBI lineage: Eukaryota > Viridiplantae > Streptophyta > Pinopsida > Cupressales > Taxaceae > Taxus > Taxus wallichiana. The sequence continues at coordinate 440,832,911 of CM031241.1, read as the reverse complement.
AGGTTCATTATACCAAGCTTGGAGCCAAAATGCAAAGAAAATCGGCTATGTCGGACATTTTTGTCCCAGGCGGTCCGCGGGACAGTTGGGATGTCGGGATGCGAAAAGCCGAAACGGCTGAAAGTGAAAAAAAAAAAAATCGTCAAGTTTTGTTTTCGCGTGGTTTGGGACATCCGAGCCAAAAGTACGTGGGGGACGTGAACCGGCCGATTTGCCAAAAGACGGTCCATTTCGGGCAGTTCGGAGATTTTCGTCCGGGACAGCCGGGACAAAGGTACGCGCGGGACGTGAAAAGGTGAAAAGGCTGCAAAGGGACAAGGAAGCGCGAATCAGCCGATGCGAGAGAATTCAGCCGGGACAGCTGGGACAAAAGTACATGTGGGACGCGAAAAGCCGAAACGGCCGAGGGCAAAGAAGAAAAGTCAACGTTTGACCCGTGAACTTCAAACGGCCATAACTTTTGACTCCGAGCTCCGATTTTCACAAAATTGGACTTTCTGGAATGAGCACGACGTCCTCTACGCCAAAAAAATGGATTTATTATTTTTAATGAGGGTAGATATATTTAAATAAAAGAAACATATTCGGCTCCAGTCAGTTAATGCTCATTCCCGTCAAATGACAGAAAACGCCTGCCAGACCCAAAATAGTTGCCCACACTCAGAAGGTCATAACTTTTGCATTTCTCAACAAAATCACACAAAATTGGTACCGTTGGAATCCGGCTCTGAGCCCGACATAGAGAAATCAAGAAATTCTAGATTTGATGAGATATTGATGGATATTTTTTATAAAACGTGGCCGGGTTCATAACAGTGTTTTATTTGGTAGTTGGGAGTGCAATTATGAGGCATGGTCACCATTCTTTCTCTGTTGTAGCACCTGGGACAGTATGGGGAGCCTTTTCCAAGCAATATACAATCATTTTACTCTATTTAATGCCTCTTGCAAGTGGTTGAAGGATATATTTCGGGATTTCCATTTTTCCCTTCTCTCTTTCTTCTCATTTTTCTATAAATTGGAGTGTTGGGCTCATTGTAAGGGGGTAGTTTTTGTAGCAAAGCTCTGCCAAAATTGCTTTGTGAAGCTGATGTGTTGTAGGCCCTTGTTGTGGACTCCTTACATGGTGATCCAGGCCCTTTTCTTGTAACCGATTGAACTGTGCATATCAGGAAGCAATAAAATATAAGTTTGTGGATGTATCTTCCCCTGCTATGTTTTCTTGCATTCTTCTTGCCCCTTCAACCTTGATTACAAGAATATTGTGTTTATTATTATGTTCATGTAGGGATCCATTATCATTGTGTATGTTTGAAATATTGTTGTGAATGCATTTTGTTAGATTATGGAGGGCTGTCATCACCTCTTCTAGTGTGCATTTTATCGTATTTCACGCATTTGAAGACTACTCTCACACCCTCCTTTTCTGGTGTATCACCACTTTAGTGTAGGCTTTCATTTTATGCATTCTCTCTCCCTGGTCCCTTGGAAATTTAAATTAGAATAGTTAGTTTCCCCTGCATTAGATTAGATTGTGGCAGGTAGTTTAGGAGCAAGAACCAGACTTTCTCTGGAGGTCTATCTCAAGTAGCAGGTCCCACAACTTGGAGATAGTACCCATGTTATCCAATCACACCGTGAGCACAAGTACGTGCATTTATATAAATAGAAGGGTGTTGTGATTTGGTGATAACACCTTCACACGCAGATTAGGATTCATTCTGCAGAGTCTCAACTCCGACCGGCTTCGCACCTTCCTTAAGCTTGATCTTCATATCTCCTAAGGATGAATGCATGCCTTTTAACTCATGGTATCCCTTAGGAAATAAGTCCTAAAAATATCATAGTAACTCAATGATTTTTTCCACTTGAGTCAAACCAATAATGGCTTCTTTAGATTCATCATTCGAGTGATATTCACTTTCCTTGTCTTTATAGGTTCATGATAGGCACGCGTGGTATTATCTCGCACTTTCCAAAACCTCATGCCGACACTTGTGGAATAATCTACATCCAGATTTTCTACATCTTCATCATCCACCAAGTAGACCATCTTTCCTCTCTCTTTCTCTAAGAAAGTGCGCTCCGATTGTGTGGAAGATGTCCTTTCTTCTTCATCAAAGCGTGATTCAAAGCATGTCCCATAAAATAACTCCTGAATGAGTTCTTCCCCCTTTGCACTATCTCCCATAGTTAAACACTTTATAACCTATAATGCCTCTTCCTCCGGGGGTTTGGTAGAGAATTAGTCAAAAGTCGGACCATTCTGTAATCAAATCCTTCCAAATTTAGGTATCTTGATGTAGTTCTATATATACATACCAAGAACGCGTGCAATCTTGTAAAGTGGAATAGAATTTTTGCACCCAGAGTTAAGGTGGTAAAGTTTCCTACTCCTCTGTCTAGAGTCTCTCACACCGCTAAACGTGGTCTTTGAACAAGTTGCTTACCATGATAAGTGCAGATTCGAGTAGGTGCATTTCTCCTAGAAAGCGAGTGGAAATTGCAATCATGATTTCAATCTATTATGTAATATTATCTCGATAACCACCCACTAGCATCTTTGTTGTCCCACATAATGTATATGCCAACATATTTATTCTCTCAATTTGGTCTATCCACTATCCCTCCATGGCACACAAGAATACCGTAGGATCTCCTTCCCTAATGTACCTAAGTACCGAGTTGTTACCTATTTTCCTAATATAATGAGGTTTGATCCTTCGTTCAACTATGGTTCTTACTTCGCACCCAACTAGTTTGTAAGTGTGATGGGTTCAATTATCATAAGTAATGATTTTGGTATCACTAACTGACTGTGCATCTTCCCACTGGAGAATCCCTTCCTTAGATGGCTCAAGGACCTCTAGGTCGCGAATGACATACACATAGATCCTGTTTAAGTATTCTTCACTTAAAGGAAACATAAGGCATAGATTTTCCATCTCGTTAACGAAATAATAATTCATTCCTCTTTGTTCTCAAAGCTGATATATCCCTTATTGAACCATAGATCAACATTATTTGCATAGCACTAAGGGCTCCCAAGTAGAGCTAGGAAACTATTTGCCTCTGCAAGTGCTAAAACCTCAAAATCCCCAGTGCACTTAGCTCCATGTATAGTAATGGGTGCATCTTTTAAAAATCCAATTGGGGTGGCCTTAGTTTGATTAGCCATGAAAAATACATTCGAGGATGGTTGTAATGGAGGTCTCCCCACTTGTACCCATGTATCTAAGGTAAGAACATTGAGTTACATGCATGTGTCAATCTATATGTTACTCAAAATCCATCCATCCAAAACAAAATTTAGAGTGATTTCCTTGTCATAATCCAAATTATGAGGGGGAAGGTTTGCATGTAAGATCTAAATCTGTTCTCAATACCCGTGCACATAGTGTTTCCCTTCAGCTAATTCCCTAATAATGGAATGATATTCTCCGATGCAACATTATGCATACCTATTTTATATCATTAATATCATATTGAACTATCTCTGTTGCCTTCAATTGTTCCATCTTACGTGATTGCTATTTTAAACATTGTATTTCACCCTAAAGATTTCGGAGTACCTCCATGGTTTCTTGATAAACCTCCTTCTGATGGGCAGGATCTAGGTACCTTGTATGTAGAACCTCCTCCTTAGTGATGGCAAAGTGCCTGTAACGTTTCTTAGGTGCTTGTGCAGCCTTCAACACATGTAGTAATATTTACAGGTAATACTTGAGTTCCGGTGTCAACTTGTGCATCCACTAATTTTCCACAACATGTTGTATCTAAACCATCCCTACACCTTTGTTTTCTTGTTTATGATTCTTACTAATATTCTCATATAAGTCTGGGTATTCCTCATAACTATGATTCTCCCCATAGAAATAACATGTAATATTTTAGGGACATTCAAGCCTGTAGTGGTTAGGAGATCCGCATGTAAAACATGTTTCGTGAGGAAAATCACCTCGTCCACCAACACGGACTTGGCATCTGAAACCACCATGGTATCCTATACCTTTGCCACGACCTCCTTCATAACATCCTTCATTCCGATCATATTGCGCTTGATTGTGATCCTATTGCACACCATTTCCTTTAGAGTAATATCATACTCTCATGCCTCTGTCATTTGTACACCAATATCTATGGCATTATGGATATGACCAATCAATTGGCACTCTTCCGTATCATGAGTCGTGGACCTACAAAATTTACAATAACAAGAGACATTCTTCCTTATCGTGCATTGTAGCAATGGGCAGCGGCTAGTATCATGGTTAAAATGACATATCTCACAGTCTAGCAGCAATGAACACACTAATATGCGGGGACAACTCTCCTTGGTGTGTCCTTCCACCGCATAATCTGTCTGACAAAAATCCAGATGCGCGTCTCATGTGTTGAATTTGTTGATTGTTTCTCCAACTAATTTTCCATAGATGTAATTTGTGCTTCCAAATATGGGCTTACCCCATTGTCTATACTCCCAACTACCTCAACGCATAAAGGTACTTCAAGTGCTTCACACTGATTAGTGTATGTTTGATGTGAAAACACCCTTCTAAAAGGTGCGATCAAACCTCCAACGAAGCATTGTGCATCTTGTCTTGCGTGAATATCATTAGAAAGATTACACACCGAGTTTTGAATTGAGCATCATATTCCTTGACACCCTCAATAGTGCCTCATTTAATATCCTTGAGCGCGCTTATACTCTTCTCGTTAGAACTCGGGGATGTGAAACTCCTTAAGGAAATCATCTTTTAGTGTTGCCTAGTCTATGTAAGTCTCGATCATGATCAAACTTTCTATACCAAATGTGTGTGCATCCTTGTAACATAGCTATAAATTGACTATCCTTGCGCCTAGAAGCCGGTATCCCTTTCACGAGCTAAGATCTCAAACATGTGCAAGCAACATCTTCTATGCCCCATATACTTTGGAAAATGAAGAGAAATCTCCATGTAAATATGTTGGGGTTGGTGTGGACCTTGCCCACCTGATCTAGAACCTCTCGTTCTACCTTTACCTCCAGAACCACCAGTCCCACTGGAAATAGAACCAGCTATACCACCTAATCCTCCACTCATAGCCAGAAGCAGACCAAAAGATGTACTTCCCTGTGTCCCAACACTAATACTAAACTGTACCCCTCTACTGTTTGCAAGGTGGTACAACTCCTAGAAGCGAGTCCAAAATTATGTGTGCTAACATTCTCATGCAGACGTTGTGCACGAAAAGGCACATCCCAAAAAAAAAAAAAAAAAATGAAGACATTTCCCCTTCCATAATTGTTCTTTTCATTTGAATTACTCCTTCCTTCTTCTACCCAAACTAGTGTGTTGACTACTTATCATAATAGATACTATAAAACCAAGCGCAACGGCGAGGTTTCTAGGTAGATTCAGATGCGTGCTCGTGGCCTAGGTCATCTCTACTAGTGCATTTCTTCATGAGGTGAGAAGGACTCCCTATCATGCTTACCCATATGGGGAGTTCCCGATGCTCTTGCTCCATGCCTCCCACATGAACTCAAAATCCCTCATGAGCCATATCTCTCTTCAACGCCATTCGTTCTACAATATCACATTACTTCTCTATCTACCTCTCACACCTTATTATACTTAAGAGGCCTTTCGTCTCTCTACCTTTCTACCGCTAGGTCTTCCATCTTTAACCAAACTGCTCTTGCCCCGTGTGTGGTGGGATTTAGCTAGCCATAGGCGTTTCTTCCAAGTTCAAGGTTACCATCAAAATATTGATCGCCAATGGAATGCCTTTCAAGTAAGCTCCCCGAGATATCATAAAAACTAGAACTTAGCTACCTCCGGGAAAGAATAATGAAAATTGAGTAATCTAAAATATAACTATTCAAAACTCCATGGAACCAAGTATCCCACAGTGTGTGTCCAAATAAGATCTGCATCATAAAGGGCTTGACATTATTCCTATGTCCAGACAAGTGTGTGATACTCCAGTTCCATTTAGATGCATAAGCAACCAGCCACTTGTAAAACTCAACTGGAAAGATAACAAAGAAGCTCTCATACACACAATCATACAATTTTTTTCTACCCTTGTGTGTGTGTTAAACTTAGATCCAGTGTTGAACCTCTATGCATACTCTTCTTCTAGATCTTGTATCCACTCTTCAACACTTGCTAGGGTCAACCGATACATCTTCATCTCAAACCATCCCGAAATCAACTATAAAATAGGTCCCGACAACGGAACCAATGATGCATCCTAAAATTTACCCTAAATAACCTGGACATGCTTTGGCACATCACTCAGCCTAGACTGAGCACTCACCCGAAGCATGCAAAGGTACCAAGCCCCTCTTTAGGGTTGGTTGTGCAGGATGCTAGCATGATGAAGACTTAATGCATGCAGATGCATAAATAACATAACATTCTATAGAGCATATTCAAGATGTAGATCTAAAGAGTAACTATTTTAAATAACAACCATAATAAATTCAACCATGCAAGAACTAATTACAACCATGATTAACACCTAGATTCAGCCAATACACTCCATTATATTAAACACATCAAATACATAGAAGCTTCTTATATTGTTTAGTATCATACGCTCATGTGCGCATCAACTGGAAGCATAACTTCATAATAGCTCACTCTTTCACACACTAAACTACACGAGATCACTATATATTTTTATAGGTGGGGACTTTCCCTTCACCACTTACATAATTCCCAAAATAGGTCGCATCCTTAAAATAGCCATGCGCCTTTACAATAATAGGCACACATGCAAGTGTGCTAATAGACCTTTGACAGTTGGTGATAGTGGTAATTCTATTCTTAGCTTGAACCCATGAAAAGCACTTAGAATACGCTCTTCCAACAATAGCCTATGCGTGTCACGCAAGTCTTTTATCCAATTTGTGTGCTCTACATGCTATCTCCAAAAATAGCTCGTACTTAGGAAAATGGCTAAGTCCCAACTCTGTCCTTGTTTTTATACACGTTTCCTTACCAACCCTTCCGTGCCTTTGATCGTGCCTTATTTCTATGTGTGAATATTCTCTGTGCCTTCTCCTTAGTATCATACTCTTGTCTCGCTCAACAATACAAAAACATTGTCTTGTTTGTGTGTAAAGATTCTATGTCAAATATTATTTTCAAGTATTCATTGTTAAGATTTATTTCATTAGATTTATTTCATTGTCAAGAGATTAGCAATCCCGATAGTTCCTCTGTTATGGAGAAGGAGGAAGACCATGTCAATAGAATTGTAAAACTAGAAAAGGAGTTAGAGGTTTTGAAAGAAGAGCTCTAACAAGTTTCCAAGAGAGAAGGAAAAGGAAGATGCGTGATGATCCTAAACATGATGATGGTCAAATGCGGAAGTCTACAAGAAGCTAAATTCATTGGATAACAGACTTGGAAATGCAAAAGGAAGACATGATTGCACCCTTTCTATTCTCAAGGCTATTTATAACTTCATGGAGTAACATGTCAAAATTGTTTGCATGCTCAGTGACATTTCTACCGCCATTGTGGAATTGGGACGAGGGCGTGACTTGATTCTCTCACAGTTGGACAAGAAGGATCCCTCCCACATCACTTCCTTGGCACTCTTCACCTCTCTGCAGAAGGTGAGGAAAAATATTGATAGAGTAGAAAAGTGAAGAAGATTGTCCTTACTCTTGGTTTTCTATTTTTTTCTTTGGTAGGATGTTGTTTTTTCTTATGCTATGTTGCGTTTTTTTACTATTTGGACCTTTTGTATAGTTTCTCACATAACTATAGTTGGCTACTCATGTATTATCTAGATGTTGATCCAAAATAGATGTATTAAGCGCATTATCTTGATTCTAATTATTTTTGTAACAGGTATAGTCCCTTGAAAACTATTTACCCATAATAAAAAAATGAATATTATTACTTTTAAAATTTTTCCTTCTTTAAGATTACTATTATTTAGTAAGTATAAAGCTAATATTACACATGAATGCATGGAATTTCCTTTCATCATAGTTTTTAGGTATTGATGTTATCATTTTCTAGCATTATGTAGGAATGAGGTGAAAAAAATGTTTATGCACATATTGAAGAAGAGGCCAATCTACGTTGTAAATATCCACACCGTTCATTGGTTTTTAAATAGGTGAGTGCTATAATTTCGCCACATTTTAAATTGATGGAAAAACTATAACTAAATCTTCTTGTGAAGATTTGGGGCATGTCATTTATCGATGATGCAAATAATAATAATAATAAAAATAATAATAAGTGTTTTATAGTTCACAATGTCGGGTGTCCTATTTTTGGCTCTATAGGTGGCTTATAGCATATCGGACTACCTCATACTCTTAGTATATAGGAGGTACCTAATCGTGCTTCAAATACAAGGTGTGTAGATACCCTACCCCCGCAAGATTTGAACTTTCCTACATACCTAAATGAGAAGGGGATGGATTTAAAAAAAAAATAGTTTGAGGTTGTTTTTTTCAATAAATCAATTATGTGCATATGGTTTATGGTTTTAATTTTTTTTTTTATATATATATATTGTTTAGTCTTATTTGATCAATTCATATTGAATAATGTGTTCTGAATTATTTTCTATTCCGATTATTGAAATTATAATGAAATAATATTAAATAAAAGCTAAGGATATTTAATTTTGAAGTGGTTTTACTTAAAATGTTTTATGGACAATCGTTACTACATATAAAGACATTATAAACATGATACAACTAGATAACACTATGTGCCATCTAAACAAATCCTTCTTCAAGATTTCTCATTTCATCGTATTTTAATAAATAGAACCATGCATAACACCTTGATTTTGGAATAACTGTCATTATATACCCATTGTAAATAAAAAAATATTCAGGGGAAAATTGTAGTGGTGAATTTTAGTAGTTTGGTGAATAGTAGATTTGGGAATTTGATTTTGGCAAATACTACAACGGCGATATCTAGGTTTCACCCAAAAATCCCATAAATAGTAATCTGTCCCATCTGAATTGCCAAGGAATTTCTAATCTAAATGTATATTTTTATATTAAATAATCATGTGATTACCATGTCGATTTGAAAACATTAATGTTTCGCCAAGAAATCAATGCACAGGATTTGAAAACATTAATGTTTCACCAAGAAATCAATGCATAGGGATTTGAAAACATTGATGTTTCACCTAGAAATTGACACATCGATATTTGAAAACATTAATGTTTCGCCAATAAATCAATGCGCTGGAATTTGAAAATATTAATGTTTCGCCAAGAAATATATGGAACCTTATTAGGCCAAGAAAACATTCTTGAAATTTTCTCGATATATACATAGAGGTGATGTTCTCCTACGAATCGTGATTTTCCAATTTGTGTATTTTGCGAAGTAGTATGATGGGTGGTTGTATTATTCCAATCATTTAACTAATAAATTAATCTACTAGTGTCATTATCAAACTAGGGATGTGTCCTACATTTGTATGCAATGGATCCCTATGTAGCCGATTATATTATTTAGTCTTTTGTTGGGGGTTTCTAATAGATCTTTCGAAGTTTGCTACTAATATACGAAACTCAATGTTAATCCACATAATTAAGTTCTTGTAATAAAATACTCAAATGGAAATGTGCATGTAATTGAAAGAACACAATTGAAATTACACACTCATAATTGAAACTTGCGGAAAAGTAAAAGAACATGTTAACTAGAAATTACATAAGAGGAAATACACATTCTGAATGGAAATTTCAATAAGGGAAATAAACACACTTGAATAGGAATTGCATGAAACACACTGGAATAGAAATTGTAGTAAAGGAACTGAGTGATTCGACTTATGAGAAAACTATATACGTAAGTAAACATAAACAACCTCTTGTCTCCTCGGTCGAGTGGGCCCTTGCTCTTCCTTGGGACAAAGGAAATCTTAATAACTCAAGATCTTCAAAATAATATCCACTTATATTAATTCAAATAAGTTCCATGACATATTTAGTGCGGAAAGGAAAAGTACTAAATGCAACAAGCTATATCGTAGATTATAAATATTACCAACTACTACATTGTTCTTCAAGGAGGTGTCTTTATATAGACACATGTGGTTACAGAATACACCAAAATTACCAGCACTAATGTCTTCCACTAACAGTATTGATCAAGACTCATAAATTCCTATAGGACTACTAGAAATAAGACCCATACTTATAGGCCGATAGATGGAAAAATTCTTCCACTTCTACACTCCAACTCCAAACTCGGGATCCTTAATTGTATTGGCAATAAACGTTCATTATTTTCCTACACACATCACCACATTTATCTCATGAAGGCAGTTAGTAGGAAGTTATATGGTTAATCAGGTTGTATGAGAAAAAGCAAGGAAAATGCATTAAAATCACTAAGATATACCTATACAAAGCATCCATATGCATTAGCAAATCATGTTTAAATGAGAAATTATCAATCATATGAATGATATACTTGTTCCATGTCCCAATGCAACTCATATATGCCCTTCTTTGTGACCAAGCTGTTAGGCCATGTCATACTCTTCAAATTGGTCAGCATATTGCTTCCTGGTACCTTTACAGTATTTGAAATTACCTTGAACCAAGCTATGAAAATCTCATTTGACTGTTCGTAATTATTTTTCTAGGTTCTAGTAGGACTCAAGAGGAGAGCTAGTCTCACCTGAAGTCCTACCCATTCATCATTGTATTTCTTGTCGGTCCTTTTTGATAATCGCCTTATTATTGTGATGAGGGCATCACCTCGTTTCACACTCCAACTCAAATTTTGAGGTGAAATAAGCTCTCTTCTCTTTAATGGTAAACTGAAGGTGTCCCATCTCCTGTCACAGGCTTGCCTTGCTACCCCAAAGTGTTGCTGACTATAAGTTTTAAAGTCCTCCACACATTTCAGTAGTATTCTCAAAGTATTCTCTCTAATACCATCTTGGTAGTAAATAGATCGAAGTTCTTTTGCATAGCCACATCATTGTGATGTGTAGGCCGAATATAGAATCCTATCAATCCATTTTCTCACCCCACACAATCTGATTCCAAAGCAAGGACTGAAAATATTTTAATTGAAAATCCCCATGAACAAGTTAATGAAGAAGTTAGGGACATTGGGAACTAACATGTTATGGAGGTAGAACTCACAGAGCAGATTTTGAATATTAGGGGTACTGGTTTTGTAAATGGATAGAAAAGTATTACCATCAGGAGATTCGTAAGGATCCTAACAACACAACCTCAATAACTACCAAGAGTAAAATTGTTCCTAAAAAAACATGTTGTAGGTCGAAGACGGTTTCCTACAAGATAGGAGCTTACAAGCTAAAGGACAAACAAAGTCCAAAAGAGATTGCAATTTTTATTTTTCATTTTTGTTGATTTCTATCTCTCCCTTTAATTTTTTGTTTTCTTTCTTTAATTCCAAATTCTGAAGAGATAATTGATTGATATCATTCAAAATGCTAAGACCTATATCTCTTTGTCACTTTAGGTTGCTAACTTCTACTTGTAAAGTCTGTGATTTCTCTAACCTTTTCTATTGTTCATTGGGTAAATTTAGTTTGCAAAGACAAATTTATTTCTTTCATACCTTTCAACTATTCTTTAAGGAATGCAATCTCTTCCAAATAACCTCATGGTACATCAGCTTCACATAACTCTGTGGCTACCAATCTCCATTGCAATTGATTCCAGAGCGGGAATATGTGTTTGTGCATGAAGATGTTTCAGAGTGCGGAGTTGATTTCTGAAGATGTGGGAATATCTGAGCTCTGTGGGATAGGGATAGCTGTAGTGAATATAACATCCGATGATTTTCCAGAAGGGACATCCAAGGTTTCTACCTTGCCCTTCGCTTCCCGAATAGGAGCCTATTTGGGTATGGGCATTTTTTCCCCATTTTTAGATTGAGTTTAAATGGTGTATATACACAATCGATTTGGGGGCATATATATATATACATATAAATGTATATATATATACATTTATTTTTATTTTATTTCATAGTATATATATTTATACAACTGAACTCTTTATATGTGTGTGTGTGTGTGTGTGTGTGTGTTGACTATTTTTTGTTGTGTAAATGTGCAATAGGAAATCGACAATTTCAAGCATGACAAATATTCCCCTGTGTTAATTTTTTTAAGTCTTATCATTCCAAGACACCCTAGGTCTATCTAGTCAGTCCAAGTGACCTCCCAATTAACATTATCTCATACCCCTAGGTGATTTAGGAAATTCCATTCATTCCCCCTAGGTGATTTTAGGAGTTCTTTAAAAAAGAAAACTTCAGGCGATCATGGGAAGGGCTATCACTGGCCTTCCTAGGACTAGAGAAACTCCATGGAGTGGAGAAAAAAATCCAAAATGGACGTGGAAGTGATTAAAATGCATAGGAACATCATGAAGGTGATTTTGGAAGGTTCAGGGAAGATTTGGAGCATTTGTGGCAGTTTCATCAAAGTTAGGGATTCACTGGCCTAGCAAGGCACAGGCCAAAATAAGTTGTGGAGCTTCGGAGGGTGATTCCAGGAGCTCCGGATGGAGTTAGGAGAAAAATAATGCATCTATGGAAATATAATTCTAAACCCTACAAGATGGTGAAATAATATTTTTCACAACACTTTGGCGAATCGGGTCTGTAGGTAGTTTTTCTCATGCACATGTGGAGTATCAAATCAAAAATCCAATGTTTCAGGGATATCAAATGGAATATACAAGATAGTAGACACACACCATTGGATTCAAAAGGCCATTTCCAGTCATTATCATATAACATTGCGCCAAAAACTTCCATCGGGAGCTTAAGTTATCATCATCACAAGTTGTCTTCTTAGAGCAAGTTCGGGACTCCAAGACACATGTTAGCTCCAAGAGCTTGGGGAATTTTATGTCCCGACGTCCTTGAGGTTTAGGTACATCAACCTTGGAAAAAATCACCCAACCCCCATGTGACCTCACGGAGCCCTGCACGACCATCAACATTTCCAGATTCAATTTGTGTGTAATTTGGAGCTCAAATTCCATGTCGTTGGATCAACACCATGTGTCAGCTCAAGGACTACCGTGGAATTTGATGTCCCTCACGTCCCTCACAAGTCGGGTACATCGGATGATGAAAAATGTACCTAGCCCTCTAGGAGAGAGTTTTGGTCACCCACGTGACCGCCTTCCCCCCCTCGGTGCTTTAAAGCCGAGTTATGCGCATTCACTCCCTTTCGTTGGATCGAGGACACGTGTCGGCTCCTTTCTTACCATGGAAATTGATGTCCCTCATTTCCCTTTGAGCTGAGGGATGTCGGGACAAAAAGTCTACCCAAGCCTCTCTCAAGCATGTTTTTAAAAATTCAAATATTTACATGCTTCTAACTGCTTCCACTCCCGTGCATAGCCATATCTCCATTCTTCCTCTGTAACCTCCTTGTCATCAATCCACCATTGTTGAAAATCAAACTGGACCTGTCACAACAATAATATCCTTCAATCCATGAAAGTATACATGTCTTAGAAGGAATCTTGAGCAAACGAAGAAGGAGAAACGAAGAACAACGAAGAGAACAATAGAAAATCTCCATAGCCAAAAAATAGAGATTCACAAAAATCTTGCAAACTAGTGCATGAATCAAAAACTATTTTTTGTTGTTTATTCCTATGTCCACGACCATCAAAAAGATAATTTGAAACTCTCCTCTCATGCAATAGAGCATTCACAATGAAAAATCTCCTTTCTTGCTTAACGAAGAAAAATTTAAATTTCCCATCAAACCGGTTCTCGGATTGAAGTAAAATTTCGGGTGAAACACTAGAAGAAAAAGCCTATCGCAATGGAGTTGATTTCGTCACGAATGGAGACAAAAATCAGAATTGAAAATTTTAAGCTTTATTAATGGCCGGTATGATACAATAATGAAAAAAATCAGCGAGCTTCCTCTCCACTTGTCAGGGTTCTAGTGGGCGAAATCACCCAAAAATTGGAGGGAGTGATCTTTGAAAAATCTAGTTTCCCATGAACTAGTTCTTGTACCATGAAACCCATATTTTTAGGGATATGAAGGGTTGTGTGTTTTTAGTATGCTGCCTTGTCACATGATGAACATCTGTGAAAAGACAATGAGTTATCTCTTCACTTCTCGGGGTTAAAGTAGTGGGAAAAATCACATGCAAATGGAGGGAATGATTTGAAAATTTTAGTTTCGTGTGAACTATTTTTGTGCCATGAAACCCATCTTTTTAGGGATATGGAGGGCTATGTATTTTTTTAGCATTTCTGCGCACGCCATGAAAATCTCATTTTCCCACTTGTTCGATGAAGGAGTTACTCAAACGTGGAGTGTGGAACCCGGAATAAAACCCAAAGTTTCAAGACTTGTTTTGTCACATCCTAACATCTGCAGGTGCACTTACTAAAAATATCATGCCTTCCTATGTAGGGATCTATCACTTCAGGTAATCCACCATTTGAAGAGGATATGAAAAGGAAGTGAACACGAGAGGGAGTATCACAGGCAAAGTCATCGAAAAGGTCATCTCGACTCACAATTGACACTTACTAAAAATAGTAAGTGGTTCCACAAGCCCCCGCTATAAATAGTTGGTTAGTCCGAAAGGTGATATGAACACAATAAGAAGAAATAATTCAAGCTACCATAGTCGAGTGGAGGTTAGGAAAAGCTAACTATGACACTTACTAAAAATAGTAAGTTTCCGAGGAGTACTTACTAAAAATAGCAAAGTTATTCTCAAAGGGAAAGTTTGGTATAATGGGACATTCAGATTTTGATCACATCGAGATCTTTCCATCAACGAGGATCATCGGACTTCATAAGGGGAAACTTCTTCTCTTCTTCTCTCACTCTTTCTCTCTCCTCTTCCCCCAACATTCTCTCTTCTCAATGTTCTAAGTTTACATTGGGGTTGCACTTTTTCATATGTTTTAATGTTCCTAATGTAATAAGTCACCTTTATGTTATAAAAAGGGACTTAATATTCTCCTAGGAAGTTGAAAAGTTTTAAGTTGCATGAGGACATATGAAAATCCATTGGGGGTAGATGATGAGTCATCTCTCATTCTATAAATTGTAAATCCATTCTCTTTTCAAAGGGTTGGTCATTAATTTTGTAAGCTCAAGAGTGCATTCTACCTTGAGAGAACAAAGGAGATAGCCAAATTATTCCTTTCCCCCACTCTCTATTTTTCCTCTATTCCCACACTATGTACAACTTTTGTTTAAGCATCAATACAGGAAGAAGGAGTTTTTAGCTTTCTTTGACCAAGGGATTTCATGATACTTTGTGCTCATAAAATTCTATTTGGTCTTGTTGCCATTGTAGGTTTGTTTCTTCTTGTGAATGCATGTGATGAAATTTCTAACTAGTGTCTCTGCTGAAATTTTATTTTCTACTGCAACATTAGTTCTTCGACCTCTTTTCTTACTCCCCTTTCTCGCTCTTGAGACAAATTATTCCCTAGTAAGAGATTTCTAGCTTTTTCCGCAGGTCGGTGGAGTTCCCCTGTTAGATCCGCGGCCACAAGGCCACAAGGAAAATTCACCTTTCTCGCGCATGCATATATGGAAGCTACACCGGTTAAGTAGAGGGACTTAGATTCCCAAAGCGTTGGCAAGAAATCCACAATTTTGTCCACTCGACAAATTTTCTCGCCAACACTATTAAATATGCATTCGGATGCTTGATAGGAAATAAAACACATAGTTCATAATAGAAAGGTTACGGGTCACATTGTGTAATCAGTATAACATTTGGATTAGCCTCATTGTTATAAATGGGAAGAGTTAATATTAAGTAGAGGGGGAGATCTCTTATTTCCCCCAATCCCATATAAAAATGGGTTGGGGGTGGGGTCGGCGACCTCCCCCCCCTTCCCTCAAGCTATATACTACGAAAACATACAAATGAGTGGCAATAAGCCATACGACTTTTAAACAAATTATTCAATATGATTTTTTTGGTTTTATTATTAACATTAATATATAATATATTAATATTAATATTAATATCAATATCAATATTATAAATGCAATTATTTCTATTTAACTTTTTTTATAAATTTATAAAATAAATTTATATAATTAAGCTTAGTTATAATTATACGTAGATATAGATTTTGTTTTTTCACTTATTTTAAGTGATCAAAATGAGTTGTATGCCATAGTGTAATACAAGTCAAAGTAACTATAAATTTTCTAACCATTCATATAAGAGAAAAATTGAGAAAACTAATAAAATTTCTTATTTAACCTAATATAATTTAAGGAGAAGATTTTTTTCTTATTCTAAGAATTCTAAACAACTAATTTCTTTCTTACAACATAATAAGAAATGTAACTATAATTTCAATATTTTCAATATGCCTTCTTTTTCAATAAAAACAAGAAACTATTTCCTTTCTTTCACAATAAATAAATGACATCCATTTCAAGAAAACAAGTGTATTTTCAACAAGAACATCAATCTTTTAAAATGAAGCATATTACACTTTTGAGGCAAAAATTTAAGTTGAATATAAGCTTAGATTGAAGAGAGCTTCATTTTTATTTCAAAACCATTTCAAAGTTCTTACTTCATCTAAATAATGCAAGATTTGATAGTTTTATTTTGCAAGAACTAACCTATTTAAAATACAAGTTTTCATTCAATACACTCTTGGTAAAGTTTACAAGTTGAAGGGATATTCATAGTAACAAATACAATTTCTTTTGCCTACTTTCCAAATATACATACATTTTTAAAGCTTAATACAAATCAACCTTTCACAACACATTTACAAGAAGTTGAAAATATTTAAAATGTCATTACAATCCCTCCACTTAAGTGGAGACAACATGACAAATATTTTACAAGGAGGGATCTCTCTTAATTTTTTTCTTCAAGTGTAATTATGCTCAAATCTTCACTTGAGCTCAACCATCTTCTTCAACATCCAAACGTAACAACAAAATAGGGGAGGAGGCAACACTCTTCACCCAACCAATAATAAGATGAGGAAGAGAAGCCTTCTTCCTCACGGCCCGCGATCCCCAACAATGAAGTAATGAGGGGTATAAGATAACCAAGGAGACTTTATAAGGCTTCCACAATTAACAATAAAAATATTCAACATAGTAAACAAAATACCAAAATCACAACAAACATGCAAGTTTCCAAGCACAAAGGCTCAATACTCAAGCCAAGAAAGAGAAAAGAAACATGGGGATCTACTTATGCCTCCCAAGGGTTTGGGTGCCCACCTTAAATCCTCCAAGAAACTCAATCACATACCCACAAGACTCTTATGCCTCTATCCAAAAACAACTCTTATGTCTCCCTCAACTCTTATGCCTCCCTCAATAAAACATATAAGATAAGCACAAATTTCACTTATCTACAAGGTGGGACACCCCAACCCAACTCCCTCCCAAAATAAACAATAATAATCTTATTCCTCCCTCAAAAATATCCCCATTTCCATTTTCTCCTACACAACCTAAAGGCCATTCTATTTCCCAAAATCACAAACATACAACAATCATCCATTCACAAACATTTGCACAACAAAATAACAATAAGAATACATGGGTGAAGTCCCTACCTTTCCATTGCAAGAGTATCCAATCCACAAGCACAAGATCCAAGCCTTTCCAAGTCCAAATCAAACATAATCCAACTCCAAGCTTTAAACAAGTACTCCAAAAACAAACTCCTCCAAAATACAAGAGTCCAAATAAAACAAGTAACCCCCAAATCATCAAACAAACTTGAATAAATAGAAAAGAGAGGAGAGAGAGGTGATGTGGCTCCATGTAGGATGCCACATCATTCCTTCTCCACTCCACAACACATAGTCAAACATAATCCCCAAATTCCAATAAATTGGTGGTTGAGGGAATGACAACCCTCTTATACACACAAACTCAAACCCACACCTCTAAAGGACAAAATTAAAAACTTATGTAAGAAAAGTGTAATAAATAGCACCTTTTTGTCTTATAATAACATAATGAGGTCTATTTTTAACCCCTTAACCCATAATGGTAATTGGTAGGTGAAATTAAAAGGTGTGGGACAAGCTTAACTTGTCCCACAAGCCTCCAAAATGGACGTCAAGCCCAAATCTGAATTTTACATGCAAAGATGAGTACACAACACTCAAAGTAATGAAATCCTTTCAAATCCAACACAAATCAAGAACCACCTACCCACATTAAATGTCTCCCCTTTGGTCACATCTCAAATTACACTAATTAATCAAGTTTAATCAACTTAAATTGAGCATTTAGGAAACCAATAATAAAGGTGACTCACAATACTAAAATAATACAAATACTCACAAAATAAATAAAACAAAAAGGGAAAACAACATATTTACCCAAGGTCACATTTGAGGCCACCCCCAATGGGGACCTCCTAACAATCTAACAACAACAAACAACATATAGTTACACAAGTTGCCAATGTGACTGTTGCCCGATACCCTAAATTCCTTCACCGATGGTGTCCTATTCCCTTTTGTTTGTTGTGTTACAATTTCCTACAAAAATGAAAATAATACATTTCTGGCCTCGTGGCCATATTAATGACACCAAGACAATAAAACACACCCGTATACATATCAATTCACATAATCAAATATCATAACTAAACCCTCACTAAAATCAAGTAATTCACCAATTGTTCAAAATTTCAAATATTTTGATTCTATTAATTCATTAATTATCAATAATATCACAAAACCATCTAAATCATCTAGCAAAATCTATATATCAAATTCAATGTGTCAGTACAATAGTAACTCTAGATCATCAAATACCGATATGTCAATCCATGCATATAATCCATCATATAAATCACATCATGTCGTAAGTCTATAACATCCATACTGTTTATCAAATAGGTTAATCAAATATAACAATGTCCATCTATCAATGTCTAAAGATCAAATATGATAACACCGCCTATGGCTCCAATCCAAAGTAAGAAAAATCATTCTAATATTAATGTTGACGAGAACTAGGCACTAGAGACCGCCTCTTCATCCATGAAACCTCCTAGCTACGAAAGTACACCAATCTTATGTGATTCCTCTAAATCACATGAAAATCAACAAACGCGATAAGAGCCCCTCAATGAAAGTCTAATTAAAGTTGTACTAAATTAAAATAAGAGCCCCTCAATGAAAGTCTAATTAAAGTTGTACTAAATTAAAATAAAACTACAAGGATTACCTCATTTTACTCGTAGGATCCATGGGAGGAGTTTAAGGTGTCTTGATTTTTGTCAATTTTTTGCTTAATTTTTGCAGCAATCTCAAAACTGTTATCTCTCTTTTCCGTTAGTTGAGCTAGTGAGCTTTTGTTAGATAGAATTTCACCCGAATAGCTTTATCATCTCCGTTGTTGGACAACAGAGGGCAGAGAAACCCTACAAAGGGAATAACTCGACTTAAAAATATCGAGTTGTACCTATGCACCAAAATCATGGTTTCATTTGTGACTTGGTGCTCATGTTGATGTCGAATTGAACCCACGTTGGGCGCCCGCATATTCTTGATCCGGGCATCTCCGGACGAGAAAATATAGTTTCTTTTCCTTCTATTGCATGGATCCCCTCGGGAGGTTGTGCCTTTATGCCATTACCACATGATTTGTATAATTTAGGACATGTTAGTCTACGATCGAGAGATTAATTAAACTTTATAATTTCTCGGTCCAACTTCAGAATTTTACTGCAAGAGATGGTTAAAGTCCACCATGAGACACCTATATGACAAACTCTCTGTAAAAATTCAATAATAGATACGGTATGAATTTCACACAAATCCATCTTACCATGTCCCGAGAGAAACATTGCGAGAAGAGAGTGTAGAGGCAAATATCCGAAAGCGAGTTAACGTATGAGACCATGTGAAGCACATGGATTTGTAGACAACCCAATTGCAGTTTCCATAAACTATGACAGCTCGTTGAATGAAGATAGTCAAATTTAATAGCGGATAATTAGCACAACAATACTTCATCTCCTCTATTTTCTATACCAGTAATGCTCGGATCAACCCACCTATACACAACAACACCCAAAATGCAACACAAAAAATGGTTTCTTGAAATATTATTTTAATTATTGATGTTAATAATGCATGCAAATTAATAATGGTTTCTTGAAATTTTATTTATTATTGATATTAATAATGTTGAAATTTTATTAATTATTGATATTTATGCCGAAAGGCATTGTCCCTATGGGAAAGACCCTGCGGTCATTCACGACATGGATTAAATTTGAAGGGCGGTTAAACGTATTTTGTGGGTTTACTATTTCTGACTAAAATTTGCATTTCCAGCGTTATCTCTATTTATGGTCAACTCTATAATGGCTTCCTTTGCAACCATTATGGATTGAAATTACAATGCTCTTCATTTATTTGTCATTTTGCTAGCTTTGATCCTTCCATATAATTACAAAAATTCGGCAAGCTAAGCTTTGGTCTACAATTTGGAGATTAACAAAGGAAGCAGGCTTCAGCTTTTCGAATGGGTTTTTAAATCAGGTTTGATCGCCTCATCCTCCGCTAATTTTCAGCTTTGCTTTTCTTGTTTTTGGAATGTTTTTTGTTACATGTAGGAATTTGGTCTGTGAATTGGGGTTTCTCTATATAGGGTTAAGCTATTTTGTTATTTTGGATTTGGCAGGGCATTTTGGCCTTTAGAATGGAAGCTTGTTTTTTTCTGTATTGCATTTCGCTCTTTTGCTCTTTATATTTGAGGTCCTACAACAATCTTGCCGCCAAGATAACCTCTGGCTGCTCAATGTGTCTTCCTCCAAATTCCTCATTTCTTTGGTGCTCTTCATTCTCGGCTGCAGCTTCTTTTTACTGTTTTGGGTGTTTCAGGTGAGAATTCTCGCCACTTCTGTATTGTTAGTTTTGTGCTTTAACTATAAAAGTGTCGGTATGGAGTTGAGTAGCATTTATTTGGACTTCCGGTCATTTCTTGGTAGTGGGTCGATTGGGTATTTCTTGGATCTGTTCGCATTATTTTTGGTTGTAGTATGGGGATTCTCTGTCTTATATTGATGAAGAAAGCTAAATTTCTCTATAGAAATTATAGATGATATGCAGGAACAGGGATCAATTTCCAGTAGACATTTCTGTAGAGTTTTCATCAAATAAGTATTTTTTAAAGTCTGTATATAAGGGTCTGGAATTTGATGATTATGTCCGGACCCAAGTGGGCTAAGTTTTTAGTAGGACCCATACAGTTTGCAGTATGCTATGGAGCTGTTATAGGATGCACCCTGCTGGGCAGACAGACTCTCAAGGTCTTTGCAAATAGGCACATTGTAATTTAATTGTTCTTGTAAGAATGTTATGGATGTTTCCATTGATGCATGGTTCTGTTTTGCAGTCTATATACACTATATATCATCCAGATGAAGAAATGAAGCTATATGAATTTATCATTTACTTTGGAGGGTTGATGTTGATTCTGGCTCAGATGCCTTCCTTTCATTCCCTGAGACACATAAATCTGGTGTCCTTTGTTCTGTGCATTACTTACAGTGTTTGTGCAGTGATCAGTTTCATTCATGTAGATATTATCTAGACTGATTGACGTACCTTATGTCAAGTGGAGGTTATTTGATCACCTTCAATGTTGTTTGTGGGTGATAAAACAACCTAGATTTTTTCATATTAGTTCAGTCCACTAAAAACTCTTAAAATAGATAAAAGTGTGCCCGAATATCTTTTTGAAGGGGAAAAATTAGATTTTGGGCACTTTGATCCTTTTCCACTTCTGATACTTGTAGTAGTATACTCTTATGTTGTTGCCTACTCTAATTGTATAAGCTCCCACAAGAAAAGTAGTTGGATCAAATGAAATCAAGCAAGCTCGTGTTGATATAATTTTTTCTACATTGGACGGAGAGCATCATGTGTAGTTCATACCAAGATAAAATTTATTGTAGATATAATACAGATAAATAACAAGAATAATATGCTTATTGGGTTTATTTTCTCTTTAAGTGCATTACTTGCATGATTCCAGGGCATGTTGACATGGAAAAGCATAAATGTAGTTCCAATATTAATTTTTTGATGAACTTCCACCTGGTTGGAGGATTGAACTGATATAACAAAAAAAGGTATAATAGTTGATTATTGTATTAATTTTGTGAAAGGTATATATATTCACTTGAATCAAGATTGTTCTATTCAGGTAACATTCGGTAGTTGGTTGCTTTAGTGCATTTGTTTCAATGTAAAATGAACACTATGTCAAACTATAATAGGTAGCAGTTTTGTACTAGGTTCCTAAAAATATTAATCACCATCTTAATAAGTGTATTTAAAGAAGACCACAACATACTAATGAAGTGAAATGAACACCGAAATTTGTGAATCTTGGTTATGTTAAAAGAGATTTAAGTAAAGGGGTAAGTATTGCGTAGGTAATTTTGTTGCCAACATTTAATGAAAATGAGTTGGGATTGTTGGGAGTCGAACACACATTCAAGAAAAAAATTATGCGTCTGTGAAATAGTATTGAAATTTGAAATTATTCTAATCTGGGATGACTAGTTCAGCATAAAATATTGTCTTAGAGCCATACATACTGATAATACACGTTACATTGACCTATAATATTGTCACATAAGAAGGGGATATCTGTTTTCTTCATGCTACGAGCTTTATCTTTGAGGTGTATCTTTAATGTTGAACATTTTTGTTGCTCCATTTTCATTTCACTTAAGCTATAGGTTAGGCTTATAAAAGGTTGTCATAAATGGAAGCTGGGATACCATTATTGACATGGGTGCAGGGATGTTTCCTTCAATGGATTAAACAGGACATACCCTTCTCAATATCCAAGTCAAGCAAATAGACAACCTTTGTACATACCTGTAACCCCTCATAAATTGGTTTCTATACACTAATTAATAGAAAATGAAAGCCTAACCTCAGATCGACTAGTTTAACAAGATTGTAAAGAATAATTAGTTAATGGGGCCTATACCCTCAACGTTGTCACAGATTCCAAACTTAAATATTTTGTAAGTTGGAAAATAATATCATGATATTGCAAGTCCCTTTGTGTTGGCTTTTTATCCTATTTATTTGATAATATTGAAATGATCCTGAAAAAAGATATATATATATATATATATATATATATATATATATATATATATATATATATATATATATATATATATATATTTTAGGGATTTGGCCTAGAATCAACTAAGTGAAGACATTCCTAGGATTATCTATTGGAATGAAGTTTTGCAATATTTGTAACACTCTGGATCCTTTCTGTGTATCTTATTATTTTCCCCTGTTTGTTAATGGATCAATGCCACTAGGTAAATTTCTTCCGCTTTTGTGTCTTATGTACAAACTAAGTCAGGGTTTCATTTTGAATGGGTAAATTCAAGGGTTTGTGCAACAATTTCTTAGTGGCAACTTCGTCCCCGATATGTGACAATTGAATAGACTTTGGTACTTGTAAGTGGCAACATTTGTTTTGGATTTAATAGAAAATCAGAATTGTTAGTTATCTAAACACCATATTTCATTGCATAGCATTTAGATGCAATAACATGCACTAAGGGCTCATGTGTGATGGATTTATGGAATATGTTGTCCTATAAGCTTTTCTAAGTTTGCATGTTACCTTTTAAATTTTGGAACAATGCCTCTTAAATTTTGAAGCTTCAAGCCATACTTATTTGTAATTTCTTTCAAATTATATTTTGTGTTGTTGATTGATCATGTATATGATGATTGTGGAAGGGTTATATAAAGCACATTAAGTGTGCATATATAATACACTCGTGGTCTAATGAGTCTTGAAATATTATGTTATTTATTTTATAGGAATCGTCCTCAAACAATATTTAGGAGAAATTCCAATAGAGATGGAATATATTATAAATTTAGATACGCTATGAGTCCCGTTATTTTATATTTTTGGTTACTCTTCCAATAGGATATTAAGAATCATGTTTGGAGTGAAATTTTATTATCTAGATGACAGTTGTGAAATACTTCCAATCTGTTTTATTGATGTATGATCCGGCATGAAATCCTAGGGACCTCTATGATAATAAAATTCAGACCGTTTCGAAAAATGTGGGGGCTTTGGAACATCTTATGAAATTGTAAGTCTTGTCCATATAGGATTTTATAGAGCATAAACAAGAAGTCCAGTTTCTATGAATGAACATTATATTGACTTGACGATTCATCACAATTATAAATTCAAGGAATTTGAGCGGAAATAGACTGAATGGGTTTCTGCCAGAGGAGTTTGGAAATCTAAGGAGTATAGTGGATATGTAAGTTCTTTATATTGAAAATCTGATTATTTAACTCACAAGGTCATGTTTTTGGATCTATATGCTATGTATTTTCATTTCAAGGGAAACTGTAACTTAGTGTGCTTTTTTCAATGTCTGCATGGATATTCACTTTCTCCACATGGAAACCTATTGTTTTATGATTACATGGTAAACGAAAGTCTATGGGACATCCTACATGGTGAGTAAAATGATTATGTTATGAAGAAAAATGGATCTGTACATTGTAGATTCATATTTTGAAATAGTAAGATCTAACCTATCTTTAACCTTCGATTAAAATGGATTGTTCAAGAATATAACAAGAATTTTTTAAATTTTTATTTTCATTATAGGATCATCAAAGAAGATTAAGATAGACTGGGACACTCGACTAAATATTGTTCATGGTGCTGCAGAAGGATTACCATATCTTCATCATGACTGTAACCCACACATTGTTCACAAGGATCCAAAGACTTCTAACACTCTTTAGGATGATAATTGTTAAGCACATTTATTCCACTTTGGAATTTCCAAGTGCATTTCCTTGGCCAAAACCCACACCTCTACCTATGTTATGGAGACCATTGGTCACATTGACCCTAAATATGTAAGAACATCAAGCCTTAATGAGAAATATGATGATGTATACTGATTCTGAGAATTGTTCTTTTGGAGTTGTTGATGGGAAGGAAGTTGTGGAAAATAACTCAAATTTTCTTCAGTTGGTAAGATTTATGTTTGTTAATTTTATTTCAGAGCTTACATTGTACATTGTTTAATTATTTTTAAGGTTTTTTGTCTGGAGCATGGAGCAATCAAATGTGGATGGAGTTGTCTTTGACATTGGCATGTGAACACAGATTCTATCAAAAGCAGACAACAACACAGTCATGGAAACTGTTGATACAGAAGTTACAAAAACCTACATGGATCTTGGGATTGTAAGAAAAATATTCCATTTGGCCTTGCTTTGCATGAAGAAATGGACCTCTGATTGACCCACCATGCATGAAGTTTCCAGAGTTCTAAATTTGATGTTGTCAGTGTCTGCTCCTAAGCAAGTTCTTAGTATCGAACGAACTGACCCCTAGTAATAATTACAAGAGGTATATGGATGAATATGCATATGGTAAGCTCATGGATGTTAAAGGGAGCACAAGCAACACTTCTTTTGGCATTTGTTTTTATATTTGGTGAGGTGATTTCATAAAACACTGTTTGAATGGAATGAGACTGGGACTATGTTGTGTTAGAAAACAATGCATCCCCACGAGTCCTCTCTATCCCAAGGTTTGCTTCTCTTAATGGATGAGTCAATTTTGAAATAAAAATGACCAATTTTTCATTTAACAACCCATATTTTCATATTAATTCAGTCCACTCGGAACCCTTAAAATAAATAAAAGTGTGCCCGAATTTCTTTTTAAAGGGGAAAAATTAGATTTTGGGCATTTTGTTCCTTTTCCACTTGCCCAAGAGGAATGTTTTCATCAAAGCTAAATCAATCCACTTCTGATACTAGTAGTAGTACACTCTTATGTTGTTGCCTGCTCTAATTGTATAAGGTTCCACAAGAAAAATAGTTGGATCAAATGACATCAAGCAATCTCGTGTTGATATAATTTTGCTACATTAGATGAAGAGCATCATGTGTAGTTTAGACCAAGATAAAAATTAGTTGTAGAAATAATAGGAAAAATGAGAAGAATAATATGCTTATTGGGTTTGTGTTCTCTTTAAATGCTTTGCAAAACCATAAATGTAGGTCCAATATTAATCTTATGATGAACTTCCACCTGGTTGGAGGATTGAACTGATATAACAAAAAAAAGTATAGTAGTTGATTATTGTATTAATTTTGTGAAGTCAAGAATGACAATAGTTGGGGATTGAAGTGAAATTTGTAGCTTTTTTAAATTTTTAGTACTCGAACAAACGTGCAACTAGCCTCGTGGATGTTAAATGATCTTATTATTTGTAGGATTTAACTCTTACGGGACTTAACACTTTGGTGTGGGTATATATATTAACTTGAATCAATATTGTTTTGTTCCGTGCAACAATCACTAGTTGGTTGTTTAATTGTATTTCTTTCAATGCAAAATGAAAAATTTGGTCAATAATAATAGGTAGGAATATTTTCCATTTTGATAAGCACATTGAAATAAGACCACAACATACTTGTGATGCGCAATGAACACCAAAATTTGTGAAGCTTGGTCATGATACAAGAGATTTAAGTAAAGGGGTAAGTACTGCGTAGGTAGTTCTGTTGCCAACATTTAATGAAAAAAATGATTTGGGATTGTTAGGAGTTGGGACACACATTCAAGGAATGGTCATGTACGATCATTATGAGTTATTTACATCTATAAGATCCTCCCGATATCCACACAGTCCCCAGTCATTTCAAACCACATGAAAGGTTTTCAAAAATGGCACATCATCTACACTTGAAGCAAGAAGAAAGGAGGAGTCAAGAGTAATTTCACTTAACCAAAACAACCGCTCATACATAATAGTCTCTACTTTTATAGGACCTCCACTATTACTTTACTCAATACTACTTGTATCCAAAGTGGCAGTCCGCTCAAGGGGCAATAAATGCATTCATGTTTAGAGTAAATAAAATTGTTCACAAAAGGCTTCCTCATCATATAAGATTTGCAAATGTGCATGTATGAATTTGCAACAAATTTGAAATGTAAAGATACAACCTTTTAGTGTTTAACGTATCCCAATAAATAAAATAAATTATACCATTAAGCATTCACATTGAAATATACACATGTGATTCCTAGTATTAGATTTCAAACATATAATGACTGGAGTGAACAAATGGAAAGATGATGACCCCGATTTAATTTTTGAATTTTAATTTATCTTAACATATCCTAAATAATTTATCGTTAAGTTTCAAAATTCAATTCCTATAGGTTGTGGAAGTGTTTTATTTATTACTTATTATTTTTAGTCATATGTTAAAATTTAATTTGTCTTACATTGGTTATAGCCCATATAGACTTTAATCGTCGAATAGAATTGTAAATAATCAATTTTAACAAAAAAACAATCACATTTATCTTTTTTAATTTTGTAATGTTTGTATTATAATTTTTAAAAAAATATTCTTTTTCATTTTAATGTTTGTGTATTCTTACTTTTTAATAACATTAGCCTAATAAATTTTAGAATAATAATTATTCATAAATATTATTTGGTTAATGATTAAAATTACAACCTTCCTTCCCCCTTCGGGGAGTGGTTCCCAACCAAGACTGACTATGCAGAGGGTTCCCAACCGCTTGCCCAAACCCCGAGTCCTCTGCCCAACCGGGGACTGGGCACTACTGAAGAGGGCCCCCTGCCCAGCGATAGCTTCTGCGGGAGCACTCGCGGTACTGGCCACTGAACTATGGGGGTCCCTTTTGCAGCGGATAATCCGCAGCGCCCTATACCCTCTATTTGAGGGGGGGCGGGCCCCTCCCCTCCCCTCCCCCTCTATGCAACACCAGCACCAAGCTACACCAACACCAGCAGAGGGACACCTCCCCTATCTCCTTTTTTCTATTGACAGTAGCTCCCCACCCCCCCCCTATCCACTAACACCAGCACCAGCAGAGGGGCACCTCCCCTAGATTCTTTTTTCGACGGTAGCCACACCAACACCAGCACCAGCAGAAGGCCCCTATATTCCTTTTTCGACGGTCCAACACTCGGTCTAACACTATAGCACCTAGCACCAACAGAGGGGCACCTACCCTTTCCATTGACGGAAGCTCCCCACCCACCCCATCTATATATAGATCGATAGGCACCAACAAAGAGTACAAAATTATAAAATTATATTGTCCAATTAAATATTAAATTGTTTATGAAATTTAACTCTTAAACATGATAAATATAATTTCATTTTAAAAGGATTAAATTTTACATTAATAATGATTATAATTGTTATTCTTTTACCTATATAAAAAAATAAAAATAAAAATAAAAAAAAAAAAACAATATACAATAATTTTTATTTTTTTAGGGGGTCAAATTCACTTTATAACATAAACAACATCCTTAAAATTAACAAGTTCTATTATACTTTGTAAATTAGATTTGGTCAACTTCTATCTTTACGAAGCACTTCCAAAGAAGTGCAAAAGCAAGGTGATTCTCTTTTGAAATTTCTTAGTGATAATCTAGGCATGGTTTGTGCCCCACGGTCACTCTTTAGGCAACATTTGTATCTAAATTCCCTTTTAAGATAAAGATTCTAAGCCTCTTGGTTAGGAGAAAAGTTATTAGAATAAGAGTAACAATGTTGCTAAGTACTATCGTAGTTAAAATGATAATGTACGGAATGGTAGTATATTGGAAAATGTGAATCGATTCTGTTAGATATAAGCTATTTCTTGTATTTGGTGAAACAATGTTAATATTTCATATGCAAATTTATGTTTTTGTAAAAAATTTTAATGATGGCATTCCCTGAGATGATGTCTCATTCAATCATTTTGTGAAACACTTCACATGCATACACTAAAAATCTGCACTTGTCATGCATATGTATAAGAGTATCCCATAGAAATTTGCATGTGAGAAACTTGAATTCCCTATCATGGATATGGGAGTGCATTTGCTAAACCTTTGAAAAGGCTTTCTGTGAATTGCAAGTTTGCAATAGTCAAGGATATCTGGAAGAGTTTAGAGGGGGAATGTGTGTAGTGAGGAGAATGTGTACTGTGAGCAGCAGCCAACAAGGAAGCTTCTCTTTTGGAGATTTGAATAGTTTTGGTACTAAAAAGTACACTTTACAATCACCTTTAGCATTAATGTAATATTCATGTGACTATGAATATATTTAATTGTCTTAATAGCATTGTTTATTAGATACTGTTATGAATCTAGGATTGCAAGGGAAAGGATATACATTATGCACGCATTTGGTTACAGAGAAAGAATGTTAGGAATAAAAGAATGGTCGAGTAATGAAATAATGGTGAAGTGATGTTGCAAAGGTGAAATCACATGATCAACAATGACGGGGTCAAAGGAGTCTTTAAGAGCTGAAAAAATAGTCCAAGATTTTTTAAATAATTTACATGATCAACAATATCATGGCCAAAGGATCCTCTCAAAAGCTGAAATTTATGGCATAAAATGATCCAAAATTTTAGTAACTAATATAACATAGAAGAATGGTAGTAGAATAGTCATAAATAATTTTAAATTGCATCATCTAGAATGACCAGGTCAAAAGAATTAAGAGTGAAAATTTTTGCGGTAAGATAGTCCAATTTCCTTTTAGAAAGTAATATGATAAAGAAAAACTACGTTAAAAGATCCTCTTTTAATCTGAAATCCATGGCACAAAATAATCCAAATTTGTAGCTAATTCAATAAAGAAAAATAGCAGTAGAAAATTCAAAGGTTTTTAAAAATGACGTCATCCACAATAGACACACTTGAGAGGATTTAAGAAATGGAAAATTTAGGCGGTAAAACAATAAAATGCGTAACTCTACGATCCATACAAAATTATCCACCTGCTAATGATGGATCATGGAGTGTGATGCCAAATATTGATCAAAAATTTTGCTACACAATTTTTTGTTCACAAATAATCAATCAAGCCGGTGGCTAATCTTCACTCAATATGCACGGTCAATGCCGGTCAATGCATCATGACCATCCATTTCACAATGGATGGTCATGATGCATTGACGGCATTGATCGGGTGCATATTGAGTGAAGGGTAGCCTCTTCTTGAAACTAATAGCCCCCTTGCCACCGTGTCATGCATGTCTTCTTCTCTCACATTCTCGAAAGAAGGTCCAACCAACTATCCAGTCCACGTACCAATCTAGCCCTATTAACAATAGTAAACGCCTATGTTTGACTATTAAGGTGAGTCAGGGTTAAATTTTTTACTTTTTGGATGGAAAAGCTTTTGACCCCGTGACCTCCTCGTAGTTCACTGCAACGAACTTTTAGGTAGAATTTAAAATCATTTGTCATTTGACAGATATAAACATGGTTATCTGCAATTTCCATCGAGTAAGGGTGGTTGAAGTTTCCCCTTTCAACCTAACCTCTTCAAGTAGCTCTTTTGAACAAAAATGATGCCCATATTTGTTCCTTGTTTGTGCTTTTTTAATTCGAATGATAAAAAATGTTTAGTGAGAGTGGTTTGTCTCCTTTAAATGTAATTCACACTCATGTGAATTATGCGTTCAAGATATAGATGATACGGTGAACCGCAATGCCCTTCCCCTCCCTCAAACCCCTTTTAATCGTCTCTCATTCTCTCCTCTTTTTACTTCCTCAATTTTCAAATCTTTATGCCATCCCTTTCGACGTTTCCATCATACACTCCACGTATCATTGCTAGTAATAATTTTGGTAAGGTTGACGCTTGTCAATCATTTAATAGAAAAGAGAAATAGGAATTGTCAATCAATGAAGGGAAAAGAGTAACATGTCAATGAAGGAATGTGACAAATGTCAAAATTATTTTATATTGAGTATAGAATAAGCCTATCGACCTAACAAAGTCTGCACCATTTATTAAAAAAGAAGACAAAAACAAGGTTCAATGTCAACAATGAACAAAAAATTTCTCCCTTCTAACAACGAAATGTCTGATTACATGTTAAAAATAATATTCTAAACAATATTTATAGGCTCTTCCACCTAAAACATGTAAATGCAATTAAAAAATGCATTGCTACAGTATGCAATTTTTTACATTTTTCAATGCAGGCAATTCTTGAGTACCTGATATTCTTTGTAGATTCTCAATTTGTGAATATCACGAGACTCCAGGGAGCTCATCCAGGTAAGACTCGGTAGCTCCCTTTTCTACATACCGGACTTCCCATGGCTCCGCATCATAAAACATGGGATTAATCTTAGCTTACATAATTTTGGGAATAGATGGAAATGTCAATGATAGAAGGGAATGAATCTCTGAGTTCCTTCTCTTCTGAATCAAGAAACGCTTGTATTCCCAACTCTTGCAGAGAATTGTAAAGTTGAGTAGCCAGAGTCTGTTTAACATCTGGTCCTTTGTGGTTGATGAACACATCAAACAATCTTGAAGATTCATCTATCTTACTTCTTTTACCTGGAGTTTTGATTCTATAGAAAGTGAGACGTTCCTCATTATGTTGATAAGATGAGGAATAAGATTCCATTGCTACAAAAATGTGATTTTGTTTGGAATAGAAGCATGAAGGAGACCTGAACGGAGAAGGGACTTAAAATGCTAGGATATATAAATATAAATCATACATGTTACACATGGCTTCATTATTTCCTTGAAATGATGAGGAAGATTGAAAATAATCTTGGAAACACGTAGGAAAAGGGAGGGACTGAAATAGACAAGCACGGAGTTGTATGAAGAAGAGATTCGATTTCTTTGGATTTGGGAAACATGGAAGCTCCCCGCACATGCGGCAGAAATGCAAGCTCAGATTGCGCTCGACGGCTCCACGTAATTGATTTAACAATTTTATTAAATATTTTAATATTTTAAACAATATAATATACAGAATGACCTGTGTCACTTTAGTCATTCATGTGCGCAGGAGAAAGTAAAATGATGTGTGATGTCAGATAGGTGCGCATTTTTGGTGTAGTTTTTACTTCATGTGCGGGGACCTTCAGAAAATATACAAGCACCCATTTGTATGAAGAGGAGATTGGAAATAACATGAAAATGGATGAACTTAGACAAAAAAATGTAATATATTTGGTTTTCGAGAAGATGAACATGTACGAAAAGTAGCACAACATTCTATAGAAATATATACTAGCAATAACACCTTTAGTGTTATGAACAGCTCGATAGGCATGTTTATAAATTAGCAATCGCAAGTGGAAAGTACGATGGAAACGACGAACAAATGTAGTGAGGGAAATTAAGTGGAAGGTGTAAGGGGAATGACAACTGAGGAATGGAGGAGATCATCATGCTAGGTGGAGGGGTGGACAAGTCGGGGGCAATGGAGGAGGGATGATAGTGGAAAGTGGATGCTTGTTAAAGCGTAGATATATATATTGTATGTTGGAGAAGAGGATGAAAATGAACTTAGATGTGTGTGCAATCCATGTTTCAGTACAAGTAGTAGAGGTTAAAAGAAAAGAAAGGGTTGGTTAATTGTGATGGAAGAAGTGAATGTTTTATACATGTATATTGTTTAGGGAAACATATATGCTTTTGATGTGATGGAATGTCAATATGCGGGCCATTTTAAGTGGTTTTTTTCGTGGTTGGCTCTTGAGATAGGTGGAATGGGAACATGGTAAGGGTTAATAGCATCCCAAGGAGGACCTATGTACTTATCAAATTTCATGATGACAAAAGAAGGAAGATTTGTTGTAGTAGTAGAGACATTGTATTCCATGTCAACATCATGACTATTAAACCATTGACAATGTCAGCTTGAACCCATGAATTGGCTATAACCATTAATTTTTGTATTTTTCAAAGTAGGACTTTTTATTCCAATTGTTCGTCATCAAGATCAAGAGATTCATATTGCCTAATGAGTTGTGCAAGTGAAGAAAACACTAGGTAGTTCAAATATTTCATCATATTTAGGTTGTGGTGGTCGAAGAGTTCGTTCTTATGGAATGAATGAGTAGTAGTATGGAAAGACGTGTTCATCTTGTGTGAACATCCTTACATCAATGCAATACATGGTTGTTTAGAAATCTTCAATGTGTGGATATGCATATCAAATGTTGAATAAGAGCCTTTGAAAATAAAATTGAATTTGATTTGTACCTTGTTGTTGGAAAACAATTTACAATGTTATTGTATCGCGAAGCTAAACTAGAGGGTTGTTCCATATGAGTGTCCTACATAGAAGGGAATGTCGTTAACAACTGACAATTGGCAAAGGTCTCTGACAAGAATAATTAATTTGGCACTAAAAGCTAATGTTTTGAAGTGGGGGAAAGCTTCACACATCCAATAGTTGACCTTGGAAAGTAGTTTGGGCCCAATGAAACTCATTTCATCTATGAGAATATACTAAACATGTTTGAGGCTATCTTGAAAAGATGATAGTGTTTGGCCTTCAAGTGGTTTGATATCCTTAATTGGAAACCACAGAAAAGCATGTATAGTAGAGGCATAAATGTTGAAGGAAGTGAATCCAGTTGGCGTAAGTAATAAGAGAGGAGACTTATTTGAATGGAAAATAGTTGAGAGTGTTGTTCTGATAGTGGTTATGAGATATGATTTACATGTGCTTGTAGTACCTTGAATTATCAATTTTCCCTTGTAGTACCTTGAATTATCAATTTGAGTGGTGGCAATCAACGTCTTTGCATGAAGTGATGAAGAACAATATCAAAAGCATTTTTTTGTTCAAACGACAATGGAAAGGAGCTTGAGTTGAATCCAAATTGGTTAAAATGGATTGTAGAAGAACCCCTATATTAGTATGCAAAGAAATAGGAACATGATTTTCCAACCATATGTGATGTTTTTCGATGTTTTGGAGGCCCTAAATTTCAATGTTATCAAGGGCCATGTGATTTCTAGGATGGAGTTGGGAAAGAAGCTCCCATTCATCCAACGTAGTAGAAATGTTTACCATGGAAACTTTATTTTTGAATCCTTGGAAGAAGGAAAATCTAGCATTGTAGACAACTGGATGAGATGCCAAGGTTGATAAGTGTTCCACATACCCTCCCAATTATAAATGATAGTCTCCCTTGTGCTCCCTATCTCTAAACAAATGTTGGAGAATGGTTTATATAGAAGGAGTTCACTCCAATAGAAAATTCCATGGGAAAGTGGAGTCTTAAGTAGGAATCTGATAAAATTTCGGGGTGAGACATATAATAGATGGAAGAGGAAAGTTCTTCATACATGTTATTTTTATTTTTATTATTCACACGTGTGTAGACAAAAATAAACACACATGGGTACATTTCGAGGTCCTAATCACATACTACTATTCATATGATTCATAAGCGAGAAAACTAGTAATTGACTACTATCTTTGGCCTCTTTTTTGTCTTTCTTACTTTCTCTTTAGTCTTACACACTCCATAACCCAATATGATATTAATTTTTGTATGTTTCTTGACTCTAGACACTAACACCTAGCTAGGACACCAACTCCAGGTGTCCTCGTCCTCCTTGGTGCCCCGATCTCTTTGTATCTTACTCACTTCTTTTGGGCCTCTTTTATATTTTTGGAATCTTGTTTTCTTATGGGTCAGCCTTTTAGTTGTCAATTACAAAATTCAAACAAGGGAATCATATAAATTCAAATATATGTGATCATAATAAGGTAGCATGCACTAAGCATCTATTATTACCACCTAAGGTTACATCCAAAGGCATTATAAGATCATCAAGGCATCCACCTAGATTTCATTTAAAGGACAATGGATAGCATTTTCTGCATACACACATAGGATGCGAATTTCATTATTCCATCCACACATCTATTTAAATTTCTACATATAGCTATCACTCACTATCAAGTATGCCTTATACAAGCGTTTCCTAGGGCATGATTTCTACACACACACAGAGTAACCACATGGAGTCTCGGATGTAGTGCATCACTCATTTTTAAGTTCACTCTATCGAGTGACCACGGGACTCACTCCAAATCCCCATTTGCATCTTTATTTTTTAGGATTTGATGTAGTTTGTGGTTTTTTAGGATATCATTTATTTCACAAATTATAGGAAAATTTTGTTATCATCCAGTGACATATAGGTGACCAAAGGAAAAGGTTAGCGACCACCACCTTATGGCACAACAAAATTCAGTTTCTAAGTTCTTGCACACCACAGGATCCTACGAGTGGTTTCTAGCTTAGGTTCCCAAGTCTCATTCCATAGGTCATGCTCCATCCTATTCTAGCGATTCTTGAATTTTCTAAGTGCATTTGTGACAGTCTCCTCCTCTTATTCATTAATTTTCCATTCTAGAACACTACAAGATTTACTACAAAATCGTTAAGTATCCTACTCCCTCTCTTGCACTTAGGATTTCATATTTCTTTATCTTATTTCTCATGTCAAATCTATACTTTAACATATATTTATCATACATGGCTCTACAAGATTAGGGTTTAGCATAAATTCTATATTTGTTAAATCATTTGGTGAACCTGTTTCATTTGAACACTCTTGGGTCCTCCTCTCATCACTTATTTCATTTTCCTAGGATTCTCTCATCATGGATATCTCCATTCATGATTTCTTTCTATCTAATCCTAATTATAGAGATAAAATCATTTCTCTCTTGGCTAATACTCGCATTCTTTCTACTACTCATCCGGACATAGTATATCAGACATTCGTAAATGTATTATCTCAACAACTTACTTTTCCATCCAATATAGTTTCCAATCTTTCCATTTATGACAATGATCCTCCCCTATATATACCAAATTGAATATATTGCATGGGTATTAAGTGGACTATAATCAATAATGGATTTGAGCTCAATCTTTTAATTTAACACTCCTTCATAATATCTGTGTTTCCTCAACTAATGTTATCCCATCCTCAATTTGTCTTCATGCATATGATTATTCTACGTGTTCATGTATATGCACTATTACTCTACATATCGTTATTGGGCCAAAAACTATTTCTTATGGTATTCTTTTTTATTTATATCCCAATTCAACACAATTGTTTACATGGAAGGCCATAGCTTCACACCATGTAGGAAGTGCCTTCTATAATTCACCGGTGCATTAAATTCTTACATGATGGATTTGAATATAAAATTTTCATTGATCTGATCCATTTGAACATTTCCACCTAGATCCAACGATTTCATTTCCTACTCCAACTTTTTTGCTACTACTATGCATCCTATTGATGATCAACAACCCATGAACTATCCTATCAACTTGCCTCCGCTCGAAGGAATTGTTTGTGCATTAGACACCATCTCAACCGCTTCACCCTCACCCCTCCTTCTACTAATGCTATGGTAAATTTTTGAGGGTCTTTCCATACATTGGACATCATTTTACCTTCCTCATCTTCTCATGAGAAACTTGCATATGTGCTTCCTCCTTTCACATGCACTCTTTTCATGAATAATTCTTATTGGCCACACATTCCATTTGATCCTACTAGTTCTCATAATATTTGTACACATGATGGTTTAACATGACATGGATTCACACTAGATGATCTCCTCCCTCTACCTCATTCTCCTCATCTCTACAATGGATATGTGCTCATTACTGCTACTTATGGACTCCGCATCTTCTAATTATCGTATTTATTATGCACACTTCTCCACTTTCTCTTGGGTATTATTATCTTGAATACATTGGAGGAACTTTCGATCCTAATCATATTGAAACCACATTTCCCATGCCTTTCAGTCATGTTTGTTTTCAATGATTCATTTCTTGGCTATGTACACAAAATCTTAATCATTGGTATGCACATGGTTGTCCATTACTACCTTTCACTGATAAGGAATACGTAATGGGCATGTATAATTTATGCCGTAATGGCTCGTTATATGATAAACCACATATTGTTGCTTACTAGGTCTCGGATGCATCTTCCTTTGTTTTTGACCATTATAATGATGATATCTTAGATGATGTTACTTGATTCTTCTTCACATTAAACACTTAGGGGGCATCATGCTTACTTCCCCCTCTCTTAGCATTATCAAATGTCTTGTATTTCTACTTTCACACGCCATGGTTTGTATTTAGTCTTTCTCATTCATCCTACACACATTGATACACAAAACTTGTATCGTCATTACTTTATGATGCACTCTCATGCTAAGGTTCACCCTTGATTGTTGAGGGCATACTACATTCATAAACCTCACACACTACACATTTCATGCTTTGTGCTTCATGATACATCTTTATAGAATTATATTCTCACAAATCATACTAACCTATGACACACTCTAGTTCCAAGGTTCATACTTGACTACTGAGGTTATAAACCAGAAATGAACCTCACCTCTTCTACACTCTACGCTCTATGATTCATTGACCTATCTATCTAGCTCATATTTCAAACCATTTCCTGATGAAGAAATCATATTTTATGGTTTATTCTTGATTGTCAGGGTATTTTATAAATTAACCTCATTACATACTCATCCACATAATCTCAAGGGCATGCTACTCCTATCACATTCACATTGAATACCATTCCACATCACTCATTCATAACATATTACATATATTGTTTGTACATACTCTTTTTTATATACTTGTTACATATATACTTTGTTTCACATGCTAAAAAGATACTTTGTATGTCATTATCTTTCTAGATACACACACATGCATGTTAAATTATTCTCTAGTTGTGAATTCAAACTTTCTAGAGATCCATACATGTGATAATAATACCAGTATTGTACCTCTTACTAGTCCCATCGAGGATCCTAGGGGAATCTACATTTCTACTCTTACACATTAAATGCATTTTTATTTAGTTATTATTTACTATTTCATACTCTTACTAGCACACTACTTTATATCGGAACATACACACTTGACATACTTTGTAACTTTCTAACATGCTAACAGGTGCTTCATGTGTAACATTTTCCTTGAAGGAAAATATATGCTACAATGGTTTTCTTTACAATTTTCTTGTTATTGTCTTCTATTGTAAGCCATTATTTTTGGGTTATTCCCTATGTCTTGCTTGATCATTGCATTTATGCTTTTGGCTAATTCAACTCTAATTGTCTTGCAATATTGTGAGTGATGTCCCATGTTTGAAACCAAATTTTTGCGTTCTTCATTTTCTGCACTATTTCTTGTTTACATTGTCTTCTATAGCATGCTTGTCACTTTTTATACTAACACATGTTTCTAGCCATATTGTTTTCATGTGTCTTGGTTTCTACCATGCACATTCCCTCCCCTTATAGGGTATCGGTTTGAGTCCTCTCCTTTGGGACGCAGCCTCCTAGAAGCTTCGCAGTCTGCAACCCAAAATGAGGGGGAATACATTAGGTGAATCAATCATGCCTTAAAAAAATTAGAGTTTCAATACATGTCTGCACACTGTAGGAAAATAATAGAGTAACAGTCTCAAAATGGCCCAGATTCGACTTATGTCATCAATTGAACATAGACAGCAACTCCCAAATAAAGACACTAGTGTCAAGGCACTTTCCTGGGTGCCTATGACCAAGGGGAAGTTAAGTTACTTTCTCATATCAACATAGTCAACAAACATTTTCACAAAGTACAGGAACACTCCTCCAACAATCAGAATGCATTATATCTCTCTTTTGTTTTTTCCTTGGATCGAACTAGAACAAGCCCAAAACAAAGCGGGATCACACCATATATAGTGGTGCATATATTTGAGAAGAAGTCATGCAAAGAGAATAACACTAGACCTTTCTCCCCAAAAATATTCATTTGTGGCTTGAGATCACCAGAAAACATGTTCTTGGCATGAGATTTCCCTAAAAACTTGTTCTTGACGTGAGATCACCTAAAAACTTGGTGGCATGAGATCACCTAAAAAATTGTCTTGGAGTGAAATCGTTGAAAAAACTTGATCTTCTACAGAATTTTTAGGACATTTTATATCCTTTTCACTCATCACAGATCATGTGCACATATTCCTTTTACTACTTTTTCAAAAATTTTCATACTTTTACAGAGTTTTCATAACACATGAATTTGACTACTCTTTTTTTCACATTGCAGTCCATCCTTAATATGAAACAAGAAGCATCCCTTCATGAAGCTACAACAATAGAAAGTAAAACACAATATAACTCATAAGCTTCAAAACTTGGGTCATTTCCTCTTTCTTAGCTTCCACGCTTCATTTTTATCTCTCCATGCTTTAACTTGTCTCTTCGGCATGCTATCACCATCAAACTCTTCATGGTTATTGTAGTCACAAAATCACGCACTTGCTATTATTATTATACCGCTAAGTATGTTGTTTTATATATGGATCTTACGTAAGAAAATTATTCACTAATGACCCATCTAGTAGTCCAATAGTTTGTCTAGTTCGTCTTTTTTATTATCTTGCATGGTCATCATTTACTTCTATGTACAATTCTAGTCAAAGTCACAAGAACTCATATCTACAATTCCTTACACAATTTTCATCACTAGTCTTTGACTAGGGTGCCCATATAAGGATTGGGGCTCATAGGGCACCCTTTTCCCGATTCTAGGCGCCCTGCACTCCATTACACTTGATTTTATTTTTATTATTTAAGGTTGGTATTTTCATTTCCCCCTCACATATCCCTAGGCACTAGTCAACATGTACAATCATTAATGTCAAAATTTGAGGAATAAATCCCTATATAAACATAACATAGATACCGCTATATGGGCAAACTATTCTACTAAGGCCATAAATATCTACATAGAGAAAGGGAGTGCATTTGGGCATTATTCTACATCACACACTACATAGGAAAGGGAAATCTATTCTATTTCATCCACCATTTCCATTTTTATCTAGTTGTTTTCGATATCTCTCGTGTCATTGGTGCTAGGACATCAAGTAGGAACATAGTTGCACAAGCAATGATATAGAATTGCATTGGGTCCGAGATGTAGTGTAGCGCTTAGTTTCAAGTCCACCATTGTGGACCGTATGGATAGTCAAACCCTTTCATATGCATCTTTATTTTTAAGAATTTGATGCTTTGTTTATGATTTTATAGGTAATTCTTCGGTGTGATTCTATAACGACACCAGTGAACCTAGTGTGAAACACATGTAACAAAAATCGAAGGATTGCAAAGACTAAGAGACCATACGAGTTAGACAGGGACTTCAGTAAAATAGGGCACATAGATTGCAGACCGGGGGTTCCTGGCACCCTCATCCTTCCTCGAGCACCCTACTCTAGCCATATATACCTCTTCTAAATATTTCTTAAGCCCATCACGAAACTATGCTCCATTGTTTCATCACCCTTTCTAGTCCAAGGTCATTGTGAGCTAATTTTATTTCAGGCTAGTACCTTTTCCTTCTCATTTCAATGGATTTATAATATCAAATAAATTAATTAACATTTACATTTCAAGTATATTTTAGTTATTACATTGTTGTGCATTTTTAGATTAACATTAAAAATTTAAATTCTAGTTATTCGAGTTATTAGAAACACATCTCTTATCTACTTTATGTAGACTCAAAATCATGCACTTGGGTACATTTATAGGTCCTAATTACATACTACTATTCATATGATTCCTAAGTGAGAAAACAAGTAACTAACTATTGTATTTGGCATCTTTATTTTCTTTCTTGCTTTCTCTTTGATCGTACACACCCCACAGCCCAATATACTATTCATTGTTGTATCTTTCTTGACTTTGGACATTGGCACCTAGCGGGACACCAATTTCCAACTTCCTTGTCCTCTTGGGCACCCCCGACCTCTTTATATCTTACTCGCCTCTTTTAGGCCTGTTTTATCTTTTGGGCATGGTGTTTTCTTATGGATCAACCTTTTAGTTATCAATTACAAGATTCAAACAAGAGAATCATATAAATACAAAGCTATGTGATCATAATAAGGGACCAAGCTCTAAGTATCTATTATCACCACCTAAGGTTGCATCCAAAGGCATTCTAAGAGCTTCAACGCATCCATCTAGTTTTCATTCAAGGGACAAGAGACTATATTTTATGCATACGTGCATATGAGAAGAAGTTCATTATTCCATACACACATCTATATACATTGCTACATATAGCTATCACTCGCTATCAATTTCATCTTGCATAATAACTTCCTATGGCATGATTTCTACACATGACATCAAATAATTACGTGGAGTC
Organism: Taxus wallichiana var. yunnanensis; assembly: GCA_018340775.1. Lineage (NCBI taxonomy): Eukaryota > Viridiplantae > Streptophyta > Pinopsida > Cupressales > Taxaceae > Taxus > Taxus wallichiana. The sequence continues at coordinate 440,791,744 of CM031241.1, read as the reverse complement.
CGAGATGAGGTGCAACGATTGATCGTAAGTTCACTCTATCGAGTGACCATTAGGGTTTGTCGACTCTGCATTTTTATCTTTCTTTTTTAGGATTTAATGTAGTTTGGGGTTTTATAAGATATCATTTTTCATGAGAGTCAGGTACAACGAATTAAGTGTTCATCCAACAACATATAAGTGACTAAAGGACAAGGTTAGTGACCATCTTTCAACCCAAGAAAAAAATATTTTATGAGGTCTTACATATCAAATGCACCTAGAAAGGTGGTATTTGGAGCTTATGCACCCTAGTCCCATTCCGGGAACCCCAGTCTAGTGTATTTCGACTATTATATAATTGTTTGAGTGTATTTGCGACATTATCCTTCTCTTATTCTTCATTTTTCCAATCCGAACACTTTCAGGATTTACTACAAAATCAACAAAGTCTTTTATTCCCTCTCTTATACTTAGGGTTTCATATTTCTTTAAATTATTTTTTAGGTCGAGATCTATACTTTAGTATCTACTTATCATACATGACTCTTTAATATTAGGGTTTGACATAAATTATATATTTGTTAAATCAATGTGCCAACATAGATTGGTCAATTCGACTTTCCAGCTCTATAACACCATCAACATTTGCTTAAAACATCAAATGTTTGTATAACATAATTTACTTGTTTCTAGTTTTCCCTCTCTATCAATGCACTCCATGTGGAAAGGTTGAGAGAAGAGCACTTGACACATTTTTCCCTGGGTTCTTAAACCATCAGTCCATCACAATGTAATTTTTAGTAGGTGAACTATCCCTGATAGGAAACACGTGGTTGGAAATTTGTAACAACGACAACAATCCTCTTTACATATGGGACCCATACTGATATATTTAAACAGGTTGGAAATTGGAAGAAATGGGACCCACTTTAAATATTTTACATTTTTAAACACTAGGAAGGGTTCGTTAGTATTACAAACTTCCATTCATCATTCACTTTATGTATGTAAACAATTATTTTAGTTATAGAGGTGTGTAAAATATACGATAGGATTGTTTCTGTATAAATCTTGAATGAATGATGGTCTATGTGAAGGCGAGTATGGAGATTTCAATGGCGAATATTTTAGTCTAGCTGAGGATAATCAACATTTTTGCAAAATCTCAAAAAGGGTTGTATGTGCCAGCCATGTTTGTGTTTGGTGATTCATTAGACAGGTGGGGCCGCTTTGAGAAAATTTCAAACCATATGGCTTCTTCTCTTTCCAGTAGCGAACTTGTCTCTTTACCAATGGTCACATTTCTTTCGCTTTACATGAATTTTTGTATAAATATTGATTAAATGATGGTCTATGTGAAGGTGATAATGGAGATTTCAATGGCGAATATTTTAGTCTAGCTATGGATAATCAGTAGTTTTTGTATAATATCAAAAGGTGTTGTATGTGCCCTCCATGTTTGTGTTTGGTGATTCATTAGCACACGCAAGGAATAATATTACATTCCACACAGTGCCACCCGAGAAAATTTCACACCATATGGCTTCTCCTTTTTCCAACACACAACTTGTCACTTTACCAATGGCTACATCGTTTTTTAATTTGTAGGTATTATCACATATATAAATTATTTTTCTCCAATATTTTAGGGTAAGTTTTATGTCAAATATGACCACATTTCTTATAAGTAATGTGTGACATGCAAACCACAACAACACTTATCGAGAAAACATGATTAAAAAAAAGAATAATGTGTATAATAATCATATACCAACTGAAAAGAATTGAGCCGTCATTTATTTACATAATTACTATAGCCGACTAATGCGGTGATAATACATATGTGTCATTACTTATGGGTTACATCCCCTATAACTTGGAGGATGACCTCAATGTAAAAATATAGTTTTGTGATAATTGATTTCAATAAAGAAATCGTTCAACGAGTATAAGAGGATGAAAAATATAGAACCTGGACTATAGATCTATATAAATAAAAATTAATGGTGATATTTTAATTTAAAGATGTAGATTGGAAGCTACATTTATTTGAAAAAATGAAAAAAAAATGGCTAGAAATAGAAAACATATAAACATGCATCAATATTAAAAAAGTGGAAATTTGGAGATTATTGCGGGAAATGTTGTCACGTTCAGTAGTCACCTTTGTGATATATGGAATGTCGAGTGAGAAACTATGCCTTCATATACATTTTGACTAGAAACACACCTTGGTGTGATAGAATGTAATTTACAAATTCATGTGTCTTGCTTGGCTTTCACAATGATCATTTGTTAATGAAATTCGAACCTGAAATGCAACTATTTTATATTATTGTTAAAAGGAAAGATAACTAGATTGTTACAAGCCAAGAAAGCGAGATGCTAATCAAACACCACGATCAATAAGATGAAAGCACTTCGCTAGAATAACTTTACATAAAGCCTTTGAAAACAAATGAGCATCAATATCATATATTATTACGAACTAAATGAAATACAATGGGAATGGGCCTTGATGGCAAGGAATAACAATCGAGAATGATTCAAGGTCGTAGATCCGGTCATAAATCATGGAAAGAACTAGTCATAAAAGAACTAGTCAAGACCATAGATTTAGGAAAGAACTAGACATCAAGGATCTAGTCAATACCATAGATCAAGGAAAGAACTAGTCAATACCATAGATCGAGGAAAGAACTATACCTAACAAATAGATAATATCCCCTAATATCTAAATAAATAAAAGGAAATATCCACACACATAAGTGGGTGAGGATAAATAAAATAAAGACAAATAAAGTACCTAGGTGAACATGAGCTAAGGTAAATACCTACTCTAACACCCTCCCTCAAGTGAAGCTATGGGCCAAAATAGAAGTGGCATGTCCAAAGTATGAGTCCCTAAAACTAGGCTCCGATGAGGTAGTCATGTACAATATATCCATGAAGAAATTGCGAACCAACGAGAAGGAAAGAATCCTGCTAGAAGAAAAGAGAAAGAAGAACAACAAGGAAGATGTTCTCATGAACACCCCAAAGAATAACTTCCAAAACCCCAAACATTCCACACAACTCAAGGTAGCGAGGTGATGTAAAAGGATTCGTAAAGATGCTGCAACTGTTCTTTGAGTTGGAATGTACTCCAAGAAATGAACTCCATCCTGAATGTCTTTGACGAATGAAGTTGATGTGTATCTCAATATGCTTGGTCATTTGGTGCTCAAATGGGTTGAGAAATGTGAATTATAGTTTGGTTGTCACACCAAAATATAGTCGATGAATCCTATGGTAATTCAAACTCGTTAATAATCACAAATCTAAAGAATCTGTGACTCATTGTAATTGTTTCCCTATACTCTTCCTCTAAAGATGAAAGTGCAATAGCCTATTGCTTTTTGCATGCCCAAGCAATTGGAGAAGAACCAAGACAAAAAAGATAGCTATAAGTGGAAGGCATATCATTAATAGAACTTGCCCAATCTGAATATGTATACCCAACCAACTTAGTATAACCCCTAGTGTAGTGTAGACCAAAGTGGGAAGTGCCCTGTAAATAGTGTAAAATCATTGTAGAAGACTGCTTTAGTGAATACTATGAGGAGAATGTGGAAACCGAGATACAAGCCCTACTGAAAATTAAATATTAGGGCGAGTATCGGTCAGAGTACATGAGACTCCTAACCAAATTCCTATAGAATGTAGGATCACAAAGTGGTGTGGTACATGTGGAAGTGAGAGTAACCCCATACTGAAAAGGAGATGGACTTGGCTTGCAATCAGCCATATCAAAGTGTTGAAGAAGATCATGGGTGTACTTTTGCTAACTCAAATGAATCCTTGAATCTGTTTGAGAAATATCCAAACCAAGGAAATAATGCAATAACCCAAGATCTGTCATGTCAAACTGTGTAGAAAAATCCGTCTGAATACTCTAAATGTGGGAGAAAGAGATTTGATCGGTAACATATAATCAACATACAAGACAAGTATCACAATATCTCGACCAACATATTGTAGATTCTCTATATGATTAGAGTGGAAATGAATAAAACCAGTAGATAGAAGAAAAGAATCCATCTTCTTATACAAATCCCAGGGGGCTTGTTTGAGACCGTAGAGAGACCTTCAAAGCCTACAAACAAGAGAAGAATCCTGAACAAATCCAGTTGATTTGCTCCATGTGTATTTCCTCTTGTAGATCTCCATGTAAGAATTCACTCTTCACATCCATCTAGTATATGGGCCACCCATGTGATGTAGAAATAGCAAGTACAAGGCGTACAGAATCCATCTTGGCAATGGGTGCAAAATTCTTAGAGTAATCAATACCTTCAACTTGTGAAAAACCCTTTGCAACAAGATGAGCCTTATACTTGTCAATGGACCCATCAACTGTGTATTTGGTTTGATATACCCACTTACACCTAATCATCTTCCTTCCTTTAGGAAGAGATACCAAATCCCAAGTATGATTCTTCATCAAAGAAGAATACTCAGTTGCCATCACATCATCCCACTCCTGTATCCCATGAGCCTTCAAAAATACTGTGGATCCTCATAAACTTCACGACACAAAATTCCAAAACTTGTAGAATGTGTGTGATGATGCCTAGTGGGTGGAATATCCTCTTTGAAAGGTGTTGCCTCGAAGCGTAGTATGATACCACCTAGGCATAGTGACAACATCGTGGGAATAGAATCCTCAATAACATCTATAACCTCTCGCATCAAACTCCTCAAAGAAAGGATCCTCATGATGAGATGAAGAAGGAGGTATGGAAGGATATGAAGAATCATGAGGAGTGAAGTGCTCATCAAACTGAACATGCGTTCGAAAAAAAATGTCATGAGTATCGAGAATCTAGAAGTCGATAAACTCTCATATCCTCACAATACCCTATACAAGATCAAGGGTTTTCTCTTCTTATCCAAAGCTTTCCTTTTCTTCTTTTGAACAAAGGCCCAAGCATGGCTCCCAAAGACTTGAAAAAATGAGACATCTGGCTTAGTTTTGGACCAAGCTTCCTCTGGAGTCAAATGCTTAAGGGCTCTGTGTGGTGTGTGATTCTGAATGTAGTTAGCATAATTAACTGCTTCTACCTAGTAGATAAGAGGTAAATGTCTAGAATGCATCATACAGTTATGCATTTCCTTCAAAGTTATATTCTTTCTTTCTGCTAAGCCATTATTTTGTGGAGTATGAGTAACAAAATGTTGATGATTAATGCCTTGAGTTTCCAAAAAGTTAGAAAATTCATTGTGTAAGTACTCTCCCCCCATTATTAGTATGAAGGTTCTTTATGAAACTAGAAGATTATTTCTTGACCAAATCCTTGAAGACTTTGAAGTTTTAAAAACATCAATTTTGTATTTGAAAAAATAAACCCAAGTAAGCCTCAAGAAATTATCAATAAACGTAAGTGCATACTTAGCTCCATTAAAAGAGGGGGTAGGAAAAACCATCAAGTCACTATGCACAATCTCAAGTGGTGAAGAAACTCTCTTGGAAAATTCTTAGGAAATGGTTCTTGGTTTTGTTTCACTAATGCACTGCCCAGAGAAAACTCCCTCAAAACTAGAAACTCTAGGAATACCATCTACCAACCCTAAACCATTTGTGCTCAACTCCTTCAAATATTTGTAATTGAGACATCCAAATTTCTTTCATTCTAAAGCTTACTCTTTGAATCTTCATGAGAAACTAATCTTTTCCCTATAGAAGAAGTGTTATCAAAACCCCGAGCAACAAGTGATTGAGGTTCCAACAAAGTTCTTACTTTTGCCCCATGTGGTGTAAAAAACATTGTTTTCCCTTGACGAGAATGAAAAATTTGATATACAGAAAGAAAATTTGTAGTGATGTTAGGGACATATAATGCATCTTGGATACTACCACCATCAAGTTGTATTTCACCTTCTCCTTTAACAAAAAGAAAGGAAGAATCTCCAACATCAATTTTGGAAGTAGAACTCAAACCTAGATAAACAAAAGACTCCTTGGAAGAAGTCATGTGATGAGAAGAACCGAAATATATAACCCAACTATCGCAAGTGGTGGTGAGATCTCCCAACAACATTAAGTGTTTTGCCATGCTGATTAGAAGGACGTGGAGTGGAGATAGAAATTTTGTGTTTCTTTTTTTGCATCCTCTAAGGCTTGCATTCACTTATAACACCTATGTTCTTCATGATTACTACCCAGAAAAAAATAGCATGAAAGGCTAGACTTATTCTTATTTTGGATCATTGGGTTTAGAATCTTTGGGTTTAGAAGAATTTTGAGATGGAGAAGGGTAGACTTGGTTTTACTTTTTGGTTTACCCTTTCCCTTAGGATTAGATGCAACTAATGCCTTTTGAGAGGTGAAAGACTCAAGGTGAGACAATTTGGATTCTTCCCTAGTAATTTGTTCACAAAATGTTTCTAAGTTTAGCATTTTGAATGTGTCACCTAAGGCATCAATGCTAGAGAAAAAGGTTGAAGCAAAATTTGAATGGTCTTCTCAACTTGGATAGAATCAAGTAAACGGACTCTTCATATTTGTTATTTCTTCCACCCCCTTCAATTGTGTCAACAAATGCTTGAACTTGGTAAGGGTAAGTGCACCAAGTTGGGGGCCAAAAGGGGGTCTTAAGTGGATGCATTTTTCTGAAAAAATAAAACTTCAACTTGTATGAGTTTTTGAAATAGTTACACTCAAAGTTGGAAGATGTTGTAAAAATATAAATCGTATAATTTTGAGTCTAGTTTCTAAGCTACTAAATTTTAGTGAAAACGGATAAGTTTAAGTCGGTCAAACAACTAAAATACAAATAGGTGCTCATGTTTTTGTTAAAAAACATAATAGAGTGACTTTCGTGCCCCCACCATTTTTTGAGCACCATTGAGTATTTGTGAAAACCCTTTGGTAGAGAGATAGATAGAGCATCTAGTTTGTGTTAGATTTTTGTAGATTTTTTTAACGAGTATTTTTTATCTATGATATTTCTAGGACTAAAAATTTATTTTTTGAAAAAAACAAAGCTCGACCGTGCCCCCTAGCTACCTCAAACAATATCAAAAATTAGATTTTTGTTTTTTGATTATGTATAGAATTATTCCTAGTTTGTGCTAGTATATTTTTTTTCAATTTCGATGACCCAAACAAAAGATACATGATGAAAGATACACATATTTAAAATTCAAAAAATAGTTATAAAAATGCATAGTTAGAAAATAAATCATATGGAAACCTTACATTAGTCGAAAATTTGAAAAATTATATTTTTACAAAGAAGAAACTCGCTTCTACGTCGTGGTATAATTTTTTTAAAATGAATCGATTGTTTTATTTTGATTTATCATAGAGGAAGTGGTATTTTTACATTTTCCTGTAAAAACACGTTGTTTGTTGTGTTTGTGCGGAGTCCATGCCTTAGGGTTGGGGATCTAAACCGGATCCCAAGCCTTAAGGCATGGCTTGAAAAATATAAAACACAAAACATGCACGCATTATAACGCGTACTCGCTCGTCAGTATAGTAAGAACATTTTTATATGTTTTTGACATGCTTCTATTTACTGAAATGAATGTTTAAGTATATGTTTTTCAATTATTATTATTTATTATTTTTATTTCTTATACTTTAAATTTATTTATGTAAATATAAGAAATTAGGGTCACTTTATACCTTATGGAACTAGTCTCACAGCTCCATTAGTCACAGTTTAGGAGATAGTTTTTTAAAATATAATCTTGTTAAGTACATAGGTAATTTTTAGGCTTTCAGCATTCACCCTAAATATTTTAGCATTTAAATTCTACAATAAAAACCCTAAACTCGAGGCCCTAAACCTAAACCCTAAACCCTAAAACCTAAACCCTAAACCCTAAAACCTAAACCATAAACCTTAAACCCTAAATCTTAAGCCCTAAACCCTAATCCTTAAATATTCAGCCCTTACCCATGAGCCCTAAACCCTAAACCTTGAGCCTTGAGCCTTAAGCCCTAAACCCTAAACCCTAAACCATGAACCATGAGCCTTAAATGTTAACCCATAATCCCTAAACCCTAAACCCTAACCCATAAACCCTAAACCCTAAACATTAAATCCTAAACCCTAAATCCTTAGCCCTAAACCCTAAACCATAAGCCCTAAATCCTAAACACTAAACCCTGAACTCTGTGACCTAAACCCTTAACCTCAACCATGATACCTAAACCCTAAATTATAAACCCTAAACCCTAAAACCAAAATAAGAAATCATAAACCCTAAAACCTAAACCATAAACCCTTCACCTTAAACCCTTGATCATAGACCTAAACCCGAGCCCTAAGCCCTAAACCCTAAATACTAAATCCAGAGCCTCGAGCTCTAACCACCAAACCTTAAACCAATAACTATGAAGCCGAACCTTAAGCCATAAACCGTGAACCATGAACCCTCAACCCTAATCCCTAAACCATAAATCCTAAAACTTAAGCCTTGAACCCTACACCATAATCCTTGAGCCCTAAACCTTACACCTTAAACCCCGAGCCCTAAATCGTAAATCTAGAGCCCGAGCTCTAACCCCTAAACCTTAAACCAAGAACTAACCCCTAAACCTTAAACCCGTAACTCTAAACCCTAAACCCTGAGTCGTAAACCCTAAACCATGCACCCTAACGCCTAAATCATAAACCATGAGCCTTGAGCCCTAAACCATAAACCGTAAACCTTAAGGCCTAAATGTTAAATCCTAAAGGTCCTTAAACCCTAAACCCCGACCCGTAAAACCTAAACTATAAACGCTAAGCACTAAATCGTAAACCCTAAACCCTAAGCCCTAAACCCTAAACCCGAACTATGCGACCTAAACCCTTAACCTCAACCTTTAACCCTAAGACCTAAACTTTAAATTATAAACCCTAAAACCTAAAAAATAATAAACCTTAAACTCTGAACACTAAAACCTAAACCCTAAACCCTAAAACCTAAACCCTTAACCCTAAACCTTGAACATTGAGCCCCGAGCCCTAAGTTTGTAAACCCTAAACACTAAATCCGAACCCTAAGCTCTAACCCTTAAACCTCATATATTTCAGTAGGTCTCATGAATGAGTTCATTTTTTTAATATATTAGGACCATATTTCCTATTCTTGTGCTGGAACCATAATTCATCTACTTTGACAACTACCTTGTTTATGAGAGGTGGGCATTTCCCTCCTTAAAAATATCAACAGATGAAAGACATCAAATTTTGATGAATCTCTTTGAATTTTGTTCCTAAGAAGTCGATGAACCCTTTTTAGTTGAATACTCTCTGTCATCAATACTATGAAATGGGTAACACACAAAACATTCTTGTGAGTGAAATAGTTTACATGAAATGAGCATTTCCCTCCTTTAAAATATCAGTAGATGAAAGGCATCAAATTATGATGACTCCCTTGAATGTTCTTCCTACGAAGTAGATGAACCCTTTTTAGTTGAATACTCTTTATCAATACTTATAAGAATGGGTAAGACATAGAACATTCTTTCGTGGATGAATGGATGAGCCTAATCCATGAGCCTTAAATCCTAAACCCTAAACCCTAACCCCTAAACCCTAAACCCTAAACATTGAGCCTTAAAACCTAAACCGTAAACCCTTTTCCCTAAACCATGAACCATGACCTTTAAACCTTAAACCCTAACTCCTCAACCCTAAACCGTAAACCCTAAATCCTCAACCCTAAACCTTAAACCCTGAGCCCTAAACCCCAAACCCTATACCATAAACACTAATCCCTAAACCCTAAACTTATAGACCTAAATCCTAAACCCTAAACCATAAACCCTAAACCCTGATCCCTAAACCCTAAAACTTGAGCCCTAAACCCTAAACCCTAAGCCCTGAACCCTAGGCCCTAAGCCAAACCCTAAACCTTGAACCCTTAAACATAAACCCTCAACCCTAAACCCTAAAAACTAAACCCTGAGCCCTAAACCCTAAACCCTCAACTCTCAACCCTAAACCCTAAACCCTCAACCCTGATCCCTAAACCCTAAACCTTGAACCCTTTTCCCTAAACCTTGAACCCTAACCTTTAAACCTTAAACCCTAACTCCTAAACCCTAAACCATAAACCCTAAATCCTCAACCCTAAACCTTAAACCCTAACTCATAAACCCTAAACCGTAAACCCTAAATCCTCAACCCTAAACCTTAACCCCGAGCCCTAAACCATAAACTCTATACCATAAACTCTAATCCCTAAACCCCAAACTCTAAGCCATAAATCCTAACAACTAAACCCTAAAACTTAAAACCTAAAACCTAGACCCCGAGCCCTAAACCCTAAACCTTGATCCCTAAACCTTAAACCTTGAGCCTTGAACCCCTAGGCCCTAACCCATAATCCCTAAGCCAAAACGCTAAAACTTCAACCCTCAAACATAAACCATCAACCCTAAACCATAAAAAATAAACCCCGAGCCTTAAACTCGAACCTCAACTCTCGACCCTAAACCCTAAACCCGCACCCCGATCCCTAAACCCTAAACCCTAAACCTTGAGCCATAAACCCTAAACCCTCAACCTTGACCCCTAAACCCTAAACCCTGAACCTTGAGCCCTAAACCCTAAACCCTTAACCCTTAACCCTGAACCATAAACCCTAAACCCTAAACCCTAAACCCTAAACCCTAAACCATGAGCCCTAATCCCTGAGCCCTAAACCCTAAACCCTAAAATTTGAACTATGAGCATTAAACACTAAACTTTAAACCCTAAACTCTAAACCTTGAGTCCTAAACCCCGAGCCCTAAACCCTAAACCTTGATCCCTAAACCCTAAACCCAAATTAATAATCCCTCACCCAAAGGAAAGTCCTAAAAATATCATTCAACGTGTTTCAGTGTGTAGGGAATAGTGTTTAAGGTGATTGATCATCTCATTTAGTTTTGATGAGAGACTATTATTGCAATTCTCAGTAGTTAATTGAACACCCTTAAAAACAAGCTAAAATGATCTAGTCATGTCACCAAGCTAATAAGGACCATTATTTGTGAAGTATTAAGGCATCATTTGTCTCCATAAGAGACATATGAGCATTAAGATGTATAAGAATCATGAATTTGATTCCATGAAAGGATTCTTTTAGAGCTAGGAAAGGTGAGGGGATGATCTATATATGTAGCACCATGTTTCTAAGAATGAGAAATCATCCGAGTTCACTTGATGTAAATCATTTGGTACTATTTTGTAATAACTCATTCAACACCTAGTAGTGTTATCAAATGTTAAGGAGGAGGCAAACTACAATCACCTCATTTTGGCCATAGGATAGGAATCCCATTAAGGGAACAATCCTCTATCTACAAAGCGAGGATCTCTTTTTAGTAAGAAGTAGACAAGCATCATAGAGTTGATTTATGGTCACTAAAGTGAATTATGGACCAAATTTAAAAATTAGTACCAATTCAAGTAGTGGTAGGGCCAAAATCCATTTTAGAAGGTAAAAAAAACCTTTAAAATGACTATATGCTTTCTCAAATCATAGACCGACTACAATATATATGCCCTTTTTAATTTGCTGAAATCCTGAAAAATGAGTAAGTATTGACCAGATTAGATTTTGAAAAACTATCTTCTAGATTATAACTATTGGAGCTATGGGACCACTTCCATAAGGTGTAGAGTGACCCTAATTTCTTATATTTACTAAAATAAATTTAAAGTATTATGTAAGTATAAGACACCCAAAGACATATACATGGTCCATACTTCTTTCAAATGCGTACACATTATAACAAGTACGTGTTATAGGTTCGGTGATTACCAAGCCAAAAAAATTAAAACGTGAGCGTGTTTTAGCAAAACGCGACGCATTTCGTTTGTTTTCAGGTTTTTGTCCACTTTTTGGCCCCCCAACTTCGTGCACTTACCGTAAGATAGATCTATAATGGTTGGAAAATATTCGGGAATAAGAGAGGTGATCTTAATTTCAAGTTGCATGGATCTCATATGTTCCACCTTACCAAATAAATCCTCCAATTTATCCCATATTTTGAAAGGAGAGTCATATTTTTCTAAATGAAATAAAATATTATCACTTGCATAAGTTCCTATCAAACCCATACACTCATTAAATTTGCCTTCGCACCTGAAATTTCTCATATTCTCTAGTGAACATTGGTTGTTCTAAAGAAGTTAAAGCCCATAATCCTTTCCGCTTGATTATTGTTTCCATTCTTGGTTTTCATGTGTGGTAATTATGTGTTGTTAATGGGTCAACATGATCTAATGCATAATTAGACGCCATCCTCAAAAAATCACCAAAAGAAATATAAAAAAAACCAAGCAATATTTTGGCACTTTATAATGAGTCCCCCAATATTACAATATGGCACTTTATATTTATAGTTAAATTCTCAAAATAAATATTTCCAATGGAAATAGCATGGAAAAACAAGCACTTTTGCAAAAAATGGCACTCAAAACCGAGTTACCGATCAAACGTTACAAGCTTTTCAATATTATGCTCTACTATTTATTTTAATTGCCACGAAAACATAATAAAATGCTCTTGCCCTCACCACACAAATAAAATGAAAGGGGATGGAGTTGAGCACCTACTTAGTAGGAATCATAATCTTTAAGCCCTCATATGACAATACCATATGACCAGGGGCTAAGGATTTCAATGAGTCTAGGGTGTGCCACTTTTTTTCAAGAAAGTTACTATTTTTGGACTGTGTGGACAGTGACCCGCGTTGCCGAAAATAGCGAGGATACAGAATTACTCGAAATGGCAAAATCCGTGCACGCTTGTCCGGTACCCTACTAAAAAGGAAAGAAGCGAAATCCTTTTCCACGTAACCCAAAAATGCTTTTGCACCAAACCAAAACAAAACCCGGTGTATATATTGATAAATCCAACAAACCCATAAATCAATTTCCTCGTTTCTTCCCCTGTCTTGTGTGAATCCGAGGCGAACCAGTGAATTTCTCTGCAACCACAAAAAAAAAACTGCCTCCTAAAATGGCCGGGTTTTGATCGATCTTAGGGTTTTCCCACCTTCCGAGATCAATGGTGACATTTTTTTGCATAAAAACACATGCAACAACAAAATATGGAAATACCCAGTATATATGAGTATATATAAAAAAATGCTTACAAAACAAAATTTACACACGAATGTTAACAACAATCTCCTTCTCTCGATACCATAAAAGGGCGATAACTAGATCGTACCAAACCAATAACGCAGATGCTAATCAAACACCACACTCAATAAGATGAAAGCACTTTGCGAATAACTTTACATAAAACCTTTGCAAACAAATGAGCAACAATATTATATATTACTATGGAACTCAATGAAATACAATGAGAATGGGCCTTTCTTATATAGGCAAGGAATAAAAATTTAAGAATGAGTGAAGGTCGTAGATTAAGCCATAACTCATGGATAGAACTAGTAACGACCATAGATTTAGGAAAGAACTAGACATCAAGGAAAGAACTAGTCAATATCATAGATCCACGGGGGTTCATTAGCTAGGCAATATCCTAGCACGTGGGTTCATATTGAGGTAATTAAAAATAATAAAATTAAACTCAATATACCCGTAGACATGAGGGGGTGAAAGGGTTTAATTTATTAATGTTTTGAATCGGGTATTGGGGGTAGGTTAGAGAGATGGGCCAAAGGAAATAGAGGTTTACTTTTAATATAAAACTAAAACGTTTGAACCCTAGTTTTTAAACGTAAATACCTTAAAATTAAAAGGAGTGTGGTCATAAATTAAATTATAATCTCTTTTTAATAAATAAATCTAGATTCTTAACCAAGAAATAATAAGATGGTAGAAAACTAGAATTGAGTATGCTTTTCAACACAAATGATATTATTTCACCATCTTAATTATTTGAAGAACTATTGATAAATGCATAAAGCTTAACATATATAAGGTGACTTGTAATATGTATTCAATGGCTTGAACTATCTTTCGAAAGGAAATGCATATTAAAAAAAATTGAGTGAGAAATATAATATATTTTTGTCTAATATATTGGGGTAGAAATAAAATGGGGTAAATAAAATTGTAATTGAAAAATGGGTAAGTAAGGTACATGGAAAAAATAGGGGTATTTTCATTCTAATAATATAACGGGGAGGGGGTATTATCATTGAATAATTAGAGGTAGAAACTATAATTAAGGGTATTCTTTAATACCCTTTGAACGCAGTGCTATACCATACTTTTACTAAGTGAATCCCCGTGCATAGATCAAGGAAAGAACTAGTCAATACCATAGATCAAGGAAATAACTAGTCGATACCATAGATCAAGGAAAGAACCATACCTAACAACTAGATAATATCTCCCTAATATCTAAATAAATAAAAGGAAATATCCACACACATAAGTGGGTGAGGAAAAATACAATAGAGTAAAATAAAGTACCTAGGTGAACATGAGCTAAAATAAATGCCTACGATAACAATTGTGGCGTTGACATATAGACTCTCGAGTGAGAAAGGGTTCTTCCATATACATTCGACTAGAAACATGCATTTAGTGTAAGCTTGCTCTCGGTGGTTCAAAACTAATTTGAAAATGAAATTATTGTCTGAAAACTATAACCATGGGCTTAATTCATTTTCATGAGGTACTCGGTACACTTGACTTGGTTGTCATGTAGCTCGTTTACCCCGGTGCTCACTTCACTTATTAGATTCTGAAATACTAACTATTTGTTTAGCATCCAAGACATGCCAAAGGCGAAGAATATGAAAATGGGAAGGAACGGTATCTTATCATATATGATCCTAACTCTCTTATATATGATTCTACCACAAAATTGTCATATATTAGTTGTTCATGGTGTAGACACAATGCCCTTGGGAGCGTTACTCACTCGAAATCGAACAATAATTTCAAAAAATGGCACGTTTGAATTGGGATTTTTCAGCCCGGATAGAACCAATAACTGGTATATTAGCATTTGGTATGCCCGATTATCAGACAAGGTGATCATTTGGGCAGCTAATAGGAGACTCCGGTGAGGTACGTTCCCGGTGTTCTAAATCTCTCGAGAGATGGTAATCTGGGAATGTTTAACGGACATGGTGAGATTGTTTGGTTAGTCAATGTGACGAAGAAGGCATTTGGGGATGTAATATTAGATTCTAGTAATTTTTACTATTGAGTGATGACGATAAATCTGATATTGTTTGGCAGATCTTCGACCATCCCATAGATACCTAGTTGGTTGGGATGAGGTTTGGTGGACAACGAAAGTGATTTGGTTGGAGGAGTTATTCGAATCCGCATCCAGGGATTTTCTCCTTTCAGGTGGATCCTGCCTGGATCCAACAATTTGTGCCACAATGGAGCAACTCTGTGTAGTATTGGCATAGAGAAATTTGGGATGTTAAGAATTTCAGTGGGATTCAAAAAAATTCAGGCTTCTACGATGTTTACATCCAAAATTCCAGCTTTGGCTTTGATTTCAATCATTAAATGACGCCTATAATCAATGTGCTCTCATGTTTCGTCCTAGACAAGGATGGAGGAATTCGACTGTATACTTTGAACGATGGTCATCATTAGAGCGTGACCTGGTTTCAACCTATGGATCAATGCATTGTATACGGCCTTTGCGGTGCTTATGGAATTTGTGATTTTAAGTATATATAAAACTATGTGAATGGCTTCTTTCGTAGAGATGGTCGAGCCTGATTTTATAAGGAGAGATGGACCTGTGGCTATGTTCGCCAAAGCCAGTTGAACTGCGACGTAAAAAATGGCAACAACGACAATTTCCTAAGGTATGGGAGACCCTTGGCCAATCACCAAATTATTCAATATGCCAAAGAGCAAACATTAGAAGGATGTTGTAGTGCATGTCTTAACAACTGCCTCTACACAACCTTTATAACTATTTTATATTATTGTGTGGTTGACATATGGACTATCAAAGTGAGTGAAGGTGCCTCCATATACATTCTCCGATTGGAAATACGCCTTCAACGTAATTATAATAATCATAATTTATAATTTACATAATATATAATATAATAAACAAATTATTATAATTTATAATATAATAAGTTATAAATTGTAATTAATTTAAAAAATAAAAAAATAATTAAATGTATAAATTAAAAATTAAAATAAATAAATTAAAAAAGTACAAATTAAAATTTAAAAAAATTAAAAGTTAATTAAAATTAAAAATTAAAAATCGATAAAAAAGAAAAATTAATACAAAATTAAAATTAATAGAAATTAATAATTATTGATAAAAATTAATTTTCATTAAAAAGATTAAAACTAAATTTAAAAATGAAATATTAAAAATAATTAAATTTAAATTAATAAGATATAAAATTTAAATATTAAAAATTACAAAATAATTAAAATTAAAAAGTAAAAATAAAATTTAACTATACTACAAGTTCAATAGTAATAAAAATCTACAATTAATAAAAAATAAAAATTAAGAATTAATAAGAAATAAAAATTAGAAATTAATTAAAATTTAAAATTACTAAAAATTTAGAATGAATACAAATTAAAAATTCATCAAATCTCTATCAATGATGAGAGATTTTCAAATCACTGAAGAATTCATCTCATTTATCACTGGATTAAGCATGGAGGGGAACAAATTCTTTAGGAACAAAATTGATAAGGAAGCAGAGGAAAAGCTCTTTCTAGATGATGGAGAAAAACTTGATATTAAGAAGGAAGGCATTTTGGTTTCCTCTATCCCAATTTGTATGATGAGGTCATCCGAATGATGGTTCGTTATGTCACTTTAGAAGGAAGATTCTCCACCATTCCTTAGCATCACTTGGTCCTGCTTAATCATTTCAAGCGCGAGGTGAAGGTGAGTCTTTCCTACTCTATTATTCGGCATATAGAAAAGTCTTTTAGAAGTTCAAGATCACAAGAGGATTGTTCCTCTTCACCAGGGAGTCATTTATCTCATTAATCAATACATGTCTAATGTTGTCACCCTGACCCCTTCCTTGCTATTGTCTCCACACTTCCCAAAAATCTCGCATTTGGTCTAAAAACCCATGTATCGGGACTCTGTCTCAGAACCACCCCTAAAAGGATCCTTCACAACAGTAGGAAAGAGAAGGAAATTGTGGGTTCTAGTCGAAGGGTAAGGACCTTTTTGTGGAAGATAGTCCCCCACAATTTCCCCTACCATGGAAGAAGACTTTGTTTTGGAAATGAAACTCAACATGCAAGTTGAAGTTGTGAAAACCCCAGAGGACAATGTGGACTTTTTGCTTAAGTCGGTGGTTAAGGATCAAGCTTAGGACCCCATTACTAGACTCAAAGAGGTAATTGGCACACTGGAAGCTAATATTAAAGCCCACAGAGGATAAACATAGTAGCTACATAGCCATGCACAATGTTATTCTTGAGCTCGTGCGGGTTCACATCTGCCGGATATCTAACTCCAAGGGCATACTGGCATTTGCTTTGAAGAACGACAAGATTATCAAAAAATTCAAAGCTACTAATCGAGACACCACTATTGTCATAGCCCTGAAACTCTATCAAGCACACAAGATTGCCTTAAAAAAATTCAAAAATTTTCTTGGTTAGTGGTATTGTCTTCTTGTCTTGGTGTAGCTATTTTAGTGTTGTTTATTATTTTTTTTTGTTGTTGGTTCTTCGATGGGATCATTGTAGGAAGTTAGCCTCTTCCCTTTCTTTTTACTATTTTTTTCCTTTTGGTTGGGGTGTGGCCCTCATGGTTCAAAAACCACATTACTTTTCACCGCATATCTTGGTTGTTGACCTTTTTGATGTAATTCTAGGTAAGGTCCCTCCAAATATATTTGCCAATAATAAAAAAATTATCGTATAAATAAAAAAATACAAATTTAAAATTTACAAAACAAAATTATATAGTACAAATAAAAAATCAATAATATTAAAATTAATGAAAAATTAAAATTAATGAAAAATTAAAATTAATAAAACTTAAACATAAAAAATTAATTTTTTTATAAAAAAATAAATTTTAAATTTTAAAAAGAAATAAAAATAACATCAACAAAAAATTAAAATAAAATTAACAAAAAAATTAAATAGTTGATTAAAAAACAAGAACTACAAAATTAAAATTAATAAAAAATTAAAAATTAATTAGAAAATAAATAAAATTAAAAAAACAAATTATAGTACAAATAAATAAATAATAAAAATTAAAATAAAAAAAAATAAAAAATGAAATTTTATAAAAAAATTAAAATTAATAAGAAATGAAAATTTAAAATTAATAGAATTTAAAAAAATTAAGAATAAATAAAGTATAGTACAAATAATAAGTAATAAAAATTCAAAATTAATAAAAATTAAAACAAAATATAATACAAATTAAAAACTAATAAACATTCAAAATTAATTAAAAAATTAATGAAAATTAAAATTTTAAAATTTAAATATTACTAAAAGTTAAAAATTTATCAAAATTTTAAAACACAAAAATAAAATTAAAATTAAAAAAACTAAAAAAATTACTAAAACTATTTAATAAATAATTAATAAATATTAAACTTAAAATCAATTAAAAATTAAAGATCAATAAAAATTAAAAAGTAACACAAAACAAAAAATTAATAATTATTGATAAAAATTAATTTTCATTAAAAAGTTTTAAAAATTAAAATTAAATTTTTAAATATTAAAAAAATTGAATTGAATTGATAATAAAAATAAACTTAACAATTTTTAAAAATAAATTAAAATTAAAATTAGAAATGAACAAATTTTATCGGGAGGGAGTGATGGATACGATAGATAGGAGAAACCCTAATGGAAGCTCTTGTGCAAGGAAAGGCGTCGTCCATGGTCATGGCATCGATTCGGGCCGTGGTGACAAAGTTCTACAAAATTGAGGAAGTGAGCGGCTAGGAAAGGGGATAACCGAGGAGAAGAGGGTAATGTGAACATCTACGGTAGCAGAAAGGAATTGGTTGCCATTCATGAATTTCTCTCCTTCGGGTAGGAGGCTCGGATAGAATACATAAAACTTCGCATGTAGAAGAACTATTAAACCCTAGTCGGTGTTAGGTTAATTATTATTTACCTATATTAATTATGCATTGCATATTAATTAGTGTATTTATTTATTGTTTATATGGTTATATTTAATCATAACCATCTTATTGTTTGTATTCAAACAATACGGGTGTTGTTATATTGTTTTAACAATATAATTGTTTGGTTGTATTGATTATGCTTCTAGGATTATCCTTTTTAGAAGCTTGTGTATTATGAAATATTGTTTGACTGTTCTACATTTGGTACTAGAGCGAATTAAAGCTCGTGGCAAGGTCAAGAAGGGTGTAGAGGAAGGAAAAGTCTTGGAGAAGAAATTTTCTACATCGGAGAGCCAGTGTTGCCGCCCTGCAGCTTCCTGCAGACCTGGTATCGGCTGCAGCCTCACCTTTTGTGCATTCTCGAGGTAAATGGAAAGTAATTTTTTTGCCTTGGTGCTCTATGCACTAGGAAAATTTGCTTCTAGAGCATTTTCGGTTTAAAACAATCACTTTAAAAAAATTAAAATCTATATATATATATATATATATATATATATATATATATATTACTTTTTCCCCATTAGGGATTTTTTCATTAAATCTGATGTAAGTATTAGCTTCAACTAATACTACCATGTTGTTATAATTGGAGGATTCTTTGCTATATTTGGAGGGTTTTCTTAAATTGTTTGAAACAACCACATTTTCTCGCAGGAGCCATTGCGAAAAGAGTTGTTCATTGCAACCGAGACCATTCAACATTGTGGGTGAGTCATCTCTCAATCACCTGCACAAGGTAAATAGTGGATCTCTGCGGTGGATACATTGCCATGTCCATCCTTGAAGAGGTTGTGTTTCATTCCTGCAAACAAGAGTTGAGTTTTGTTTGAAACGGAGTGGGCTCTATTCCAAGCATCAAATGTTCTCTCCTTCTAACTTGTGGCAGAGGCAAAGTAGATTGGGAAATTATGAAGACACACTGCACAATACAAATCAACCATCCCCCCCAAAGCTGCACCACCGCCTACACCAAGCTCCACCCCGCATCAAGAGCAATCCGCACATAGAAACATAGATCAATAAAAATATGGTAGTCATGAATTACATAGGTGTGTCAAAACGCATTGCAAATCCATATTTAGCATTTACAAAAAAAAAGGTTGTTTGAATATTTACAAGCGCGGTGAGCCTCTACCTGAAACAAGCAAGTGACCCCTTCACTCCTCGCCATGATCCCAACACCGTGTGTCAAACCCGCACAAAGAAACAACGAATAGAAGAGATAAAAGCGAACTTTGTATAGAAATATACAGTGGACCAAATAAGAATAAATGGTGATAAACATCAAAAAAATGATGTAAAGGAGGTCTATTTTTCAGCTTGGGAACCCTAATCCATGCACTGCATAGCTCCACATGGAGCCTCTGCCAAGTCGCCATTTTTTAAGAGGTGAGTCAAATTCAATTTTTCTTTAAATAAAATTTGCTCAATTTCATATGCTAAGCGCACAAGGTGCCTAAGTGGATAGAGGAAAAGACTTGGGTGTGTGAGGTACATGGTTCGACCCCCACCCCCAATTCATTTTTCAAACAATTTTGAAATTTGGAGGAAAATTTAGAAAAACCACCACAGTTGGAGGTGAATTTGGTGGAAAACCCACCTCTAAACAGCTAGTTACAGCCAAATAGGTCTCTAAATTTTTAGTGAGAAAAACCCTAATTTAGGGTATAAGTGTTTTTCTCCTATTAGCCCTCTTTTTTGATTTCAGGCAACATGTACAAAAGGAAGACTGTCTAAAAACCTCATTTTGAGCTACTTTTTAAGATTTTTTGGCATCGAGGGTCGTATTGGATTCCGTGAGGCCACGAGCTCGAAAAATTTTTTTTTCCTGTAATTCAATTTTTCTAAATTTTGAAGGTAATTATATGCTTCAATATATTTTACTAATTTGTAGGTTGCCATAGTCAACCGCAAAATATTGTAACTTCTTAGAAAGCGGCAAAAAGTTGTAATAAAAACACTAAAAAAATTGGTTACAAACACTCACGAGATCCTATATCTCATTCGCACTGCGTTCGGTATATATAGTGCCTGCATGGGAAGCACTTATGGGTAAAGTCATCGTGAATACTACTACACTTAACGCCTAATATAGCTGGAACAATGTCGTCTGGGCATCAACCCTTTCAATTGACAAGGAGTAATAAGGTCACAATGCACAGGCACACACTATGAGCCATCCCATATGTCTCGTGAACAATTATACGACATAAATTGAATGAGAAATTATTTGAGTATATAGAAAAGTTACGCGTGTGTATGAGGATATTTCTTTAAGCCAGTGTTAATAATCGCACAAACCCCTTTCAGTATTGTCTTGGTACCACGTATTGAATTCTTTGACATACGTTAACACCTCTTTCATGTACCACGGGTATATAGAAAGGGCTTGCTTCTTCCACGTACCACTAGGTATATCGGAAGGGTGCGTATATAGAAAGGTTTGGTATATCGGACTGACGGTATATAGATTGGGAGACCTTATACGTGGAGTGATAAGAGCCAAACCCTGTCAGTGATTTCTGTAAAATGGGCACCAATGCCCCCAATTTTTTTCTTCCTTATTCACAACTACTTAGAGGAAAAAAATATGTTGCATGGAAGAAAAAATCTAGACACATCGTTAGTTTGAAGAGATATGGCCTTTTTGATTGGTACTATGACCGGATCAACTACTAATACAACACAACATGGTAATTTGATAAAGTAGATCGAAGAAAGCCAAACTCATCATCTTTTTGGAGTGTCTCGATGATGTGCAAACCCACATTTGAGATGCCACAACAGCCAAAGAAGAGTGGGATAAATTGAGCACAGTATACGTGCCCAAAAACAAGAATGTTATATTGAATTTGCAGATTCAGTTACACACACTGAAGTTCAAGCAGAATGAGAAAATTGAAGCTTTCTTGAGAAGAGTTTGATAATTGAGGGCTTCACTTCTAGCCGTAGGACAAGTGGTCAAAGATTATGCTCTCGTTCCCATTATTCTGCGATCACTCCCTTCTTCATACCGTATTTTTGTCACAACACTAAACCTTTCAGATACGACAGTTAGTTTTGACAAGCTGGTAAACCTATTGCAACAAGAGGAATCCATGCACAATAAGGATGATGAAGAGGAGTAGGCACTTTCTTCACATCAAAATGGAAAGGAAAAGGTAAAGGAAAACCTAATTCCTATCAAAAGTCCCAACATCAAAATCAATATCAACATCGGGGAAAACAACAGAAGAAGTAATGTTCAATTTGTAAAAGAGGACATGAATTAAAATATTGTTGGTATAACACTTATAAGAAAGGTTCATCAAGAAACTCTGGACCTCCACAACAACAATCTCACAAGGGAAATTCTAACTACAATCAAGGGAAGAAAAAGGGGAACTGGAAAAGAAGACCCCATCAGCAAGGAAATATTGCTGAGAAAGAAGAACATTCAGATAATGAAGACTTCTTATACATTACTCGATCAAGTGAACCATCCACGTCATCTAGTGATGTTTGGTATGTTGATTCGGGAGCCACTTGACACATGACTGGCCACAGAGATTGGTTTACTTCAATGAGGGACACGCCATCAAAAAATCATGTTTTGTTGGGAGATGATTCTTCATATATAGTTCGGGGATTACGAACATTTATCTACCCCTTGGTTCATGTAATTGTAGACTATCAGATGTCTTATATGTCCCCAGGTTGACTAAGAATTTTCTTTCACTACCAACTCCTTGATCACAACTTAAAAATTGAATTTAATAAACATTCTAGTAAGAAACCATGTTTGATTCGAGACAAATCACGAGGCTTAAAACTAGTTGCAAAATCCTCGAACATTGGGACGTATGTTCTAGCTTTATTTTTCCACAGAGATGATTAAACACTTGTGGCTAAGAACTCTACCTCAACACAATTATGGAATCGGAGACTTGGTCATGTTAGTTTCAAGTATTTCAAGACACTTCACCGGGCATAATATGGTACATAGGAACCATATCTTTAGAAGGATACATACAAGTGTCCTCACTTCCTATCAGAAAACAACACAGACCTTCATTCAAGAAGAGTACATATCAAGCTCATGGTAAGATTGATTTGGTTCATACTTGATGTTTGTGGTCGATGCAACCAAGTTATTTTGGATTTCATTACTTCATGCTTTGTGTTGACGACTATTCAAGAAAAATGTGGATTTTTTGTCTTCACAAGAAAAGTGAATCTTTTGAAACCTTCAAAAAGTTCAAAGTAGTTGTTGAGAATGGCTGGTCGTCCCATCGAACTCTCCAATCAGATTAAGGGGGAATTCACCAATAATGAGTTCAAAGACTACCTAAAAACTCATGGGATTCATCAACAAATGCCTCCTCCACACACACACCACAAGGAAGAATGGTGTTGTTGAGACAAGAAATCATACTATCATGGAAATGGTGCGATGCATGATTGATGGCTCTAGACTTGCAAAGACATTTTGGGTAGAAGCAACAAAGACAATAGTGTATTTTTTTAACGAGTTCCCACATTTTCTCTTAATGGAGTAAAACCACAAGAAGCATGGTCAAAGTGTAAACCATCTATTGTACACCTTAGAGTATTCAGTTGTAAAGCAAGTATGCACATAACCAAGCAGAATAGAAAGAAATTGGACATGAAGTCACATAAACTCATCTTCATTGGATATAGTGAAGATACTCTTGGGTACATATTGATGGATCCTAAGACTAGAAAAGTATACACCAAAGTAGAGATATTGAGTTTTTGAGAAGAAGGAAGGAGAGTCTCCTCTTGACTCACACCGATGTAGATTTTTCACCGGTTGTAAAAGCTGAAGTGATGTTCTCACAGATGATGAAAGTGAGAATGGGGATGATGGTGTTGATATGATAGAATCACAACCCAAAAAGTGCCTTCTGAATGGATAATTAAAAGAAGAAGTCTACATGACTCAACCTGAGGGATATGTTGTACGGTCAAGAAGCAAAGGTATGTAGACTCGAGAAATCTCTGTATGGCCTTAAACAAGCACCGGGCATGGTACATGAAGATTGATGAGTATCTCGTATAACATGGATTTGTTATAAATTCATACGATCCCAATCTTTACCTCAAAAATCTTGGGGGAGATTGTGATTTTCGTTGTCTATGTCGATGATCTAGTCATCACTGGAAGTTCAGTGAGGATGATTGATGCAACGAAGAAAGATCTTAATCGATCGTTCGACATGACAAATCTCAGGCTAATGCACTATTGTCTTGGATTAGAAGTATGTCAGAAAGAGAATCACATATTTGTTTCTCAGATGAAATATACCAAGACAACGCTCGAGAAATTCAGGATGATGGATTGCACACCGATTGCTACACCTATGGAGAATAGATTACAGTTATCTCGTTTAGATCCATCTCCTGAGGTAAGTGCCACTCTCTATCGGTAGTTGATTGGGAGTCCGATTTGCCCGATCTACACTAGACCAGGATATCGGCTTAAAGTAAGCTATCTACCCGGAGTTCATACGGGAACCCAAAGTGTGTCATTGGAAAGTAGTAAGGTGCATCTTGAGATATCTCAAAGGATTGGTGGATCTTGGTCTAGAATACAATAAGAACAAAAACTTCTTCTTTTCTCGATATTCGGATTCGATCATGCAAGCAACATGATGAAAACAAATACACTTTGTAGGATTTGTGTTCTTTATGGATCTGAACCAATATCATGGGGAAGCAAAAACAACACTTTTCTTCTTGTTCTTCCACATAAGTTGCTGAGTATTGATCTATAGGGGAAGTCCTTTTGATCATTGAAGTTATTTGGCTAGGTTGCATAATATAAGTACTTGGAATACCACAGACAAACTGACCACCATGTATGTTGAAAATGAAGGTGTTCTCAAACTTATTCGCAATCCATTTTTTCATGAAATAAAAAAGAACATTGAGGTACAGGTTCATTTCATATGCAAGCATGTGTTGAAGCACAACATCCAGCTTCAATTTTGTCCAATAATTGAACAACGGGCAAATATCTTCAAAAAGTCACTTACACGTGACAAGTTCAAGTTGTTTAGAGAGTTTCTCTCCTCATCCCTTGAGACAATGCACAATTAAGGGGGAATGTTAGGTTAATTATTATTTACCTATATTAATTATGCATTGCATATTAACTAGTATATTTATTTATTTGGTTATATTTAATCATAACCATCTTATTGGTTGTATTCAAACAATACGGGTGATGTTATATTGTTTTAACAATATAATTGTTTGATTGTATTTAATATTGGTTATGCTTCCTGGATTACCTTTTTGGAAGCTTGTGTATTATGGAATATTGTTTGATTTCTGTCATGAGCCTCGAAATCTAACACTAGTTGTCTCTCAATTGCAAGCAAAGAGATTCCCTGGTCTTGAATGGTTTTGGAATGAGGATCTCATGAATGGGGGCTAATTTTTTCATGGAAAGAAAGGCGGTGGAGTGGAATCATCCAAAGAAGTCGCACCCAATTTTACTTCCTTAAGGAAGTCGTGCAACAAAAAGTGCATGTGTCCATCTTCCTCTCGGGCATACATCATCGATCTAGTAGAAGCAACACCTGTGATTAGGTTTGGATAACCCCGAGGTATTGTCCCATCTCTAATCCTTGTCCTAACTTGCTATCATTTGAAGATTCAATGACATGTGAAGTCGTCTTCTTCCACTCTTTCTCTTTGGATATTTGAAAACTAGTCGAATAATGCTATGCACTTAGGGAAAGGATGTTATGATGTATATGTATTGATGGAGATGATGACATGTGGTGAGACATCCCCTTATATTATTATATCATTCATTTATGATTTATTATGCTTAGGAGGTCAGCCTTAGTATTGGCCATAGGTTAGAATGGTATATATAGGGGTTAGAAGGTTGTAGTTAATGATCATATTGAGTATTGGAGTGTTATTGTATGGTTTGGAGGTTACCCCCTCGAAGTGGTATTGGAGGTTGCCCCCTCGAAGTGGAAAAGCTATTATATGAGCATATTGTCATCATTTATATATATTTTGGTGTTCTCTCATGTTATCCTCAT
The DNA here is from genome assembly GCA_018340775.1 of Taxus wallichiana var. yunnanensis. Taxonomy (NCBI): domain Eukaryota; kingdom Viridiplantae; phylum Streptophyta; class Pinopsida; order Cupressales; family Taxaceae; genus Taxus; species Taxus wallichiana. The sequence continues at coordinate 440,765,608 of CM031241.1, read as the reverse complement.
TTGTATATGTTCGATTTATATAAGTAATTTCCTTACAAGTGGTATCAGAGCAGCGATTTTGGCCAAAATTAGGGCAAAACCCTAATTTTTTGTTTCAAATATATCTTGAAGAGGGTATCATTTTTTTCCCAATTTTTGCATCATAATTTTGAAACACTCTAAGTCATAATATCTAAAAATTTCAGCTCCATTGGATCTGTTTTGCGGATGTTATTGGTGTTTTAGGTTTTTCATAAATTCACTTTTTAGGAAGCAAATTGTGGTATTTTTTAGCAAAATTTATATTTTCGGAAAGCTATTGAAATTTCAGTTAGGGTTTGTTCTTTGTGTTTTTATCCATCTACTGAAATATTTTTAGAATTCCTAAACCCTAATCATGATCACGGGGATAACAAATTTTTATGGAAATGGTGAGATGGATGCTAAAGAATGGTGGATAAAATTTAAGAATATATATTTCTCATATTTCATGACAAGGAATAGGTTTTCACATTATCTTGGTGGTCCTGCATGGATTTGGTTTTACGAGTTAAAAATGACGGGAAGGATTGGTCTTGGGAGGAAATGGAACAACTTTTTATGGATAGATGGGACCACAAATAGGAAGAAGAGTCAAAGGAAGATGATGGGGAAGAATATATTGAAGAATCAAGAGAGAAATAAGATGAAAAGGAAGGTGAAGAAGATTCAAGGGAAGATGATGGTGTAGCATATATTGAAGAATCAAACGCAGAAGAAGTTGAAGAAGACTATGAAGAAGAGGAAGAAAAACAAAATGTTGATGTAGAAGAAGATATTATAGCTCCCAAGAAGGAAGATACCATATTTCGAGTTTCATAGATGCATTCAAAGGAATAAGATAATTGTTTCCATAAACCCTAACAACAAGTATAACTTCATCAATAAGGATATGGCTCAACATCTACATATTCAAGAAAGTAATATCAAAGAAGCTCAAGTGAATGGTAGGAAAATTCAATTTTTGAAAATTTAAATTACTATGGACAAATATACTTTAAATTCAGATTTTTTTGCCTTATATATGGATGGTTTGGATATTGTTCTTAGGTATCCTTTGTTAGAGACATTGGGGACAATTAATATTAATATGAAAAATAAGTTTATGAAGATTTGGTACAAAAAGAAGAAGGTCACTTTACGGGATATCGGGCTTAATGGAAATCAAAGAAAAGTCAATATAGACCATGAGGATGATTTAGAATATAGAGAAGAAGGGAATAAGGATGATTCAAAAGAGGCACATGAAGAAAAATAAGGAAATGATGATTCATCTACTCAAGAGAAAAAGAAAATATCACATGCAAAGGTGGAAGAAGAAAAGAAAGTTTAGAAACAAAGTTGATAAGGTTGAGGATACTACAAGCGCAAAGATATGGAAATCCACGTCAACATGAGAGAAAAAATCATGGAGATATCCTAGGGCACATCATATTTCTAACCAATATAGATATACAGGTAATTGGAGGAATAATCACTTTATTTATACATGGGATTAATGGAGCAACAATTATGAAGCATGGAATCCTTATTATGGTTATCCTTATTATGGTTATACATGGAATCCTTATTATGGTTATGCATTGAATCCTTATGTTGGTTATGCATGGAATCCAAGGATGATAAACTATGGTCACGAATGGAATCAGAGTAGCACAACGGAATATGGATATTAGTTCAGATATGTATCATCTACCAGGATCACATATGGATGGATGATTGATCATGGCGCAAAGTGTGTAAAAATTTACAACACACTCATTACATGGTTTCTTCTTATGTTTCGGGGACGAAACATGTCAAGGAGGGAAGGAATGCTATGCACCTAGGGAAAGGATGTTATGATGTATATGTATTGATGGAGATGCCGACATGTGGCACACATCCCCTTATCTTATTATATCATTCATTTATGATTTATTATGCTTAGGAGGTCGGCCTCAGTATTGGCCATAGGTTAGAATGGTATATATAGGGGTTAGAAGGTTGTAGTTAATGATCATATTGAGTATTGGAGTGTTATTGTATGGTTTGGAGGTTACCCCCTCAAAGTGGTATTGGAGGTTGGCCCCTCGAAGTGGAAAAGCTATTATATGAGCATATGGTCATCATTTATCTATATTTTGGTGTTCTCTCATGTTATTCTAATGTATATGTTCGATTTATACAAGTAATATCTTTACAACTTGTCCCATCTATAATCCTTGTCCCAACTTGCTATCATTGGAAGATTCAATGACATGTGGTCGTCTTCTTCCACCCTTTCTCTTTGGATCTCCGAAAACTGGTCGAATAACTATGAAATTTCCTTTTGCTCCAAAGAATTTTTGTTGTGCAGTTTAAGGAGGTAGAAGAGTACAAAAAAATGCTTATCGGACGATCCATGGTTCTATGGTAATGAAGGATTATTTCTCATGCCTTGGTTCCCAGTGTTTGATCCGAATACTTTCTCGTCATAAAAATGCCTATGTGGGTTCATCTTCTGAACCTTCCGCTACACTTTTGATATGCTTTTGAGGATATCGGTAATGCTCTAGGAAAATTATTAAAGGTGGATCATGCAAGGACAATGACTGGACTTTGTAACTATACCAGAGTTTCGTTGAGATCGAATCAAGAAAGGGCTTTCCCAATAAGATCCTACTTAAATTGGGGAATTTCCAACACGTCGAAACCCTAGACTACAAGAATAAAACATTTTGATTCCATATATGTTGAACATCGATCGGGTCAATTGTAGGAAGATTTCCCACAAGGTAAAAAGAATCAACAGAGAAAAATCTCGTCACATAATGGAGGATGAGATAATCCTTCTCCTAACTCGATTTGTAAGGCGAGATCATAAGGAGGATTCCAAAGAGGCTCATGCAACTGATTTAGGGAAAATCTCTAGGAGTTGGGTTAAAACGACCATCCGAATCAGATTAGAAGATATCAAGATTGTAGTATGTGGTGTGACGAGGGTCATGAATCGATAAATCTAACAAATCGATTGATTAGTAGAAAAATCTTGACCCTTCCTTTGAGATTATGTTAGTGGTAGCTTCCGATCAAAACAAGTGGCAAGAGGTCGAAAGAAAACGGTAAAAAGGGGTGTTATGTGAATCTGCTCGATTACTTCTCTTCAAATGAAGAGCGATGAAAGATGAGGGTTACTCTTGCCTCTTCCTAATTGTTAGGCTTTGGTGTCACGTGTTTAGCTTATTTGTTTCTTCTCGGTGTTTTTATTCAGGTTCATAGCTCCAATCAAAAGCATTTATCTATAAAAAATAATAATAAATATTAAAATTAATACAAATAAAAAGGTAATAAAAATTAAAAATAACTTAAAATTCAAAATTCAAAATTAAAATTAATGAAAAATAATAATTAATAAAATATAAAAAAATACTAAAAAGTTAAAACTAATAAATTTAAAATTAAAAAATTAAAAAAAAAAAAAAATTACTAAAAAAATGTTTAACAAATATTAAATTTTAAATTTTAAATTACAAAATCAAATTAATAACAATTAATAATTAAAAATAATAAAATTTAGAAATAAAAAATTAATAAAATTAAAAATTAAAAATGAAAATTAATGAAAATAAAAGTTGATAATATTTTTTTTTCCTATATTAAACTTTTTAATTAATTTTTTTGAAAAAGATATTGTTAATAATAATGACAATTATAATATTATTGGGTGGAATGCTAAAGTAAAGGATGCCTTGAATCTTTCTTTGATGGATTATCTAGGTTTCAGGCCATCCAACCGACAATAGTGAAACAACGCCTTCCCCTACAACCTCCTTTGTCATCGAATCGTAATGCTTCATGGAATTGGATCTTTGAGTGTGGTCTAGAATCCAATGTCGGTCTCCATCGCAAGAGAGTCATGTTCTCTCAAGCTTCAAGAACTTTGGCTTTCCACCTCGAATCTCGTAATTGATGCGAGAAAACATTGGCACAACATCCTACATTTTCGCTTCCTTGCCAAAGGTTAGTCTCTCATTTTGTATCAAAGCGAACCTTAATGGCTAGACACGTTACAAAGAAAATAATGCTATCGCGTCGAGCTTGGTTTTTATATCTGCATCCCTAGACCCCTAATTTCAACCCTGTTAATACCGTTGAAGAAAAATGCTTGATCCGGATTTTCCTATATTCCCTCCCTTTAGAATATTGGAGACTTAATATCATTTCTAATATATGCAAAGGTATGGGATCTGTTTCAAGGGTTGATCCTAAAACCCTAGATGGCCCACCCGCACTGACCTTTGATCGGGTTTGTATTTATGTGGACCCTTCTTTTGTCATTCCCAAATCCATCATGATTACTTCTCCTTCCGGGATATGGGTACAACCAATGGAAGAGGAGAAGGTTCATTTTTGTTGCTTCAAATACAAGCAGGAAAATAATTTCGAAGATCACCTGAAAGATTTTTGTTTCTTGACAGTCTACATATTTTGAAAAGAGATTTTTCCATAAAGATATTTTTGAAAATCATTTTCAAAGATCATTGAAATATTTTTACGTAAGGGATAAGTCAAGCATATTGGTTAGGAAACAACAATATTTCAATGATTTTCAAGAATGATCTTCCGCTTGTATTTGAAGTAATGAAAAATGAACCTTCTCCTCTTCCATTTGGTGGAAAAATCGACTTTAGTGGATCTTGAGCCTAGTCTCGAATGGCTCACTTAGACCACTAACCGTTCCGACTTTAGCAATATTAGTGAAGGATTGAAAATTTCTACTCAATAAAGATTGGATTCAAAAGAATATGGTTCTTTCCAATTCAATCCTCCCGCTTTCTAGTTTAGATCATTTTCCCATCTCCTGGATATCTCTTGTGATTTGGCTCAGAGACATTTTCCTTTCAAATTCTAAATCATGTGGTTGAGAGATGGTAACCTTAAAGGGTTAGTCAAATATTGGTGTCATTCCTTCTATAATTTGGGCACTTGCATGTTTATTTTATCTAACAATATTTCTCTTGAAAGACAAGCTCATAGCTTGTAACATCTATCATTTCAAAAATATCTTTACTGAGAAAAATCTCGTGTCGAAACAAGTCTAAAATATCTCAACATGTGTTTTTAATTCCGACATGGGGTCTAATGAGTATCTTATGGAAAAATATCTCTTTGGATGAGTTAGGTGATCTTCTCCTTTGCGAATAAATATTTTGCATACAAAAATATCATGAAGCTTGGTTGCTTGATTATGACGGTAATTCTAAGTTTTCCCATGCTTCCATTAAAGCTAAGGGTATTGTACAGAGATTTTTTTCTTTCCAACTTTAACTTAATAAAATGAAATAAAAAAACATATCTCGAGAAGACAAAGAGGTTTACCAATGAACACAAATGTTGTGTAATAAAGTTCTTTCTTCTTTCATTGATGAATAAACCCGTAGATCAAATACAACTAGATAGAAAGTACTATAAGGATGGATAAATGATCTACTCAGTAAAGGTTGATTCTAGGAATCCAAAAGTACTTCCTTAGAGGATTTCATACCTCTTTGATACAATTAAGTAGATTGACAAAGATAATGATAAGGATATGTAAATGATAAAGACGGATAGATAATGGATAAAAATCTTTAGAACTCAAGATCCAAGGGTTAGTATTATGCAATGTGTGTAGGTAGCCTAAGCAAGAGTGGATGCGATCTAGACCGATTTGAAGTAATTTTACCAAGTAATATTCTATTTCTTGTTGGATCTCATGGAGGAACTCGATTTGATACACAATTTCATTGATTTGAGTTACAAATTTAATTACACACAATGTAAGATCATGGAGGATGTTTTAGTTTTCCCGGAAGAAGGGTTGTTGAACAATAGGGAGGTCATATATGCTTGTAATAGGGTGTAACTAACCTTAACATTTTGTCTAAAATGGAGCCATGCTACTGAGAAGACAAGTTAAATCCAAATAAATTATAAAGTTGTGATTAATTAAAAACAAACTTGAAACATAGGGATCACTCACAATTCGGAGGAATCGTGAGCGATTAGACAAAATCATGGGTGATTCTAGTAATCATTTGACGAATCTTTGTAAAAACAATTTCTTATTCTAAGAATGATGTTTTGATCTAAAAAGAGAGTGAAATTGATTATTTCGTAATGTTTTATAGGAAAAGAACAATAAAAGTGGATGAGGTTGATAAAGGAATACCTTGTAGTCTTTGAAGGAATCTGGATGATGCATGTAGAATTTGGATGAGGTTGATGACATTGACACGATCCTAAGCCACCAAATTTGATGTATGAGGACTTATTGAAGATATTATTGATATTGTAGATGATGCTAATTGTCTTAAAGATATACGGAATGACAGGGTTTGTTGCTTAAGGAAAATAAGAGTACAAAAACGTGTAAATTTTTTATAAAGATCCTTAAGAGAAGAGTGAAAGCTAATATTTATAATCGTTGGTGACTCGTTAGAATTGTCAATGATCTGTGATTTTCGTGGAAAATGTTTATAAGTGGTTAAAACCACTTCCTAAATGGGATTTTCGGGTAAATAGGTGAGGGAAAATGGTTATAAAGAGGTTACACAAGTTGGGGAGGTTAGGAGGTTGGGGTAAAATGGGTTAGAGATGATTTAGAGATGGTTAGGTGGTTTTAAAGGGGTTGAGGTAATTTGGGATGGGTAAATAGTAATTTCTATGGGAATAAAAATTAATTTTACTAGATGAGGAGAGGGTGACTTAGGATAATGACATAATGATAGGTTTTAGATTGAATAATATGTATATAAGATGAAGTAGTCGGAGTTAATGAAAACTTGGTGTCTATATTTTAACATTTTTGTCGAGTAGTTTTTGATGACCAAACTATTGGACAAAAATGGCATGCGATATGCATGTTTTGTGTTTGGATGGGTGATCTCCTCAAACTATGGGAGATTACGATGTAGTGTAAGGATCACTAGTTTTATTGAGTTGATTGAATAGAGTTGAGATGTATTTTTTGTTTGAATTTTTCCCAAGACGAGGTATCGAAACAAGATGGATATCACCATAGAATCAAGTGATAGGGGAACCAGATGTTTCATGTCTTATAAATGTATAATCATAGGGATGGCTGAAAGACCATAGAGCCAAGTGATAGGGGAACCAAAGGTTTTTCATCCTATAGATGTATAGATTACAAGTGTCATAAAACAAATCCTGTGAAGGATCACCAAGTTATGGGGTCCTCAAAATGAGACACACTATTGGAAAATGCAATAATGTGGTTGAAAATAGTTGTTGATATTGAAAAATGGTGGTTTGTGATAGAAAAGGTTGAATTGCTATAGATTGCTAGGAATCGTTGGTTATTATGATGAATCGTCAGAGATTTTTGTGAATCGCCGATGATTATAGGAATGTCATAATTATGGTGAATTATCGGTGATTACAAGAATCGCCAATGATTCTTGCGTGAGATAATTGGTTCTATAAATAGTTGATTTCTTTAAGATTTTTTTCATTTTTGATTTGCAATTTTAGAGGGATAATTGAGTGATAATTGAGCAATAAAGGTGCAGGAGTATTTGGGAGGCGAGATGAGGCCCACTTAGATAGATGTATGTATCCTTGTTTGTCGTTTTGTGTGTTTTTAATTTTTTAATTTTTTTGTTTTTAATGTTTGTATAAGGGCACATTTTTGAAATCACTAGAATCTCTCGAATATATTAATCAATTCATGTCGATTATGATGGATCACTAGCAATTGGGTTAAATAGTTAGTAATCGGTGTTTTTGTTTAAATTTTATAAAATCTTGATGGAAACTTGTTACAATCTATTTTTCATGTTTTTGAATGTGAGTGAGGGCCAAATTGACTATCAAGGATAGGATCCCGGTGTTTTTAGAGGATTTGAGATCCTAGTTTTTGATTAAGGATTGGTGCATTTAGAGGGTGTGGGTTGGGGGCGATGCATCACTATAGACACATCCATAGGAAGCGGGATTGTTATTGGCATTGATGGAGAGGTGGGATCTTGCTTACACCTGCACTTTTTGGTTGTAGAAGGGTGAGAACACCATCACCCTAGAGGATGTACATAGGATTACAAAGATTTCCTATGCATATAGAGGGTATATACTTGTTTGAGGATACTAAGAGGAAGATGTGATGGGGAGATTACATGGGGATGATGTTGATAGTGTGGGATTTATAGCGGGTTGATTTTACTATCGAATCTATATGATCCCGAGACAAACGGACGTGCTCTTATGACCATGATAATGATAGGAATTACATTATTTTATTTTCCCAACTCTAGTGGTGGTTCGTTTCCTTGGATGATGACTAGTGTAATGGTCTATATTGAAAGAGGGTATGATAACCCGCAAGTGAGGATCATGAGGGACGATGTGCACATCAATAGACGTGAGAACAAAAGCATGAAGAGATATAGAGAGGAGTGAGCATCAACCAAATGTGCGTGTAAGAATTCAATAAACGGGTAGAACCTTGATAAGCCAAAAAAATCTCCTCTATCTCATAGATCCAAAAGGGTGTACAAATAGGAGGTGTTGAGTAACCCCCAATGCTGCAATCATGACAACTTGAGTGGAGAAGGGGAGTTACATTCCTAGAATATAATTGTAACTCCCAATGACGCATATGATGCACTAATGCACTGACGTGTAAGAGAATATCATGATGACCCCTAAATGACACGTGGACCTACGATCTCACCTAAGTGAGATGACTCACCTAATGATGTGGAAAATAATACACACCAACACCCCCCTTCATCGTAACTTAGGATGAGGTAGGAAGTCAAAAAGAGAAATGGGTTCGGCACAAAGCCCGATGAGGTACCCATGTATAAGAAATATGTCCTAAGCAAAGAAAGGAAAACCTAGTGGGAAAAACATCCACCACAAGAGAAAAAAACACTCTCTAATCTAAGAAAGATGCCAAGGATGGGTCCTAGCTATAGACGAGCCTGTAAAGGTACCCATGTACAAAAGGGAAATCTCTCAGAAAGATGAAGAAGAGAGAAGAAGAGGGAGACGAGAGGAATGCAGAAGATTCCATGGACGGATCTGAACTCTGCAGCTCTAGGAGGTCTCTCAAAAGAATGGTGATGATGAGATCCTCTCGCCTCCGGATTGAAGAAGAGCCACTCGTCTTCGAATTGTGTGCCTACCCTTAGGAAGGATAGAAATGATGTGCTGGAAATCTGCCCACTCCATGAAGGAAACCGAAGGCAGAGCACTGAAAAAATCTCGAGTCGGGTCCTATGAAAGTGTGACATAGGTCTAGCAAGTGAGTGCGAAGCAAACCAGAAGGTAATGTCACGAGTGTAAAAATGTTAGAGTATGAAGGGTGAACACCTATAGAAAGGATGTCCAACTGATGTGAAGGCAACAAAACATCCCCCACAACAGAAAATGGATCCACAAGCAAGGGTGGATCAATGAAGGTCTCCGAAAAAGTGGAAGTGGTAAGAGTCCCAGAAGGGGCACTCCTAACAACAAGAGATAGTGAAATCCTCTAAAATACCTGTAGATGGATGACAAACTTGTAGTACATCACAAGTGTACTTTGTGAAAAGATAACCAAGGTCAAGTGCTCCTTATGGGACTCAACAAATAGAAGAGTGATGTCAGATAGGTATGAGTCATCCAATAAATGTAGAGGAGTGAAAGGGGCCTCACACACTGAAGGTGGAAAAGAGGCAGGTGTGATGACTACATGAGGCTGGATAGGAGATTGCTCGATATCTGATGAGATGTGGGATGTGAAAACACTCTCTGGGATAGTGAGAGAAGGAGGAGAAGAGTCCTCTAGAGTACTCTCGACATCAAAACTAGGTGCAGAATCCTCGTCATCAGAAGTAGAACCAAGTGAGTCTGTGTTAATGGAACTTTCATCACATGAAGAAGAGGAGACAACTAAATCGGGAGAGCGAAACAACGACGCGGTAGTATGAGAAGGGTCTCTATAGAGGGACTGAAGAATGCTCCAAACATGGTGGGGTGAATTTGAGTCTGCCATGTGAAACCAAAGAGATCTGGAGACATGCATCATCAAGTGACCAAAAACATGGTCGCAAGTGTCAAGAAAATCCTCTAGATGACGATGATCAGTGGGTGCAGGAACTGGCCCAAGTAAGAAGGGTGAAAGACCCTCATAGGCAAAGTAGTGTTCCATGGAAGCACGCCATGCTAAATAATTCCCTCCCAGTGAGAAGTGGAGGAGGCTGTAAAGTGATCCTATGATGCTCAAGTTTGGAAAGAGAACTCTCCATGATGCAGAAGCAAGAAGTGCAAGATGCACGAAAGCAAGATGTCGGACTTAGTCAATAATGCGTCTGCATGTAAAACCCAAGAGTACTAGTGAACCCCCCCAGAATGCAACACTTTATAAAGTAGTGCATTTACAAAAATGACAATGTCATCACATAATGTGTGAGAAATCATGCAACTTTGACTAAAGAAGCACTAAAAAATGAGTAGCGAATCAAAATTTATAGCAAAAATACAATTCCCACAACTGATGGAAAATGCCAATGAACTTTGCAAACTGATTTAAAAGTTCCCGAAATGGGTGTAAAGGGTGTTGTGTGGGTACTCATTGGAAATGGCATCAAATTTTAGCGGGGTTTATTTTTTCTTGCGAGGGGGGATTAGCCTCCTACCAACCCCGAACCTTGCCCTATGTCTTCGACACACATAGGAAGGGCATAATATAAGCAAAATTAGAGCCTAAAAAATTATTAAAATGTTATGAAATAAATGTTTTTCCTCAAAACATTGAAAAAGAGGGATTGTTTTGACCGCCAAATAATTCTAAAAGGGAGTGGTCCCACATTATGAGTTGTCAAGCCATGTGGCACCGAGTTGTTGTGTGGATAGACCTCGTTGGTGAGTTGGTAGCAGCTGTGGAGTCCACGATCAATGCACCAAGTCACTGGCAGATTGGGTAGTGTGACTATAAATGAAGCCATGAGTTGACTATAACTACCTTTTCAAGACTACAGAGGTTTTTAGGTGGAGTTGGAGCGGCCGACATGGGGAGCTGGTGAAAGTTGAGTAGGAACTATCTGGGCCAATGGTGCATGAGCCCACGTGTTGCAAAAATTCCAATCCACAAGGTGCTTGACCAGTGAGCTATGAGCAGATTCCAAATAGAGATTCCATGAGCTGGTAGGATAGGTAATGGACGTGGGAATAGAATGCAACCTGCGAGCATGAGACTGGAATGCAGGTGCACTCGGGTAGAGTCAACCAAGTGGGAAACCAATGACTAGTGGTGCAGGTGAGCTCGATGAAGGGATGCAGAGGTGGGTTGGTTGGTGGGAGAAACCAGGGCAGTGCCAAGTCTAAAGAAGCCATGAGCAGGGTCAAACCAGAGACACCTCAGAAAACACACGCACCAGTCACAGGATCGAAGCACGAGTTGATCCAAAGCAAATCCACGTCAGTAAAAATGTCCACACACAGGTAGACCGAGCCAGTAGTGAAAACCCAAAGAGCCGGAGGAGTCGAGGCAAGGCCATGACAAGAAAAGCATAGTGGAAAAGGGAACCATGACTCAACAATGAAGTAAGATCCACGAACAGAGTAAGGAAAAGATCCATGAGTTGGAAAAGGAACGAGTAGAGGGAGCGTTGGAATGGAATGCACAGTAACGGTGAGAAGGTGGCACATTAGTAGAGATGCTCGATTAAAGCCATGAGCAATAGTCGAATCCACGAGTAGGAACATGGAAATGTTGACGGAAATGCCAACTAGGGAGGCTAGCCTCCAACCGAATAGTATGCAGAAACGCTAATACGAGAACCCAAATGGTAGATGCCAAGAGTGCAGGTCACTGGGAGCAATGCAAACCATGCTAATGACAACCCAGAATGCAAGCTGAAGCTCAAGAAAAGTGAAGAATGAGTGGTCCAAGTCCAAACACAAACTCAAACCCACAAGACAAACCTGAAAACGAAGGATTCCTAAAATCAATGCAATAAACGCACAGTAGGAATAACCATTATGACACACGCATGAGAATCTGAATACCTTGCTGGAAGCCAGAAAACACATGATCAACACCAAAGAGTGCATGGCTCCACAAGATCCACTTTGATACCATGTAAGAGGGTATGAAAACCCACAAGCGAGGATCACGAGGGACAACGTGCATATCAACGGAAATGTGAACGACAACATGAAGAGATCTAGGGAGGAGCTAACATCAACCAAATGTGTGTGCAAGGATTCGACAAATGGGTAGAACCTCGATAAGCCACAAAACTCTCCTCTATCTCATAGATCCAAAATGGTGTACAAATAGGAGGTGTTGAGTAACCCCTAGTGCTACAATCATGACAACTCGAGTGGAGAGTAGGAGTTACATTCCCAAAATATAAGTGTAACTCCTAATGACGTATATGATGCACTAACACGTAAGAGATTATCATGATGACCCCTAAATGACACGTGGACATACGATCTCACCTAAGTGAGATGATTCACCTAATGATGTGGAAAATAATACACACCAATAGATATGATGGAGCAAAGGGTTTTATTTGATTGGTCCCATATATTACTAGCACAAAATTACAGGTATCTTTAGGCATGGAGTATTCGGGGAAGAGGTTTGGGATCGATATTTATTTTTACCAAAGTTTTATGTGTACATGCACATTATTGTGGCTCTTCCTAGAGTTTTCCATGGGGAGATATTAGATTTTTCGTGATATCGATGGATTTATGCGGTGGCATTCGATATGGGAGATATGGTGCCCGTAGGAAGTGAGGAGTACTATAGATATCTCATGTCGGGGTTAAAGCTAGGAGATGTGTTATGGAAACCATACACTAGGTTTCCAGTATGGGAGGGAAATAAGGGTGAGATTAATTCCACCCATCACGTGTTGGGGTTAGACCACACACCAATGTTGTACATATATATATTCAATTTAAGTATGCAAGCAATAAACATGGAAATGGAACCAAAATAAAAATAAATAAGAGGAAAATGAATAACAAAAGATATAATGTGGTTCACCCAATGTGGGCTAAGTCACCAAAAATAGCCAATCTATTATCCTTTCTTCACAGAGGAAATATAGTGAATATTTTCAATCTTCCACACCTCGCACAAATGTACATTAATTTTTCCGCATACAAGATTCTCTCACAATTCTAACCCTAGTTTTCTAGCTTATAATCATATACAAACTTTAGGGAAAAATAGCTAAGCGTTTACAACCTTGATTCACCTTTATAATAAAGGGTTATATTTAATCTGCATTGAACATAAAAATATGATCACATAGATAACCGACATCGGTTACCAAACCAATGTCGGTTCCATCTAGGCCACATGTTGGGTTTCAAATTTGCACTTTGAATGAAACCATAATCAGGGGACAAGAAAGTCCCTCCTCTTTAATGGGAGAGGTTCCCTTATTGAAAGAGAGCAGCAAAACTTATGTACAAATGTACAACTTTCATATTAATGAGGAGCTCGATATCTTGAAAATGATTTAATACTGAGAGATAGATTATCAACACAAAAGAATAGAAGAACTTAGAAATGGGAAAAGGTAGAATGTAATCAAGTATTTTTCCGGAAATATAGATAGAAAAATATAACCTTATATGTACTAAACAAGGGTGATATGAAACAGAATCATTCACATTAAATCGTAAGACATTATTTCATAGACACAAAGTTCCAAAAATTACATCTATAAGAACACAAAGTTTCTTAACATAAAAGATTAATGATCCACAAATTTCGAGATAGCAGGAGAAGATGATAGATGAAGATGGAAACAAGAGTGAAATTCCTTTATATTGATTTCTTTAAGTTATATTTACACTTTCAAGAGTGTCAGAGTCCAGCCATTTACAATGGCGTGAAGAGCCCAATAAATAGCTTACCAAAGCGGTTACATTGATTATAACTTCTTTTAATCAAAATATTAAAGTTTAACTAAGGAAATATATTGATAGAAAGTCCTTAATTAAGTTTACATCAAAATTCCCTAACTTTAAAATAAAATAAGTGTTTTAAGACTCGAGGTAGTAACATCCGGCTATGTCTTAGGGGTGCCAACCGACTTGAGAATCGATCCCTTAACTTCTTCAATGCCTCATCCATCTCCATACCTTTTGGAATGGTAGTGTTGGAAGTAGCATGAGTCCATGTGCCAAGACATTTATCCATGTCCTTATCAAATTCGGTATTCTCCAGAAACACTTTATTGGCCTCGGTGACAGATGACTGGAGGGAGCAAACATATTTCATCTTTTCCTTAGTGATTGAATCTTCCTTGAATAGATCTTCTTTGACGAAGGATTGGGCGAGTCTTGATTTCTTGAAGGGAGAAAGGAACACCTGTGACCTCATTCGAATCTAGCAATGAATATCTTTGAAGGAAGACAAAACACAGGCTTTGAAAGCTTCCCCTTTTACCACATATTATTTAGTTCTCCCACCGCTTCCTCCGAACCAATATCTTCTATTCAATGCTGAAAATCCAAGTTCTTGATAAGTTGTTATTTTCATCATTGAACACTTTGCTAGCCAATAGGATTTTCTCATTTATTTGACCCATAAAAGGAAGATCTTGAATACACTCGAATCTAGAGTTTTAATTCCTTGTCCATTCTATTGATTGTTGTAGTGAAATTTAGCTGCAATGTGGACACATTCTCATAAGTATTGAAGGCTTCCTCGATGAAGTTCAAGACGGCTCTTTGTCATATCATCCTGTAGACACCAAATTTGTGTCTTACGACCCCTTGTGACCCGCATCTCATTTTGCAACCTAACCTCACCACCTAAACCTTACACAATTATTTATTAATTATCTTATAATTAATAAATCCACATCGCCTTACCTGCCACCTCATTTTACCACCTCATCATGACCTAGGCCTAACCCTAAACTAATCTAATTAAGACCTATAACTTGGTCTACATCCACACCCATGACTAATGACCCCTTTCTCGCACCCAAAACCGACCTTCTAGTCACTTGACCAAGCCCGCAACTAATCCCTTGGGAGAAAAGGAGGGAAAGTTGGCTATTTTACTAAAAATAGCCCACTTTGACCTGACCGATACCGGTTCCTACTCGACCACCGTCGGTTACTAACCACCATCGGTTCCCTGTAAATGGGCTCCCCTAACCAGAAACAAAGGTCGAAGGATTTTGGATCAATCAGATCATCAGAAGCGATCGAGAGAATCCGGATTTTACTTGGCCGAGCAGAGACAAGTGAAGAAACAAGAAGAGTTTGCAGCAAAGGAGATCAAGCCCAAGACTGCAACTGAATAACCAGAGCCCTGTGATACTCATCTGATCATTGGGAGGGAAGACATCTCATCTTCGATCGTCAGGACGTCCTATCTGAGTTCTGCCTTTGTCATCACAGTTCTTGGACCTGCATTCTCGTCAATAAACAGTAAGTAGAATCTTGTATGTTCTCTTTGATAACATTTCTTAGACTTTTGAATCACAGCCGTCATAAATCTATTCCCGAGATCTACTACCCAGCAACACATTACATCTAACTATCATTCTTCTACCCTCTCATCACCCCGTTACCTAATCCCACTCATTTATTAGCCTTAAAAACAACACAACCACTCTACAACCTGACCTCACCAAAAGCCCCGAAACATAGAACCTACCGATATCGGTTAGAAAGAACCAGTATCGATTACCTTGACTCGTAACCAAAACCAGCCTTTCCTCTACTTGTTTCAACGAGGCAATTAAATTGTTATTTTACAATCTTTTGTGTTAATTCATATTAGCAGGGGAACTGACCACCTTCGAAAGGAAGTTTTATATTTCCTGGGCCCAAGGCAGTTCCCTCATTTATTGTCTAATTAGAATCTTGTGGTCTTGTATTCTTATTTACAGGTAGTCCTTCCAAGACAAAAAGGAGTTCTTCGCAATCAACCTGATCTTTCTCTACGGTACGCGCACACCATCTCGACATTCAACAGGTATTCCTCCTAGCCCTAACCCTTATCTGTTTCTAAAAGGAATGAAAGGATAGAAGCAACTCTATTCCCAAAAGTTGAAACATTCATGTGAAACATTTTGGCACGCCCTTAAGTGGGACCCATTTGGGTTTTTCGTTTCTCTTGTTTGCTTTCATTTAGGGAGCATACTTTGCATTGTTGCTGTTTTTGTTATATTTAGTAAAGGAATTTGTCTTGCTTTCCTAGTTTTGCATTAGTGAAAGTCATCTTATTTGCTTCATCGAATATCATTTTCGATTTGGGTTTAAAACACGTGCATTACATTCTTGCTTGTTGTTTTCAATTCTAGTGAACATAGACTAAGTAATAGGTCGTACACGTGGGGGTGATTTCCACGGTATTGACAGAAATTAATCTTACTTTCACTGCACAACACATACCGAATCACTTCATAATTAACACAATGATGAAAACATCCCCCTTTTCCATGGTATTCCTCCGCCCGATTGAGGTAACCTTATAAGCCAAAACAAACTTGACATTTCCTCTAAGTCTTCTTTTAGGATTCGACATCATTTTACGTCTAAAGGAATAAGCCCATGATAATTTAAATTAACCCTAGGGTTAGTCTCGGATTTGCGTGTGCATCTTGTTTGTTTTCAGCCGCTGTTTTCTCGTTATACACTGTCTTTGTCATCACCTCGAACAATTGATAAATGTACTAAGTCGTGTTAACAATCAAGTCGGTAGCTTCTTATATTTTCTTCTACTAGTCTTATTACACCGATATCGAGTTAATCGACCGAGCGTCGGCTATAGTCTAACCGACGCCGTCGGTTATCGACCGATATCGATTCTTGTCTTTACATTTCGACAAGCCAAAGAACCTACCAATTTCACCATTCTCGAGTCTGCATTTCTGTTCTTGATAGATTGAAACCCTCACGGGTACTCGCCCATGGTTGTTATCACTCGAAAGCAAGCCGCCGCCATGGTTTCACATGCTTGCTCGTGCCTTTGCCTAAATCACCCCCTTCACATTCTATAGGGAACCCTACGGACACCGGTGAGGTCCCCAAAATTCTGTAGGAGATAAGGAATTTGCCAAATTTCGGATGCTAATCCTAGCGGCCGTACAATACTATTTGTCTCGGTGCCCCCTCGACCGTACGCCGATGGTCAACTCCTTGTTGGCATGCCTATTAGTATAGATGCTCATTTAGTTCCCACTCCGCCTGATAACACCGCCTTGCTTCCTGCATCTTTAGCCCCGTCTCCCAATCCGACGGCTTCAGAGGTTCATACAACACAGATTGGCTTTCCTTTGGTTAATCTTGGACCCCACATATCATTTGGCTGATCGCTCCTACCTCATCTCTCTTGCATTTCGCTCCGTTCATGACTTGCTCTCTGCCACCTATCCACACGAGCTTTCCTTCTCAAGCTCCGCCTACCTTTTCATTCCCATACACGTATCCTGTGACCTCAACATCTTATATGGGACATCCCTATTCGGTCGCCTCAACATATTCATCCTCCATACCTTATCAGCACTTAACCTCACCGTTGTCTAGCGGAGGCCCTTGGCCCAATTTGCCTCCGTTTACCACAACCGCACCATCATCTCATCCAACCACGGATTTCATCAAACAAATGATGGACAAAATGCAAAATCTGGAGGCTTCTATTTCGGGAAGTCGTAGCGCCTTGACATACGAGCAAGTTTGTCAAGAGCCTATTCACCCTTCTGTCCCTCTTCATTCATATCCTCCTCAATGGGAATTGCCGAAATTTACTCGTTTTAATAGTAAAGAGGATCCTCAACAACACTTGCGATCATTTAGACATGCTTGTTATTTGATTGCTCATGATGATGCTTTGTTACTCCGCACCTTTCCCATGTCCCTATCAGGACCCGCCTTGGAGTGGTACAGTGCTTTAACCCAGCACTCAATCTTCTCTTTTAACCAACTAGCCCAATCTTTCTTGGATCATTTCTCCATTAACATTGCCAAGAAAGTATCTATCACCGACCTCTATGCCATCCGACAATTTGAAGACGAATCTATCGCAGATTTCATTGGACGGTGGCGGGGCCTTATCAACCAACTTACATATGCCTTGCCTCAGGCTGAACTTATTGAACTTTTTACGTGGGCATGCGCTAAGCACATTTCTCCTACCCTTCAAATTCAAACTTTCCGCACATTTGACGAGGCCTTTACCATGGCTCGGAAACTAGAAATTCGAGCCTTAGAAGAAGAGAAATTGCGGTTGCGCAACAAAAACCCCAATTTCCGGACTCCAGATTCCACCAACAAACCTAACACCACCAATCCTCACCCATCGACTGCTTCGAAATCAAAAGGAGCCGTGCACGCGGTGATGGTCAAATCCCAACCACCGTCTAATACCCCGCCAAAAACCACCTATAAGTATAAAGCAGAGCCCATCAACTACACTCCCTTAGGAGAAACTTATGGCGTCATCTTGGAAAAATTGCTCAAAGCCGGAGCTATCACCTTGCCTCCTGTTAAACCTCACTCCGGGTTTGACTCCACCCATGCTATACCTTCTTGGTACAAAGAAAATGACTTCTGTAACTTTCACCGCGTAAAAGGACATAGTCATGAAAACTGTAAGATGTTGAAAAACATAGTGCAGGAAATGGTTGATGCAGGGGATATAACCCTCGATAATCCTAACGCCCCTGCCAACCGAAATTTGAAAATATTCAACAAACCATTCCCGAATCATTCTTCTAACAGTAATCTAAACCAAGATATTTTAGCCGAGGAGAGTGTTCATGAGATCCATGCAGTCTTCGATTCCCAGCCAAAAGCCTCTATCGAGAAAATTTTGAATCAAGCCTCTTCACTGACCCAGGGGCCCGAACCTCCTTCACCACCATCAAGCCAAAGTGAAATCATTCCTTTACCCATAAAGGAGTTAACTGCCCAGAGTTCTCTTCTAATAGATGAGTCTTCTTACACCACATCCCTACAAGATTGTGAGCAGATGTTATCTAACCTATCTATTTCCCAAACATCCCCTTTTACCGCTCTTGCTGCACAAGAGGAAGGCTCGCCACTCCTTTTGTCATCTTTAGACGAGAAACCTCTTACACCGACATCGCCAACTTCTTTAACCATGACGGATCCTCTCAAACATGCCCTCCTACCTATTAGTTCTTCATCGCCTAAATATTTTCAGCGACCGGTTGACCTCTTAACACCTATTGATACAGTGCCTCATCTACCCCCTGTATCACACCCATAGTGGACCGGAATCACAACCCACCTTTCTTCCATACAAAAATTCCAATTCACACCTGAAGACTGTCATTCTCCAGAAGATAGACGAGTCCTATGGGAACGTTTGAGTACCCCCTATTCTACTCAAATGCAGATGACCGATCCAGACACCTCTATCATATACCCGAAATGTTTACAGAAACTCAAAATGCCTATGTCCTCACCTTCACCCCCAGCATCTTTACCCAATATCTCATCCACCTCTGTCAGCCTAACCAAATCTTCCCCTACACTTGGGACCTCACCAATACTCAGCCTAACACACCCGCCTAAGCGACTAGATTTATCCAAAAATAAAGCCACCCCTCCACTTAGGAGACAACCTCAATCCATGCCTCTATCAAAATTAAAACCATCATCGTCACACCTACCTTCCATATTGGGACCTCATCCCTCCACCTTGCATCAATATATCATACCTCCTGCGTTTTCTTTAAAACAACCCACGCCTTCTACACCCAAATACAGAGATCTAAGGGTATATCAACATTGTCACCTCACGTATCCTGTCCACCCATCAACCCTAAACAAATTTCATCATCAAAGGACTTGTTTTCCGTCACTCCTCTTTTGTCGCCATTGTCTCCGGATACCACGTTATCTGGAGCCTCATCATCTAACCGGCTAAACGTAGCTCCTGCGCCAAAGAAACCATGTTTAGGTAAAACCGTTGATGATGGTGTGCGCGTATCCTATCATTCCTTTGAGAAACAGAGATAAGGGTTAGGGCTAGGAGAATCTATTGAATGTTGAGATGCGCGCGTCAGAGAAAGATGATCACTGCGAAGAACTCCTTTTTGTCTTGGAAGGACTACCTGCAAGTAAGAATACAAGACCACCAGATTTTAATTAGACAACAAATGAGGGATCTGCCTTAGGCCCAGGAAATATAAAAACTTCCTTTCGAAGGTGGTCAGTTCCCCTTTTAATATGATTTAACACAAATGATAATATAGAAAGCTATTGCAAAATCACGATTTAGGTATCTCGTTACAAAGCAATAGAAACTAAACTATCAATAATAAAGCGTCACGTTGTTTGTTCGGTTACTGGTCGTTGATACGTTCAGGTTGAGTTATAGGGATAAACCAGACTGGATTTGGGGTTGTTAGGTGGCAAATAGGCAAGCAAAAGGGTTTTGGGGTATAAGTCACAGTGACCGACGGCGGTCACTGGGTAACCGACCACGGTTAGAGAACCGCTGCCGGTATAGGATAATCGACACCGGTAGGGTCAGTAATC
The DNA here is from genome assembly GCA_018340775.1 of Taxus wallichiana var. yunnanensis. Taxonomy (NCBI): domain Eukaryota; kingdom Viridiplantae; phylum Streptophyta; class Pinopsida; order Cupressales; family Taxaceae; genus Taxus; species Taxus wallichiana. The sequence goes on along the minus strand of CM031241.1, from coordinate 440,745,085 downwards.
TAGGTGCTTCTGGGTAGAGATTGGTTGCAAGGTGATTGTGGGGTTATTGAGATTGGGGGATGGCTGAGGGGAATGATGGGAGGATAGGGAAGACTCAGAGTGTGGTAAAATGGCCTTCTGGGCAATATCAGGGTGTGTGGGTGAAGGTTAAGTGCAGTAGTGGCTGGTAGTAGATCTAGGAATAAACTTATGATTACTATTAATCAACAGGCTCAAGAAAATGGTGCTTAGAAACATATAACATACTACTTACTTGCCCCTGATGTAGATGCAAGTTTCAGGACTGTGATGATGAAGACAGGACCCAAGTTGGATGTGTTTCCTCTTCTGATGCTCGGATGAGTGTTACTGGGCTCTGGTTATTGAGTTGCGATCTTGGGCTTGATGTCCTTCTCTGCAATCTCTTCTTGTTTCTTCACTTGTCTTTGCTCGGCCAAGCAAAATCTGGATTCTCTCGATGATTTCTCCTTCTCCGATCAAATGAAAATCCGATCCTTGTTTTTGGTTGGAAGTGGTCATTTACGGGGAACCGATGGCGGTTACACAACCGACGGCGGTCGAGTAGGAACCGGTATCGGTCGGTCAAAGCGGGCTATTTTTGGTAAAATAGCCAGCTTTCCCTCCTTTTCTTCCGAGGGATTGGTAGCGGGCTTGGTCAAGTCATTATGAAGTTGGTTTTAGGTGCGGATGAGGAGTAATTAGTCATAGGTGTGGAATTGGACCAAGTTATAGGTCTTAATTAGGTTAGTTTAGGGTTAAGACTAGGTCATGATGAGGTGGCGACATGAGGTGGCAGGTATGGTGATGTGGATTTATTAATTATAAGGTAATTAATAAATAATTGTGTAAGGTTTAGGTGGTGAGGTTAGGTTGCGAAATGCGATGCGGGTCACAAGGGGTCGTAAGACACAAATTTGGTGTCTACATTAGCCCCTTATTGTCGTGTAGTTTGTTTTGTAAAGCTGCACGGACAATAATAAGAAGTGGTTACTCCTGTTAAGGGTATAGGTAATCCCCCTCAAATCTATCACAGATTGAGGTAGCGTGAAATCAGGGATAGGGTTGATAAAGGGTAAATGGTGTTGAGATGAGGGTGAGATGGTGGGGTAGGTCCAAAGAAGCAGACGCACGTTGAAATGCAGTAGTGCGACCAGGGTACATGATTTGACTAGCAAACCAGCAATGCATAGGCAAAGGTCGATAGTTTATCCAAACAAGGGTGATATAATCCTGGTATCAAGGCATAGGAAGTAGCTCGGGGTATATAATGGGTAAGGTGCAGGAACGTTTAGGCATGTTCGGCAGTACCAAATGGTTGGTTTGGTTGAGATAAACGTCACGGTCTAGGTCTAGGCAAAGTTGGTCGACAGATCAAGTCAAGGACCCTAATCATGCTAAAACACGAACAGGTGAGCTCGATTGAACAAAAAAATTACATGATGGGTGGATTAAAGTGTATGTTGTTGATGTTGGGTAAGGTATTGAAGTGAGTATGGCCTTGGGTCGGGCAAGTTGTTGAGTTTGGCCTTGGGTCGGGCCAAATGGTTGGGGTGAGGCCTTGGGTCGGGCCGGATGGTTGGGGGTGAGGCCTTGGGTCGGGCCGGATGGTAGGGTGAGGCCTTGGGTCGGGCCGGGATGGGTATGGGGTTACGGCCTTGGGTCGGGCGGTTGGGTAGGTTACGGCCTTGGGTCGGGCCGGATGGGTGGTCACGGCCTTGGGTCGGGGGGTTGGTTGGGCGGCCTTGGGTCGGGCCAAATGGTTAGGGTGAGGCCTTGGGTTGGGCGGATGGTTAGGGTGAGGCCTTGGGTCGGGCCGGATGGTTAGGGTGCGGCCAAATCGGGCCGGATGGTTAGGAGTGGCCTTGGGTCGGGCAAATGGTTGAATAGGGTGATGCGGCCTTGGGTGGGCCAAATGGTTAGGTTGCGGCCTTGGGCCTTGGGTCGGGTTGGGTTAGAGGCAAATGGTTAGAATGGTGAAGGTTGATATAGGCGATGTGGGTGAAAAAGGGAAAATAGTAAATAAGGGTAGAAATTGGGGGAAATTTGGAATAAAACCGATGTCGATTGGCCGATATCGGTAGGGGACCGATACCGGTTCCTTAGGGCATAATAAAACCGATATCGGTTATGGGTGAAAAACCTATAAAAAGAAAAATACGGACTGTCATTGTCACTTTTGCAATTTGGAAACCAATTTGAGTTATGCGCGTGGAGAGTTAAGATTGGAGCATGGTTGCGTGAGGTGGCGCTATTTGGCCTTGGAGGAGTTAGTTGATTTAGTGGGCCGAGTGAGGAGGAGGCAGGAAAGTGAATTGATTGGAGGAGGACCTAAAAGAGGACATTTGGAGCCATGGCACAACCGGGAGGAGCGAGGGGGCAGGTGAGGAGGTGGACCACCACCACCCATCCCTCCAAGACGACGTGAAATCAGTTTGGTTGTAGGTTCGAAACCCTCGAAGTGTGTGTATTTTATTGCACGTTATGCTATATTTGGATTTTGGGTAGGAATGTCGGGTATTTTGGAGAAAATAATTAAGAAATGGAAATGATTTGAAAAAGGGAGAGGGTAGATGGGTTAAATAGGTCATAGGCGGTAGGGTGGGTAGGTTTTTAGGGTATTTGGGTGGGTAAATTGGAAAAAAAATGAAAAATTTGTTGGGGGAATGGTTTTCATGTTGTTTTGATGTATGCGGGAAGTTAAGGATGAAGATATCTGTGTGCAGCGTTGTTGTCACGAATCCGAGCGGATGTAACACCAGCTGAATGGGCATTGATAAATCGGTTGGGGTTAAGTGGAATCGCTATTATTCAAGAATCGCGCGTAACCATGCTATGTTGCAGGCGTTGATTGAGAGATGGAATCCAGAAAAGAATACCTTCTATCTACCAACGAGGGGAGAGCGGTGACTTTGGAAGATGTGTTCCGTATTTTGAGACTCCCAATGATAGGAAAAATAGTGTATCGAGGCGTTGCCGGTGTGGGGGGCGAAGCGATAACAACTTGATATTTGGAGTCGGTGCATGAGATTTGACATAGCGAGGTTTATCATTTACGTATGGTACAATGTATGCAACACACCCCGAGGAAACAAGGTTGGCCGTGCTTATTAATGATAGCGGTGGGGTATTATGCATTGCCGAGGCGGAAGGTGGAAGATTTCCCAAAGCATTGATGAGTGTTATTTGGGAAATGATAGAAATGAGCGTGACATTCGCATGGGCACCCGCATATCAGCGAGAGTTATATAGGGGTTTATGGGCATGCAAGGCGAAAACACGGGATGACAACTTTGGATTGTTCGTACTTATTACATTGTTGGGCCTATGAGCATATTGTTTGTGTGCGTCAATAGGCCGACCCATTGAGTCGGGAGAGAGAAGTGCAAAGGTTGGGATTGAGACGATGGGTCAGACGAGAACAAGCGAGATCGAGCCGTGATAGATGACATCGAGTATTATAGGCAGGTATGGGAGATGGTAGCGATTGCGGATATTTGTTGGAGGCCGTACGGGAACTATATGGTGATGAGCACATAGGCGAGGAGTTGAGGGGTGTAGAGCGATTGAGGTGGATCGCAGGGCATAGGCCGGGTGAGTACGAGAGGATTCCTCTAGATCGCGTGCGGCGACAATTTGGGTTCGTTCAGGATATTCCTATGACATATAGACCATACATGAGGATCGCCGAGGCAGCATTCTCACCTCCCCGGCCTACACCTCCAGAAGGGCCAGAAGAGATAGCAGCCGATCGTAGGGTTATGGATGCGGGAACGACGGAGGCCTATAGAGTATGGTGGGTAGCAGAGCTGCGAGGTGCACGTGAGTGCCCTGACATAGCTGTGATTACAGCGGAGAGAGATCGTCTGCAGGATTTGGCTCTTGACTTCAAACACGAGTGAATGAGACAATGGGAATGTTAGAGGCTTCACGATTCTGAGTGGAGAGGCCCGGAGGCAAGATTCCTCCACGCGAGGGCGTATTCGTATGTTACGGGAGATGTTGGCGGATCAATGGGAGGAACCAATGGGTAGTGGCACCTTTGAGGATGGAGAGGCCGGTGAGAGGCATCGGCGATCACGATCACCCACGATTCGGGAGGAGGTGCGAGAGTCTAAGTGGATTTTATAGGAATATTAGAATAAATAAGGATGCCGACTGTGAAGTCGATGATAGAGAAGATGTATTTGGTTAACATCTAAAATAAAACTAAATATATGTATGTGGTTTTGAGTGATGATAATAATAAGAATGGTTGTGTTTTGAATGTTGTTTTTGTTTGTTTTGAAAAAGGATAAAGATGAATGTTGGCAAATAGAAATACACAAAAAAATATTTATATTTACAACACATGATAGGGTATGGTAGGGGATGGTCGAGCTAACCTTGGGAGACCCCATGTCTCCTAAGTGTTGCCTACATAGCCCATTGCACAAAGCAAGGAGGGCCTCAGACCGATGTAGTTCTCCCTTAGGAGCAGGGAGAGGTGAATTCAGGCAATTTGGTTGTGGTTAGGCAATTTTGTTGGTTAGTAAAAATTTGATGTTGGTAGGGTAATGTTGTTGGTGTTGGTAGGGTAATGTTGTTGGTGTAGGTATGGGTGAAGCGAAAGTTAGCATACCCAAGTAGTAGGGAATCGTGTCCTGATTAAGGTCAACACACAATCCTAGAGCCGAGCAAAAGAGGCAAGAGTGTCCCGTAATTGAGAAGAGCTAAACAAACCACATATTAATGTAGGATGAGCTTGAATCCCTAGGTACCTTGCATAGGCGAGAAGTCGATAGGTGAAAAGAGTGGTATAATCACAATATATCGGATATACGTCACGTCCCTTGAGTTTTGTTGTTTTGACAAATGGTGAGGTGAGGTGGTTGATGTGGGCGAGGGTGCAGAGAACTTATTATAAGATGATGATTCTGACAAAAGAAAACCAAACCTAAATAGACAAGTCCATGACTCAAAAGTGCTTTGAAGTATTGCTTTTATTTTTATTTTTCTGGATATAGACTGATCGATGCGGGAAGTCTACATGGGATATGTATTTTGTTGTTCTTGAGGTCTTCACGAAGCTGATCAATGCGAGAAGCTTGATAAAAGGCTATTTGTGTATATTTGTCCTTGAGGAGCGATCTATTTATAGTAGCTTGAATGCGGTGTTTATGTATATTTGTCCTTCGGGGGAAGCAGTCTATATATAATAAGAGCAATAGTTTGGCATATAGTTGTCCTTGAGGAGCAGTCTATTGTATAAGTTAGAGTCTAGATGTCCGTTGGGCATGAAGCATCTAGTTTTTGTAAGAAGTTTGACTCAAGAAAATCCCATAAGTGTGTAATTAAGAATGTGTCATTTTGATACTTTGAAGTCATGGACTAGACTAAAAGGGGAAGGCATCTTTTAAGGGGAGGTGATAATCAAACCATGTGAGCTTGATTGGATTTTGAGATGTAAGAAACAAAGTGTATGCGGTGGTAAATGAGCTCGGGACGAGCGTAAGGTAGATAGCGGTGATATAACACTAATTTCAATAGTAGAATGGTCGAAGATGCAAGGCATTAAGGGGCTCGAGGCTCGGAGTTTACCATTAAGCGAAGCTAAGCGATAAGTGCACGATCCATAAGTGTGAGTGATAATGTAAGGCCCAATCAATTAGGAGCAAATTTTCCACGTTTACTCTTTTCTAGTTTGGTTACATGTTGATTCTCTTTGAGGACAAGATCGCCAACCTTAAAAGTACGCTCATGAAGCCGTTTATCATAAGCACGCTTGATGCATTTTTGGTAGATTTGAAGGTGATCAAGAGCCGTAAGACGACGCTCGTCAAGAAGCTCTAATTGGGCTAACCGCTCTTGGCGGAAATCATCGTTGGTGAGAATATCCTGAAGAGATATTCTGAGGGAGGGTATTTGTACTTCGAGAGGCAAGACAGCCTCGGTACCATATACCAAAGAAAATGGTGTGGCATTAGTGGAGGTAAGGAAGGCAAGTACGATAAGCCCAAAGGGAAAAGGGAATGTGATCATGCAGTTTCTTCCGGACTCATTGACAACTTTCATGAGGATTTTGGTTAGGGTTTTATTAGAAGATTAGCTTGACCATTGGCCTGCGGATAGTAAGGTGATGAGAAACTAAGTTTGATACCAAAGTTGTCACAAAGGTCTTGTAACAACTTATTTTTAAAAGATTTACCATTATCATTATTAGGCGATGAGGAATACCAAAGCGACGAGATAATGTGATGGTTAACGAATTCGACAATTTTTCTTTTTGATTGAAATGAGTGGAATGGCCTCCACCCATTTTGTGTAATATTCGGTTCTTTGTGATTATCCAACGGTGACGTTGTGAAGAGGTCGGGTGAATCTCACCAATAAGGTCTAAACCCCATTGTGAGAAAGGCAAAGATCTCGTGCGACTGTAGCGGATGGCTAGGAGTATGTTGAAGGTTGGCATGTTGTTGACACATAACACAACGCTTAACATATTCGTAGCGATCGTTATTAAGTAGGCCAATAATAACCTAGGCGAAGGATTCGTTTAGCCATGGCAAGGCCACTAAAATGTCCACCACAAATCCCATCATGGACTTGTTGGATGGTATAGGTGACCTCCGCGCCGGTTAGACAGCGAAGGAGGATGCCATCAAAGCCACGTTTATAGAGGAGTCCCCCCATGACAACATAACGAGAAACACTTTTAAGAAAAGCACGTTTGCCGTTACTAGAAAGGTCAGGTGGGAGAACAGAGGTTGTAAGGTAGTCGTGAAATTGGTGGTACCAGGTATCCTGTGAATTAGTAGACACAGTATTTATCATACAAACTACCGGGGCTGAGTAGGATGGGGCAAAAAGTTGTTGGACCAAGACGAATATGTCAGAGTCAGTTGGTGCGGCAGGAATTTGCGAGGCTAAGCAAGCCATAGTATCCACAAATTTGTTAGTGGAGCGGGGAATGGTTTGGATAGAATAACGAGTAAATGAGGTCAAAAGTGAATCCACGTAATGTTTGTACTTTTGAAGTTCCTCATTCTTACATTGGTAGATGCCCATAACTTGATTGACTACCAATTGAGAGTCGCCAAAAATATTAATAGATTTGACACCTAAGTGTAGCGACACTTTGGAGACCCAAAACAAGGGCCTCGTATTCCATTTGTATTATTAGTGCGGGAAATCAAGCGGAATGAAAGAGGCATAGGTTCAGCGTCAAGAGGATGAGAACAACGCGCCGGCTCCTCCGCCCGTTGGCATTTAGATCCATCGAAGAAGAGGGTCATTTGATACGACTCTTCCCTGAGTGAAAGAGTGGCGATGAGTTCATCGGGGAAATTAAAATTGGTGAATTGTTCCCCAGGTAAAGGGGCCTCTGCAAGTTGGTCTGCAATAGTTTGTCCTTTGATTGACTTCTGTTGTACAAACTCAAGGTCGAGGTCGGCGAGGAGCATAAGCCATCGGGCGATGCGTTGGTTTAGATGTGGTTTGGCATACATATAATGAATGGGGTCCGTGTTGGTGATGACAAAAGTTTTGTGATTCAGGAGGTAATGTCGGAGTTTGGTGGCTACGAATGATAGGGCTAGGCACAATTTTTCTACATGTGTATACCTAGTCTCGTAATCCACGAGAGTCGACTTATATAATAAAGCGGCTTGTTCTCGGCGTGCGAGTCCGATGTGCGAGCATAGCTCCTATAGCATGGTCGGTGGCGAAAGGTAAAGGTAGAAGGGGCGATCATCTGAGGTGGAATAAGCACGGGTGGCTGCAAGAGATAGGATTTGAGAGCTTGAAGGCTTGGTGACACTCTTCACTCCATTGAAAGGCAATGTTCTTTTTAAGAAGGTGATGAAAAGGTGACATCGATCGAGAGTTGGGAGATGAAGCGCCGGATGGATTGAAGTTTACCCTGAACTACGTAATTGTTTGAGGTTTTGGGTGGGGGCATTTCTAGGATAGCTTTGACTTTAGATGGATCGACCTCAATGCCACAAAAGAGGCGATAAAGCCAAGAAGTTTTCGAAAGAACACAAAGACACATTTCTTTGGTTGAAGCTTTGAATATTGCAACAGGTGATCGAAAATAATGGTTAAAACATCGAGATGTTCACTGCGATGTTTAGATTTGCCAAGAAGATCATCGACATAATCCTCAAGGATAGTGTGCATAATGTCATGAAAAATGTAAGTCATAGCCCGCTGATAGGTAGCACCAGCATTCTTAAGGCCAAATGGCATGACACGATAACAGAAGGTTCCCCAAGGAGTTATGAAGGCGGTTTTATGTTGATCGGCGGGGCTACCAAAATTTGATTGTATCCCGAAAAACCATCCATGAGAGAAAGCATTTCATGGCCGCTTGGTGAGATCAACAAGTTGATCAATACTTGGGAGGAAGTCATCCTTGGGGCAAGCGAGGTTAAGGTCTCGGAAATCCGTGCATATCCGAAGTCCCCCGTCGCTTTAGTAGCAGTGCGATGTTAGAAATCCATTGAGGATAGTCGATAGGCAAGATGAAGGAAACAGAAAGAAGTCGTTGAAGCTCTTCTTTGACCAAGAGGCGATGCGTGGATGCATCTTTCTCGATTTTGTTTGACTGGTTTGGAATCGGGGTTTAGGGTGATGTTATGGACAGCGTGATGGTAGGATCAATTCTGGCATGTCGGCGTAGGACAAGCGAAAGCTTGGTTGCGGAGTACGGAGAAAGGTAGTAAAGGCGGCTTGTTCTGATGTGTTAAGGGATTGTCTGATCTTCACAATGTGAGGATCCTCCTCTGTGTGGATGTTGATTTCTATAGTCGACTCATTCAACATGGTTTGAGTTTCAGACGGTAAGGCGCGTTGAATATAGGAGTCATCCGCCCCAAGGTAAGTGAGGATGGAGTCGTCATCCTGGCACTCAACAACATTAATCGAAGGCGAATCCTCTTCGATCATGTCTGGATATAGAAGGGGAAGAGAAGATGGATCCTCATTATCGCGTTGATAAGTGAGAGGACCTATGAAGATAGCATTTATGAAAAAAAAAAGTTAGGAGGGATAGATCAGGGTCTATCGACTCTGTGGGGTGATGATGGCAAAGTGGGTGATGATGGTTTGGTAGGGGTGGCGTCGTCTTCTTCGGGATACGGTGACACGAGGTGTCTCTGTGTAGGTGTTCGGGAAAACCGAGACCCGCTGCGATCATTGTGTTTGCGTGTAGTCACGGGAATGAGTGTATGTCGGCCTTGTTCGTAAAGACCAAAACCAAAGCCTTTCCAAGCACAGTGAGTCAAGAAGGTGAGGGCGAAACGACGATTTGTCAAGTATTGAAAATCGGATTGGAAGGGAACCACACCAAGAGGAGGTTCAGGGGTAATGGAGGATGCGTCAACACCCCCATACGTTAGGTTGGTGCGGAAATGGGGTGGTCCGTAAGAGATTACCTCCCCCACGCGACGGTCGTAGGTGGGATGTGCATGTAACTGTCCGTACTCCTGCGGGGTATGGAAAGAACTAACGTTATATAGGCGGTACTCCCCCAGCGTAAGGCGTTGAAAAACATCTACTAAGGGGTCGGAGGTTGGGATGTTATCTGCGGGAAAGGAAGTAATATTTGTAACGGCGGTTTCATTAGTTGAAGGTGTAGGTGCATCGGAAGTGGATGGCTGGGTTGGATGAATGGGTGTCTTGACTGGTACAAGCACATCATTAGGGCGATACAACATATTGCAAGTTTTGAAGGGGGGAGGATCAGCTTTTACGGTGTAGGACTTCCCCTCGTACTCAAATTTTATGCATCTATGTAAGGTGGAGGGAACGCATCCCATAGCCGGATCCAAGGGCGGCCTAACAACATGTTGTATTGGAACTCTCCCTCAAGGACATAGAAGAGTTCGGGTAAAGTACGTGGTCCTACACGAATGTTAAGGATCACGGTGCCTAAAGTAGAAGTAATAGCATCATTGAATGATCACAACATGATGGGGTTGGCACACATGCAACTAGAAGGGATATTCATTTGTTGGAAGGCTTTTGAAGAGATGATGTTTAGGCTAGCGCCCCGTCAATCATAACACGCGTACCCGAATATCCCGAGCGTCTGGTTTGAGATGAAAAAAGCGGAGTCGGGATCTTGGCACCAAAGTCGATAATTTCATCTTGGAGAAAGCTGCGGCGGCTTGCTTTATACGAGGCGAAGTGGTTGGGGAGATAGATTGTTTGGTGAGCGAAGCAACATGATTGGGTGTTAGAATAGAGGTAACAGGCAAGGTTTCATTAGGTAAAACCTCTATCCCTTGAAGGATCTCAACGAGAGCTTGTCGATGAGATTGAAGTCGAATGAGATCATACTGATGTCATTTTACGGGCGATTGGTGAAGTTTGTTTGATCATAGTTCGATGGGCAATGCCATTAGAGACGGGATAGGCGGGTCCGCGAATAACCACTTTAGGTGGTGGTGCAATCGGGATGGTGGACGGAGAAAGAGATGCCGCAGGTGTGTTTTCTTTCGCTTTCCCATTGTTTTTCTGCCCTCGAGTAGCAACACTAATCATATTGATCTCGTGAATACGAGAGGAGGAAGATGGTAGGGATAGGTCATGGTTTTCGAGAGGTGGGGCTGTAATAATGATAGATCTTGGTGAGGCGGGGACAGGTGGTATAGGAGAGGGAATTGAAGCTAAAGGTCTCTCTCTTCGTAAGTTGTCTTTCTTAACTTTTCTATACGAGAGAGGTGACGGATGAAGTATGGTTTTCACGCTTTGCATCCCTACGTCATGTCTGGTGTGCGGTGGTAAGCGCAGATTTTAGACTCATCGTAACCTATAGGTCGAGGTTTAGATGGATCATAAGGTCTAAGTGGGGGTAGGGAAATGGTCGCATTCTCCACCAACATAGCAAGGATTTTGGCGTAAGACCCTTTGAGTGGGTCAAAGTCAGAGGAAAATGAGGCTATTGACTGGGTCGATTCTGGTGATGACGTGGTGTGGTTGGTTTGTATGGGGGGTGGTTTAGCGAGGAGTTTTGGTAATGGGTTTTAACTAACCGTGGTTTCTTTGACGTAGAGGCTATGTTTAGCTGGTTGGATGATGAGGCCACAGATGATGTGGTATCAAAAAACAACCACGGAGAAATAGGAGTGACAGAAAACAAATCTTTTGATGATGGAATTTGTTTATGGTTGATAGGTGGACAGGATACGCGGGGTGACGGTGTTGCTATACCCTTGGATTTTTGTATGGGTGCAGAAGGCGTAGGTCGCTTTAAAGAAAACGCAGGAGGTATGATATATTGATGTAAGGTAGAGGGATGGGGTCCCAATATGGAAGGTAGGTGTGACGATGATGGTTTTAGTTGTGATAGAGGCATAGGTTGAGGAGATTGAGTCTGTCTCCTAATGGGATGGATGGCTTTATTTTTAGATAAATCAAGCCGCTTAGGTGGGTGTGTTAGACTAGGTATGGGTGAGGTCCCAGCGTAGGGAAGATTTGGCTAAGTTAATAGAAGTGGACGAGGTATTTGGTAGAGATGAGGGGGTGAAGATGAGGACATGGGCATTTTAAACACCTGTAAACACTTCGGGTATATGGTGGAGGCATCGGGATCGGTCATTTGCATTTGAGTAGAATATGGCGTACTCAAAGCGTTCCCATAGGACTGTCTATCTTACGTGGAATGGCAGTCCTCACGTGTGAATAGGAACTTTTGTATGGAAGAAAGGTGGGTTGTGATTCCGGTCCCTTTGTGGGTGTGATACTGGGGTATATGAGGCCTTTGTATCAATGGGCGTTAAGAGATCAACCGGTTTTTGAAAAGATTTAGGTGATGAAGGACTAATAGGTAGGAGAGTGTGTTTGAGAGGATCTGTCATGTTTAAAGAATGTGGTGATGTCGGTTGAGAGGTTTCTCATCTAAGGATGACAAAAGAAGTGGCGAGCCTTCCTCTTGTCTGCAGCAAGAATGGTAGAAGGAGGCGTTTGGGAAATAGATAAATTAGATAACATCCGCTCACGAGTCTTGCGAGGATGTGGTATAAGAAGGCTCATTTGTGAGAAGGGAACTCTGGGCAGCTAATTCCTTGATGGGTAAAGGCAGGCAAGGATTTGATTTGTCTTGATGGCGAGGAAGGGGTTCGGTTTCTGCGTTAGTGAAGAGGCTTGATTGAGAATTTGTTCGATAGAGGTCTTTGGTGGGAATCGAAAGCTGCATGGATCTCATGAACACTCTCCTCGGCTAAGATATCTTGGTTTAGATTCTTGTTAGAAGAATGATTCGGGAATGGTTTGTTGAATATTTTCAAATTTCGGTTAGCGGGCGTTAGGATTATCGAGGGCTATATCCCCGCATCAACCATTTCTGCACTATGTTTTCAACATCTTGCGATTCTCATGTTTGTGTCCCTTCACGCGGTGGAAGATTCTGAAGTCATTTTCTTTGTACCGAGGAAGGTATGGCGCGAGTGGAATCAAACCGGAATGAGGTTTAACGGGAGGTAAGGTAATGGCTCTGCTTTGAGCAATTTTTCCAATATCACACCATATGTTTCTCCCAAGGAGTGTAGTTGATGGGTTACTGCTTTATACTTATAGGTGGTTTTGGCGGGGTATTAGGCGGTGGTTGGGATTTGACCATCACCGCGTGCACGGCCCCTTTTGATTTGAAGCGGTCGATGGGTGAGGATTGGTGGTGTTAGGTTTGTTGGTGGAATCTTGGGTTCGGAAAGTGGGGTTTTGTTGTTGTGCAACATAATTTCTCTTCCTCACTAAGGCTCGAATCTCTAGTTTTGAGCCATAGTAAAACCTCGTCAAATGTACGGAAAGTTTGAATTTGGAGGGTAGGAGAGATGTGCTTAGCGCGAGGCCCGCGTAAGCAGATTCGATAAGTTCGGTTTGAGGTAAGGCATACGTAAGTTGGTTGATAAGGCCCCGCCATCGTCAGCGAAATCTGCGATAGATTCGTCTTCAAATTGTCGGATGGCATAGAGTCGGTGATAGATACTTTCTTGGCAATGTTAATGGAGAAATGATCCAAGAAAGATTGGGCTAGCTGGTTAAAAGAGAAGATTGAGTCTTTGGGTTAAAGCCTTTGTACCACTCAAGCGGGTCTGATAAGGACATGGGAAAGGTGCGGAGTAGTAAAGCGTCGTCGTGAGCAATCGGATAGCGAGGCATGTCTAAATGATCGCAAGTGTTGTTGAGGTCCTCCTTACTTGTTAAAGCGGGTAAATTTTGGTAATTCCCATTGAGGAGGATATGAATGAAGGGGAATTTGAAGGGTGGATAGGCTCAGACAAACTTGCTCGTATGTCAAGCGCTACGACTTCACTGAAAGCGAAGCCTCAGGTTTTGCATTTTGTCCATCATTTGTTTAATTAAATCGGTAGTTGGATGAGATGATGGTGTGGTTGTGGTAAATGGAGGCAAATTGGGCCAAGGGCCACCGCTGAGACAATGGTGGGGTTAAATGTTGATAAGGTATGGAGGCGGCTTATTTGTGTTGAGGCAACCGAATAGGGATGTCCTATATAAGTTATTGTTGAGGTTACGGATATGTGTGTGGAAATGAAAAGGTGGGCGGAGCTTGAGAAGGAAAGCTCGTGTGGATAGGTGGCAGAGAGCAAGTCATGAGCGGAGCGATCTGCAAGAGAGACGAGGTAGGAGCGATCGGTGGTAATGACATGTTGGGCCCAAGATTAACAAAGGAAAGCCAATCATGCCGTATGGACCCCTGAAGCTGCTTGAGGTAGGCAGCGGGACTAAGGATGCGGAAGCAAAGGCAAAGCGGAGTTATCAGGCGGAGAAGGGGCTAAATGAGCAGCTATATTGATAGGCATGCCAACAAGGAGTTGACCGTCGGGTGTACGGTCAAGGGCATGAGACAAATAGTATTGTACAGCGCTAGGATTAGCATCAGAAATTTGGCAAATTCTTTATCTCCCACGGGAATTTTAGGAACCTCATTTGGTGTCAGTAGGATTCCCCACGAGAATGTGAAGGGGTGATTCGAGGCAAAAGCAGAGCAAGCATGTGAAACCATGGCGGCGGCTTGCTTTGAGTGATAACAACCATGGACAGGAGTTCACGGTAGGGTTTCAATCTGTCGAGAAGCGAAGCAGACTCGAGAATGGTGAAATTGGTAGGTTCTTTGGTTTGTCGAGGCTGGAAAAAGCGATATGCACGATATCGGTCTAATCGATAAGCGATGTCGGTTAGACTATAAGCGACGTCGGTCAATTAACCGATGTCGGTGTAATAAGACTAGTATAAGAAAATATAAGAAGCTGCTGATTTGATTGTTAACAACGCTCAGTATATTTATCAAATTGTTCTAAGGTAATCACAGAAGACAGTGTATAACAGAGAAAATAGAACTGAAAACAAACAAGATGCACACGCAAATCTAGAGACTAACCCTAGGGTTAATTTTAATTATTGTGGGCTTATGCCTTTAGACGCGGAATGATGTCAATCCTAAACAAAAGACTTAGGGGAAATGTCAAGTTTGTTTTGGCTTATAAGGTTACCTCAATCGGGCGGAGGAATACCGCGGAAAAGGGGGGATGTTTTGAGCTGTTGTGTTAATTGTGAAGTGATTCGGTATGTGTTGTGCAGTGAAAGTAAGATTAATTTCCTGTCAATACCGTGGAAATCACCCCCACGTGTACGACCTGTTACTTAGTCTATGTTCACTAGAATTGAAAACAACAAGCAAGAATGTAATGCACGTGTTTTAAACCCAAATCGAAAATGATATTCGATGAAGCAAATGAGATGACTTTCACTAATGCGAAACTAGGAAAGCAAGACAAATTCTTTACTAAAATATATAACAAAAACAACAACAACAAGTATGCTTCCTAAAATGAAAATAAGCAAGAGAAACAGAAACCCGAAATGGGTCCCACCGGGCGTGCCAAAATGTTTCGCATGGAATGTTTCGGCTCTGCAGAATAGACTTGCTTCTATCCTATCATTCCTTTGAGAAACAGATAAGGGTTAGGGCTAGGAGGAATACCTGTTGAATGTTGAGATGGTGTGCGCGTACCGTAGAGAAAGATCAGATCGACTGCGAAGAACTCCTTTTTGTCTTGGAAGGACTACCTGCAAGTAAGAATACAAGACCACAAGATTTTAATTAGACAACAAATGAGGGATCTGCCTTAGGCCCAGGAAATATAAAAACTTCCTTTCGAAGGTGGTCAGTTCCCCTTTTAATATGATTCAACACAAATGATAATATAGAAAGCTATTGCAAAATCACGATTTAGGTATCTCGTTACAAAGCAATAGAAACTAAACTATCAATAATAAAGCGTCACGTTGTTTGTTCGGTTACTGGTCGTTGATACGTTCAGGTTGAGTTATAGGGATAAACCAGGCTGGATTTGGGGTTGTTAGGTGGCAAATAGGTGAGCAAAAGGGTTTTGGGGTATAAGTCACAGTGACCGATGGCGGTCACTGAGTAACCGACCACGGTTAGAGAACCGCTGCCGGTATAGGATAATCGACACCGGTAGGGTCAGTAATCTAGGTGCTTCTGGGTAGAGATTGGTTGCAAGGTGATTGTGGGGTTATTGAGATTGGGGGATGGCTGAGGGGAATGATGGGAGGATAGGGAAGACTCAGAGTGTGGTAAAATGGCCTTCTGGGCAATATCAGGGTGTGTGGGTGAAGGTTAAGTGCAGTAGTGGCTGGTAGTAGATCTAGGAATAAACTTATGATTACTATTAATCAACGGGCTCAAGAAAATGGTGCTTAGAAACATATAACATACTACTTACTTGCCCCTGATGCAGATGCAAGTTTCAGGACTGTGATGATGAAGACAGGACCCAAGTTGGATGCAGTTTCCTCTTCTGATGCTCGGATGAGTGTTACTGGGCTCTGGTTATTCAGTTGCAGTCTTGGGCTTGATGTCCTTCTCTGCAATCTCTTCTTGTTTCTTCACTTGTCTCTGCTCGGCCAAGCAAAATCTGGATTCTCTCGATGATTTCTCCTTCTCTCCGATCAAATGAAAATCCGATCCTTGTTTTTGGTTGGAAGTGGTCATTTACGGGGAACCGATGGCGGTTACGCAACCGACGGTGGTCGAGTAGGAACCGGTATCGGTCGGTCAAAGCGGGCTATTTTTGGTAAAATAGCCAGCTTTCCCTCCTTTTCTTCCGAGGGATTGGTAGCGGGCTTGGTCAAGTCATTATGAAGTTGGTTTTAGGTGCGGATGAGGAGTAATTAGTCATAGGTGTGGAATTGGACCAAGTTATAGGTCTTAATTAGGTTAGTTTAGGGTTAAGACTAGGTCATGATGAGGTGGCGACATGAGGTGGCAGGTATGGTGATGTGGATTTATTAATTATAAGGTAATTAATAAATAATTGTGTAAGGTTTAGGTGGTGAGGTTAGGTTGCTATATAACGGGTAAGGTACGGGAACGTTTAGGCTTGTTCGGTAGTACCAAATGGTTGGTTTGGTTGAGATAAACGTCACGGTCTAGGTCTAGGAAAAGTTGGTCGACGAGATCAAGTCAAGGACCCTAATCATGCTAAAACATGAACAGGTGAGCTCGATTGAACAACAAAAAATAAATAAAAAAAATTACATGATGGGTGGATAAAAGTGTATGTTGTTGATGTTGGGTAAGGTATGGAAGTGGTATAGCCTTGGGTCAAATGGTTGGGGGTGGGCCAAGTTGTTGGGTTGCGGCCTTGGGGCGGGCAAATGGTTGGGGAGGAGGCCTTGGGTCGGGCCGGATGGGTAGGGTGAGGCAAATGGGTGGGTCGGGCCGGATGGGGTAGGTTACGGCCTTGGGTCGGGCCGGTTGGGTAGGTTACGGCCTTAGGTCGGGCCGGATGGGTTGGTGGTGGCCTTGGGTGGGGCCAAATGGTTAGGGGTGAGGCCTTGCGGGGTTGGGCCGATGGTTAGGGTGAGGCCTGGGTCGGGCCAAATGGTTAGGGTGAGGCCTTGGGGTCGGGCCAAGTTGTTGGGTTGGGCGGGCGTGGGTCGGGCCAAATGGTTAGAATGTTTGCAGCAAAGGTTGATATAGGCGATGTGGGTGAAAAAGGGCAAATAGTAAATAAGGGCAGAAATTGGGGGAAATTTGGAATAAAACCGATGTCGATTGTATATGACCGATATCGGTGAGGGGACCGATACCGGTTCCTTAGGGCATAATAAAACCGATATCGGTTATGGGCGAAAAACCTATAAAAAGAAAAATATGGCCTGTCATTGTCACTTTTGCAATTTGGAAACCAATTTGAGTTGTCTGACGTGGAGAGTTAAGATTGGAGCATTGGTTGCGTGAGGTGGCGCTATTTGAGTGGAGGAGTTAGTTGTTAGTGGGCCCGAGTGAGGAGGAGGAGAAGAGGATTTGGAGGAGGACCCGAAGAGGACATTTGGAGCCATGGCACAACCAGGGAGGACAGGAGTTGGACCACCACCACCACCCATCCCTCGGGACGACGTGTCGTCGTACGGGTAGGTTTGAAACCCCTCATTGTGTGTATTTTATTGCATTATGCTATATTTGGGATTTTGGGTAGGAATGTACATTTTGGAGAAAATAATTAAGAAATGGAAATGATTTGAAAAAGGGAGAGGGTAGATGGGTTAAATAGGTCAAGGCGGTAGGGTGGGTAGGTTTTTAGGGTATTTGGGTGGGTAAATTGGTAGAAAAATGAAAAAATGTAGGTGGGGGCGCGCAGGTTCGCCTCGGAGATTCTGACCGCTGCGGTGCCGGCCGCTATTTTTGGAAAAGGCGGGCGTTGTGGGTGGCCGGTGTCGGTCGGTCGTGGACCGGCGTCGGTGGGAAGGGGACCGCGGTCGGTTATGGGTGACCGGTACCGGTCCTTAGTGATTTTTAGCTATTTTTGTTGGTTTAGGTTATGTTGTTGTTTTTGGGTTTTTGGTGGTGATTTGGGTATGGTTTGGGTTGGGGTGGGGGTGTTGTGGTATTGTTTGGGTGTTTCAGTATAGGTGCGGTCCTGACTTAGGTTTATGTCAATTTGTTGGTGTGGGTTGTGATTTTGTTTTTGAGTTTTTGGATGTGGTTTGGGTATTTGGGCATGGTGTAGGGTGTTTGAGTATGGTTTGGGTTGTGTTGTTGTTTTAAGTTTTTAGATGTGGTTAAGGTATTTGGGCATGGTTTGGGTCGTTTGAGTATGGTGTGGGTTGTTTGTTTGGGTGTGAAGAGGGAGGGGGAATAGCGTAGAAGTTTTTAGGGGAAGATAGATGGGCGTAGACGTGTGGTATGGAGTCGGGTTGTGGTCGGGTGGATAAGAAAGGGGATATAGAGAGGTAAAGTAGATGTTGTGATAAAGAGTAGGGCTAATGTAGTGGGTTGGTTTTGCAGGCACGTCAGCAGCTGACGATGCGGGACAGGATGCCCCCACTGTTGAGCCGGATGCGGCCACACGTGTCCGCAGCACACTGGGGTATCATGCACGAGGTGGGACTCGGCGGAGTCCAGCGGTACAGAGCGATCGACAGGGATCATAGTTTGATGGTCGCCCTCATCGAGAGATGGGATCCGGCGACCAATGTGTTCCATCTCCCGACTGGGGAGATGACTATCACATTGGAGGATGTGTATCGTATCCTTCGACTGCCGATTGAGGGAGAGGCAGTCTTTCAGGTGGACGCAGAGACTGCCATGGACAACATCCTACAGGTTTTCGGGGATGCAGCCGCGCTATTGACGTATCACAGCGCGAGCATCGGGTATGGGGATATGTACCGTGCGCATCGCCATGAGACACGGCTTGCCGTGTTGATGATGATCGGGATCACCTGCTTTGCCCTCCCGGACTCAGAGGGAGGCCGCTTTCCACGGGCGCTGATGGGGGTTCTACACGAGATGGTGGAGGAGCACACCTGTTATGCTTGGGCACCAGTATACCTGGTACAGTTGTATCGAGAGCTGTGGGGCTATCGCCGGATGAGGCGATTCGGGATTTGTTCGACGTTTTTGCTGCATTGTTGGGCATATGAGCACATCATATGCCTTAGACCAGTAGGGCTGCCCCAGCAGCCAGGGCCACAGGTCATATATAGATACGGCTTTCAGAGGTGGTTGGGGGTCGTGGGCCAGCCACGAGCAGTGCTTGCAGGGTGGGACGTCACTTATTACAGGCATTTATTAGAGGGCCTGACAGTGGCAGATATCGTATGGAGACCTTACAGAGGTCATCACCCGCGCAGAGGAGCCCGATTATAGTTGCGCTTGATCCAAGACACTTTACGGATAGTAGTATACCCCTAGAGAGGGTACGCAGGCAGATGGGGCTGCGACAGGACGAGCCACCTCCCTTCCCTCAGTACCGAGGGATGATGTAGAGGCCCCACTACCTGCACCACAGCCCTTGGACCCAGATTGGGTTGCTGAGAGGCCAGCAGATGACACTGTAGATGATGCTGGTTATACGGGAGCATATATGGTTTGGTGGGCTGGTCAGAGAGCAGCGAGGATAGCACAAACATGCTGCACTTGCAGAGTTAGCAATGCGGTGACAAAGAGAGCGAGATCGGCTCGGGGCCGTGTACGGTTATTACAGGGGCAGCTTGTGCTGCACAGGCATAGATAGGTGTTTTACAGGGCAACTAGCCTAGGCTCGAGTGCACGTGCACAGCACCACCACCACAGCAGCCCCATCTCTCGATGAGGGCGACCATCAAACTATGATCCCTGTCGATCGCTCATCTGCCTTTGGACTCCGCCGAGTCCCACCTCGCGCATGATACCCCAGTGTGCTGCTAGACACATGTGGCCGCATCCGGCTCAACAGTGGGGTCATCTCGTCCCGCATCGTCATTCCGCCGACGTGCCTCGCAAAACCAACCCACTACATTAGCCCTACTCTTTATCACAACATCTACTTTACCTCTCTATATCCCCTTTCTTATCCCCCCACCACAACCCGACTCCATACCACACGTCTACGCCCATCTATCTTCCCTAAAAACTTCTACGCTATTCCCCCTCCCTCTTCACACCCAAACAAACAACCCACACCATACTCAAATGACCCAAACCATGCCCAAATACCTTAACCACATCTAAAAACTTAAAACAACAACACAACCCAAACCATACTCAAACACCCTACACCATGCCCAAATACCCAAACCACATCCAAAACTCAAAAACAAAATCACAACCCACACCAACAAATTGACATAAACCTAAGTCAGGACCGCACCTATACTGAAACACCCAAACAATACCACAACACCCCCACCCCAACCCAAACCATACCCAAATCACCACCAAAAACCCAAAAACAACAACATAACCTAAACCAACAAAAATAGCTAAAAATCACTAAGGACCGGTTGCGGTCACCCATAACCGATCGCGGTCCCCTTCCCACCGATGCGAGTTCAAGACCGACCGACACCGGCCACCCACAACACCCACCTTTTCCAAAAATAGCGACCAACGCCGGTCACTTAACGACCGGCACGGTCCTGTAACTTCCCGAGAGCGAACCCAGGCGGCCCCCACCTACATTTTTCATTTTTTACCAATTTACCCACCCAAATACCCTAAAAACCTACCCACCCTACCACCTTGACCTATTTAACCCATCTACCCTCTCCCTTTTTCAAATCATTTCCATTTCTTAATTATTTTCTCCAAAATGTACATTCCTACCCAAAATCCCAAATATAGCATAATGCAATAAAATACACACAATGAGGGGTTTCGAACCTACCCGTACGACGACACGTCATCGTGGAGGGATGGGTGGTGGTGGTCCAGCTGGTCCAGCCCCTCCTGCTCCTCCTGGTTGTGCCATGGCTCCAAATGTCCTCTTCTGGGTCCTCCACCAATCAACTGCTGCCTCCTCCTCACTCGGGCCCACTAACAACTAACTCCTCCAGTCAAATAGCGCCACCTCACGCAACCAATGCTCCAATCTTAACTCTCCACGTCAGACAACTCAAATTGGTTTCCAAATTGCAAAAGTGACAATGACAGGCCGTATTTTTCTTTTTATAGGTTTTTCACCCATAACCGATATCGGTTTTATTATGCCCTAAGGAACCGGTATCGGTCCCCTCACCGATATCGGTCATATACAATCGACATCGGTTTTATTCCAAATTTCCCCCAATTTCTGCCCTTATTTACTATTTGCCCTTTTTCACCCACATCGCCTATATCAACCTTTGCTGCAAACATTCTAACCATTTGGCCCGACCCACGGCCGCAACCCAACAACTTGGCCCGACCCAAGGCCTCACCCTAACCATTTGGCCCGACCCAAGGCCTCACCCTAACCATCTGGCCCAACCCAAGGCCTCACCCTAACCATTTGGCCCGACCCAAGGCCGCCACCAACCCATCCGGCCCGACCTAAGGCCGTAACCTACCCATCCGGCCCGACCCAAGGCCGTAACCTACCCATCCGGCCCGACCCAAGGCCTCACCCTACCCATCCGGCCCGACCCAAGGCCTCACCCCAACCATTTGGCCCGCCCCAAGGCCGCAACCCAACAACTTGGCCCGACCCAAGGCCGTACCACTTCAATACCTTACCCAACATCAACAACATACACTTTAATTCACCCATCATGTAATTTTTTTTTGTTCAATCGAGCTCACCTGTTCATGTTTTAGCATGATTAGGGTCCTTGACTTGATCTGTCGACCAACTTTGCCTAGACCTAGACCGTGACATTTATCTCAACTAAACCAACATAGCAAGGATTTTGGCATAAGACCCTTTGAGTGGGTCAAAGTCAGAGGAAAATGAGGCTATTGACTGGGTTGATTCTGGTGATGACGTGGTGTGGTTGGTTTGTATGGGGGGTGGTTTAGCCAAGGAGTTTTGGTAATGGGTTTTAACTAACCGTGGTTTCTTTGACGTAGAGGCTATGTTTAGCTGGTTGGATGATGAGGCCACAGATGATGTGGTATCAGAAAACAACCACGGAGAAATAGGAGTGACAGAAAACAAATCTTTTGATGGTGGAATTTGTCTATGGTTGATAGGTGGATAGGATACGTGGGGTGACGGTGTTGCTACACCCTTGGATTTCTGTATGGGTGCAGAAGGCGTAGGTCGCTTTAAAGAAAACGCAGGAGGTATGATATATTGATGTAAGGTAGAGGGATGGGGTCCCAATATGGAAGGTAGGTGTGACGATGATGGTTTTAGTTGTGATAGAGGCATAGGTTGAGGAGATTGAGTCTGTCTCCTAATGGGATGGATGGCTTTATTTTTAGATAAATCAAGCCGCTTAGGTGGGTGTGTTAGACTAGGTATGGGTGAGGTCCCAAGCGTAGGGGAAGATTTGGCTAAGTTAATAGAAGTGGACGAGGTATTTGGTAGAGATGAGGGGGGTGAAGATGAGGACATGGGCATTTTAAGCTTCTGTAAACACTTCGGGTATATGGTGGAGGCATCAGGATCGGTCATTTGCATTTGAGTAGAATAGGGGTACTCAAACGTTCCCATAGGACCTGTCTATCTTCTGTGGAATGACAGTCCTCACGTGTGAATAGGAACTTTTGTATGGAAGAAAGGTGGGTTGTGATTCCGGTCCATTGTGGGTGTGATACAAGAGGTATATGAGGCACTGTATCAATGGGCGTTAAGAGATCAACCGGTTGCTGAAAAGATTTAGGTGATGAAGGACTAATAGGTAGGAGAGTGTGTTTGAGAGGATCTGTCATGTTTAAAGAATGTGGTGATGTCGGTTCAAGAGGTTTTCGTCTAAGGATGACAAAAGAAGTGGCGAGCCTTCCTCTTGTACAGCAAGAATGGTAGAAGGAGACGTTTGGGAAATAGATAAATTAGATAACATCCGCTCACAGTCTTGCAAGGATGTGGTATAAGAAGGCTCATTTGTGAGAAGGGAACTCTGGGCAGCTAATTCCTTGATGGGTAAAGGAACGGCAAGGGTTTCAGTTTGTCTTGATGGCGAGGAAGGGGGTTCGGTTTCCTGCGTTAGTGAAGAGGCTTGATTGAGAATTTGTTCGATAGAGGTCTTTGGCTAGGAATCGAAGACTGCATGGATCTCATGAACACTCTCCTTGGCTAAGATATCTTGGTTTAGATTACTGTTAGAAGAATGATTCGGGAATGGTTTGTTGAATATTTTCAAATTTCGGTTGCGGGCGTTAGGATTATCGAGGGCGTTAGGGTTAAGAAAGACAACTTACGAAGGGAGAGACCTTTAGCTTCAATTCCCTCTCCTATACCACCTATCCCCGCCTCACCAATATCTATCATTATTACAACCCCACCTCTCGAAGACCATGATTTATCCCGACCATCTTCATCTCAGGTCCACGAGATTAATATGATTAGTGTTGCTACTCGAGCGCAGAAAAACAATGAGAAAGCGAAAGAAAGCACACCTGCATCCTCTCTTTCTCCATCCACCATCCCGATCGCACCACCACCTAAAGTGGTTATTCGTGGACCTCGCTTACCCGTCTCTAATGGAGTTTCCCACCGAGCCATGATCAAACAGCTTCACCAATCACCTGTAAAAATGACACTGTATGATCTCATTCAGACTTCTGAATCTCATCGACAAGCTCTCGTTGAAATCCTTCAAGGGATCGAGGTCTTACCTAATGAAACCCTTCCTGTTACCTCCATACTAACACCCAATCATGTTGCTTCCCTCACCAAACAACCTACCGCCCCAACCACTTCTGTCTCTATACAACAAGCTGCGGCTGTCAGTTTCTCCGAAGATGAAATTGTTGACTTTGGTACAGAAGATCCTGACCCTGCTCTTTTCATCTCAGCTTACGTCCGGGACATTCGGGTACGTCGTGTTATGATCGACGGGGTGCTAGCCTAAACATCATCTCTTCAAAAGCCTTCCAACAAATGAATATCCCTTCTAGCTACATGTGTGCCAACCCCATCATGTTGCGGTCATTCAATGATGCTATTACCTCTACCTTAGGCACCGTGATCCTTAACATTCATGTAGGACCACGTACTTTACCCGAACTCTTCTATGTCCTTGAGGGAGAGTTCCAATACAATATATTGCTAGGTCGCCCTTGGATCCGGGCTATGGGATGCGTTCCCTCAACCTTACATAGATGCATAAAATTTGAGTACGAGGGGAAGTCTTACACCGTAAAAGCTGATCCTCCCCCCTTCAAAACCTGCAATATGTTATATCGCCCTAATGATGTGCTTGTACCAATCAAGACACCCATTCATCCAACCCAACCATCCACTTCAACCACACCTCTACCATTCACTTCAACAGCACCTACACCTTCAACCCATGAAATCACCGTCACAAAACCACTTCCCTTCCCGCAGCTAACATCCCAACCGCAGACCCCTTAGTAGATGTTTTTCAACGCCTTATGCTGGGGGAGTATCGCCTATATAACGTTAGTTCTTTCCATACCCCACAGGAGTACGGACAGGTACATGCACATCCTACCTATGACCGTCGTGTGGGGGAAGTAATCCCCTACGGACCACCTCACTGCCGCACTAACCTAACATATGGGGGTGTCGACACATCTTCCGTTGCCCCTGAACCTCCTCTTGGTGTGGTTCCTTTCCAATCTGATTTTCAATACCTGACAAATCATCGTTTCACCCTTACCTTCTTGACTCGCTGTGCTTGGAAAGGCTTTGGTTTTGGTCTTTATGAACAAGGCCGACATACAATCATTCCCGTAACTACTCGCAAGCACAATGATCGTAGTGGTCTCGGATTTCCGGGAACACTTACACCGAAGGAACCTCGTGTCAGTTGTCTTCTGGAAGATGACGACGTCACCCCTACCGAACCATCATCACCCATTTTTCCTTCGTCACCCACAGAGTCGATAGATCCCGAATCTATCCCTCCTAACTTTTTTTTTTCATAAATGCTATCTTCCTAGGTCCTCTCACTTATCAACGCGATAATGAGGACCCCTCTTCTATCCCCCTTCTGTATCCAGACATGATTGAAGAGGACTCACCTTCAATTAATGTTGTTGAGTGCCAGGATGATGACTCCATCCTCACTTACCTTGGTGCGGACGACTCTTATATTCAACGCGCCTTACCATCTGAAACTCAAACCATGTTGAACGAGTCTACTATAGAAATCAACATCCACACGGAGGAGGATCCTCACATTGTGAAGATCGGACAATCCCTTAGCGCATCAGAACAGGTCGCCTTTACTACCTTTCTCCGTACTCGCAACCAAGCTTTCGCTTGGTCCTACGCTGACATGCCAGGAATTGATCCTGACATTGCTGTCCATAACATTACCCTGAAACCCGATTCCAAACCAATTAAACAGAAATTGAGAAAAATGCATCCACGCATTGCCCTCTTGGTCAAAGAGGAGCTTCAACGACTCCTTTCTGTTTCCTTCATCCTGCCTATTGACTATCCTCAATGGATTTCTAACATCGTACCTGTCACTAAAGCGACGGGGGGACTTCGGATATGCATGGATTTCCAGGATCTTAACCTCACTTGCCCTAAGGATGACTTCCCCCTACCTAGTATTGACCAACTTGTTGATCTCACTGCGGGCCATGAGATGCTCTCTCTCATGGATGGCTTTTCAGGATACAACCAAATTTTGGTTGCCCCTGCCGATCAACATAAAACTGCCTTCATAACTCCTTGGGGAACCTTCTGTTATCGTGTAATGCCATTTGGCCTTAAGAATGCTGGTGCAACCTATCAGCGGGCTATGACCTACATTTTTCATGACATTATGCACACTATCCTTGAAGATTACGTCGATGATCTTCTTGGCAAATCTAAACATCGTAGTGAACATCTCGATGTTTTAACCATTATTTTTGATCGCCTGTTACAATATTCTGTCCGTCTTCAACCAAAGAAATGTGTCTTTGGTGTCCTTTCGGGAAAACTTCTTGGTTTTATCGTCTCTTTGCGTGGCATTGAGGTCGACCCATCTAAAGTCAAAGCTATCCTAGAAATGCCCCCACCTACTAACCTCAAACAATTGCGTAGTTTACAAGGTAAGCTCCAATCTATCCGGCGTTTCATCTCCCAACTCTCGGATCGATGTCAACCTTTTCATCACCTCCTTAAAAAAGACATTGACTTTCAATGGAGCGAAGAGTGCCACCAAGCCTTTGAGGCTCTCAAAGCTTATCTCTTGCAGCCACCCGTGCTTATCCCACCTCAGGATGACCGCCCTTTCTACCTTTACCTTTCCGCCACCGACCATGCTGTAGGGGCCATGCTTGCACATCGTGACTCCGAGAATCGCGAACAAGCCGTTTATTATATAAGTCGTACTTTGGTGGACTATGAGACTAGGTATACACATGTAGAAAAGTTGTGCCTAGCCCTATCATTCGTGGCCACCAAACTCCGACACTACCTCCTGAATCACAAAACTTTCGTCATCACCAACACGGACCCCATCCATTATATGTATGCCAAACCCCATCTAAACCAACGCATCGCCCGATGGCTCATGCTCCTCGCCGACCTCGACCTTGAGTTTGTCCACCAGAAATCAATCAAAGGACAAACCATCGCAGATCAACTCGCGGAAGCCCCTTTACCCGGGGCGCAATTTACCAATTTTAATTTCCCCGACGAACTCATCACCACTCTTTCACTCAGGGAGGAGTCGTATCCAATGACCCTCTTCTTCGATGGATCCAAATGCCAGCGCGGCGGAGGAGCCGGCGTTGTTCTCATTCCTCTCGACGCTGAGCCTATGCCTCTCTCATTCGACTCGATTTCCCCTGCACTAATAATACTGCGGAATATGAGGCCCTTGTTCAGGTCTCCAGGTTGCGTTACACTTAGGTGTCAAATCTATCAATATTTTTGGCGACTCTCAATTGGTAGTCAATCAAGTTATGGGCATCTACCAATGTAAAAATGAGGAACTTCAAAAGTACAAACACTACATGGATTCACTTCTAGCCTTATTTACTCACTATTCTATCCAAACCATTCCTCGCTCCACTAACAAATTTGCGGATACTATGGCTTGCTTAGCCTCGCAAATTCCAGCTTCATCAACTGACTCTGACATTTTCATCTTGGTCCAACAACTCTTTGCCCCATCTTACTCAGCCCCAGTTGTTTGTATGATAAATAATGTGTCTGCTAATTCACAGGATACCTGGTATCACCAATTTCATGACTACCTTACAACCTCTGTTCTCCCACCTGCCCTTACTAGTACCGGCAAACGTGCTTTTCTTAAACGTGTTTCTCGTTATGTTGTTATGGGGGGACTCCTTTATAAACGTGGCTTTGATGGCATCCTCCTTCGATGTCTCACCGGCGCGGAGGTCACCTATACCATCCAACAGGTCCATGATGGTATTTGTGGTGGACATTTTAGCGGCCTTGCTGTGGCCAAGCGAATCCTTCACCTAGGTTATTATTGGCCTACTCTCAATAACGATTGCTACGAATATGTTAAGCGTTGTGTTATGTGTCAACAACATGCCAACCTTCAACATACTCCTAGCCACCCGCTACAGGTCACCCGAGATCTTTGGCCTTTCTCACAATGGGGTTTAGACCTTATTGGTGAGATTCATCCGTCCTCTTCGCAACGTCATCGATGGATAATCACAGCAACCGAATATTACACAAAATGGGTGGAGGCTATTCCGCTCATTTCAACCAAAAAAGAAAAAATTGTAGAGTTCATTAACCACCACATTATCTGTCGTTTTGGTGTTCCTCATCGCCTGATAACAGATAATGGAAAATCTTTCAAAAATAAGTTGTTGCAAGACATTTGTGACAACTTTGGTATCAAACTTAGTTTCTCCTCACCCTACTATCCACAAGCGAATGGACAAGCCGAATCCTCTAATAAAACCCTAACCAAAATTCTCATGAAAGTTGTCAATGAGTCCGGAAGAAATTGGCATGATCACATCCCCTTTGCCCTTTGGGCTTATCGTACTAGCATTCGTACCTCCACTAATGCCACACCTTTTTCTTTGGTATATGGTACCGAGGCTGTCTTGCCTCTCGAAATACAAATACCTTCCCTCAGAATATCTCTTCAGGATATTCTTACCAACGATGATTTCCGCCAAGAGCGGTTAGCCCAATTGGAGCTTCTTGATGAGCGTCGTCTTACAGCTCTTGATCACCTTCAAATCTATCAAAAGCGCATCAAGCGTGCTTATGATAAGTGACTTCATGAGCGTACCTTTAAGGTTGGTGATCTTGTCCTCAAAGAGAATCAACATGTAACCAAACTAGAAAAGAGCAAACGTGGAAAATTTACTCCCAATTGGATTGGGCCTTACATAATCACTCACACTTATGGATCAGGCACTTATCGTTTAGCTTCGCTTAATGGTAAACCTGAGCCTGAACCCCTTAATGCCTTGCATCTTCGACCATTCTACTGTTGAATTTAGTGTTATATCACTTCTTATCTACCTACCGCTCGTCCCTTGAGCTCATTTACCGTTACATACACTTTGTTTCCTACATCTTACAATCAAATCAAGCTCACATAGTTTGATTCCCACCTCCCCTTAACGATGCCTTCCCTCTTTAGTCTAGTCCATGACTTCAAAGTATTAAAATGGCGCATTCTTAATTATATGCTTATAGGATTTTCTTGAGTCAAACTTTCTACCAAACTAGATGCTTTACGCCAAAAGGACATCTGGCTCTCTAAATTATATATAGACTGCTCCCTCGAAGGACAGCTATATGCCAAACTATTGCTGCTATTATATATAGACTGCTCCCCGAAGGACAGCTATGCACTAAAATCACATCTGCTACTATAAATAGACTGCTCCCTTGAAGGACAGCTATACACAGTCAGCCTTTATCAGAAGCTTCTCGCATTGATCAGCTTCGTGAAGACCTCAAGAATAATACAATCAATATCCCTTGTAGACTTCCCGCATCGATCAGTCTATATTCAGTAAAATAAAAGCCACATTCAAAAGAAATTTTGAGTCATGGACTTGTCTATTTAGGGTAGGTTCTCTTTCGTCAGAACACTCACTTTGTAACAAGTTCTCCGTACCTCAGCTATACCATCCACCTCACCTCACCATTTGTTTAAACTCAAGGGACGTGACGTATATCTAATATATTGTGATCATACAACTCTTTTCACCTATTGACTTCTCGTCTATGCACGGTACCTAGGGGTTCAAGCTCATCCTGCATTAATATGTGGTTTGTTTAGCTCTTTTCAACTACGGAGTAACTTTTTCCTCTTTGACTCGAATCTAGGATTATGTGTTGATCTTAATCAGGATATGGTTCCCTACCACTTGGGTAGGCTAACTTTCGCTTCACTTCTACCTATTCCAAAATCACCAATTCATTACCAACACCAACAACATTACCCTACCAATATCAATATCAATATTTTTACCAACCAACAAATTGCCTAACCATACCTAAATTGCCTGAATTCACCTCTCCCTGGTCTTAAGGGAGAACTACATCGGTCTGAGGCCCCTCCTTGCTTTGTGCAATGGGCTATGTAGGCAGCACTTCGGAGACATGGGGTCTCCCAAGGTTAGCTCGACCATCTCCTACCATAACCTATCATGTGTGATAAATATAAATATTTTTGTGTATTTCTATTTTAATCACATTCCTCTTTATCCTTTTTCAAAACACCGAAAGTCAAAACACAAACATTCTTATTATTATCGTAACTCAAATCAACATACATATTCAGTTTTATTTAGATGTTAAACAAATACATCTTCTCTATCATCGACATGCAGGTCGGCATCCTTATTTATTCTTATACCTCGATAACATTTACTTAGACCCTCACGCCTCATCCCGAACCAGGTGATGATCGTGATCGTCGACGTCTCTCGCCGGGCCTCTCTGTCCTCAAAGGTACCATGGCTATTGGTACCGCCCACTGATCTGCCAATCTCTCTTGTAACATGTTAATACGCTCCCTCGCATGGAGGTATCTCACCTCTAGTCCCTCCACTCGTGACTCCGCAACCGCTAACAATCCTCTTACCTCATTCACTGCGTTTGGAGCTGATGAACTAATCTCTGTGAGATGATCTCTCTCACTTTGTAATCATAGCTATGTCGGGACAATCACGTACACCTCACGGTTGCATTACCCACCATAATCTATAGGCCTCTGTCGTTCTCCTGCATCCATTACCCTGCGATCGGCTGCTATCTCCTCTGGCCCTTCTGGAGGTGTTGGCCGGGGAGGTGAGAATGCTGCCTCGGCATCGATCCTCATATATGGTCTATAAGCCAAGGGTATATCCTACACAAATCCAAATTGTCGCCGCACACGATCTAGAGGAATCCTCTCATACTCACCTGGCCTGTGCCCCGCGATCCACCTCAATCGCTCTACACCCCTCAACTCCTCAGCTATATTCTCTGTTACCATATAGTTCCCGTAAGGCCTCCAACAGATATCCACAATCATCACCATCTCCCATACCTACCTATAATACTGATGTCACCCATCACGGCCTGGGATCTTGCCTCTTGTTCTGTCTGGACCCATCGTCTGAATCCCAACCTCTGCACTCCGGTCTCTCCTGACTGGATGGGTCAGCCTATTGGTCGCACACAAACAATGTGCTCATAGGCCCAACAATGTAATAAAAATGAACAATCCAGTGTTGTCCTGTGATTTCGTCTACAAGCCCATAAACCCCTGTATAGCTCCGCCAAATATGCAGGTGCCCATGCAAAAGTCACGTTCCTTTCTATCATTTCCCAAATAACACACATCAATGCTTTTGGAAATCTTCCCCCATCCGCCCTCGGTAACGGATAATACCCTACCGCTATCATTAATATCACTGCTAATCTTGTCTCCTCAGGGTGTGCTGCATACATTATACCATATGTGAATGTCAAACCTCACTATGTCAAATCTCGTTCGTATGGACCAAATACTGCTGTTATCGCTCCCCGTGCTGCGCTAGGAAAAGCCTGATATACTGGTCTTCCTGTAATTGGGAGTCTCAAAATACGGAACACATCTTCCAAAGTCACTGTCATCTCCCCTGTTGGCAGATAAAAGGTATTCCTTTCTGGATTCCATCTCTCAATCAACACCTATAACATAGCATGGTTACGTGCGATTCGTGAATAATAGCGGATTCCACTTAACCCCAAACGATTTATCAATGTCCATTCAGCTGGTGTTACATCCGCTCAGATTCGTGATAGCGGCGGCGTTACGGTATCGTTCATCCTGAACCCTGCCTCCGCCTGCACACATCAAAACGACACACAGCCAATCAATACATCAAATTCCCAAGGGTTCTTTCTCACATTCTGGAAATTCCTGCAGATAACCAAGCATTGGTTCCACAACCGATACCGGTTATCTTAAGCCGATATCGGTCAATATCGACTTTACACACCCTGCCCAAAAAAAAAAAACACCACCTATGACAATAATTTGATCGTTTATCCCTCTCTGTACATACAAACATACCCGACACTCCTGACTACCTTCCCCATCACATTCACCCTATCCCGAATCATTGCCTATCACCTTTTCTTTCTCAACTCTATCTACTTAATCTCCATCATACTATTCACACAACATGCAAGAATCAAATTACAACCACGACGTTTACCTCTTGGGCTGCAGCAGCTTGAGATGGCACTTGTCTTCCTTCTCGTCCCTGCCTGCTGGACGCTTCTCCTCGTTCTGCCATGTTCACCACCCTCTTCAAATCTAACTTACCGTTTTGCCTTCTGAATCTCAGCTCACATTGATTTTTCCCTGTCTCTTTTCTCCTTATCA
The DNA here is from genome assembly GCA_018340775.1 of Taxus wallichiana var. yunnanensis. Classification (NCBI taxonomy): domain Eukaryota; kingdom Viridiplantae; phylum Streptophyta; class Pinopsida; order Cupressales; family Taxaceae; genus Taxus; species Taxus wallichiana. The sequence goes on along the minus strand of CM031241.1, from coordinate 440,713,369 downwards.
CTCAATTCTCTCATGCAATTACCTGTCTCAGTAGTCAAAAAGCGTCGCAGTCGCGTATTTAACTTGTTGCATGACTCTAAAAATAAGAATGCTTAAAATAAGAACTTAAGTTGCCAACCCAGCAATTCTATTTTTAGGGAAATAATTCTTCTATAACCGATATCGGTTATGTAACCGATATCGGTCATATAGATACCGACATCGGTTAGACAACCGATGTCGGTCATATACCCCTTGTTGCTTAAACCTAAGCCGTTTCTTCGTTTTTGCAAATTTTTGTGGCGCCGTCCCTTTTTCCTGCATCACAACACCATTATCTATAATTTTTCATCAAATCCACATCTCATTACAATTTCATCACCATCATCTATCTATATTACAAAAATAACCAAGCCATCAACAAATGATATCAAAAACCATCAATCTATATACCATTTGGATCCAACTCAACAGCTACATACATTCAATTTCACAACCCAGCGACAAAACATACAACATTTCATAATACAACATGTCAATTAAACTCATCATTTATATATACATACATACATCCCATCAACAAAAGACATCAACATCATTAATATATAACACCATGTAAATCAAACTCATCATACATTAAATATCACAAACCATTTTTCAAAACACTTAACACATTTTTACGCACAACATGTGGGTCAAATCATCATATCTATATATATACAAAGTTTCAAATATACAATGTGCCCTGCATCGGGGCCTCTGTGATCTCATAATACAACAAAGCCGGCACGCAGGCCGCAATAACTGTCAATAATCTCGACTCGGCTTGCAGGCCGGTCTCTCATATCAAAAACATACTCGGCTCGTAGTAGGTGGTATTAAGCTAATCATACAACCCGTACTCGGCTCGCAGGCCGGTATATACAATAAATGAATGAATGAATAAATGAATACATAATATCTAGGCACGCAGGCCTCTATAAACATAGCCGGTTCGCAGACCGGTGCCCATATCCAATGAACCAATACAAAAATATGCAGGGACCCCTCAGCTCTCTCCACCGCCCTCTGCCTGTCTGCCTGCTGGTCCCTGTGCTGCCTCTCGCCTCCTGCCTGTCACAGACCCACCGGCTGTGGCTGCACCTCCCTGAGATCTCTGGCTCCGAGAGGTCTCTGCTCTATGTGCCGCATATGGCTGATAATCAGCCCCGGTACCATCAAGAATATCCTGATAGTACTGGGCCTCCGCTCTAGCCTCCATATAACGATCTCGAGCCACCGTAGGTGCTGGGGCTGGTCCCCTGACTCCTAATACTAGTGCCCCCTGTGCTTTGGTGCCGTTGGTGGTGCCTGTGGTGTGCGAGTGGTGGTCTTTAGTACTGCTTGTCTTGTCTTTGGTGCATTGTGGTGGTGCTGTCTTGGTACTGTACCCTTTGGTGGTACTGTCTACTGTGCACTGTGCTGGGCTAAGCGCCTCGTAAGACACCTATACGTGTGTGGTGGCAAGCTGCCCCTGTAATAACTATACCTGGCCCCTGAGCTGGTCCCTCTCTGCTCTAACAGCCGCCAAGTCTGGCTGTGCGGGCTGTGCTATCCTCGCAGCTCTCTCTCCTGCCCACCATACTAAAAATGATCCCGTACAGCCGGCGTCGTCCACTGTATCGTCTGCCTGCCTCTCTGCTGCCCAATCTGGGTCCATAGGATGTGGTGCAGGCAGTGGAGCCTCTACATCATCCCTCCGGTACTGAGGGAAGGGAGGTGGCTCATCCTGTCGTAGCCCAAGCTGTCGTCGTACCCTCTCCAGGGGTATCCGCTCGTACTCTCCCGGCCTCCGTCCCGCTATCCAGAATGTATACTGGATCCACTGCACTGTGATCGGGCTCCTCCACGGGGGTGATGACCTCTATACGGTCTCCATACAATATCTACCGCTGTCAAGCCCTCTAATAAATGCTGGTAATATGTCACATCTCGTCCGTGGCGAAGCTTGCTCGTGGCTGACCCATGACCCCCAACCACCTCTGAAAACCATACCTGTAGATGACCTATGGCCCGGCTCTTTGGGGTAGCCCTACTGGTCTAATGCATATGATATGCTCATATGCCCAAAAGTGTAGAAAAACGTAGAGCAAATCCCGAATTGCCTCATCCGGCGATAGCCCCCACGCCTCTCGGTATAAGCGCACGGGTATCTTTGGTGCCCAAGCATAACATGTGTGCTCCTCGACCATCTCGTGTAACACCCCCATAAGCACCGTGGAAAGCGGCCTCCCTCGAGTCTAGGAGGCGAAGCGGGTGATCCGATCATCATCGGCCACGGCAAGCCGTGTCTCGTGGCGGTGGGCTCGGCACATATCCCCATACGCGATACTCGCTTGTGATATGTCGATGAAGGCAGCGATTTGCATCCCCAAATACGTGTAGGATGTTGTCCATGGCTGTCTCAGCGTCAACCTGAAAGACTGCCTCTCCATCAATCGGTAATCGAAGGATGCGATACACATCCTCCAATGTGATGGTCATCTCTCCAGTCGGGAGATGGAACACATTGGTCGCGGATCCATCTCTCGATGAGGGCGACCATCAAACTATGATCCCTGTCAATCGCTCTGTATCGCTGGACTCCGCCGAGTCCCACCTCGCGCATGATACCCCACTGCGCTGCGGACACGTGTGGCCGCATCCGTCTCAACAGTGGGGGCATCCTGTCCCGCATCGTCAGCTGCTTGCGTGCTGCAAAACCAACTCACTACATTAGCCCTACTCTTTATCACAACATCTACTTATACCCTCTACACCCACCTATCTTACCCTAACAACCTCTACGATATCCCCCTCCCTCAACACACCCAAACAATACCATGAAACAACCTAAACAATACCAAAACACCCCACCACAACCCAAACCATACCAACACACCTAAACAATACCAAAACACCTAAACATACCAAAGCACCCAAACAATACCACAACACCTCCACCACAACCCAAACCATATCAACACACCCTAAACAATACCAAAACACCTAAACAATACCAAAACACCTAAACCATACCAACACACCCAAACAATACCACAACACCTCCACCACAACCCAAACCATATCAACACACCCTAAACAATACCAAAACACCTAAACAATACCAAAACACCTAAACCATACCAACACACCCAAACAATACCACAACACCCAAACAAACAACCCAAATAATACCAAAACACCCAAACAACAACCAAAAATTCAAACCAACAACAAAACCCAAACCAACAAAAATAAAAATACCTAAGGACCGGTACCGGTCACTTATGACCGACACCGGTCCTCTTCACCGACGCCGGTCGCTATACGACCGACACCGGTCACTCACAAAACTCCGTCCACCAAAAATTTCATGACCGATGCCGGTCGCTTAGCGACCGACATCGGTCGCTGTAAAATTCTGAGCCGAACCCCGCGCGGCCCCCAAATCCATTTTTTCCTATTTCTCCCTCTATACCCGCCCAAACACCCTAAAAACCTACCCACCCAGCCGCCTTGGCCTATTTAACCTATCTACCCTCTCCTTTTTTCAAATCATTTCCATTTATTAATTATTTTATCAAAATCTAACATTCCTACCCAAAACCCAAATACAACATAATATACTCAAATCCACACAATGAGGGGTTTCAAACCTACCAGTACGACGACATGTCGTCGTGGTGGGATGGGTGGTGGTGGTCTAGCTGGTCCAGCCCTCTCCTGCTCCTCCCGGCTGTGCCATAGCTCCACCTCTCCTTTCTTTGGGTCCTCCACTAATCAATTTGCCTCCTACTCACTCGGGCCCACTAATCACTCACTCCTCCACTCAAATAGCGCCACCTCAACCAACAAATGCTCCAATCTCAATAATCCACCTCAGACAACTCAAATCAGTTTTCAAATTGTAAATGTGACAATGACAAGCTGTATTTTTCTTTTTATAGGTTTTTGACCTATAACCGATATCGGTTTTATTATGCCCTAAGGAACCGGTATCGGTCCCCTAACTGATATCGGTCATAGATAATCGACATCGGTTTTATTCCAACTTTTCCCCCAATTTCTGCCCCTATTTACTAATCGCCCTTTCTCACAAACATCGCCTATATCAACCTTTGTTGCAACCCCTTTGTTAACCCATTTGGCCTGACCCAAGGCCGTAACCAACCAATTTGGCCCGACCCAAGGCCTCACCCCAACCATTTTGGCCCGACCCAAGGCCGCAACCAACCAATTTGGCCCGACCCAAGGCCTCACCCCAACCATTTTGGCCCGACCCAAGGCCGCAACCCAACAATTTGGCCCGACCCAAGGCCTCACCCCAACCATTTGGCCCGACCCAAGGCCGCAACCCAACAATTTGGCCCGACCCAAGGCCTCACCCCAACCATTTTGGCCCGACCCAAGGCCGCAACCCAACAATTTGGCCCGACCCAAGGCCTCACCCCAACCATTTGGCCCGACCCAAGGCCACAACCCAACAACTTGGCCCGACCCACGGCCCTCACTCATCAATCAGCCCGACCCAAGGCCGTACCACTTAAATACCTCACCCAACATCAACAACATACACTTTTATCCACCCATCATGTAACTTTTGTTCACTCGAGCTCACCTGTTCATGTTTTAGCATGATTAGGGTCCTTGACTTGATCTGTCGACCAACTTTGCCTAGACTTAGACCGTGACGTTTATCTCAACCAAACCAACCATTTGGTACTGCCGAACATGCCTAAACATTCCTGTACCTTACCCGTTATATACCCTGGAGCTACTTCCTATGCCTTGGATACTAGGATTATATCACCCTTGTTTGGATAAACTATCGACCTTTGCCTATGCATTGCTGGTTTGCTCGTCAAATCATGTACCCTAGTCGCACTAATGCATTTCCACGTGCGTCTGCTTCTTTGGACCTACCTCACCATCTTACCATTAACTACACACCATTTACCCTTTATCAACCCTATCCACGATTTCACGCTACCTCAATCTCGTGATAGATTTGAGGGGATTACCTATACCCTTAACAGGGGAAACCACTTCATATTATTGTCCGTGCAGCTTTACAAAACAAACTACACGACAATAAGGGGCTAATGTAGACACCAAATTTGTGTCTTACGACCCCTTGTGACCCGCATCTCATTTCACAACCTAACCTCACCACCTAAACCTTACACAATTATTTATTAATTATCTTATAATTAATAAATCCACATCACCTTACCTGCCACCTCATTTTACCACCTCATCATGACCTAGGCCTAACCCTAAACTAATCTAATTAAGACCTATAACTTGGTCTACATCCACACCCATGACTAATGACCCCTTTCTCGCACCCAAAACCGACCTTCTAGTCACTTGACCAAGCCCGCAACTAATCCCTCGGGAGAAAAGGAGGGAAAGTTGGCTATTTTACTAAAAATAGCCCACTTTGACCTGACCGATACCGGTTCCTACTCGACCGCCGTCGGTTACGTAACCGCCATCGGTTCCCTGTAAATGGGCTCCCCTAACCAGAAACAAAGGTCGAAGGATTTTGGATCAATCGGGATCATCAGAAGCGATCGAGAGAATCCGGATTTTACTTGGCCGAGCAGAGACAAGTGAAGAAACAAGAAGAGTTTGCAGCAAAGGAGATCAAGCCCAAGACTGCAACTGAATAACCAGAGCCCTGTGATACTCATCTGATCATTGGGAGGGAAGACATCTCATCTTCGGGTCGTCAGGACGTCCTATCTGAGTTCTACCTTTGTCATCACAGTTCTTGGACCTGCATTCTCGTCAATAAACGGTAAGTAGAATCTTGTATGTTCTCTTTGATAACATTTCTTAGACTTTTGAATCACAGCCGTCATAAATCTATTCCCAGATCTACTACCCAGCAACACATTACATCTAACTATCATTCTTCTACCCTCTCATCACCCCGTTACCTAATCCCACTCATTTATTAGCCTTAAAAACAACACAACCACTCTGGTGACCCTCACCAAAAGCCCCTGAAACATAGAACCTACCGATATCGGTTAGCGAACAGAATGGTATCGGTTACCTTGACTCAAAACCAAAACCAGCCTTTCCCCTACTTGTTTCAATGAGGAAATTAAATTGTTATTTTACAATCTTTTGTGTTAATTCATATTAGCGAGGAACCGACCACCTTCGAAAGGAAGTTTTATATTTCTGGGCCCAAGCGGTTCCCTCATTTATTGTCTAATTAGAATCTTGTGGTCTTGTATTCTTATTTACTGAGTAGTCCTTCCAAGACAAAAAGGAGTTCTTCGCAATCAACCTGATCTTTCTCTACGGTACGCGCACACCATCTCGACATTTAACAGGTATTCCTCCTAGCCCTAACCCTTATCTGTTTCTAAAAGGAATGAAAGGATAGAAGCAACTCTATTCCCAAAATTTGAAACATTCCGCACGAAACACATCCACTACTACCTCGATGGCCTTCCCATAGGTAGTATATTTTTATATGTCCTTGATATTTTAAACCTCATCTTTACTAAGTACTAAGGGAGGTGGGAGAGTAGCCAGTGGAGCTGGGTCTAGTACTTTATCCTTTGTCACCAATGAACTTATGAAGTTAGAAAGAACTTGGTTATGTTCTTCCAATTGCTCCATGGTCTACTTTCCCTTCTCTACTCTCTAAATGACTCTGGTTACTATCTCTCTAAGGTTGTGAACCTCAATTTCAGTGTGTAGATTTCCTAAGTGGAATCCTTCGAGATCTAAATCAGAAACTAGGAAATCCTTCTCTTCTTTATCTACCTTGAGCTTTGCAATTTCCATGAACTTCGACCATTCGCACATCGATAACAACCTTGAGGTGGTATTTTATTTATTTTACGGAAGAGGGGGAGTAGTACCAAGTAATGCTGCCACAACATCAAAATTGGGCAATCGTTACCTAAGAAGAAGACTTCCTTTTCTTGTTATCAATGAAAGGTTGAACCCAAGAAAAGGAAGAGGAGGAAATAGATGGGGAAAGAGGTCCTAATGCAATTGAGCTCATAGCACTCAATGTTTGTGCCACATATGTCTCTGGATGGGAAGTTGGCACATCTTCAGAAAGATCTTTAGAGGAGGGTCCATCAACCCCAGAGGTTCAGTCGTTTGCTCTTCCTTCTCTGTTTTAGCGGGGATTACGGGGGTTTCTTCTAGATCGTTCATTTCTTCACTATCATCCTCACTTAGACCAATAATGCTCTCCAACCCTATAGGTCCCTTCAATTTCTCTAGAAGGGCTTCTTCTTAGACTGGTTCTTGCTTGATCTCCTTACCTTTCTTCGGTACACTTTTGTGGAGGAAGATGGGGTAGAGCGCTTAGGTATCTTAGTTGAAGAAGAAGGGGTAGATTTCTCAACTACCTATGTGGTGGGTTTATGTACCCCATTTCTAGGAGAGGAATTTTCTCAAGAAGAATACTTGGATTTGTTCATCCTAAAGATTTGCATCTTTCTATCAAACCAAATTTTGGTTCGGACAATGATTGGGTTAATTATTTCCTTCAAATCATATCTCTCTTTTACAAACCAATCAAGGGTCTCTAGAGGAGTATGTTGGATAGATATTTTGTATTCCATAGAATGTAAATCCTCATTTTCATCCTTGAGCCCTTCGGGCACTTTAAAGAGGTTAAAGTCCATGACTTGCTCAAGACAATATCTACCAAAATTTCTTCTTCTTACCTCAAAATCATCAACATAGTCAGCCCATAATCTTCAATATCGGACGATGACAATATTCTATTATGAGGTTCTAAGAAATATAACCCTTGAGATAAAAGCAAGTCCTGGATTTGAAGAAATGAACATTGAGGGGGTGATAGTCCTATCAATATTTTGTGCATCCAATGATGTCCTGTATGTGTAATTTACCAAATAGATAGGGAAATGAAGGCAAAAAGTCTTGTTATCTCTACAGGTTCGGTGGATTTTATCTAGTTGCCTAAAAATATCAACTAGGGCCATCTTGTCATTATAGAACATGGGAAGTTTTAGGGGGGATCCTCAAAACCAACCACCCCGATATAAGAGAAATTTATGAATTGAGTGAGGAATGCTCCATATTTAGTTATTAGAGTCTTTTCTTCATCAGAAAATCTTCTAGTAGTGTTACCCTCTAGGATTCTTACAATGTACATGGTGAATGCATCATTTACCCTTCTAAAATTGTGGTTCTTGACCGGGAGGGTGAGCGAGGGTAGTATTCATAAATGGGAGAATCCTTCTTGTCTATAACAAAGGTGAAACCAAGACACTCCCTAGATCTTTGCCAGAGTGTACATGAGGTAGGAAGTCATATAAAATGTTTTGGTTCTATGAACATTTACTAGCTATGCTGTCAAAGTTTCACATATGATCTCACCCAACTCAAATTTTTCTTTCCCTTGCAAATGATGTTGATAAAGGGACACATCCAAAAGAAAAATTCATTGGTAGAAGGAATTTCGATGATCCCTGGCAAGCGGGTAATAATGTCTGACAACTCTTCTTTGAAATCAATCCTGAACAATGTTTTGGAGAGTTGGGACGCCGCCTTTTTAGGGTTCTTGACCACAATTTAGCCACCCTATCTTTATACATTTCACTATCTTGATCGAATAAATCCCGAGCTTGGGTAAGGGTGAGAAAATTGACATCCTCTCGATTTGGGAATATGTAGGGCAAGTAGAAATGAAAGCAAAATCCAATTTTGCAATCAATTTTCCATGCACATCAACAATTTCCTTGGTGTCAGGGTTAAAATAGGCCCCACATGTGAGCATAGTATCAAAGCATTGTACTGAGAGATAGGGAAACCCACATCATATGCAATCCCGCTATCCTTGATCATTTGAGCCATGGGTGTGAGGTTTTCACATCTCGGTTTGCTCTAGAAGTCATTGAAATCTAGATGTCAAGCCTCACTATCACCAATTTCTGCAGTAGTACAAGTCACTAGGGAAGAAATATGTTCGTGCCCCTGATCTGTATTTTCATCATGGTAGAGATAAGATAAATTACCTTCAAAAGAGTAGAAGCACAAGTACTCAAAACAATCCTTACAAGGGAAGATATGAGCACATAGACACGAGCAGAAATGGCTCTATTTTGTATAAATGCGAGCTAAGGATAACAAGAAGGTGAGGTGAAAAATGAATGGACGGTTGCCCATTTAAATAGTTGTGAGAAGAGATAAAATCATAAATGTGCAATTAATATCCTCGTGACCGACTCAAGAAGGCACAATGCAGAAAAAGTTGGAAAAAATATCCCGAGATGGTCCATGGGACATTGGGACATGAGGGATGTGAAAATCTGAAAAACCCGATCCAAGAAGGGTGTAAATAATGTGGGTCCAGATGACACGAATGGCCCATGGGACATCGATACATTTGGGATGTGCGGGGCTGATTCGGCCGATGCGGGAAATAGGGTCCGAGAGGATAGAAAGGGTTTAAGGGATGCGGGGATGTGAAGGCGCGAAAACCTTAAAAATATGACGAGTAGAGAAGTGCGGGAAAAATGGTAAATCGACAACTAGAAGGTCCGAGCGCACTTGGGACATGTGGGTAAAAATATCCGAGAAAGTGACAAGTAAAGCATTACGGAGAAAGTGACGAATTGGAAAAGCGGGAGGTGACGACAAGACTTGGGACATGCGAGGCCAAAAATACCTGAAAAAGCTGCAAAACACTAAAAATGACTCTAAAGAATGAAATTTCTCTATCTTTTGAACCTCTTGCTTCACTTAAACACTTCTAAAGGGTATTAACTCAAAAATTTTGAAATTTTTATTTTAAATGGAGGGGAATTTTGAGTAAGACAACAACCAACTCTTTTTGGGGATGACTTGACTTGATCAAAAGAATGAGGCAAGAAAATAATCCAAGAAAACTATGGGAAAAGAGACCAATTCCTTATCCAATGGGAAAAATAGATTCAAAGGCAAGAAATACAGAAGACAACACACCCAATCAAGAAAAGAAACAAACTAAAAGGAAAAAAACAAACACACACAACACGGAGCGGGAAAGGAAATAAGCCAAAACCAAAACACTATACATAATATACGAAGGACATGCCTAATCACCTAGGACTTGAACAACTTTAAATACTACCCACCATAAGGAAGTGGGAGAGGATATCCATCCATGTAATCCAAATAAAAAGAATTTTCCCCAATAAAATGTCCGATTTTAAAAGGACCAAGCCAAAGAGAGTCAAAATTACCATGGCTTCCTCTAGGCTCATGTCTTTTGTCCCATAGTAGAACAATATCTCCAACTTGGAAAACTTTGGGTTTAGCCTTCTTGCTAAACATGGCCTTAATTTTCAATTGATGAACTGATATCCTGTTAACAACTTGCAACATGTCTTCATTCACCTTCTGAAGGTACATGATCCTCTTGTCCAAAGAACTACTGAAACTTGAATCTTCCATAGCTTTCATCAGTGCAAGGCTGGTAATTCCAATGTCACTTTGGCAGTTGAGCTTCAACAACATACACCACTTGAAAAGTGGACATTCCAATTACTCTCTTGGGTGTAATCCTATCAGCCCAAAGAGCATCATAAAGCTTCTTTTTCCAATTTATCTCGAGAATAATTGACAAGATTTCGAAAAATGGTCACCAAGTTCTTGTTTTTGATTATGCTTGTCCATTCCCTTGGGGGTAGTAGTCTGAAGAATGAGCAAGGGAGATTCCATAACCATAGAAGCAATCCATCATCTCAGCATAAGAAAAGTTAGAGGCATTATCAGTTACAATCTTGTTTGGTATCCCAAACCTTATCAAAATGTTCTCCTTGATGAAATTGCATACTACCTCAAAAGTAGTACTTTTAACTGGAATGGCTTCCACCCACTTTATGAAGTAATCCATGGCGGTTAAGACATGGGTATGCCTGCTTTGGAAGGTGGATTGAGTGTTCCAATGAAATCCAAACCCCATTGTTGAAAAGGCTCCTCAATCACTACTGGTTTGAGTGGTAAAGCAACCAACTTAGGTCTTCCAACAAAAGTTTGACATGCTTCACATTTACCTACCCATTTTGATGCATCTCGAACAAAGTAACCCAATAATACCCATCACGAAGGATTATATGGGATATGAAAACAAAAGATAAATGACCTCCACAAGCTTGATCATGAAAAGTAGAGAACAACTTCTTCTATTGCTCTTTGTCTACACACTTCAAGAATCTTCCATCTATTCCTCGTTTAAACAAAGCATTCTCCCACAACACATATTTTGTCGACCTTAGTCTGATGGCTCTCTTCTCTTTAGCATTCAAGTGGGATGGAAAATCTCCATAGGTGAGGAAATGTGCAATGTCAGTATACCATCCATTTTTCAAACCGAGAAAGAGAACAATAGGGACATCAACTCCTTCTTTAGACAACTCTTTATCAACTCTTTCAAAGAATGAGTTGTTGTACAGGCCTTTACCCCAAACCAACTTAGCTAGCTTGATGTCAAGATCATATTATTAAACCTTTGCTATCAAATTTCCTTTCTTGGTTCAAAATTCATGCTGTGTAAGAATGGATTTGATAGTTGTATCAGTGTACAAGCACAACATAATGAGAATTTAGAATGTAAAATTGAAACTATTTAACAACTTTGACCACTACAAAAGCATGTTTCTCCATCATAGTGTACTTCAATTCATGATATATCGAACATAACTCATGAATGCAATTGGGATCTTATGATCTTCAAAATTTCTCGAGTTAGCACAATAGCTAGTGTATTCTTGGTGGAATAACAATAGATAATAAAATCCTTGCCAAAATTAGGGCATGACAAGATGGGAGTCTTTGCAATAGCTTCCATGATGCCTTCAAATTCTTCCTTCCCATCATAGGACCAACCAAATGCTTTCTTTCCTTTCATCATGTGAGAAATTATCATAGTCAATTCTACAAAATCAGGAATGAATCTCCTTAGGAAGTTGATCTTACCAAAGAAATAATGGACACCTTTCTTTCTCATGGGAAGAGGAATCTCTTGGATGGCTCGAACTCTTTTTGGATCACTATTGATCCCTTCATTAGAAACAATGTGCGAGAAACTTACCTTCAAAGTGACAAAAACACAGACTTATTGGGATTAGAGATGTTCTCGCACTTTTGGAGAACTATTTCAAGATGTTGAAAATGTTCGCCCTTATTTTGGAAAACACAGTCAAATCATCTAGATACACCACAATGCATTTCCATTTCAATCTTCCAAAGGATAATTCCATTTCCCTCTAAAAAGTAGCACCAACATTGATGAGACCAAATGGCATCCTCTTGTATTCAAAGGTGCCCCAAAGAGTAGTAAAGCAGTCTTGTCTTTGGTTTGTAGTGTTTACCTCTACTTGATTATATCCGAGAATCCATCCAACATAGATATCATCTTTGAGCTGTGATAGCTTGCAACACTTCATCCATCAATGGGAGAGGATAGTTGTTCTTCAAGGAGACCTGATTTAAATTTCTAAAATCAACACAGATCCGAATCTCACCATTTTTCTTCCTAAAAGGTATAATATTAGCAATCCATGTTAAATGGTGAATGGGGAAGATGATATAGGTCTTCAACAACTTTTGGATCTCCGAAAAAATTGTATCAGCAATCTTTGGATTATACTACTTTTTCTTCTACTTGAAGGGTTTAATCCCAAGCTTAAGAGGAATGAAATGTTTCATCTCTTTTGGATGAAAATATTTGAAATCATCATAAGAGTAAGAAAGGAAATCAACATACCTCTTCAAAAGATTTATTACCTTATTCTTCTCCTCCTGAGTGCAACACTTTCTAATGTTCACCATTTTAGGTTCATCAAGACTCCTAATGTTCACTTTCTCGGTCTCAACATATTTCCGGATCCTTGGGAAACTTTAGACTTGACATACCTATCATGCTTATCAAAAATATCCTCCAAACTCACCAGCCCCTTGGGGATCTTGTTACCTTTCAACTTGATGAAGCCATCGGGATCCATCTCTTCTTTGAAACCTTCTTCATTAGAAGATACACACTCTCTAGGAAGATAGTCACTTCCTTCAAAATACAATTGATCAAAGTTGTCTCTAAGCTCCTAGAAAGAGAGCAAGTTTTGGTCATCATTTAAAACCTGCCAATTATTTGCATTATCAGGTACACTTTGGGTCTATGAATCATTTCAATGGTGAATTTCTCCTGAGAGAAATCTGGGTGAGGAATCAACAAAGACCCGAGATAGCTAGAGAATAAGCTCTAGTGTTTTTTTCCCTTGGCGCGACTTCAATGGAGAAAGCCTCTAAAAACTCAATAGAATCCCAAACAAGATTCCTATAATTCTTCAACCTTACATTCTTCACATTATAAAGATCTCGACTTGTTTTACAATCAGCTCTGCATCTCCACGAGAAAGAAGGTTCTTTACTCCTATTTCCTTTGCCATGCTCAACCCAAGAGCGAGAGCTACATACTCAAGTGTGTTATTTTCATTTTCAAACTAAAACTTGAAAGAAAAATGATGAATATTATCCTAAGGAGAAATCAGCACTACACCAGCTCTAGAGCCAAATGAGGAGTAGCTTCCATCAAACTCCAAGTTCCAAACACCATTACAATCAAGAATCACTCCTTTTGGTATACTTGCCTCTTCTTATGACATGAGCATGTAGTTCCCATTCCCAATGTCTTCATAAAGTATTTGTACTTTAGGTTCATCATCTTTTGCACAATGTATTCGAGTTTGTTTCTTAAGTAGTAACCTCCTCATTTTTCCATTAAATGGGATAAGATTATGTGACCAATCCATTTGAATCTCACCTCCTACATCCTTACAGAAATTTCTACTTAGTAACATGCCATATAAAGGAGGAATATTAACAACCAAAATGGTGGCTAAGACTTTCTTCTCTAGCAAAGAACCAAAAGATACTTGTGCATCTTTGATTCTCCTAACAAAAGGTAATTCTCTACTCTCGATGGAATAGCAAGAACCATAGGTGCGGGTTAGGGTTAGGCCCAAAGCATGATCAACTTTGGTAGGCATCACATTTTCTGATGCACTAGAGTCAATGACATAATTTCTGAGTTTATGGCCATCTATGAGTAAAGTCACATAGAAGGGTTTGATTTTTTCATTAGGTGAAGTGACTACAACCACAAGGCTTGATTGAGATGAAGAATAAGGGGTGGGGAAAAGACCTTTAGAAGTATTTAATGGGGCTTTGGATTTATAATTGACAAAGTTTACCATCTTAGAAAGGATTTTGAATGAGTTTGGTAAAACTCGCCTCGAGAAATTTGAATCTTTGTCTTTTTAAGTGATCAATAATATCAAAAGACCCGAGAGGTGGATGGGGAATCACTATTAGGAGTAGGAGAAAATTTTGATTTATCATCTTTATCATCCGAAGGACAAGAATTTTTGGAAGTAGAAGTAGATGGAGAAGGATTAGTAGAACTTACGTTTTGTGTGGAGACAGTGGGAATAAGAGATCCTCTTCTTGCAACCACTGGGATAGTTATGGGAAACTCCTTGGATCTCTTAGCAGGCTGCACCACTTTCTCTTTTTTGTTGGTCTACTCTCGATTCATAACATCATATGACTCACTATTCATCTCTACCACTACTTCATCATAATCATGTTCATCATCAATGCCTTTAATGGTAAGGAAATGAACTTGAGACCAACCGGGCTCCTCTAGTTATTCCTTAGCTTCTTCTTCTTTTTCTTCATAGAGTTCATTCTCCTCTTCATCATCGGGATCTTACACTTCACAAGTTGCATTGACCGGCACTTTGAGTGGTGGACCTTCAATTGCCAACCTAGTTTGAGAAGAAGGAAAATGGTTTCTAGGCTGAAAGTTATTCCTTGGAACATCTTGATATGGAGCATCGTTGAGCCAATTTTTTCTTGATGGAAATGAGATCATTTGATAGCTTTTGCACCAATTGATATGAATTGGATCCAAGAGAAGAGGAAGAAGAAGATGCTTTGGATTTGGAATATTCTATTTTCAACTTACGGATATGATGAAATCATCTTCAACACCGACAACCAATCTCTGATCAACATCCAAAGTTGCAAGGTTAGCTCTCCTTAAGGCATAGCTCACTTCAAGAAATTGGGCATAGAGAAAGAAATACTTTTGAATTTGATCCACAGGACAAGTGTTCTATGGGATTTTATGAATCGAGCTTGTTGAAATTGGCCACAAAATCTCTCATGGGTTCATGTGATTCTTTCTTGATTTGAGAAATTTGAGATAATGAACATGCACATCCTCGGTAGGTTTTAAATCTTGCTCGAATTCAGTTGTAATGGTATCCCAATTACGATAGTTCTAGCAGGCGGTGATAGAACCAATCAGCAGCATTGTCTTGCAAGGTCTCCACAAAAATCCTGACTGATACATCCTCATGTTCAACCCTAAGGAACCCACATGCAATAATGAAGGCTGTAATGTGCTCATCTAGGTGCACTTTTCCATCACCTCGAACTTAGGAAAGATATTTCTATTACCCATAAGTAACTCATGTAATGGTTGAGGAAGGGAAAGAGGCCTAACTGTTGTCCCCAAGGTAGAGGTGCTACCATACTTTGAAAGATTGCTTGAAGTGGAACTGCAACACCAGCAAGAATTAGGGCATGAAGATTAGGGCTGAGTTGTGCTTAAGGAATGCTACTCCTAGAAGTTATGTCTTTAACGGGAGGTGTGCTTGTAAAATGAGCTCTTCTATTTATTCTTCTTTGGAGGAAGAGGAAAACCTTGTTTCTCTTGAAGTTGAAAATTAGAATCTTCTACCCCGAGAGCTCTTCTACCGCGATTATATCTTAGAGTTGCTAGATCAAAGAAATGATCAAATTGTTGTTCGTTTTAGAAAGGAATCTGTTGAAATGAATCCCTAGTAGAGTCACAAAAATATGTTGGGTTTTAGATTTCCTCTTTGAATGAAACCATAGTCGGGGGACAAGAAAGTCCCTCCTCTATAATGGGAGAGATTCCCTTATTAAAAGTGAGCAATAAAACTTATATACAAATTTAAAACTTTCATATTAATGAGGAGCTCGATATCTTGAAAATCCTTTAATACTGAGAGATAGATTATCAACAAAAAGAATAGAAGAAATTAGAAATGGGAAAAGGTAGAACATAATCAGTAATTTCAGGAAATATAGATAGCAAAATATAACCTTATAAATACTTGAGCAAGGGTGATACAAAAAAATCATTCACATTAAATTGTAAGACATTATTTCATAGACACAAAGTTCTAGAAATTACATCTATAAGAACATAACGTTTCTTAACATAAAAGATTAATAATCCGAAGATTTCAGATAAGCAAGAGAAGATGATAGATGAAGTTGGAAATAAGAGGGAAATTCTTATGTATTGATTACTTTTAGTTCTATTTACACTTTCAAAAGTATTAGAGTCCATCCCTTTACAATGGCATGGAGAGCCCAATAAATAGATTAACAAAGTGGTTACATTCAATTACAACTTCTTTTAATCAAAAGATTAAAGTTTAACTAAGGAAATATATTGATAGAAAGTCCTTAATTAAGTTTACATCAAAATTTCCTAACTTTAAAATAAAATAAGTGTTTTAATACCCGAGGTAGTAACATCTAGCATGTGTCTTAGGGGTGCCAACCAACTTGAGAATCCGATGCCTCAGCTATCACCATACCTTTTGGAATGGTAGTGTTGAAAGTAGCATGAGTCCATGAGCTAAGACATTTCTCCATGTCCTCATCAAATTCGGTATTCTCCGAAACTCTTTGTTGGCCTCGGTTATGGCTGACTAGAGGAGCAGACATCCTTCATCTTTTCCTTAGTGATTGAATCTTCCTTGAATAGATATTCCTTGTGAAGGATTGGGAACCGAGTCTTGATTTCCTAAAGGGAGAAAGGACACACACTGTGACCTCATTTTGAATCTAGAAATGAATATCTTTGAAGGTAGGCAAAACACATGCTTTGAAAGCTTCCTCCTTTTTCCACATATTATTTAGTTTTCCCATTGCTTCCTCCATAACCTTTATCTTCCATTCAATGTTGAAGATCCATGTTCTTGATAAGTTATTCTTGGCATCATCAAACATTTTTTTATCCAATAGGATTTTCTCATCTGTTTGACCCATCAAATGAAGATTTTGAATAGACCGAATCTAAATTTTTAATTCCTTTTCCATTCCATTCCATTGATTGTTGTAGTCAACTTCAGCTACAACTTGGACACCTTCTCATAAGTCTTTAAGGCTTCCTCGATGAAGTTCTATCGACTATTGTCATATCATCCAATACTTCCTAGATAGACTTCCCATAGGTAGTATATTTGTGGATGTCCTTGATAGTTTGAACCTCATCTTGACATAGCACTAACAGAGGAGGGGAGAGTAGCCAATGGAGATGGGTCCAAAACTTTATCCTTTTCGATAATGATCTTATGAAGTTAGAAAGAACTTGGTTATGTTCTTCCAACTGCTCCATAGTGCGCTTACCCTTCTCAACTCTCTCAATGAATCGGTTACTATGTCTTTGAGGTTGTGAACCTCACTTTCAGGTGTATATTCCCTAAGTGGAGTTCTTGTGAGCTCTAAATCAGAAACTAGGATATCCTTCTCTTATTTATCTACCTTGGGATTTACGGTTTCCATGAACTACTGACGACCTGCGCATTAGATACCAACCTTGAGGTGGTATTTTATTTCTTTTATAGAGGAGGGGGAGTAGTACCAAGTAATTATACCACACCATCAAAATTGGGAACTGTCACCTGAGAAGAAGACTTCCTTTTCTTGTTATCAATGAAAGGTTAAACCCAAGCAAAGGAAGAGGAGGAAATGGATGGGGTAAGAGGTCCTAGTGCAAGTGAGATCATAGCACTCAATGTTTATGCCAAAAATTCCTCTAGATGGTAAGTTGGCACATATTTAGAAATATCTTTAGAGGAGGGGTCCATCAACCCCATAGGTTCGATCATTTACTCTTCCTTCTCTATTTCAGTTGAGGATTGCGGGGGTTTCTTCGGATCTTTCATTTCTTCACTATCGTCCTCACTTAGACCAATGATGCTCTCCAACCCAATAGGTCCCTTCGGTTTCTGGAAGGGATTCTTCTTCAACTATTCTTGCTTGATCTCTCCTTACGTTTCTTCTAGTACACTTTTGTGGAGGAAGATGGGGTGGGTGCTCGTGTATCTTAGTCAAGAAGAAGGGGTAGATTTCTCAACTACCTATGTCTTTGGGTGTATGTCCCCCTTTCTAGGAGAGGAATTTTCTCAAGAAGAAGACTTGGATTTTTTCATCCACGAAGATTTACATCTTTCTATCAAACCATATTTTGGTTCGGAAAATGATGGGGTTAATTAATTCCTTCAAATCATATCTCTCTTTTACAAACCAATCAATGGTCTCTAGAGGAGTATGTTGGATAGATATTTTGTATTCAATAGAATGTAAATCCTCATTTTCATCCTTGAGCCCTTCGAGGCACTTTAAAGAGGTTGAAGTCAATGACTTGCTGAAGAGAGAATCTGCCAAAATGTCTTCTTCGGCCTCAAAATAATCAACATAGTCACCCTAGTAATCTTTAGTATCGGAAGATGACATTAAACTATTGTGAGGTTCCGAGCAATATAGCCCTTGAGATCAAAACAAGTCCTAGATTTGAAGAAATGAATAGTGAGAGGGGTGATAGTCCTATCAATATTTTGTGCATCTAGAGTTGTCTTGCATGTGTAATTTCTAAAAGAGATAGGGAAATAAAGGCCAAAAATATTCTTATCTCTGCAGGTTCGGTGGAGTTTATCCAACTACCTACAAATCTCAACCTTGGGACATCTTGTCATTGTAGAACATGGGAAGTTTCAAGGGCTCCCTCAAAACCAGGCATCTTGATATAAGAGAACTTTCTAAATTGAGTGAAGAAGGCTCCATATTTTGTTATTAGAGTCCTTTCTTCATTATAAAATCTTCTAGCAGTGTTACCCTCTAGGATTCTTACAATGTACATGGTGAATGCATCATTTATCCTTCGAAATTGTGGTTCTTGACTAGGAGGGTGAATCGATGGTAGTATTCATAAATGGAAGCATCCTTCTTGTCCACAACAAAGGTGAAACCAAGCCACTCCCTAGTTTATTCCAGAGTGTACATGAGGTAGGAAGTCATATAAAATGTTTTGGTTTTGTGAACATTTACTAGTTGTTCCATCAAAGTTTCACAGATGATCATGCCCCAACTCAAATTTTGCTTTCCTCGTAAATGATATTGATGAAGGGACACATCTAAAAGTGGAATTCATTGGTAGAAGGAATTCCCATGATCATGAAAAGTAGGGTAATAATGTTTGACAACTCTTCTTTGAAATCAATCCTAAAAAATGTTTTGGAGAGTCGAGATGCCCCCTTTTAGGGTTCTTGACCACGATTTAGCCACCCTAGCTTTATACCTTTCACCTGTCTTGGTCGAATAAAGCCTGAGATTTGGTGAGGGTGATAACATTGGCATCCTCGACTTGGGAATGCCTAGAGCAGTAGTAATGGTAGTAACATCCATTTTTGTAATCAATCCATCGTGCACATAAACAATTTCCTGGGTTTCGTGGTTAAAACCGACCCCGCATGGGAGCACGGTATCGAAGCATTGTAAAGAGATAGGGAAACCTACGAGAATATGCAATACATATTTCCTTGATCATTCGATCCATGGAGGTGATGTTTTCACATCTCATTCTACTCTAGAAGTCATCAAAATCTAGATCTTTGAGCCTCAATATCACCAATTTCCGATACATAATTCTCTAGGGAAGAAAGATGCTCATGCCCCACGATACTATATCTTCATCGTGGTAGAGATAAGAGAAATTACATTAAAAAGAGTGGAAGCAGTACTCAAAACAATCCTTGCGAGGGAAGATATGAGCACGCAGACACGAGAAGAAACGACTCAATTTTGTATAAATTCGAGCTAAGGGTAACAAGCAAGTGAGGTGAAAAATGAATGGACGGTTGCCCCTTTAAATAGCCGTGAGGAGAGAGAAAATCATAAATGCACAATTAATATCCCTTACACCGAATCAAAAGTAAAATGCAGAAAAAGTGGGAAAAGTTTCCCACACATTCCATGGGACGTTGGGACACAAGGGAAGCGAAAAGCCAAAAACCCGATCAAGAAGGGTGTGGAGAATGCGGGTCCAAACAACACAAATGGCCCATGGGACATCGGGAAATTTGGGATGCACACAGGCCAATCGGCCGATGCGGGAAATCAGGTCACGAGGACGAGAAATGGTTCAAGGGACGCAGGACGTGAAGGGTGTGAAAAACTAAAAAAAGCCGATGAGCAGAGAAGTGCAGGAAAAGTGGCGAATCGGTGAGAGAAGGTCTAAACGCACTTGGTACATCTTGGTAAAAATATCTCGAGAAATCCGACAAGTAAAGCATTGTGGAGAAAGAAGAGAATCGGTGAACTAGGAGACCGACAAAGTACTTGGTACATGCGGGCCAAAAATACCCAAAAAATTTGCAAAACACTAAAAATGACTCTAAAGAATGAAATTTCTCTATCTTTTGAATCTCTTGCTTCACTTAAACTCTTCCAAAGGGTATTAACTCAAAAAATTTGAAATTTTTCTTTCAAAGGGAGGGGAATTTTGAGTAAGAAAACACCACCGATGCTTGTTACCCAACCAATGACATCCATTCCTATTGAAACCATAAAACCTGAAATGCATGCCATTTGTGAAGTTATTTAGCTCCATAACTTAACCATCTTCCACTTGGAGATAAATCACTGCAATGTACTTTACAAATCCATCCTTGGATCCTTTTCTTAGCTTGTTTCTTCATATTCAAGTCTCAAGCTTGAAGACCAACAAAAGTTGAGTGAAGCTCCAACTTCTCATTTTCCAACAACTTCGTTAGCATATTCGTAGGGTTATCACTTGAAGTAATTTTCTCCGTTTCATCTACCCATCCTCTAACACCTTTTTATGAAGTAATATATCAACTGAATTTGTTTCATTCTTGAATGAAATGCTAAGTTATTTGTTAGATGAATCAAACTTTGACTATCACCTGTACAATCTCTAATCCTTTTTCTCCTATCCTAACTCTTCCATGAACCTTCTCATCAATATCATCTCTTTGCTAGCCTTTGTAGTTACAACATATTTTCCCTCGTAGTAGACAAGGCCACAACCTTATGTAATCTCAAAATGTAGCTAAATATCCTCCCACCTACTGTGAATACATATCGAGTGGTGATTCTCTTACCATCCAAATCTCAAGCCATATCTAAATCAACATATCCACATAAAGAAGTATATAACCCTCCATAGCATAAATGCATTACGGATGTCCCTCTCAAATATTTGACTATTTATTGGACTTCTTTCCTATGTTCTTTACGGATTGTCCATAAATATGATCACAACTCCCACTGCCTATGCAATGTCTGGTCTAGTACAAACCATTACATACATAAGGCTTACAAATGTTGAAGCATATAGAACCCATGCCATGTACTTGACCTCCTCATGTGATGTAGGACACTGATATTTTCTTAATTTAAAGTGTCTAGCCATAGGCGTACATTATGGTTTTGAATTCTACATTTTAAACCTTTTCAACACCTTATTAATACAATATTCATGAGATCAATACAATTTATTGTTCTTCCTATCTCTATGAATTTGCATGGCAAGGAATTTCTTTGCAGCTCCTAAATCCTTCATTTCAAATGTATGAGCTAAATTTTCTTTAAGCTCACCATGTCCTACATACTAGATCCTGCAATAAGCATATCATCTACATATAGTAAAAAAATAATATAGCTTCCATTTTCAAGCTTCTTGAAATAAACACAATGATTAGATTCACATCTCATATAACCATGCTCATGCATAAAACTATCAAACCTCATATACCATTTCCTTGGAGCTTTCTTGAGCCCATACAATCTCTTTTTCAACCTACACACAAATTTCTCCTTACCCCGACTTCATAACTAAACGGGTGATACATATATATCTTCCTCAATATCACCATGAAGGAAAGTCATCTTAACATCAAGTTGTTCTAAGTGTAAATATTCTACTGCAACTAAACTCAAAACAATATGAATGGAAGTCATTTTTACTACAGGAGAAAAAATCTCACCAAAATCAATACCTACTTTTTTTGCAAATGCTTTTACGACAAGCCTTGCCTTGTATATTTTTTTCCCACCCTCTTCCTCCTTGATCATGTAAACCCATTTGTTCTACAATGTTCTCTTACCTTCAAGCAACTTAACCAAATCCCATGTGTGATTCTATTCCAAGGATTCCATCTCCTCATCCATACCATCCTCACACTTCATGTAGGTATCCTCTTGCTTTACTTCTTAAAAGCTTTCAAGCTCACAAATAGAAGTCAATAACAGATAAAATAAGGAAGTGAAAATATTTATGGAGGTCTACTTACCCGTTGTGACCTTCTTAAAGAAATTTAGGGTGTCTAAGGTTCATTATGTATGTGTTGCATATGTATCAACCTCTTGCAAGGACCGAAACTAGTCATCTTAGACCCACGTTGGTCCTAGATATCGACATCGGTCATGTTCTTCTACCAACATTGGTCCTGAATGGCGATGACGGTCCTATTCTTCTATTGACATTAGTCATGAATGTCGACACCAGTTTCTCTCACCAACACCAATTCCTGGAGTTGCATGTTTTAAATTCGAAAATACATTTTCTTCCAAAAACTTGGCAACCTTGATTCATCATTAGCCATCAAAATCTAATCCCTGTACATTCTCTTTTAATTCCACTCAATATCACAACTCCTAAAAATCTTAGCATCATCTAAATCCCAAAAATGGAATCTAAAATCACCAGAGATAACCAATAAAATTGCATCTCTTAGATTTAGCATTCAAATTCTTCCTATTTTATTTATCAACATGCACAAAAACTTCTTAACCAAATAATCTAAGAAAATAAATATCCACCTCTTTTCAAGTCCAAGCTTCTTCTGGTATTCCACTATTCAATACACTTAAATGCCCACAATTGATTAAATATATTGTTGTGTCTCCTACTTACGCTTAAAGTTGTAAGGGTAATCCAATATGTAATCTCATGCTTCTTGTAGGTTCCATGATAGTTTTGTTCATTCTTTTAGCCACACCATTCTCTTGTGGTGTTATAGGAACCATTCTTGTTGAGTAGATAGAGTATGTTGCTAAGGAAGGGAAAATAGGAAGATTTTCATGGGAGCAAGGAATTTTGAAGGCGCAAAAGAAACGTAAAGGAAATGTGCATGAAAGATAAGGACTAAATCGGGACTTAGCCATTTTCATGATTACAGGCTATTTTGGAGATAGCATGCGGGGCACACAACTAGATAGAGACTTGCGCAACACAAACCATGTTATTTTTCAAAGAGAGACTATTAAATGATTTGCATGGGTTCAAATTAATAATATAATTCCCACTGCTAGTTAACTAGAAGAGGTCTATTATTAGTGCACTTGTGTGTGTGTGCCTATTATTGTAAAGGCACATGGTTATTTTCAGCATGCAACTAATTTTTGGAATTATATAAGCGGTGAAGGGAAAGTCCCCACCCTTATAAATATGTAGTGATCTATGTAGTCTATGATATAGATATAAAGAGATACTATGGAGTTATGCTACTAGTTTTGATTCACGCATAAACTATGATATAAATGATTGTAAGAAGATTCTATGTATTTACTTGTGTTTAATATAATGAAGCATATTGGATGATCAATGGTGTCAAACATAATTGTACTTAATTATCACATGAATAAGTTTCATTATGTTATTTTTTAATTCATGATTCTTGTAGACACCTATAATTATGCCCACGCAATTTAAATACTTAAATTGCACTAATTATCTCCTTTCCCACAAATTGATGACTTATCGTCAATAACACTCATATTCCCTCTTCTTGTCGTTAATTAATTACAATACGATAATTGATTAAATCCCCTATCTAACACATACCCTAATTAATCAAACATACCCTTCATTAATCAAACACCTTCTATCTAGCCTAATTAATTAGCCTCCCTTCTCATTAAATCAATAAATCTCTATTTAATTGGTTTAAGTCCCTTCCAAATGGTCTAAATCACACTAAAATCCATCTAAAAGCTTATAAAAGCTTGCACATGTATTTATTAGTCATCTTGATTAATTAATACACCCCCTTATCCACATGAGCCACTTGAGGAAAAATTAAACCCTCCTAAAACTAACTCAACCCCATCTAAACCCCCCCTTATCCATAACTAACTCTACATCTCCATTAGTCCCACATTCATGAGGATGTGTTGAATCCTTTATCCTTTGGGCTATATAAAGAGCCCTCCCTATACCTTTATACCTACACCTAAATCTCTCAAGAAACAAAAGTAAGCACATAGTTTCATACTAATAGCCTTTTGTCATTCTTGAGATCCCCATCCTCTATTCTTGAAGAGCTAAGCCTCACACCCAAGCATCCATTGATCGATCAAAGAAAGTAAATATAGTTTGATTGCCATTGGACTACTTAGGTCCATTTTAATGTTAAATTAGACAATTAAGGGGAATAAAGTTCATTCATTTACATTGTGTTTTGATCAATTTCAAAGTTATTAATGTTAAGAGTAGGACTTGCTCATTTCTTCATCATGATGGTGTAATTTCTCATTTTTAATTAATTTAGGAAGCTATTTCTAGGTGGTAGTTTTCTTGCTAAAATTGTAGAAACACTTGCACACATTTGGCATGCCCGGTGGGACCCTTAGTCCCATGGCATTTTAGTTTAAGTTTCATTATTTTGGCTAACTTTTGATATGCACATGTAGTAATTAATGTCTATTTTCTTGGAACTTTTGCTCATTTGATATGTGTAACTTCATGTTCATAGCCATAATTTTAATGGGTTATTGCCATTCTTTTACATTTTATGAAATTAAAGTGTTGATTTGCTAACATTCTTACAGATTTTATCTAATCATATATTTGTCTTTGTAGGCTATTTTCACATGTTTGTATTTGATTAGGTAATATTTTGCATTGTTTAATTATAGGATTAAGATCACGTGCTCTTCCCTTGCATCCCTTGGGGCGATCTTGGGAATCAAAAATGATTCTTAAGTCCTTTTTATGCTTCGAGATTGTTAGGGGTATTTGATTTGGAAGAGGCATACATACAAAATAAATCATTTGTACAACAAAAATTTCACTCTCAACCACAACTCTCACCCTTGTCGGGGCTCCAGGATATGTCCTCTGGATGAAAAACACTAGACACTGGGGTGGTATTGGTCTCATTTGGATGCTCTGGCAGAATTTCTAGCCTGATCTTGTCGAATGGCCAAACCTCCATGATTGAGAGCCTGATGCACTCGACCCTGATAGTTGTGGCAGCACTACTTGCTACTCTGGTGGAACCACTCTGTAATATGTCATTTTGTAAAAGAGGGCCTCACCACCAAGCCTAGTGGCATCGCGTATTAGGTCCGCATCTTTAGAGGTGAGCACTGCCTGAAGGGTAGTATCTCACTCACCTGTAACTCGGCCCAGGTCTACCTCGGCCTATCTAGAGGCAACAACCTCTCGATCTCTCTCTGTGGTCATCACCTGCAGCTTGGCGTGGGCTGGTCCCTCTATGCTAATAAGGCCTATGATCATGCATACACATGATCTCTCTGTGTAATGACCATGCACACCTGTGATTGGGACTGATGAAGGAGGCTCAATATCTATGCCCCCTGTCATCTTTGTCTCCCAAATCTGGCTCCGCCATGCTACTCTGTCATCTCTGGCTAGCCTGGGCCCGACCCTGATCCTTCTTTGAAAGTAAAGTCACAATGTGAGCTCGGGCCTCATCACACTTTGCTACAACTATCACGCACCAGCCTCGAGCCTCATCTCTCTCCACTCTGGTTGCGTCTCTCTCGGCTATGAGTTATTGTACTGCACCCCTGTACTATGTTGTATGTTCCATGTGCTAGGAGGCTGTGTGTGCCTCAGGGGCTGGTCCCTGAGGTGCTCTAGAAGACTGTCCCTACTCAAAACCCTACCTCTGGGTGGCTGCATGTTTGCTGTCACCGGGCCCCGCGGCCTTGGTCCCTGTGACTATGGGGCACCCTATCCATCATGTGGGATACCATCAAAGGGATCCTTTGGGTCTAGCCCTAGTGCCACTACTCTATCCACGTGCTCGCCCCATGCCATACCTCGTGGGTGAGTGAATACCTGCTACCCAAGCTACCTGCGGAATAGTGAGACGTCAGTGGTAATCATCACGCACCATGCTACATAATCGAGTTGTGGTCCCTAGGTCTCTCACCTATCGTAATGGGTCCCATACCTAGGGGACCACCTATGTGAAACTAGCCCTAGCTTGGGCCCTTTGGCATACGAGGCCCCATGGTCCGCCTCTTGGAGTCGCTGCGAGCATGCCGGATATCGGGTGGGGACCCCAGCATACCTGCCAAGCTACGTTGCACTGATTACACGATATAACTCCATAATATAGCTGCAGATGCCACTAAGAAAGTGCTCCACCAAGCACATGCCGAGCTCTGTGTCATCCTCAGCCCTTTGGAAGTGCTCGTATGGAATCTAAATGATGTCTATTGCTACCACTCATCGAACTCCCACCTATATCTGAAAGGGCTGCCAAGATGGCCATGCACATCTCGAAAACTGTTACCTGAGGCCATATATGAGGGCTCTCTCGGATCTAAAACGTGGAAAGGGCCTACTGGGCATCTGATAGCAATATGATTCCATGACCATATCTGTAATAATGATGTTGGACCCATGGTCTTCTGACCATGGTATGTAATCAGGTGCAAATCCCAGTATAAATGGGCCAGTATACACTGCCCCCAACAATATCTCTCACCCCTGTATATGCCATGAACTAGTGGCAATAATCCTCTCGGGAATTAAGTCCCTGTCTTATTAGTGAGTAGGAACCCACTGATAAGATCCATGATGTAAAGAGGTCCCCGATGCAATGTGGGGTCGGAGATGCACTCATGTAAAGCTATAGTCATCCTATCATGCGGGATGTAAATCGACACTAAACAAGGCACCTGCAGGTTGCTCTAATCAACCCCGCATCGAGCTATAATCGATCAACATTCCCATCATCAACATGCATAGGATCCACCAAACATCCTCAATCATCACCGCATCGGCTCTCCTGTGGGTAGCACTGAAGCACCGACTTTCGCTATGCCATCACTCAACTAGCACAGTCAAAAGGTTGTGATCCAATACGATGGAGGGCATCCAAGCCACAGGACCAGCCCCATTACCTCTAGTAATATTTCCATAGCTCAGTGGTCGCGCCGGTGCATAATGCCCTCTAGCTCTGCAATCCAGGTATTACACTCCAAAGCATCTATAAAACTCGTAGTCATCTCTACAAAACAACATGCCGCTCATTAGTTCCTAGTATTTCTTCTAAAAATCTATCTCATCTTTTAGGGTTAACCCAAAAATCCTAAAATTTCTTCTAAGTGTCATGTTTTTGGACACTTTCTTATATTTTTTCTGCCTATCTAGGATGCCTGCGCACCCTTTTGAGTGTGTGTGCCACGTTTCTAGCACATGTGCTTGTGCGTGTGTGTCTTCGGCGTGTGCACCCTATTTCGAGTGCCTTCGTGCCCTTTTTGTCAGTTGTGCCACACATTGGGTACCTACGCTTGCGCGTATACCCAGTGTGTGCTTTCCTCTCTGTGTACTGTGACATGCTTTTTGCATGTGTTCCCCATTTTCAGTGTGTGCATGTGTGCGCACATGTGCCTGTGTGTGTGTGTGCACATGTTTGTGTGTGATTTATGTCCGCGCATGTGCATGCATTTGACTTGGCACTGTGCCTGAAAAGGACATCTATGCCCCAAAATGGCACCTACGCGCCATGTCCCACACCTACGCCTATACGCAGCACGCCTACACATTTTTCTATGCCTAAAAACCTAATTTAGGGTATTAATGACACAAATTAATGAGCAAGTTTTCGATACTCACAAAGGGGCCATCGTCTCGCATGCCACTGGTACCCCCGGACTACATCCGCATGCCTCAAATGGTCTCATGCGATCACCATGGTTCTCCTAAGTGTCAGAGCCTCATAGTAAAATTTTCTCAACTGCTCAGTTAAAATGAATTAGTCACGATGTTTTTACCCCCCCTGGTGGGGTATATTAACCTGTTTTTCACCATTCGGAAGGCCGAGAGACCCGTTTCGATTGTCATTTTTTCCTCTGTTCACTGTGGAATAATTATTTTTAAATAATTATTTTTCTCTTCTTTTTCACCGTATTGGGGCATTTTTGTTATCGATACCCCTTTCTTCTCCCTAGGGAAATTTTATTGCTCCCTGGCGATTTTTATTCTTCTTCACACTCTTGTAAATAATTATTTTTTCTTAATTTTTCCACTTAACAAGGACATTATTTGTCCTTTGTTTCTCCTTTCTTCCACCTAGGGCACTTTCTGTCGCCCCTAGGCCCTTCGCTTTCTTCTTCTACTTTCTTCTATTGTTCACCATGGTTTGGAAAGCAAAAACAATAAAAACAATATATATATCAAAAATCTAAAAATAGGGAATTTTTTTCAACAAAATCCTAAAAAGTAAAAAACCCTACAAAAATGGTAACTTGCTTATTACAGCTGAAACTTGTGTCTTGTGCATGGTATTTTCTCCATATCCTATTGGTTTGTCTCACATCTTCCCGATTAATACGACTCATGGATCACCGGATTCACAACCATTCACAAAGCTAGTTGCTTGCTTCATCTGTACTCTGGGGCACTTTTGTTGCTGGTGTTGTTTCATTGCGCACAAACACTTTTTATGGACCCCATGTCTAGGGTCATTTCCCCTTACATGTATCCTTGCTCAAGGCACCATTTTTAACCCTTGTCGGCAATCATGAACTTGTGGATCTCTTCAACACTGATAACAAAACATTTGTACAACTTTCTTGACCATTGTTGGATTGTATATGTGCATTTGTACTTGTTTTCCCTGTTAAATGAGCTTGTTTCCTTCTCGTATTGCATTGCATTATTGTATGTTGCATGGAGTTGGTATTTTTAGCAATGGAAAATTGTTCTAGTATGGATTTTCATGTCATTCTACCTTTGTTGTATGCTTATATTTTTCATAAGGACCGATGATGTAGTTCCTATGGCAATATGATGACATCAAATTTGTTCCAAATACACAAGACTAGAGGCTAATCTCTTCTCTCCCCTCGTCCATATTTCTTCTATATCACTTCCCTTTCACCCCTAATTTTCTCTCTCACCAGGGAATCCTACCTCTTCCCCAATCTTCTATCTATCTCTCACCTTTTTCGATCGTCGAACAACTTCTTTCATCACCTCATCAACACTCAAGGGGCATTTCTCCCTCGTACTAATTTTCTTCTATCCCTTCAAAATTTTCTTCCATCTACTATCTTTGAAGTGGCGTCACTTACGCCACCCCAAAGAGGGGTAAATGTACACACTTATAATTATGCCTAAGTGATTTAAATACTTAAATTGCGCTAATTATCTCCTTTCTCGCAAATTGATGACTTATCGTCAAAAGCGCTCATATTCCCTCATCTTGTCGTTAATTAATTACAATGTGTTAATTGATTAAATCCCACATCCAACACATACCCTAATTAAGGACCCTTCGTTAATCAAACACCTTTTATCTAGCCTAATTAATTATTATTAATTAATTAGCCTCCCTTCTCATTAAATCAATAAATCTCTATTTAATTGGTTTAACTCCCTTCCAAAATGGTCTAAATCACACTAAAAGCCATCTAAAAGCTTACACATGTATTTATTAATCATCTTGATTAATTAATACACCCCCTTATCCACATGAGCCACTTGAGGATAAATTAAACCCTCCTAAAGCTAACTCAACCCCATCTAAACCCCTCTTATCCATAACTAACTCTACATCTCCATTAGTCCCACGTTCATGAGGATGTGTTGAATCCTTTATCCTTTGGGCTATATAAAGAGCCCTCCCCCTACCTTTATACCTACACCTAAATCTCTCAAGAGACAAAAGTAAGCACATAGTTTCATACTAATAGCCTTTTGTCATTCTTGAGATCCCCCTCCTCCATTCTTGAAGAGCTAAGCCTCACACCCAAGCATCCATTGATGGATCAAAGCAAGCAAATATAGTTTGATTGCCATTGGACTACTTAGGTCCATTTTAATGTTAAATTAGGCAATTAAGGGAAATAGAGTTCATTCATTTACATTGTGTTTTGATCAATTTCAAAGTTATTAATGTTAAGGGTAGGACTTGCTCATTTCTTCATCATGATGGTGTAATTTCTCATTTTTAGCTAAGTTAGGAAGCTATTTCTAGGTGGTAGTTTTCTTGCTAAAATTATAGAAACACTTGCACACAATTCTTTAAAGATCTAGATCTAGAATATGTTCTTTTTTGTGGAAAGTTATATTGTTCATGGAAATGAATGCATTAACCCTTCCTCATGTTTGCATCTGCATTAGTAACTCTAAGGAGGGTCCTAGTACCTTTGTGTGCTTCAAGTGAGCACTCATTTTAGGTGAGTGATGTGCCAAAGCATGTAAGGTTATTCTTGATAAATGTTAGGCTACATCATTGGTTATGTTTAAGGACCTATTTTTAAGTTTTTTCAGGATGGTTTGCGATGAAGTCATACCGGTTGACTCTAGCAAGTGTTAAGGAGTGGTCAAAATATCTAGAAGAAGAGTATGCATGGATATTTAGCATTGGATCTAAGTTTGACGCACCCACATGGGTGGAGAAGAATCTGTATGATGAGTTTATATCGAGCTTCTTCATTATATTTATGGTAGAAGCCCATACGAGTGGCTGGTTGTTTATGAATCTAAACAGAAATAAAGGTGTCGTACACTTTTATGGATGTAATAATAATTTTAGGCCCTCTATGATGTTGATTTAATTTGGACATGTGTCGTGTATTCTTGGTTTCATGGCATCTTGAATAGCTATATTCGGAGTACTCAATTTATACCTAATATTTTCAGAGGTAGCTGAGTTTCAATTTCTACGGTATCCCTGGGGGAACTTATTTACAAGGAATTCCATTGACAATCAAGATTTTGATGATAACCCTAAACTTGGAATAAAAACCCATGGATAACTAAACCTCACCACACGCGGGGGCAGGAACAAGATTGGTGAAAGATGCCAAACTTAGCGGAAATAAGGAAGAGAGAAGAAAGGTGTCTTGAGTATAATTAGTCGCATGAGAGGGAGATAGAGAAATAACGTGACATTTGAGAGAGGATGGAGTTAAGGAGAGAGATGAATCATGAAGGATTTGGAGCTCACATAGGAGACATGGAGCGAACATGAGGAACTAGCCCATCTAGGAAATCATAACAGTGGAACCCTCCTTGGCCTCACAAGGAAGCATGGCAAAGAGAGACAACTGGGGTGTGGGTGCTCATCGAACCTACCTGACAACCTAGCCCTTGTGCTTGGTTTTCTAGTATCTAGTACAAAAAGTAGTCAAAGCAAGCTAATTTAGATAGTAGGGAGTAGGAGTAAGTCGGATAACAAGCACATCGATGGCGGGGTAGATGTCTTTATTGTTGTTTGGGGTTAATTATTCAGGTGCATCGTTCACACTGAATGTGAGCACATAGAATGTAAGACTCACTTATGGGAGTGGTACCACCTCACTGCATTGTAGGGGTTTAGTTCATTAAATTTGTTGGAGTACGAGGAAGTACATCTTCTAGTCCGCTTCTAGGAGGAGGATTAGGAGGTATAGGTGGTTCTAGTTTCAGTGGATCTGGTGGTTCTAGATTAAGAGGAAACACAGGAGGTTTTGGATCAGGTGGACAAGGTCCGCACCGACCCAAAAATATTAACATGGATATGTCTCTTCGTATTCTATAGTATAGGGGCATAGAAAATTCTTCCGAACATGTACACATGTGTGAAATATTGTGGTGCATAAAAGGGATCATGGCTTCGAGAGCACGATAATCCAATTTGTGACTACATTTCGAGGGACGTGCACATAGTTGGTACGGGAAGTTTGATCCGATCAAACTTTCATGGATTATACGTGAGAACTATAATATGCTTTCTTAAAAGAGTTCTATATCCCTAAGTTTGAGAAGAAGAGTATAAGCGCACTCAAGGATATTAAACAAGGCACTACTGAGAGTATCACGGGAGTATGACGCCCATTTAAAAAATATTTTATCTAATATTTTTTTGATATTCACGTAAGCCACATGCACAATGGTTTTTGGAGGTCTAATTACACCTTTTAGAATGGTGTTGTCACATAAGATGTACACTAATCCACGTGAAGCACTTGAATAAAATTTACATGCCGAAAGCGATGAAGTATAGACACTAGAGTCAGTCCATTCTTAGAAGCATGGATTGTAGCTATGGTAAATGAGTTGGAGAAACTATTGAAAAATTCAGCACATGAGATGTGAACGGGGATTTGGTGTACAAATTGTGAAGTGGAAGGTCACACCAAGGATAATTGTCCACTTGCAGATCAAGTACATTCATTATTGTTGACCGTGAGATATGCCATTTGAACTATGATGCTAGCCACTGCCCATTACTACAACGTACGATAAGACATAATGTATCCTTCTATTGTAATTTTTTTTGGTCCACGAATCATGATACTAAGGACAGTAGATTGATTGGTCAGATCCATGATGCTATAGATATTAGTGTGAGACAGACTAGTGTATTGGATAACTCTAAGGGAAAGAATGAGCACCAGGATCGAGATCATAATCAAGCACGCTATGATCGGAATGAGGGTTGTTTTGAAGGATTTCGTAGAAGAGGGCATGAATACCATCATTCATTTGGGAGGTGAGTCCATGGTCTTTGGACGAGGTGATTTTCCTCGCGAGACATGCTTTACATGTGGATCTCCTGACCACTACAAACGCGAATGTCCCCAGAATATTTCATGTTCTTTCTATGGAAAGAATCATAGCTATGAGGAATGCCTAGACTTATATGAGCATCTTAGTAAGTAGCATAAATAAGAAAATAAAGGTGCGGGGATGGTTAGGATATAACGCATTGTGGAAAATCAGTGGATGCCCAAGTTGACACTGAGAACCTAAGGCATTAACCGTAAATATTACTACACATGATGAAGTGACACGCACCAAGGAAGCATTACAATATAATCCTACCATCACTAAAGAGGAGGTTTTACATGTAATGTACCCAAATCTTGCCAATTAGATGGAGGTTTATCAAGATATCATGGAGCTCCTTAGAAATATTCGGGATGAAATACAAGTGTTTGAAAGAGAAATTACAGAGAAGATGAAACAGGATAAAGAATAAGGAAGGTCCCATCTGATATTGATGACTTAAGGGAGGTGTGTAAAATGTTGCGCCAAGAGAATATCATTCTGTTGTTAGGGAACTGGATGAATGGAAACACTCCGTACACAAGTATTGAGAATGGATGATAGATCCCGCATGCCAAAATTCCCCTTGATAGCAAAGACTACGACAAGGAGACATAACTTTGAATGATGTTGTGGATGGATGGCTTTTTAGCAATATATTGATTGATACAAATGTGTAAGTAAATGTTCTTACTTTATATGCATGGGTGCAGATGGGGAGACCTCCATTGCATCCATCTTCCAATGTGTTGTTTATGGATAATCAAACTAAGGCCACTCCCATAGGAGTTTTGAAAGATGCATCCAATACTATACAAGGGGTCAAATTTACTTGGGATTTTGAGGTTTGAGCACTTGCAGAAGTGAATAGTTTCCCAGCTCTGCTTGGGCGCCCTTGGTGTTATATAAATAATGTTGATTTATGGTTCAAAAAGGATATATCAATTTTGAGAATAAAGAGGAACGAGTTATAATCCCTTTAATAGATGGGAAATCTACGCCGTATGTTGATCCTTTTAGTGAGGAATATTTAAACAAGATCTATGAGCATGTCATTCGAGAACTAGAGGTTATCGAGACATCTAAGGAGGGAATCCTTTAGTGGGAAGATGCGAGTATTGCTTGCAATAATTGGGCTCATAGTATTATGATCTGGTAGGGCATGAAGTAAGAAGTTCATTTGCATGGAAAATTGGACTTCATTCTATTAGAAGAATAGGTAATAACCATGTACCTCGGTACACTCGAGAATAAGATCACACAATATTCTTGTGAGCCATGGAGGAGAAGTGGATAGACCAAGTTGAGAGAAGAAATATGTTATCATATACCCTACATGGGACAACAGCACGCTGGTGGGTGGTTCACAGAGATAATCTAATGGAATGAAATGAGATCAATATTTCTCTCTCTACTCGGTTTTACAGAAGCAATGCACGTGCTCAAATCTACACTTATCATGGTAATCATTTTGTTCAGCACCACATTTAGAAGTGTGAGAGACTGCGGACGAGAGGGGTAGGAAGCTTTACCACCTTCACTCTAGGTAGACAAATTTTATTCCACTTTACAAGGTTGCGCACACACTTGCTATGTATACGTGGAGCTACATAGAGAGAATGGAAATTGTCGGGATTTGAGTGCAGGAATGATCAAAACTTTTGAATACTTCTTGACTAAACCTATAGTAGAAGATGCATTAAAGGTTATAAAGTGCTTAACTATGGGAGATAGTGCAAAATTGGAAGAACTCATTCAATATTTATTTGGTGATACAGACGTAGGAGCATGTTTTGATGAAGAAGAAGAAATAGACTCTATGTTACTTCAGTGTGCTTGCTTTGAGAAAGATAAAGGGAAAATGGTCTATATAGTGGATGATGAAGAAGTAGAGAATCTAGATGATGATCATTCAACGGGGATGTGTTAAGTCTTGGAAAATGAAGATACAAATACGCATGCATATCATGAACCTATGAAGACAAAGAAATTGAATATTGGTATGGATACTGAACCTAAGGAGGCCATAATTGGGGATTATTGGTCTGACTCTTAAGTGGAATAAATCATAGAGTTACTTATGGGATTTTGGGACTTATTTCCTCAAGGATGTCATGAATTAAAAGCATGCATGAATCATTGAGAGAGATGAAGATCAAGCTTAAGGAATGTGTGCGATCGGGTCGGGAAGAGACCCTATAGAACGAAGCCTAACTTGTGCATCAAAGTGAAGGAAGAAATTGACAAAATGTTTAAATATGGCATCATCAAGCCCCTAGAAGATTCTAAATGGGTTAGCCCCATGGTTATCAGTATAAAGAAGGATGGTCGGATTTGGATTTGTGTGGATTACAGAGAACATAATGTTGTATGTGTAATTGATCCTTTTCCTACACCATTCATAGAGGAGATATTAGAAGGCATTGTAGGGCATGAAATATATTCTTTTACAGATGGATTATTTGGATATCTTGAGGTTAGGATTACGAAAGAGGATCAAGAGAAAACAACTTTCACCATTGAGTGGGGAATTTTTTCATATCTGTGATGCCGTTAAGTTTGAAAAATGCACTCTTTGTATTTTCACACATAGTTGTTCAAGCATTTTAGGATACCATCCATAACATTTTGCAGGTTTACTTTGATGATTGGATAGTGTATGGACTTTTTAAGGATCATTGCAACAATTTGCACTTGATTTTGAAAGATGTATATAGTTGAGTATTTATTTGAACATCAAGAAGCTGCATATCTGCTACACCATTTGGCACTTTGTTAGGGCACATTATCTGCGCAAGGATGGTTGGTTGTTCGATCCAACTAAGGTTACGATTATTATAGGTCCGGAAGAGCCTACGGTCAAAGTGAAGTGTGTGGATTCTTAGGTCACACTAGGTATTATAGAAAATTTATCAAAGGGTATGCTAAGGTTTCCGTCACGCTTAGAAGAGTTACTAAAAGGAAAAGGGACATTTTATTAGGGATAACCGCAACAACATGCATTCGTGAAATTGAAGGAGAAGCTTACCAAAACACCTATTCTCCGCTTTCCTTCATGGGACCAACTGTTTCATGTACATGTGGACACTTTTGGAATGACCATTGGTGCGGTGTTGGCTCAACCTGGAGAAGGTATTATAGATCATCCTATTTTTTTTGCTAGTAGAAATTTGACTCCTACAGAGAAGAATTATACAACTACTAAGTGTGAAGCCTTGTCAATGATCTATGCGCTACATAAATTCAGACAATACTTGCTAGCAACACCATTTGTATTTTATACCAATCACATGGCATTGAAATACTTGGTAAATAAGTCCATCTTATAGGGGCACATATGTCGATGGGTGATCTTATTCCAAGAATTTGATTTTATAGTTGTGGTAAAACCAGGGAAAAGTAATTTTTGCCAGACCATTTATCAAGGATATAGTCAGGGGAAGATGCACAAACAATTGAAGATACAATGTCAGATACAAAGTTGTATAAGTTACATCATGCTCTTTCAGACTTGGAGGATATTGTTGTATTTCTATGTATAGGTGTGGCACTAGAAGGACTAAAATCCTTATAGAATAAACAACTTGCAATTTGCGTGGCACCTATTATGTTGATCAGTGGTGACCTATATAATTTAGGCCAAGCTGAAGTATTATGCCAATGTGTATTGGAGCATGAGCACATAGATATCATGGAAGAGGCTCATGGTGGTATTATAGGTGGACACTATATAGGTGATGCCACTGCACGTAAAATTCTACTCACTAGATTGTGGTGGGAGACCCTGTATAAGGATTGTAAGGCGTATTTCAAGGCATGTGATCAGTGTCAGCACCTTGGAAAACCAAGGCAAAGAGATTAAATGCCTTTACGACCTATTCCTAGTGTAGAACCATTTGAAAAATGGGATATACTTTTTGGGTCCTATTTCACTAGCCACACATAGGACTGGATCATGCTACATCATCACTTACATAGATTATCTCATAATATAAGGATGAGCACCTACCAAGGATTGTAAAGTAGCTATAGTAGCCTGTTGTTATGGGAAAATATTCTTACAAGATATGGATGCTCGATTATATTAAAAATTGATAGGGAACACAATTTTTGAATGAGACAATCGGGATATTATTGGATTAATTTATGATTGCGCACCATAATGCTACACCCTATCATCCTCAGTCAAATGGAATTGTTGAGGCCTTGAACAAAAATTTGAGCAGGACATTGACAAAATTTATGATGTTGGAAGGAAATATTAGGATGATAAAGTTTCTATTGTGCTTTAGTCGTATTGAACAAAATATTAAAGGTTGAACAAGGCCACATCATTTTAGTTAGTGTTTGTACGAAAGAAGTTCTTCCTATGGAATTCATGTTACCTTTTTGCGTATACGTGCGTGCAAGAGGTATAGCTAATGAGAAAGAATTAGAAGAAGGAATTAAAAATATAATCAAGCTTGATGAGTGAAGAGCAATAACACGTTGGAGTTAGAAGCAATAAAAATTAGGGTAGAAAGCATGGCATGATAGGCACATCGGGGACAATTTTTTTGAGATTGGATGAGATGGTGCTTCTTTATGATTCTAATTTTTGCACCATCTCGGGAAACTTAAAGTACATTGGTTGGGACCGTATGTTATCACTCACATAATTGAAACAGGCACTTGTTAGTTAGAGGCACTTAATGGAATACGGTTACCCGGTTACTTCAACGGGAGTAGGATGAAGCCCTACTATAAATAAGTCTTCTTGGTGTTTGTAATAAGGCAGTGTTGCCATTTATATTAGGTTTCTAATTATTTATTCCCTTAATGTATTTCCTTCTTTTTCACTATGCTTTGTCAATTTAGTTGGTTTTTTGTGTAATAAGCACATTTGCACGCTAGAAGATAATTACCATTTGAAGAATTTTTATGCGTAGAGGACTGCACATACCATTTGTGTGGGGTGGTTATTGATAACTGGGTACACGGCTGTTGATAAATGGGTACATATAAAGGAACAAACTGCTATAGGTGTTATTTCAAGTTTGGAGAGTTGTTAGAAAGGAGATTTCTTCTAAAATGAGGAGCATAGATGGAGATAAATGAAGGAACAAGTATAACATGAGGTAAGCAGAGGCCATGGAGACTACAAGGAAGGTGCACTTTGGTGTGGTACTCGGGCACATGGAAGTGCACTAAAGAGAATTACGTGGCGAGAAGGTAAGAAGGTGTGCTAGAAGGTTATAGCTTGGGTGTGAAGATGGACCACGTGGAAAATTAGAAAATGGTCAATTAATAAGAGGATTTTTGGTAGGTGAAGGAGCAATAAATGCACTAATTTTTTAAAAATCTATATAAATATGTGATGCGAGTTCATTTTTTCCATTGTAATCACAAGAATTTGAATGATATAAGTGATACCGAGATGAGTGAAGAGTATTGAGGTGTGAAGAGTGTCGAACCAGACGTGGAGAGTAGATTTTTGCGTAGAAGAAGCTTGCATCCCCATTGGTGAAGGGTTTGAGTGAAGAAGATGCACTAAAAGAGAGCTAGGGCACGTGGTTTTGAACTAGGGCACGCAGACTCAAGATAGGGTTTAGATTTATTCACTACAGAGGATAGAAGATTGAGATTTGAAAATGTCACAAAATAAAGCACTGTTGTTGGAGCCAAAGGAATGAAGAAAGTAGAGGCAGAATTTGAAATTGCTCCTAAGAGTGATTTTTCATAAATATATCCGAGAAGGCATGATAATTGGGTAAGAGTGGGATTCCCACATATGCAGCTGTAAGGTGTGTGATTATAATCACCACACCTCTAATTATAAGAAATAATTAGACGTGTTGTTGAGTACCAAGACCAACAATCGCATGACATAGGATATGCCGGTATACGATGACGCTAGGGATACAATTTTGAAACAAGTAGGAGTATACCAATTGTATGAGCTCCCATACTTTGGCATATACGAACGTCTGTACCAGTGGCTCATGAGAAAATTCCATGAGGACTTATTATTTTTTTTGGAAGAAGGGTAAGGATTACAACAACGTTGATCTCAACATTAACAGGGTTAAAGGGGACAGGGGAAGATCTTAACAGTGACCTAACTGATAAGGAAACAATCATGGAAACATGAAAGGAACTGGGGTACACAAAGGGTCCACATGAGATGGACATCAACAAATTAAATAATTACCCAGTGGTATAAGCGGTTATACGTTTGGTGACAAAGCTAAATGACAAGGAGAGATGGTTGCGAGTGTAAATACAATGTTGCTTCATATCGCATGAGGAAGATGTCACGGGGGTAGTCTCAACATAACAAGCTACATTGCAGAGACCATTTTTCAAGGAATCATGCACTGTGAAAGAATCAACTTTTACACTATCTTGCAGTCATTGGTATTTGTGTAAATTGGAGTTTCGACAGCCGAAGGAAAATATTTAGGAGTACCCCAAGGAGAATAACTCCCTTGCGAAGAGGTTTCGAAGAATCAATTATGCGAAGGGTATATGGGTGGACAATTCAAACAAAGGGAAGAGATGTGGTATGACCGGATCCACGTGGAATTTGAAGAAGAGTGATGCATTCGAGGAGTTACCATCGGTGGTGGGAAAAGTAATCTAATTCAAAGTGTACCAACATTTCGCATCACGCAATTCTTTGTGATGAGGGATGGGACTTGGAACCATGGTGTAAAATGTTATATTCCTTCATAGTGCGTTACGTCTAGGTATCGGTCTACCGATTCATTGATGCACATCGACTGAAATTCAATGTAGATAAGGTAGAATGTGACTACCACTTTAATAAAAACGTATGTACATTAAGGCCGGACAACATATATTGAAAGGTTCATATCATATGTGATAAACATGAATATTGTAAGCTTTGGTGTTGGGTATAGTGGAACCTCTCTTGTTTACCTTCAACTTAAGCCTAAGTTTGAGGGTAACAAGTATGTAGAAAATGAGTTTGCGCTCCCAGGGCCACTAAAAGGTAAGCACATGGTGGAGAACGTGCTAGCCCCACAACTGCGAAACCATAGTGGTGGATGAAGAGGAAGAAGAATGTGAAGATAGTGGTGGCTTGGTACATAGAGGCCAGAGGTATCCTATAGATAAAATGGAGATTGAGTGCATGGGTACCCCACCACAGGTACAAGAAGAAGAAGAAGACTTAGAAGCAGTATAAGGAGAGCACCAATTCAAAAGGGTATTCAAATGAACAAGGACCCAAGGTGTGGGGGCTCCTTAGTCTATTAGGAGGAGGTCGCCATGATTCTCTCCTCGAAGGAGACAACCGGGAGGAAAAGGAGGAAGCTGAGATTGAAAGAGGAGGTGGAGGAGTCTTGAGAAGGCATGCTTGGATCTCCTATACAACCATAGGACGTGGAATAGACAAGGGATGAAGAAATAAAATATGAAGGAGGAGGAAAAGAGGAAAAAGAGCCGGAACATGATACCACTCAGCACATTGAAGATCCATTCGAACCTTGGTTCTCGGTACCTAAGGGGACAAGGATGAAGCGTACAAGTGTGGAATATAATAATCTGTAGATGGGCTATGATGAGGACACAAGTAAAATTGTTTGTGCCTGATTCCAAAATATAGTGGGCCTTAAGGACTTATATGGATGGGAGTTGATGGACCCCGACATGTCAACCATGCGCACAAGGAAGTAGCTTTCTGGTCCATGAAAAATCACATGGAAGATCCCGATTTTGATGTATGTGAAGATTCTTGTGTATCCAAAATGAAAAAGGCACCATAGAACAATAACATAACCATCAAACCCATAGTTATGTCTAATGAACAAGTGAGTAATGCCTTAGTGAAAGTATCTCACGAGAGGTGGCACGCAATAATGTGGATAAGGTAGCCACTATTAGGGTGCTTAAAGAATAAAAAAGGAAAAACATGTTGATATAACATGCCTAAAGGGAGAAAATGACTTGGAACAAAAGAAAAATGAGGTGTTTTTAGAGAATGGAGAGGAGATCGGTGATCATGTCCTGAAAGCAAGACCACACTTGGAGTCCAAGGTACATGAAAGGTTCC
This sequence comes from Taxus wallichiana var. yunnanensis, assembly GCA_018340775.1. Lineage (NCBI taxonomy): Eukaryota > Viridiplantae > Streptophyta > Pinopsida > Cupressales > Taxaceae > Taxus > Taxus wallichiana. Next base: position 440,672,333 of record CM031241.1, on the reverse strand, counting down.
CTTCGGCTATGCATTATGTGCATACCTTGGTTGATTTTGTGCTTGAGGATGGACCTATTTGCATGTCATCACCAAAGGACCCTAAGAAAGAATCAGAAAGAGTAAAAGATTCGGTGGTTAGGAAGATTTCATCTTATGAGGCATTGCTCTAAACTTTGCAAGAGGAGCTAAAGAAAGTAGACCAGACATTGAATATTTGTGCAGCTCTAGAGGCAGTCATAAGAATCAAGACTATGGTAGAGGATAATGAAGTCTTGAAGGAAATGAAGGATGAGACATTGGGGTATGCGAGAGAGATTGGTGTTAGTAAAGAAAAATCATGAGGCACTTGGAGTGGCCTAATAACCCCATAAGGATATATTGGATGAGCTTGGAAAGCTTATAGCACAAAAGATGGATCTAATAGAAGAAATAATTCTGAAATGTCTAAACATTTTCTAGTATTACAAAGTGAGAAGGAAGAGATTGCACAATATGAGTTAGAATCTATTACACGGTGGATATTCCAGATAAGTCAAGAGCCACGCTAAATGAGTGGCAAACCTTAGAGGTAGAAATAAAATAAGCATATCCGGTATTGATTCTTCTGTTGAAAGCAGAGGATGTTGCGAGTAAATGTTCATTCATTGTATAATAATTATTTACATTCATTCAATCCTTATTATTTATTCATTAAATATCAAAAGGCACCCATTGTCGGGGTGGCAATGTAGTTTAGTGTGGGGTAATGTTGAGAAGATAAAGTATGCTGCTAAGGAAGGGACAGTCGGAAGATTCACATGAGGGAGCAAGGCATTTTGAAGGCACAAAAGAAATAGGAAGGAAATGCATGTGAAAGACATGGACTGAACCAGGATAGCCATTTTCATGGTTACATAATATTTTTGGAGATAGTGTGTGAGGCACACAACCAGATAGAGACTTGCACAGCACACAACATGTTATTTTTGGAAGAGCGACTATTAAGTGCTTTGCGTGGGTTCAAATTAATAATAGAATTTCCACTTTGCTAGTTAACTAGAAGAGGTCTATTATTAGTGCACTTGCATGTTTTCCTATTATTTTAGAGGTGCATGGCTATTTTCATCATGTGACCGATTTTGGGAATTATGTAAGCAATGAAGGGCAAGTCCCCACCCTTATAAACATGTAGTGAGTTGTGTAGTCTAGGATATAGATATAGAGAGATACTATGGATTTATGTTGTTAGTTACGATGTGTGCATAAACTATGATATCAATGATTGTAATAAGCTTCTGTGTATTTACTATGTTTAATATAATTGAGCATATTAGATGGTCATTGGTGTCAAACATAATTATACTTAATTATCGTATGAATAATTTTCATTATGTTATTGTTTGATTCATGATTCTTTAAAGATCTAGCTCTAGAATATGTTTTTTTGTGGAAATTTATATTGTTTATGGAAATGAATGCAGTAACCCTTCATCATGTTCACATCCTACATAAACAACTCTAAGGAGGGGCCTTGTACCTTTGCATGCTTCAGGTGAACACTCAGTCTAGGCTGAGTGATGTGCTAGTTCTCCTAGGTCATTCTTGGTAAATGTTAGGTTGCATCAATTCTTTATCTGTGTATTTCATTCAATGAATAGTAATCATTTAAATCCTTATCACAAGGATTTCTTACCACCATTTTCAGATCTAAAGCATTTTAACTTTAAACTAATTTCATTTTCCATAAGGGTTTTCCATCTTTTAAAATTCTCAAAAACATTATATTTACGCTTTGTAAAATAAAATCATACCTTTCTTGTGCATCATCAATGAAAGTCATGTGATATGGGATCCTCCATGAGAAGCTACTTGGGATGGTCCCCACACATCCGAGTTCACAAGCTCTAATTTTTCTCTTTCTTTATTGCCCCAAGTTTAAGAAATCTCACTTTCTTTTTCTTTCTAAATATGCAATGCTCACATAAATCAAGATCTAAATGTTTAAAATCGATAACTTACCTTTTCCTTTAATATATGCATCTCCTTTTTACTCATAAAGCCTAGATGGTTACGCCACATACTTGCATCGAATCGAAGTAGATAGAGTAGAAAAGGAATCAATAATACAAATAGACAAATATTGTGTTCCTAACTTCTCGCATCTTGCCACAATAAGAGCTCCCTTGGTAACTTTCAAGGCTGGATGTGAACGTAACCATGCAAATAGCCTCACCTAGTTTTCTGTATAAATTAGATTTCTCTTAAGGCTTGACACATGCCTCACATCGTTCAATACCCATGTATTTTCATTCTACGTAATTTTAGATGAAATTCCCTTTACCAGTAATATTACATGGTTCATCATCTTCTAAATAAACATGCCTAAAATTACCTTGGACATAATTTTTAAAATAAGCCTTATTAGGGGTAGCATGGAAATAAGATCTTGAATCTAAAACCCAATATTCATTTTTATAATACAAGGAAAGAATAAGGGCATATTGCATTACCTCGGTTCAACATTTTACTCTTTACCTTTATCGATATATTCTCTTTGTTTTCTTTGAACCGGTAATCCTTCTTTACATGTCCTTTCTATCCACAATTCCATCAAGTTATTCCTCTACCTCTGGATTTAGATCTTCCCATCTTTGAATTTGATCTCTCATTATTCTTGCTCTTGGATATTTACTTTTGCCTATCTCTAATTTATAAATTCAAATCATTTCTAGATGATGACTCTCATGTAATTTTCCACCATATTTATTCATTTAGGATTATACTAACCACATCATCAAACTTCAAAACAATATTAGCGGATGTTGTATTATTAACAACAATTAGAAAATTATCCCAACTATTTAGAAAAGAGAATATGAATAATAGTGCTTTCATTTCATCATCAAAAATAATATTAAGCTGATTTTAATTTATTTACAATCGAATGGAAATCATTCAAGTGGCTTGATCTGAGATCCACCTTCTTGCGATTTTGTATTAAATAATTTCTTCATCAAATAAAATTTATTCAAAGAACTTGGTTTTTTAGATAAATTAGCTAAAGTTTTCATCAACTCTATCGTGGTTGTTGCTTGATAATATTTGAAGCTACAAATTTGTCAAGCTCAATCTTATATATCCCATATCCTTTTTGTTAAGAATATTCCATTCTTCATCAGTCATTGTTGTAGGCTTTACATTCACATCCAATGGTAAATATAAATCTATGTGATACATATAAACTTCCACCTGCATCTTCCATAATTAATAATTACGGTCCATAAAATTTCTCCACTTTGTATTTTTTATCTTCTACCATTGATTTTCTCCCACTCAATCAGAAATCCCTTTGTGATTAAATCGACAATACATGAAACCCTCAAACAAATATCTGGTACTATTTTTTGGGGTTATACCACACACCAATGTTGTACATATATATATTCAATTTAAGCATGCAAGAAATAAACACGGAAATTAAACCAGAAGAAAAATAAACAAGAGGAGAATGAGTAACACAAGATATAACATGGTTCACCCAATGTGGGCTACGTCCACAAAGAAACAACCAATATATTATTCTTTCTTCAAAGAGGAAATACAATGAATATTTTCAATCTTCCACACCTCTCATGGATGTACAATACTTTTTCCTCACAAGCTTCTCTCACAATTATAACCCTAATTTTATAGATTATAAGCATAGACAAACTTTAAGGCAACATAGCTATGAATTTATAACCCTCGATCACCTTTATAAAAAAAGGGTTAGATTTAATCTACGTCAAACATAAAAATATGATCACATAGATAACCAATGTCAGTTCCATCTAGGCCACCGCGCGTGGTTACCCAACCAACATTGATTCTGTTGAAACCAAAAAACTTGAAATGCATGTCATTTATGAAGCTATTTATCTCCACAACTTAACAACAAGAGTTATAGGTGCGGGGCTGACAAGGAGGAGAGTGGGATCTTATACAATGTGTTTGTGTTAGACGTCATTTTGGTTTGATTTAGGATGTGTAAGAGGAAATGATTTTGTATTCATGGGATGATGGAGATATGAGGACACCACTTCAGTACATTCATTTCCATTTTCTATGCACGATGAGGAGGGGTGTAGGTGTTGATGATCAATGAACATTGCTTTTTGTATATGATTCCAATGTCGTAGAGGCATTTTCTCCATGGTGGAGAGCCCAACCTACTCAATGAGCTAGAGTGGTGTGGACTCATGTGGAGGGAGCACACCAGGGAGGTGATGGGGATGGATGTGCGGGAGGTGGTGGTGATGCGGACATATTAGTTATTGAGGATACTATTTCACGAATGGAGGCCAAGAAGGTTGCACTAGAGGCGAGCGGGCTGCGGTGACCACAGAGAGGGATGGTTTGATAGTGGAGAGGGATGGAATGAGGGTGAGCATGACATCTGAGTCGATATCTAGCACATGTTGCACCTGATCAAGACCGTTATAAACAATAGCGAGAGACCCTTGAAGGACTCTCGGGATTACATGGACTTTGGTGATATGTATCAAGTTTTCAATAGCTAGGGCTAAAGCTAGTGGTCATATATGACCACTTGGTATGGTCAGCTTAGTTAACTACCAATCAATGCATGATGATTTATCGATTATGAGGATCAGTGGTGCGGAACCTACCTTGTCACATCCTGCTTTTTCATTCTTTTTGTGGAAAAATGAGTTATGGGTTAATAATTTCCTACGGGAGCAAGTTGATTGAGCCGATGTAAGGTTGTATATGTAGTTATGCACACACATATACTTCCATGAGGAAGTATATATGTGTTCATAGGTGCATATCCAACATTGGACTTGTACTCATCACTTTGTGACCGTAGACTATTTATTGAGTCATAACTCATTCTTATTGTTCTTTATGGTATGATTGTTCTTCATCTTATTGTATTAGAATTATTTTATATCGGTGACCGAATGGTTTCATTGTTGTAATTGCTTGATGGAAGGTTCTCGATTTTTGGTTGCATGTTGTGATTTCAATACACTAATATTTTGCTTGATTGCTGAACCTATTATTGATATGATGGAAAATATGCACCATGGTGGGATTTTATTATTTGGTACTATAGACATATAAAATTTCGACAAGATTAATTATGATTAATATGTCTGCAACATCATCTAAATCCATATAATAATCAATCTGCAAGATTAATTATTATTAATTTCTGCATTAATTCCTTGATTCTAAGATTTTATCATTTATCTAAATATTATGTTTTATCATTTATCCCATTATAGATCACTTTAATTACATTTATCCTTTCATCATTTATAATTTATCTCATTTCATCCTTAATCCCCTTTTCATTATTATATCCTATTATTTTGTTATAATTTCTATTAATATTTTTTAGAATTTAGTATTCCTACATCTCACCTACCACCTACCCTACACATCCATACACCTAGCCTTTCCATCAAATCTCATCATTAATTATCCTAATCACATCATTTAACCTAGTATAATCCTAATCATGTGCACATCCTCACCTCTAAATCTAGAGGCTTCTAAATCTATAAGCTTCTCCATCTTTCCCTCTTATTTTAAAATATTAAAATAAATCTACACTATTCCATTAAATTTTTAATTCAATGGAGATTCCTCACAAAATCTAGAATTTTCCATTCCATAATCCTCCAAACCTCTCGTCGATCCTCCACCATTGATTCAAATCCACCATGGAAAGATCTTAGCCATTGAATTTTCCACTCACAAACTATAAATTTTCACTCTCATCCTCCATAGGGAAAGTTTTTTGGGAGGCCATCATCTTGCTACTTCATATTTTGATCATCAATCATCCATCCTCAACTAATCTTCAAGCAATCATCAAGAAATCTTCATCAATCATCCAAAGGGAGGTGTTGTCCAAGTGCATCCACATCCAAATATGAAGCAATAAATCATCCTCAAGCATATCCAACCATCAAAGAAGGAGAATTGCATTGTAGACTATAAGTGCAGGTCTAAATATCCCTCTTTACATCCTTGCTTGATCTATTTTGTGAGGAATCTCCCTCTTTACATCCTTGTAGACTATAAGTGGGGTAGTGATAGAGAGTGTTAGATTAGGAATTGATCTATTTTGATTCCTAGTTTGAATTTTTCTCTAACATCTCTTTTTCATCTATATTTTTGGTGCCCACCATAGGGCTTACCCCCATTTTTCATAATTTCCAATCTTATTCTATCCCTAGAATAGGTGGTTAAAGTTTCAGGATTTTTCATTATCATTTACACCTTCAAATTTTAAAATTTTGAGGTCAAAATCTCTTTCCAGCATGAAACATCACATGTGACCTCTGTTTTGGTGCATATGTCCACGATTTGGTGCATTTATTCTATTTTGGCACATTTTTTTGCTTTTAATTAAATCTACCTTCTAAGAGTCATAACTTTTGATCCCAAACTCAAAACAACTCCTTTTTTTGGAAAGGTATTGAAAAAATCTATACAATTAAGGTGTTAATTTACCATTTTATAATATAATTTATTCATGGTTTTTATTTTATTAAATATTTTTGTTTTAACTACACATTAATTTATATTTTCTTGTTACAAACTACTAACACTTTGTGTGCAGCTTCCTACGCTTACCAAAGATTAAAAAATCAATCAAAACTACTAACCCCTTTATTTTGTAGCACATTTGTCCAAGAATTGGGGTTATTTTCCAAACTACTAATCCAATTTTTGCAGGGCCTCCTCTTGAAGACCCCTTTTGCATTTTTTTAATCATCTTTTTATCATTTAAAAATAATCAAAAAATATTTATATCTTGCATCTTTCATCTTTTGCATGTTTGCTTGTTAAACTGAAGGTTGGATTTCATGTATGCTCTCCTCTCACATCCTTGGATGATCTTGAGGATCAAAATTAGTCCACCTTCTTCCCTTTTTCATTTTTAGGGGCAACGTGATGTGGATTTCATCACCATGCACTTTTCATAGTCCTTGGGGTCTCGTGACCATGGGCTTCATCTCCACACACGTAGACACACCCCGTGTTCCGGTAGGGTATACAAATCCTTGGAGATTTATCGTTATTGGCTAAACATCTATGTGTTTTAAGCGTGATGTGAAGTGAGGGGATTTCACGTCCCAATTCACGGGACTCGAGATAGCATCCTTGTAACATGGATTCGGGCCTCACATAAAAATAGGTATATAGAGGACTCCCTTAGCATGATTTATGTATCCTATCATAGGTAGCCTTTGGACACAATCAAGATATAGTGCAGGGGAAGGAATCATTGAAGATTACTTGCTATATCGATCACACATCAACATAAAGGTGGGATAACTCAATGAGAACCATTGTCATGTGTGGTATTGAAAGTGGGCTATAGTTTTTGTTGCACACCCACTTAACTAGATAGGTTGTTTGTTGCATGTGTGATACTTTCTTACATATAATTATTACCACACATTAATCAACCAATAAAAATTAATCAGCCAAATCAATTAACCTCCCATCCTAACATAATAAAACCTAATCCATCCATCTAATTATCCCAATCTTATCCCCATTCCTTATCCATCACATCCACATCTGATCCCTCCATCTTAGTCTTATCCTACCTACACCCTATCCATACCCAATCCTATTCCTAAATATTATCTAAACCCCAATCCTCATCATGGTTTCCATCAAATTCAAATTCCCCACTCATCAACCTTTACCCTCCCACTTTGATCAAAACATCCCTATTACTTTCCAGTCTTTAAAAACCCAAATTACAATACTCACATCCACTATCCAACACTCCCTAACCCATCCCAAGTTGATCCCACCATCCTCAAAAACATTAAAAATATTAACCAAAAAATTCTTGATCTCCAATCACGCCTTAACAAAAAATATTTTCAACCATCTCCCCTCACATCCACTTATGATAGTGAGGACCTTATTGACATCAACCAAGATGATCCCCCATCCATATAACCAATCACACCCAATCCTACATCCACATCATCCAACATCTCTAACCATCCCCCTCCCTCACATTACATCAATTTTGATCAACTCCAATCATCCCCTCCCACTAATAAAAACCTCATTTTCAAGATTTACCAAACATTAATCAACTATGATTCATCCACCACATCCACTTCTAAAAATCTAAACCTAAACATCTCACAGAACCACCACCATCTAATGACCTTCTTTTACAATTTTCTAACCTATTATCTGAGCTTAATCCTTCATCACCACTATCCACCCCTAAATCCTCCATCCCACAATCTAAATCTCCACTTACCCCAATCCAAACCTATCATAATCAAGCATCAAAACAATCACTTAATCAACCATCATCCTTGTCTCCCACATCATCATCATCCTCCTTTCCTAAAAACATTCTCCTAGGAATTCCCAAGAGCCCCACATGCCCCATTAACTAATATAATCCCCAACGTACCTTATACATACCCATCCACATCCAATCAAGATCAAACCAAACCACAATCCTTATCCCCTACATAACACTTATTCCTAAATCCTCATCATCCTCATCATCCCAACCTCATCCCCTATAATTTCTCTTAGAAATTCCCAAGTCTCCTCCTCTACCATCTACTTTGGCTCCTACACCTCCATCACTTACATCGACCCCATTCGATCTAGTGTGACCTCTAAGTCACCTACATCTTCTTCATCCCTAGCCCTACTTCATATAACATATCCCTCATGCCACCTTTATCCTCTCCATCTACATCTAATACATCTACCAATAACCAATCCAATCCCAAACCATCCAATGTGACTCCTAAGTAACCCCTATATCCGAACTCTAATCCTAATTTCTCCCCATCCCCCAATCATATCACATCCAACGTTATTCCTAAGTTACCTCAATCTCCCAAATCTAACATGGCTTCCACACCACCCCCCTCTACCTCAACTCAAGAAACATTCAACCCATCTCCCTCATCAAAATATACTCCATCCTTTAAATCCACACAATCTACCTCCCAAAATCTAACCAATCTAGCATATCCTTTTCATCTAAATCTAACACATCCTCTTTATCCACCCCTACCTTATCCACTCCATCAAAAATCAAACCTTATAATCCTACACAAACCAAACCTACACCATTCACCTCTCCCAAATCAACCAAATCTAATCCCATGTAAAAATCCACTACTAATCTAAAACCACACCAAAATCTTAAAGCCCCGAAGGCTAATCTTCCATCTAAATCCCAACCATCTAATCCACATCTCTCTTATCAGCCCCAATCACCTTCGCCTCCTTAGGTGAATCCTAACTACCATCTTCCATCATTTAAAAATCTTGAGTATGATCAGCCATCCCCAAATCAAATCAGGTGATCAAAACCTTCCCAAACCATCTTGGTATCGGGACCACTACTATTGTGAATTCCATCGCATCCATGGACATTCGACCAATCGTTGCATGTAATTTTGGTCTTATGTCCAAAACCTCATTAACCAAGGAATTATTATTCTTGTACCTCTCTATCCACAACCTTTCCATTCCAATCCTATACCTAACCATCGTCCATCATCTAACCCCCTTCTAAATAAAACACCTTCAACCATCCAAATCTCATCTTACACTCAAAAATCCCTCATCGACCACTAATAAATACAAATCTCACCCCATCCTTTGTTTAAGATCAGCTTCCTAGCGGATGAAAAAACTACAATCCCAGTCTCATAATGACCACATGGCATCATCTTCCCCATTCACTTTATATCATATAGCCAAAAAGATGTTTGCTAATATGAAACATTGCGGTAAATTATTATGTATTCATGAACAAGGCATCCCATCAATCCAACTCGATCCTAAAAATTCTCTTGATCATCCCATCAATCCATCTACTAATCCCCAATCATATACTTCTCTTACATATCCCAAACACCTAAATATGGATTGAGCATTTAGGTTGTCCTTTGCACATAGAAGTTCTTTCCCCATCCCTCTATACTCATTCCAATCCAATCCATCTTCAGAAATAATTCATTGACTTAATCGCACATGATGTAATTCATTAGTACCTATTACACTTGTGTGACCTTGGGCTATCCTTACTATCAACATCCAAGACCGATCATATCTTAGATATCTAATCACTTAATCACACATCTTAATTAACTTGTGGTGAATACCCTTGGGTGCATTCTATGACACTCTAGCCAATGTCATCACCACACTCATCTCCATCCCCCCATCAAGCCACTTTGGTGATTCTTAACCCCTTGAGATTTTTCAAGAGAGTGGAAGCTCTTAAAAAAATCTAAAAAAAAAAAAATCATATCAAAATTAAATATCAAATAAAATCCACCTCAAGACTCTCTTTAAGGGTGTTTCCAACAACTGTATTGGGGCTATGGATGCCTGGATGGAAAAAGAGTAATGTATGACTTAACCTTATGTTCATCTTCCATCAGCCTACTTGACTTAATCCCTCCTTACACATTAGATAGTTTTTCTTCACATACTACCCATTAAGTCTTGAATTCAAGTGATAATTAACTATCGATTTTTCACACACTTTGATCTCGAAGAGATATCACACTTGTATGTTTCAAGTATGGCTTAGACATTTTTACACTCTTATCTTATTCCCACTTCTATCTTACATTGTGTGCTTTTAATCCCATCTTTTGTTCATCATCCATTATAAACCATCCATCTTTGCATCCAAATTCTTTTACATCCATCATCCATGGACAATCGATGATCATATTGCTTTATCATATCCCCCTTCCACTCCCCCAATTTTTTACTTCCTTTAACCGTCATCATTATTACTAGGGAAACTTTATAAGCCAGCGGGGTACCATACCTTACTTTTTCCTTACACTTGGGGGCGCAAAAAAATAGACTATCATCCATCATCCCACCCTTTACTTGGTGGCCTAGCTCATCCTCCTACCTTATCGACTAACTAAGTCATCACTTATTCCCATATCCTACCTCATCACATCCCTCATCCTACTAAACCTCATTTATCTTATCCAACCAATCCTTTTGTCCCACATCTTTTATCCTATCAAAAATCATCTCTTTATCCCACATCCTTTATCCTATCCCAAATCATCCCTTTATCCCACATCCCTTATCCTATCCCAAATCATCCCTTTATCCCACATCCCTTATCCTCTCCCGAATCATCCCTTTATCCCTAATCCCTCTACCTTCAAAATTACAAGAAAAAGTAACCTCCCCACCACATCTAAACTATGTTCAAAATCCAAAAAAATCAAAAAAATCTTTAAAATCCATAAAAATAAACAACACACATAAAATCTTAAACAATTTTGCATGCATTTGTGTGTGTGTGTGTTTGTTCATTTGTTTATATTTTTCTTGCATTTGCATCATATTTTGGCCAATGATATGAGGCCACTTTTTCTTCTCTTTTAGTACTTTGAACATGATATGAGGCCTTTTTTATTTTTCTTATGCATGGTCCAATGATATGAGGACCATCATTTTATATTAATATGTCTAATGATATGAGGACATGGGCATCTAACAATTAAAACATCATGGTCTTTATACCATTGGTGCATCTTGCTCTATGCCACATCTTAATAAACTTGCTAATGATGATAATTTTGGGCACTTTACTATAGCACCACCCCTTTACATCATCACTTATCCTAATAATAATCACCTTATCCAACCCTTGATCGATCATCTAACATCAAATCATCAAATATTATTCATCCAATCAATCTATCCAACATTTTCAATCAATCCTTTCAAATCCTCACATCCAATATCCAACATCCAAATCCTTACCCCTTGACTGGGGCATCCAAAAATCCAAATCATCAAAATACAATATCTAACATCAATAACATCATTAATCTGAGATCTATATAATCCTTACTCCTTGACGGGGATGAAAAAAAATCCATAATCCAGCCATCAAACATCCTCCCCTTATGCAGGGAATCAAATAATCCAAAATCATGTGATCCAACAACATCTAAAATCATGTGATCTAAAGTAAAAATCCTATGATCCAACAACATCTAAACATCATGTGATCTAGGAACATCCAATATCTAAACCTCAATATCAACCCCTTTACTTGGGCATCCAAAATAAAAACATCATGCACCCTTGTCATATATCGATGACTAGGGCCTCCTATAGTTATCATCTTCTCATCCTCTCACTCACAACCCCTTCATCTTCCCACTAGGTCATCTCCTTTCTTTTCGAGTGGTTACCCGCCTCGTTCCTCCCCACCTACCTAGCGAGAGGACATCAAATTACCATCCTATCATCTTCTAATTTTTCTTTCTTTAAACAATCATTGCTACATAATAATCCTTTAAAGAGGGGAAAATGTAGACATATAAAATGTTGACAAGATTAATTATTCTTAATCTGTCATGACATCATCTAAATCCATATAATAATTAATTTGAGATTAATTATTATCAATTTCGTATTAATCCATTTATTCTAATATTTTATCATTTATCTAAATATTATGTTTTATCATTTATCCCATTATAAATCCCTTTAATCACATTTACCCTTTCATCATTTATTATTTATCTCATTTCATCCTTAATCCCTTTTTCATTATTATATCCTATTATCTTATTATAATCTCTATTAATATTTTCTAGGAATTTAATATTCCTACATCTCACCTACCACCTACCCTACACATCCCTACACCTAGCCTTTCCATCAAATCTCATCATTAATTATCCTAATCACATCATTTAACCTAATCTAATCCTAATCATGTGCACATCCTCACCTCTAAATCTAGAGGCTTCTAAATCTAGAAGCTTCTCCATCTTTCCCTCTTATTTTCAAATATTCAAATAAATCTACACTATTCCATTGAATTTTTAATTCAATGGAGAGTCCTCACAAAATCTAGAATTTTCCATTCTAGAATCCTCCAAACCTCTCATCAATCCTCCACCATTGATTCAAATCCACCATGGCAAGATCTTAGCCATTGAATCCTCTACTCCTCAGCTATAAATTTAGCTCTCATCCTCCATGAGAGCCAACTTGAAAATCCACAACTAAACTCTACCATTTTTAGCACTCAATCATCCATCTTCAATCCAATCTATCATCATTCATCCTTCATCCTTCATCAAGAAATCATCAAGAAATCTAAAGGGAGGTGTTTCCAAAATCAGTCCATGGAAATCTGAAGTAAAAATAAAGCAATCTTCTAATCCAACAAGTAATCCAAGAGCACATCCAATCAACAAAGGAGGAACTCCACTTGTAGGTAAGTACGGAGTAAATTGCTTTCTCCCACTTTCCATATAGCTCTATCTGAGGTAGCAATTAGAAGTGTTGGAATATGAATCAATTTTTTTTTGTTTCTTGTTGGCATTTTGCCTTTGGCACATATTTTTTTCTCTTGGTACTTTGAAATATTATTTGTAAATTTATGGTTGATAAACATAATGTGTTGATCTCATCATTTATGGATCATACTACATTGGTAGGCCTTCATTCTTGAGTTGGTAATGTTGTAAGTCAAACAAGGAGAGTTAAGGTAATATTATCATAATTTATCATTTAGTTATAACCATGATGGTGTTTGTGGATAAAGCTATACTATTGACTCAATCATTGGTCATGGACCTAGAGCATGTATATCATTGACTTTCTTTAAGGAAGTAGGGAAAAGTTGTGTTGGTTTCCTAATACTTACATCTACAAGTATGAATAAGTATTGCATTTCATCTAAGTGTTAAAATGGTTATTAATTAAGACTATAGATTGATCTATTTTTGTAAACTTGTTGCTAGAACATATAGTTTTTATTGTTGATGTGTGATATCACTATGATGTGGTTTTGGAACATGTTGGTATAAAATTTCCTTTGGTGACCAATACATAATCCTTTCATGATGAATGATTGAATATATTAACATTCATACTTGTAAGTTTGGCGTTAAATTGATTTATCATACCATTGGCTTGACAAAATATTGGTATAAATGTTGAAAGGTAACTTTCCTTGGTTTATTAATTAATCTTCAAATCTATCATAGACCAAATCATGCAAGATGGCAATGGGGATTTTAGACCCCACTTAAACCTTGGCTAAGGATATAGATAATTTTGATAATCGACATGCAAAATTAATTGTTTATAAACTTGGTCTTGAATCGATCATAATTCCTCTCATGATATATTATTGGAAAGGCTAGGCAACAATGTTTTGGTTTCTAATATAAAATCAACTATTAAAAGTTTGAGGGGGTAATAACAAGTTTAAACTAGGCCATGTCATGTCACTAAGACATTGAATGTAATTAATGCACATTTAACTCCTAGAAAATGGTGAAGATTTTCAGAGAATATATCATGCATGTTTGTATTCTATTTGGCTCTTACATGTTTACAATTTGAAACTCTTTATTTCCCTATTGAAGCTCCATTGTTGGGCCGATTCCATGCGAGCTTTAAAGCTAGTTCTATGGAGTTTTTAGAAGAAAATTAAGGGGAAAATATTTTTATGAATAATGTGGAAGCGTGATATAGGAGAGGGTTCAAATATTTAGGAAAACTAGATTTTTTGCTTGGAAACCTTGGTGGAGATATTGTAGGAATCTTCATCTTGTAGGCATGCCCTTTCTTAACTTACTCCAGATATTACATTGTGATCTTGATGTGATTATTAGGTTAAACTTAGAGTGTTTGAAATAATCTAGTTTCTTTCCATTTCGATATGTGTCCCTTCATTGGTTGAGCATCTAAGGATGAATGAGATTCAAGTTCTTCTTGTTTATTGAATGCATTTTAAGGATAAAGTGGGTTTCATCAATGTATTTGTGGATTTAAATGATTTTGAAACCATGTTTGTGGCAACGAAGGCTGAAATTTATACAAATATGTAAATTTGGTTTCATCCTTGTATATGCCAAATTAAATGATGATCTGAAAATAATATTTATCCCCTTGGTTACCAGTTTTAAATTTTCTATATTCTTTAATTTCTCGACTTAAAAATTGATCGAGTGCTTATTATTCAATTTTTGGTGTTTTGAAACCTCGGTTTTCCATATTTCCTCTTACTGATAAATTAATCATTTTAATTCAACTTTCCATAATCAAATAAAAATTTTACAAATCCTTTTACAAATATGATAACAAGTTAAATCTAATAATGCATTCAGTTTGATTATTTAATCCGAAATTGACTATGCATTCATTTTTGTGTGTTGTGGATTATGGATTGTCAATTTTTCACTTAATCCAATTTCCCATTTAATTTATTTTTTAATCAAATTAATCAATTAATTTCTTGATTTTTATTTTATAAAAATCTTCAAAAAATGAAAATAAAATCCATAACACTTGTTAATGGAGTTCACCCAAAGGCTACATCTCTAGATTCATGTAATCGTGAATTGATCTATTTAATGTCTAATGAAGTACAATTTATCACCTTAAAAAATAGATATTTATACACTGCTTTTTAATAGCTTAAATAGAATAGCGGACTACGATTTCTGTCGAGATATCACCTACTGACTTCAATTGTGGCTCTACGGGTTCTCTAAAGTGTCCTTTATGTGTAATTGTGTCGAAAAGCACCTAAAAATATAATCATCAACACTTCATAGAATAATAATAACATCATTGTATTTGTCTCTAAATTTTGTGAAACTTTTCTTTTTATACCAAGTCTCAATTAAGCCTCTAAGTGCCTCAAAATTGATGAGATCTGTAAAGCGCCTATTTTTTCCTCCTACGTAATCTCGGACCAAAAGCTCTTTAAATATAAGTGAGACATTTTTATACTCTCCAAGCTAATTGGCTCAATGGAGTGTTATTTGTTTTGTTTCCCTAAGGTCATGGGGCGATCCACACCTCCACCTTACTTGCCAATCACTTTGTGTTTGACTATTGTGGGAGGCTTATCTCACATTGGTCATGTATTAAAATGTTGGGATGTTTGTATTGGGCATTCGGTCTGCAATGGCTATGTGGCTATGTCCATGTGTTTGAACATTTTTTGTTTACGTGTAGGGTTGGTGATGCAATGTTTAAGCTGCCCAAACATTGGGCCGAGCCGTTAGTGGTTGGCTTGGCATGTGTATAGGTCTCATTACATCATTTTTTGAACTACCCATGACTTGGGCTGAGTCCTTAGGTGACACATTGTGTTAGGTGCATTTTTGAGCTGCTTTATTGGGGCCGCGTTGATAGGTGTTCGAGTCCAATGTTGGATGAGTTAGCATTGGTTTGATTTGTTAATATATCGGTCGGTGGGAGTTGATCACTCCAGCGATCTATAGTGAATTTAGGCCAAGTTACTTTATAACTTGTTGATTTGTCTTAATGCAATGCAATATATAACCACGCATTAAAAATCCCACATGCGAGGGATATATATAAAAAAGTGAAAAATATAAGAAAAGCCATTACAATAGTAATGTGAAGATCGAGAGGCCAAGGAAAACCTATGTTAAAAGAGTGTGTCGAACATGGTGAGGGCCCAACCAACAAATATCATGCCCCATCATTTTGCAATCATGTGTCAAAGACCGAAGGATTAAAACACATTTTTACTCTTTTACCCATTTTCTTCACTTCTAACATGTGGCACGTCCAGTTGGATAGTTGACCAAGTTTGAACCTATTATTGTCAAACTTTAAACTACGCTATTTTTCACATATGAGTTCTATTTTCTAAGTTCTACATTCGATGAAAATATATTAAGATGCTCTACGGTGATGCAATAGTGCAGGGATATTTAGGGAATATATGCATATAGAAATATCCTTTGGATGAATCCTCCCTGACAAGACCATTTTGTCCTCAAAAGGAAACTCACTCGGTGAATGAACTGTTAATAGATCCTCTACATAGCACAAATAGTAGAACCCGGTTTATAGCATGGTAATATTTTAAAAAATTGTAATAAATCGAATAGACATTAATAGTAACATAACACATGTCCAATATTGCAACTGATAAGACAACTAAAAATTTCATACTCATTTGTTGTACTCGATTTTGCACAACTGTTGTCATCTATGAAGATGTAACTTTGCATTCACATATTTTTAGTACAAAAATTATACATACTATTTTTAACTATGTTTGTGATTACAAATATTTAAGCCTAAGTAAAAACTTATAACATGTGTAAGCATCATGCATAGACACAAAATGTTTGTATAAATTTTACACACACAACCGATTGTCTACATGAAACAAATGCACATGTTTGAGTTAAAAATGAAGTTTTCCAAAACCATAACAATAGAAATTCACCCAAGTATGATAAACCTCTCACTGAATTTTCCCTTGAGCTACTTCAACAACACTAAAGAAAAATAAATATGGAAATTTTCCTTTTTTAAAATCAATAGGATTTTCCAAAAATGCTTTATTAGTTTGCATGTATTCATTAATTACACTATGCAAACATAAAAATGAGGAATTGTCTACCCACCATTTTTATAACATTATCTTGTTTAGGTTGTTGACTCACTTGTATTTACGAATCACTATAGGGGTCATATTTAAAACTATTGGTTTCTGAGTGCTTTCCTTCTTAACAAATTAAATTTTTGTTCGGGATGAAGTTGCCAACAATTCTCAATACGACATGTTTTCTTACGGTGATGAAAAAATCTTTGATCCATTTTTTTACGATCCATATTTTTAGGAAACTTACCTAAACTAGTTTTCTCTTATTGAGGTTTAGGAGAGTGCTCTCTTCAATATTTTTCAAAAAATATTTCCATTTCCTATAATTGACCATACAAAGATTAGGCATCCCACAAAAGGTGCATTGATGGTTTTACCATATTTTGTGCATATCATAGCCAAATTTTTCAAATGTAAAAAGTGGAACAATTTGTTTACATTTTCCTTTATGCTTATGGTAAACATGAGGTAGATGAATTTCAATACCTATTCATGGTGAATTCCTACCAGATCCTTCTTCTGAGGATGAATCACTAGATCTTTGTTGTGGAAGCCTCTTTGTTGTTAGAATCTTGTCTTCTTTCAGCGGTATTGGATCTCTCTCCAATTTCTTTTTTCCCTGAATTAACATACCCCAATGCTACAAAACGAGGTATTTCATCAACTTTGTATGGGGTTAGAGATGACTTGATTATCCTTTCAAAGGGAAACTCCATTAAATCCCATTTTATTCAATAGTTTAGATCATATTCATCTAGTGTAATTTTCAAAATTACCTAGCACATTATCGAATCCAACTTTTCTTTGGGAGAGGAATTAGGTGGTGCAATACCTATAATGCATTATTCTATCATAGTGGATGCATCTGCGGAGAAGTATGTACCTATTTCTTAGTTTCACCACATTGTAACACCATTAACAACTCATTCTTGGATTCTATCTCTTTTTCAATCATCAATTTGATCCTCAAGAGAAAATAGTGACACCTCGGGAATGCATTCTCTTCTTGAGTTTATTGATTGTATGCTTCAAGCTCATCAAGATTTTCCTTTTTTGACATTTTTCCCATGGTTTCCTACACACCTGTACTTCCAAATTTTGTACACTGGAATGGAAAGATCAAGCCCAAAATGTAAAACCACTAAAATCAAATTTAATTGAATCAAGTAAAGAGATAAACCAACTTTGATACAAAAAATTGATCTGAAAGCGGTATTTATTCCCTAGGTACCGGTTTTAATTTTTTTTGGATTCTTTAATTTCTCTTATTTAAAAATTTATCAAGAGTGCTTATTGTTGACTTTTGGATGTTTTGAAGCCCCAATTTTCTAGATTTCCTCTTTACGATCAATTAATTGTTTTAATTCAACTTGCCATAATCAAATGGAAATTTTACAAATTGAATCACTAAAATATATATTTTAATATGAATATAAGAGTACAACAATGTAATAAATGCTATATACCGATATGTAAATACTAAGTAATCTATTTGATATTTTAAATGAAATGAAATGGAAGGGGAAAGGTACTAAACTGAAACGATCTTACCTCGCATGATGATTTGAGACTAAACGAGAATGATGAGTAGGCATAACAGAGTGTCACTATACACCTCAAAAAAATTAATAGAGGTAGATCTAGCAGATCAGGGCACACAGGGAAGTATGAGGGCGTAAGGGGAACCCTAGTCTAAAATCTTGGCACCCTTGCTTACAAAACAACTCGAAATCTAGTCTTGGTATGGTCAATAGGTCTTTGCAATACTTTGTGTTTGGTCATGAATTGCTTCACTGATGACATTGTAAACCTAAAATGATGAATCACCTACAAAACCTCACAAAAAATATCAAACCCTAAAAAAATAAAGATGCATTCAAATGGGTCAAAATGTCCTTAGCGGACATAATGGTGGACTTACAACTAAGCATTGTACTACATCACAGACCCAATGTAGTTATGTGTGATTGTGTGTGCAATACTATTTCTAGGATGTTGTAGCGCATTGATGACACGAGAGATAGCGAGGAAATAACAAGATAGAATGTAAAATGGTGGATGGAATATATTAGAATCCCCTTTCCGATGCACGAGTGTATGATGCGAATAATGCCCAAATGAAATCCCTTGCTCTATGTAGATAACTATTCCTTTGTATAAATAGTTCATCCATAAGATAGTATGTATGTTATGTTTATATAGGGATCAATTGCTCAAATTTCAACGCTAATGACTCGATTTGCTAGGGTAAATATATTATTACTTTAATTAATTATGTATTACACAGTTAGATTATTTATTTATTAATTGTTATATGGTTATATTTATTTATAACCTTTTGTATTATTTATTTTTGTATTATTGTTGCAACTGTATGTTTGTATTTAATTTGGTTATACTTCCCGGATGACCTTTTTGGAAGCTTATGTGAATTAGTTTGTTGTTGCACCTGTGCAACATATTTCTATGTATGTATTCAACTTTACAATTCCCATAAAAATTATAGCACTCCATTGTAATCTTTATTTAGATGATTAATAAAATTCTACGGGCTTCCATCCCTATTTTACATTTGGTACGAGTGGTTAATTTGGACTTGTGAGCACACAAGGTGTGGAAACAGGGAGTAGAAGAGATAGAGGAGATTGGAGAACAATTTGTAGAAATTAAGAGCACATGCAGCCTCCTACAACTTCTCCGCCCCATCCTTACCTCCCCATGACCTCCTATTCATTCCGGGTGTTTGGAACGCAAATTTTTTTCACTTTGGTGTACCTCGCATCAGGCAAAATTTACTATAGGAATTGAAAATTAGAAAAAAATTCCCCAATAGGGGTTTTTCCTCTAAATCTAGAGGACTACTTAGAATTACAAATAATATTATTTTTTTGCCACATTTGGAAGCCTAGGTGTTTATGTGGAGCCAAGCAATGAGTTGTTTCTAATCTATAAAAGAGTACATGAGTTGAAATATTGTTGGTATAATACATACAAGAAAGGTTCATCAAGTAATTCTGGACCTCAACACCAACAATCTCACAAGGTACATATGAACTACAATCAAGGGCATAAAAGGGGAACTGGAAAATAAAACCCCATCAACAAGGAAATATTGTTGATCAAGAAGAACATTCAGATAATGAAGACTACTTGTACATTGCTCAATCAATTGAACCTTCCACATCATCTAGTGATGTTTGGTATGTTGATTTGGGAGCCACTCGACACATGACTAGCCATAGAGACTAGTTTACTTCAATAAGGGACATTCCTTTGAAACACCATGTCTCGTTAGGTGATGATTATTCATACACGGTTCAAGGATTGGAAACACTTCTCTACCCCTTGGTTCACGTAATGGCTTGTAGATTATCGGATGTACTTATATGTCCTTGGGCTAACTAAAAATCTACTTTTATTGATCAACTCTAGATCACAACTTGAAAATTGACTTTGATAGTCATTTCGACAAGAAAACATGTTTAATTCGAGACAAATCATGAGGCTCAAGACTATTTGTAAAATCCTCCATTGTGGGATGCATGTTCCGACTTGATTTTTTCCACAGAGATGATCGGACACTTGTGGCTAAGAAATCTACCTCTAGTAGTTGTGGCATCAAAGACTTGGTCATATTAGTTTCAATTATCTTGAGACACTTCACGGTGCAATATGGTACATGGTTTGCCATCTCTTGAAAGCATATAGATAAATTTCCTCACTTGTTTAGCGGGAAAACAACACGAGCTTCATTTAAGAAGAGTACTTTTCAAGCTCATGGTAAACATGATCTGGTTCATATTGATCTTTGTGGTCCAATGCAATCAGAGTCATTTTAGATATAATTACTTCATGCTTTGTGTTGATGACTATTCAAGAAAAATATAGATTTTTTTCTTGAAAGAAAAGTGAAGATTTTGAAACCTTCAAGAAGTTTAAAGTAGTTATTGAGAATGGCTGGTCATCACATAATAACTCTCCACTTAGATCAAGGGAGGAGTTCACTAGTAATGAGTTCAAAGACTACTACAATATCATGGGAATCATCAAAAATTCCTCCTCACACCACAATAGAATGGTGTTATTGAGAGAAGAAATCATACTATCATGGAAATTGTGCGATGCATGGTCGATGAATCGGACTAGCAAAGAAATTCTTGGAAGAAGCAAAGCCAAAGACAGGTTGTGTATTTGTTGAACAGAGTGCCCATAGTTTCTCTTGGTGAGTAACACCACATGAAGCATTGTCAAAGTTGAAACCATCTATTACACACCTTAGAGTATTCGGGTGTAAAGCAAGTATACACATACCCAAGCAAAAAAAAACAAATTGGATAATATTCACAAAAACTCATCTTCATTGGGTACAGTGAAGACACTCTTGGGTACAAATTGATGGATCTAAAGAAAAGGAAAGTCTACACCAGCAGAGATGTTGAGTTCTTTAAGAAGAAGGAAGAAAAGTATCCTCCTCCAGACTCACTTTGATGTAGATTCTTCACCGGTTGTAAAAATTGAAGTTGATCTTCTCATAAATGATGAAAGTGATGATGAGGATGATGGTGATGATATGATAAAACCATGGCCCATGGTAACAGTTTAGTGTATGCCTAAGTGGTGTACTAGCACGTTATGAGAGGAAAGAATGGATGATCCTTTGGATACATCCATCCCTGGACCACAGACACAAATTAAAACATAAGAAGAAGTTAAATTTTCTTTGATGAGTAGAGTTATTGAATCTTATGAGCCCTCTAAAATCTAGGAAGCCCTACAGTCACAATCTTGGAAAGATGTCATGGATGTTGAATACAACTCAGTGATGAAAAACAACACTTAATAGCTTGTCAATCTTCCACTAGGGAAGAAATCCATTAGATGCAGATGGATATTCAAAACAAAGTACAAAGTAGATGGGACAATAGAAAAGTATAAAGAGAGACTTGTAGAAATGGGTATGCACAAAAATAATTCATTTACTATAAGGAAACATTTTCTCCATAGCTAAGATCAAAATGATCGGGATGATCTTTTCTCTATCTGCATGATTTGGTTAGAAAGTCCATTAGATGGATGTAAAAAGTGTCTTTCTTAATGAAGATTTATAAGAAGAAGTCTATATAACTTAACCCGAGGATATGTTGTACCTAGTTAAGAAGAAAATGTATGCAGACTCGGGAAATATTTGTATGACCTCAAACAGGCACCTGGGCATGTTACATCAAAATTGATGAGCATACAGTACAACGTGGATTTGTTAGAAATCCATACGATCCCAATTTATACCTCAAAAAAGCAAGAGGGGGATATTGTGATTGTGATTGTCTATGTCGATGATCTAGTCATCACTAAAGTTTAGTGAGGATTATGTTGGTTATGGAGCTTGATAGTGATGGGGGTTGCAAGGGGAGCTTCACCCCCTTACGAGTCTGGGGATGACCCCGGCGGGGTTCCAGGGGGTGGGTGCCATGGCGGGGTTTGGGTCATTATTAATTTATGCATTGTGAAATACGGGACAGTTCATTATTAGATGACAGATCTAATAGGTGGTTTTCTATATTTCCCCAAAATTATAAAAACCTATATATCTTTAAAGGGTCATATGTATGAGGTGCATAGTATCGGTGATAGCATTGTGAGAGATATTTTTACGGATTGAAAAAAGGATTGGATGTTTCATTGGACGTAGCCCATTTTGGGTGAACCATGTTAAATCCATGTCTCTGTTTTATTGCATTCTTTTCTGTTTTACATTTTCTACATTATTTATTGCATGCTTGTTTATCTCAAAAATGGTATAATCCTAGCAGATTATCGATGTAACAAAGAAAGATCTTAATCGATCATTCGACATGATAGATCTCGGGTTAATAGACTATTGTCTTGGATTGGAAGTATGGAATAAATAGAATCAAATCTTTGTTTCTCAGATGAAATATACCAAGACAACACTCGAGAAATTCAGGATGATGTATTGCACACCGATTGCTACAGATATGGAGAACAAATTATAGTTATCTCATTCAAATCCATCTCCTATGGTAATGCCACTCCCTATCGGCGAGTTGATTGGGAGTCTCATTTACTTGACCTACACTAGACCAGATATCAACTTTGCAGTGAGCTATCTATCCAGGTTCATGCAGGAACCCAAAGTTTATCATTGGAAATAAGAAAAGTGCATCTTGAGATGTCTTAAAGGATTAGTGGATCTTGGTCTATAATGTCTGAAGAATGACAATTTCTTATTGTTAGCATATTAAGATTCGAGATCATGTAGGAAATATTGATGATAGAAAATCCACTTCGGGGTTTGTGTTCCTTATGTGATATGGACCAATATCATGGGGAAACAAGAAACAAAACTTTGTTTCTCTCTCTTCCATAGAAACCAAGTATCGTTCTACGGTGAAGCTGTATGTGAAGCGATATGGCTACATCGCATACTATAAGTACTTGGAATACGTAGGACAAGCCGACCACCTTGTATGTTGACAATGAAGGTGTTCTCAAAATTTTTGCAATCCAGTTTTTCATGAAAGAACAAAAAATAATAGTATTTGTGACTATACAAATACTTTTACAAATCGATAACAAGTTGAATCGATAATGAATTCAATTTGATTATTCAATCCAAAATTGACTATGCATTCATTTTTATATCATTGTGGATTATGGATTGTTAATTTTTTCACTTAATTGAGTTTCCCATTTAATTTCTTACTTAATAAAATTAATCAATTCCTTTTACTGATATTTATCTTATTAAAAGCTTAAAAAACTGAAAATAAAATCCATAATTTTTTATAACGAGTTCACCTAAAGGCTACGTCTCTGATTCACGTAATCGTGAATTGATCTATTTAATTCTAATGAAGTATATGTTATCACCTTTCATAATTACAAATAGATATTTATACGTATGTTTTTAGAGCTTAAACACAATTACATACTCCCATTTCCTATCAAATATCACCTATCACTTTAACTATGGCTCTATAAGTTCTCCAAAGTGTCGTTTCGTGAAATTGTGTCCGAAAATCACCTAAAACAAAAAAATATACAATACTTCATGGAAAAATAATAACATCAGTATGTTCATCTCTAAATTTTGAGCAACTTTGCTTTTACACTAAGTCTTAATTCATCCTTTAAGTTCCTCAAAATTATGATGCATGCAAATTTCCTATTCTATCCTCCTACAGTCTCAAACAAAATCTCTTTAAATATAAGCGAGATATTTTTATACTCAACTAACCACATGGATCAACACCAAGTTCTTCATTTTGTATCCCCAAGCTCATGGGGTAAATCCACACATCCACCTTACTTGTAGAGCACTTTGTATTTAACTATTATGGGATACCTATCCCACATTGGTCACGCATAAAAAGGTTGGGGTGTTTATCTTTGGTCATGCCATCCTAATGGATCCATGGTTATAGCCACTTCTTTGACTATTTTTCCATTATTTGTAAGGTTGGTGATGCAATGTTTAACCTCCCAAACATTGGGACAAGTTTTTGGGGTTGTTTAGAGCATGTATATAGGTGGCGGTACATGGTTGTTCAAACTACCGTGAGTTAGGTAGAGTCCTCGAGATGCCATGTTGTTTTCGGTGTATTATTTGATCTATTATTGGGGACGAGATGTTAATGTTGAGTTGATAGGTTTTCGGTCCAATCTTGGCTGAGTTAGAATTGGTTTGATTCGTTAATATATCCGGTCGGTGGTGAGTTGATCATCCCACCGATGCATTGCGAATCGAGTATTTGAGATGCTACGTAACTTGTAGATTTGTCCTTATAAAATGTAATATATAAACCTACATTACAAAATACCACATGAAAGGGATATAAAAAAATAGTGGAAATATAAGTAAATCCATTATAATGGTAATGTGAAGATTAGAGGCCAAGGCACCCTTTGTTAATAAAGTGTGTGAGCACTGTTTGAGGTGCCCACCAAAAATAGCAAGGGCCACCATTTAAAAATCATGTGTCGAAGACCAGAGTCTTAAAACAGTTGTTTTACTCTTTTACCCATTTTCTTCACTTCTACCATGTGTCACGTCTGGATTAGACGGTTTACCAAGTTTTTTCCTATTCTTTCCAAAATATGACATGTGATATTTGTCGCATATGAACTCCATTTTCCGAGTTACGCATATCGACGGAAAACTCTCTCGGATGCTCTAAAGTGATGAAATGGTTTGGGGATAATTAGGTAATATCTATACACATAAATATCCTTTGGATCACTCCTCCCCAATAAGACCATTTTGTCCTCAAAAGGGAAATTTGCCCAATGAAGCTGTTAATAGATCATTTACATAGCACAAATAGTAGAACCCGAGTTCATAGCATTGTGATATTTTCAAAAATTGTAATAAATTGAAAATACATTAATAGTAACATAACCCATGGCCAATATTGCAACTGATATGACAACTTAAAATTTCATACTCATTTGTTGTACTACGATCTGCACCACTATCAACTTTGAATATGTAACATGCATTCATAGTTTCTTAGTGCAAAAATTATACATACAATTTGTAATTATGTTTTAAAATCAAAAATATTTTAACCTAAGTAACAAACTTATAACTTGTAACTTGTATTCACAGTTTGTTAGTGCAAAAAAATTACATACTATTTGTAACTATGTTTGACATTTAAAAATATTTATGCCTAAGGAATAGAATTATAACATGTGCAAGCATCATGCATAGCTACAAAAAGTTTGAATAAATTTTACACACAACCGTTGCCTACATGAAAAAAATGTACATGTCATTTGTTAAAAATTAAGTTTTCCAAAACCATAATAAGAGAAATCAACCCAAGTTTGATAAAATTGTCACTGAATTTTCGTTTGTGTTACTTCACCAACACCAAAGAAAAATAAATATGGAAATTATCCTTTTTACAAATCAACAAGAATTTTCCAAAAGTTCTTTGTTAGTTTGCATGTATTTATCAATTACACTATGCAAACATAAAACTGAGGAATTGTCTACCCACCATTTTTATAACATTTTCCTATTTAGGTGGTTGATTGATTCAATATTTACTCGATTCACTACGGGGTCATATTTACAAATATTGGTTTTACATTTCTTTCCTTCTTAACAAATAAAAAAAAATTCAAGATGAAGCTACCAACACTTCTCAATTACATGACTTGTTTTCTTACCGTGATGACAAAATATTTGATACATTTTTTAGGATCCACATTTTTAGGAAACTTACCTAAACATCTTTTCTCTTAGCCAAGTTTAGGATTGTGGTCTCTCTCAATATTTTCCAATAAACATTTTTGTTTCCTAAATTTTGGCACACAATGGTTAAACATCCTAGACAATGTGCATGGATAGTTATACAATATTTTCTTCATATCATAGCCAAAATATTCAAATGTAGGAAGTGGGTCAATTTTTTTACCTTTTCCTGTATGTTTATAGTAAACAAGAGATGGAGGAATTTCAATACCTCTTCGTGGTGAATTATTACCAGATCCTTCTTCTAAGGATG
This sequence comes from Taxus wallichiana var. yunnanensis, assembly GCA_018340775.1. Taxonomy (NCBI): domain Eukaryota; kingdom Viridiplantae; phylum Streptophyta; class Pinopsida; order Cupressales; family Taxaceae; genus Taxus; species Taxus wallichiana. The sequence continues at coordinate 440,645,360 of CM031241.1, read as the reverse complement.
AATCACCAGATGCTAATGGGGAATCCTCTTTGGTGTTAGAATATTTTCTTCTTTCATCAGTTTTGGAGGCCTCTCTAATTTCCTATCTCTTTGCATTACCATACCCCAATCCTGTAAAATGAGGTCTTTCTTCAACCTGTATGGGGTTAGAGATGCCTTGATTATCCTTACCAAGACTAATTCCATTAAATCCCATCTTATTCAATAGTTTAGATAATATGCCTCTTGTGTGCTTTTCAAAATCACCTAACACATTACTGAATCCAACTTTTCTTAGGGAGAGGAATTATGTGGTGCGATACTTACTGATGCATTCTTATATCATAGTGGATGCATCTATACTAGAAGTAGGTATAACTTTCTTATTTTAAACACAATGTAACACCATTAAGAGCTCATTCTTGGATTCTATCTTTTTTTTTAATATGTCAATTTTCTCCTCAAGAGAAAATAGAAAACACCTCAAGAATGAATTATCTTCATGAATCTATTGATTGTATTCTTTAAGTTAATCAAACATTTCCTTTTTGACATCTTGATCATGGTTTCCTTCACACATGTACTTCCAAATTCTACACACTACGATGGAAAGATCAAGCCAAAAAATGAAAAACCACTGAAATCAAATTAAACCGAATCAAGTACGGATATAAAATAGCTCTAATACCAAAAATTGATCCAAAAATGGTATTTAACCCCACATTACCGGTTTTCAATTTTTTGATTCTTTAATTTATTTGATTTAAAAATTGATCAAAAATGCTTATTGTTTACTTTTGGGTGTTTTGAAACCCAGATTTTCCATATTTCCTATTTATGAACAATTAATCATTTTAATTTAACATTCCGTGGTCAAATGGAAATTTTACAATTCCTTTTACAAATATGATAACAAGTTGCATCTTATAATGCATGTAATTTGATTATTTAATCCGAAATTGACTATACATTTATTTGTGTCTTTTGGATTATGGATTATCAAATTTTCACTTAATCCAATTTCCCATTTAATTTATTTCTTAATCAAATTAATCAATACCGTTTAAACTAGTTTTTATCTAATCAAAATATTCAAAAAACTAGAAATAAAAGTCACAAAACTTGTTAACGAAGTTCACTCAAGGCTACGTCTATAGAATCACATAATCGTGAATTGATCTATTTAATGTCCAATGAATTACAATTTATCACCTTCGGTAATGATAAATATATCATTATACCTACCTTTTTAGATCATAAACAAAATTGCAGACTTTGATTTCTGCTAGATATTGCCTCTGACTTCAACTATGACTCTATAGGTTCTCTAAAGTGTCCTTTCATGAAATTGTGTTTGAAAATCACTTTAAAAAAATGAAATAATTCATGGAAAAATAAGAACATCACTTTGTTCGTCTCTAAATTTTGAGAAACTTTTATTTTTATACCAAGTCTCAATTCAGCCTCTAAGTGCCTCAAAATTGATGATATTTGCAAACTACCTATTTTGTCCTCTTACACACTCTCAAACAAAAAGAGCTTTAAATATAAGTGAGCTGTTATTTATACTCGTTGAGCCAAATGGATCAATAATGATATGTTCATTATGTTTCCTGAGGTCACACGGTCCATCCACACCTCCACCTTACTCACCGATCACTTTGCATTTTACTATTGTGGGAGGCTTATCCCACATTTGTCATGCATTAAAAGGTTGGGATGTTTATATTGGGCATGCTAGCCTAATGGATCCATGGATATGGCCACATATTTGAAATTTTTTCTACTTCCTATCATGTTTTTGATGCAATGTTTAACCACCCAAACATTGGGCCAAGCTGCTTTTGGGATTCGCTCGCCATGTGTATAGGTGTCGAGTACATTGTTATTTGAACTACCTAGGATTTGGGCTAAGACCTTAGGTTACATGTTGTTTTTGGAATATTTTTGAGTTGCTTTATTGGGGCCGAGATGTTAATGCCAAGTTGATAGGTGTTTGGTCGAATGTTGGCTTAGTTATCATTAGTTTGATTCGTTAATATAGTGGTCGGTTGGGAGTTTATCACCCTACCTAGCTGTAGTAAATTAAGGCCAATTTTCTTAATACAATGTAATATATAACCATAAATTATAAAATCCCACATGCAAGGGATATATAAAAATAGTGGCAAATATAAGAAAAAGTGAAGATCGAGAGGCTAATGCACCCCTTTGATAATAGAGTGTATTGAACTCCGGCTAAGGGCACCCAAGAAATAAAAACAGTTGGGCCCAACATTATAAAATCATGTGTCGAAGACCAGAGGATTAAAAAAATTACTTTTTACCCATTTTCTTCACTTTTTCCGGTGTCATGTTTGGATTAGATAGTTGACCAAGTTTGACCCTATTCTTGTCAAACTTTGACATGCGATATTTTTTACGTGTGAGCTCTGTTTTCTGAGTTCTATATATCGAGGGAAATCCCTCAAGAATCTCTGCAATCTTGAAATGGTTTAGGAAGATTTAGGGAAGATATACACATAGAAATATCCTCCATATCACTCCTCCCTAATAAGATCATTTTTCCTCAAAGGGGAAACTCACCCGGTGAACTATTAATAGATCCTCTACATAGCACAAATAGTAGAACCTAGTTTATAGCATGGTAAGATTTTAAATATTGTAATAAATAAAAAATCCATTAGTTGTAACATAACCCATGGCCAATCTGCAACCGATATGACAATGAAAATGTCATACTCATGGTTTAGGGAGATTTAGGGAAAATCCGCACACAAAAATTTCCTCTATATCAAATGATTTAAAAATGAATCGCTTACTTGTGTGAATACGTGAATAGAAGTCATTTTGAATATGTTAAAAGGGATATATAATGAGTATGCGGTTTTATGTCTTTTGAAAATGTTTTTTGTTTTCTGTAAGAATTGTGATTGTTGCAAAAAATGGTAATTGGTTTTAAATTTTTTTAAGAGGACTCTAACAAATTTAAAGGCCGTAGTTGGCCGATTAGGACTAGGGTAACACGAAATGATAAGAACCAAATCCTTTCCTTATAGTGGGTCTTATTGTTTTATCAAATCTATTTTTCCCTCCCGTGAAGATAAAAGAATAACTTATTATTTTATTTCCCGTGTCTTAAAATGGTAGGAGTGTCTGAAACTCTTGTTTGCTAGCAAATAGGGGGTCATTGTATAATCCACAATTTGATGTTTCTAAACTATTTTATTCTTAAAGTTCTATGGGTTGAAACTTCGATTTAAGTTGAACTACCTATAAAGGCATTTGGTCTTCTAAAATAAATTGTGAATTTCTACCATTATAATTCTCTTGTGTATGCATAAGTTGTATATAGATGATAAGTAAGGAGGACCTAACCCTTGGGAGTAATCACTTTTATTGTATATGACTAGAGATAAGAGCTATTATTATTATTATTAATTATACGATAAAATAGAATGATAGAAAAGTAAATAAACCATGAGGCTCGAGGTTATTGTCAACACCATTATAATAAGGATAGCAAATGATTTTTATTACTATGATAATATTAGAAATTATAATTTTCATGTCACAGGTTTATTGAGATGTGCATTTTGTTTATTCCTAAATCAAGAAAAGAGAGAATATATGACTTTGGCTACCTTAGGTGATTAAAAAACGGGTTTGATGAATGCATTAAGATAAAATTTTATGATCATTTAGCTCATAAGATAACATCCCGACTATAAGAACTGATCGTGTTGAAAATATAATTTCAGATTTGTAGGTTTATAAAGTATTACGAAATGCAAAATATTGGACTAAGAATCATTGAGATGATTTCCATTTTGTTTCCTATGAATGAATAAATGTATATGATTTAGTTTAAAAGTGAAAGGATCTTCCTTGCTAGTTGTAAATGAGGAATTTTACTTTAAAATGAGGTGTTAACCTCAATGCGATGATTATATAAGTTGTTTTTATCACATAATTCCTTGATTTTACAAAGTTTTCTAATGCCGTATTTTTGGTACATTATTAATGTATAAGTAAACACAAAATTTGATTATTATTTTGATTGATTATGTTATTACGATGACATTGTTATGATACATTTGTAAACTATTTATTATGACAACACATTTAATTAAGTACTAAAATATGTATCATAAGTGAACATTGATTAACCATATGTTTAATGACTAATTGTAAGGAACTTTGGGAACCTATTTCCATGATAATGTGAAAGAGATAGTCACAAAAATTGATATCTCGTTGATGTATTGTGATCATTAACAAATGACACATATTGTTGGCATGTTTCGCATAGATGTTTTCATTGATGCAAAACCTCATTAATGACAAATTTAATGATGGAGTAGGGCCATATGATGCTCAAATTGATGATGAGATGGAGATTTATGTATGGTCTTGGTGGCACATGATGATTATGTGAGTATGACTTATTCTAGCAATCCCATTCATGTGACTTAGCTAGTCTAGGTGATATTGCATGGTGATAGAATATTATTTATTAGTTGAGAATAATGTTAGCATGATGGAGAGAACATTTGGGGAGTTCTTGGGAACTCATATGAGTTGCAAGGTGTAGATATAGGTTTGTGACCATGATTCGGGTGTTTATTGGAGGAGGTAAGGATGTTAGGATGTATGAGATTAAGGTATGGATATATATGAGCTCATGGATGAATTTAGGTAGGTATAACATGATGTATAAAGTATTTTTTACCATTTTTAGTGCTTTCATGATGAGTTATAGTGTTCTTCTAAGCTAACCCTTACTTCTACAGTGTAAAACCCTAAGGGGTAGTTATGCAAGTCTTAGCGGCTGGAAATATTGAGAGGTAATCATGAAATTATTATGATTGGAGATATTATTAGGGTGTGGATATGTGTTGTGGGAAATATTTAAGGTTTCCATGATGGTAATTTTGCAATATATGTCAGTTTTGGTGAACAAGGGTCATGAACTAGTACATTTCTAGCTTGAATTGGAACTTCGATGCTCACCCTGAATTGTGTGATTTGAATGGGACCTTATGGATTTTAGGGATGTTTTTACATTTATTTTATAATGTTTCACAAAAATAATTAGGTCATTTTGTTTTCAAATTTTTATGATGGAATGTTAAGAAGGTAAATAACTATTTATTCATGTAAAACCCCATCTTGAAAGTGGGTTGTGATATTTTCTTCTGAAGTGGACATAATTTCATACTATTACATGAATTTTGATTGAAAAATGTATAGGACTCATTCATATTTATAGAAATATATGGTAGAGGTCATGGTGATGAGTGGACCCCACTTTAAAAGGTTAGTTTCGAAGATTTGTTTTTAGGACAAGGTTTTCCAAAGGATTTGCAAGATAAATTTCCATTGTGTGATTTTTGTGAGCTTTGTTTATGTCCAAATATTTTTCAATTCATGGTGAGTCAATTACATGGTCAAGTATGCTTCATTTAGGTTGATTGGTCAAATGGCGGTTTTGAGGCGGTGAAAAGTAATCTTCATTGAGCTGGGCATAACTAGAGATAAAGATGGCATTAAGAGGTGATTACGGTTGTGATGGAAAGATAATTAGGATATATTTCCAGTTATATAAGGTTTTATTCATGATGATGATATTTTATATGGTGTTCCGGTCAATTTGGGAGTAATAATATTTCTTACGATCTAGACAAAACTTCTTTTGCTAAATAATTGAGTTGGTTAGAGAATGAGATGGATTGGTTGATGTTTTCTATCACTTGGAACGTTAAGAGGGATAAATATTTCATGAAATGAATCCATTTTGAGTTCTTGAAAGTGTCTTTAAGGGTGCTAACTAGTTTTTTTAAAAGAAAAGTTTTGGGAAACATGATTTGGTGAAGACAAAAGTTGATGTAGTTTGAACCAGAGATTGTTTAAAAACTTATAAATTTCTTAAAAGTGTTATAAAGGTATGAGAATTTCCATAAATTTTTCCTATATTTTATTTTATTTTAATATATCTTGAGGCCCAAATTCAAAATCAAGGTCCTAAAGGGTGCTGGAAACAAGTGTTTTGAGAAGTATAAGAAGTAGTGGTCCCATTAAATGAAATAATCTGATTGGTTGATGAAACTTACGACCATGTATGATGTTTAAATGTTATTGTAAACATGTTTGATAAATTTTAATGCATGAATTTAAAAAAATTGGTGTTAGGATATTTTGTGCATTCCAATGCATGGGTTTTGGTGATTTTTAGTTCATGAATTAAGGGTTACTACTAGGGCAACCCATATGGGTCACTTGTAGCTATTATCAAAAGTATATGGGGTGTTTCTATGATGAAATTTTCATTTAAAAGGAGTGAATTTTTTTTTTTATTGAATTTGAAATAAGATGGAGCTTATCTGATCATAGTTTTTGGTACTTTTGTGAGCTAGTTGAGAGAGTGTAGTGAGTTTGCAAGAAGTTCGACCTAGGTGTGAGAGTTTTGTAGGTTTATGAGAATGAATAGATATCATATAAAGTGTGTTATAGGTATAGTAATATCAAAAACATGTGTGCAATATTTTAAAGACTTGTGAAGTGAAGAAAGAGCTAGATTGTGCAAGGTTGAAGACCTAAGATTCGATCAAGGATTTGAAGAAGTGTGAGCTGAATCATTGATCTCTATCAGTTGTAGCATAAATAATTCAAATATGAGAACATCATAAGGTTTTTGGATGGGTGTTTGATCATTTTTGGGGTTGTAGCCTCCTTGTAGATTTGGCACTTCACAAAATTATGGGTTAGTACTAATGTAGCCTAGAATTCATTGTAAATGACCCAGGCACATTGGCACATCACTCATCCTAAACCGAGTGCTCACACGAAGGATGTAAAGACACTAGGTCCCTCTTTATAATTTCTTGTATAGACTATTAAAATTATAGTGCATATATATATATATATATATATATATATATATATATATATATTCATAACCGATAGTAAACAATCCACGAGTGCCTAAACCGGATCTAAATATAGAGTATATGAAAGTAAGACTAAAAAATATTATAATAAGATTTACCACAAAAGAACCAGATTCAGCCATGTCCAACACCATTATCCAACCAATATGATCCATTGTATTAAATACTATAAAGCATAAATGCTTCATACATTTCAAAACTATCTTCACGATTCATGCACATGACATAACCAACAACAACATAACTCTATAACTAATTTGGGGTTCTCTAAATTGTGCACATCAATACATATATATAGGGGTGGGAATTTCCCTTCACCACCCATGCACTTTCTCAAAATAGGCTACATGTTAATAATAGCCATGCACCTTTACAAAGGATACAAAACATGCAAGTACTCTAACAATAGACTTCCTATAGTTAACTCCGAGTAGAAATCCTATTATTAGACTAAACTATGCATAGCGCTTGAACTGATGTTTGTTCCCAAAATAAACTTGTATGAGCTGCAAGTATTCATGCTTTTATGTTCTCAGCATGCTAACTCCAAAATATCCTTCATAATGAAAACAACTAAGTCCTGACCCTGAGTGCTTTAACCTTATTGTACGCCACGTGCTCTTCCCACGCCCTACATTTGTGTGCCATAAACTTAGGCTATTTTTGTCCACCAAAAATTACTCCACACTAGAATGGATTTCCACCCGGCAATGGGTAAACAACTTGTCACTCCAAAGAATATATGACAATAAATGAAAGAATAAATAATATGCTAGGTCTTCTTACTTCGTACCCTTTTCTTCTTCTAATAGAATGAATTATGGATATTCACATTGAATTTATCCCTCAAACTAATACCAATCTCGTAGTGTTGCATTTGTTTTATCGGGATATCCACAACTATGCCATATAATTCATCTAGATTCATGTTTTCACCCTCACTCTTCAAAATTCTAAGCATGTTGGCCATACCTGAGACCATCCCTTCCATGACATCCATATTTTTGGAAATGAGCTTCCTAATGCTCCTGATTCGATCCATGTATTGCTTTCTTGCAACATCTAACACATCATACTTTGTCTCTATTAAGGTAACTTGTTTCGCAACACCCAAGTGTTTCATCCTTTGCTTCTTGCAGAACTTCATTTTCCTCTATTTTTGTTCTTTCATGTATCATGTTATAGGCATTGAACACATGGCCAACACCGAATCTGAATTCTTCTTTTCATCCTTCAAGGCTTAAAAAATAGCCTCATAGCTAGATATTTTCCTTGCAATTGAAGCCTTGGCCCTTGATGCTTATTTTGTAACATACTTTGGTTTAAAGAGGTGGACTGGTTCATCATCTAGAAGAAAACAAACTATGGTACGCAAATAATGCGATTTAGACTAAAATTCCCTTGGTACCTTTTTCATAAATTCAAGCCTTCTCTACAAGATTTTATTGACTATCTACTCGGCCATCTTCTTGAAATTTTATGCCTCAGCCACTACCTTATCTCACTCCTAGGTGAGTCATTTTATTTCTATGTCCTTATCCTTTTTATCCTCTAGGAGTACTGTATAGTTGTCTCCTTATCAATATTTTGGCACACTACCTCTGTTGACACTTTAACCAATGCATTACTCACTTGTTCATCTGAGAAATGTGTGGGATTGATGGTCATATGGTGGGTATGTGGCTCCTTCCTCATTTTCTTCAAGATACAAACCTCCTCATAGACATCAAAATGAGGCTCATCCATGTGAGTCTTCATACTCTATGATAACTGCTTTCGAGTGCGCGTATTCACCATATCTGGGTCCATCAAATCCCTTCCATACAACTGTGTATTGGGTAGGGTACTCTAAAATTGGGCATGAATAATATTCATTTAGTCATCCATGTAGCCCAACTTCGAGTCCCTACTTTGCCTCTTCATCTCCATGTTGACCTGTATGCCCCCAATGTCCTCGTGAGTAGACGCACCTTCACCTTGTTATTCTCTAATTTTTGCATCTTGTTGCATACAAGTACTACCCACATTATAGTTCACTTGCTCTCCTTTCTCTCTTTCTTCAGGTGTGGGGTGTACTAGGACTTTTGTGTCTCCACTGGCGCTACTTTCCCCTTCACCTGAGTGTTTCTCATGGACACTCATAATTTAATCACCGGTCTCATAAACTACTTGTTCTCCAATATCCTCATCCTCTTGCATTTCAACACTAGGGGTGGCCTCTACTCTACGCTCTCCCATACTTCAAGTGGCCTCCTCATGCTACGCACTCTACCGAGGGAAATCCTCATCACTATCCTTTAACGGAACATAACTTCGCACTTTTTCCTCTCTTCTTCCTCATTCTTCATGGGAGTTAAGTGTGGTGATCTACTTACTGGATGTGAAGTCCATGTGTCGGTGTCTTTGTATGTGTGCCTTCTCGCATGACTCTCCTTATATGATCCAGTCAAAGCATTGTATTCTTGTTACTCCTTCTCGGGACATTCTCTAACCCCGTAGTCACTAGATATTCCCGAGTAGGGGTGCAGATACAACTTGTCTTGAGGTTCCCACTTTGCATACCCCTTCTTTGGAGGTCTAGAAGTGTCATATCCGTGCCCTTCACCACCTTGTCATCCTTGAACCTTGGCCTTAGATAGATGTACATATGTGTTGGTTAAATTTATCCTATGGCCAAACTCTCCGGTGTAATGTCCACATTTTTAGATTCCATTATTTCAACATAGGCCTCTTTACCTAGCCATACATAGGTCTTACGTAGAATGTGAACATCTGCATCTACTTTATCCGCATCAAACTAAATTTTTCACGCATTTTGGAATTTGTTCACATAATCTCTCGAAGTACCTTGCGAAGTAAAGGAAAATGGAAACATACACCATGGGATTTTCTCACCTAAATTCATGTGGAAGCACCCAAAGATGAAATGTTGGTAGAATGAAAATTCAGCTTCCCCATCTAGCACTTTTGGCATTTCACATGGAATGTGCCATTTCCCCTCAAACACCTAGCACATCCACGAACCATTTTTCTAGTCATTAATTATATGCATTAGAAACAGTTCCACACAGAGTATACTTTACAAATTTATTTGTTGGGGATTTTTTTTCCAAAGGAAACTCCTAGATGTCTTCCTTGGTTAGTTGGGTACACCAATTTCATTGAATATAATTAGCAAAAGGATGGTGCCCCAAATTACTTAGTCACCTTTACCTACCTATATGTGTGCCTCATTCACCAGGCTCTCCGCAATGTACCCATCAATATTGTAGTATGTATTTTTCACCATTTTGTGCACTATGTGCAACCAATGCATATTTACCTCATTCCACCACTCAGTGACACCCAAATTACTCTTTGTTAGGCATGCTACAACCTGTGTGGCCATGTTTGAAATTTTGGTCACTTTAAAGGGTCACCCTCTTCTTATACTAATGTATGATGGTTGTTGCATCGATTCCTCATCTTCTAATAAGTCATCATCTATCTCCGAGCTTGAGTTGAGAAACCTTGTCACCTTCCTAATCAGCTTGGCGGTGATCCACATTCTCCTGCTCATGAAGTAGAAAACATCATCGTGCACCCACGACAATCCATTGATACAATTTCTTGGGCTTCTAAAAATATGGTAATTCAAGGATCTGAATGACCCCCACGTTGTCGAATAACTTCTTCACAGAGGTGTCCAAAACCCTAGTGTTGTCTGTTAACCACCAGTTAGTTTTCCTATAGACTTTTGCTGCAATTTCCTTTAGGTACTTCGATTTCGGTGGTTAATGTAAAAACCCTACACTATGTGCTATTTTTGTCCCCCATGGCCACCCATCAATCACCTCTTCTAGGTATAAAATTTCAACCAACCATTATTTTTTTCGGTCATCAACCTCCTTTCTCACAAGCCTAGAGCCCTTTGTGGTGCCATTGTTCCTTTCAATCCCATAAGTGCAAATGAAACCCTAGCTGCTACAAACCCAAGTCATGCTTAAACCCCTTTGACACACACACACACACCACCACTTGAATCCTAATTTCATGCCTAGATTATTAAAAACATTCTTCGAATCTTGTTCAATTTACTCGATCCGTAGAGTACTCATCATCTTTAGCTCTTCTTCACACTTCTCAATTCTCTTCAAACTTGCAAGGTAACAAATGACATTTGCAAACACCAAATTTTATCACAAGTTTCAAAAATCCCCTTCCTTAATTTCTCCACCTACCACCGTATAAGGCATTAATTTCTCTTACGCACATTTTGTGCATCTTTGTCTCACACCCTATACCCCACACCTCAAAATTTTACGCCTAAGTCATAAATTTATAGTGCCCCAACTAATTATCGATCACAGATATCCTCTACCCACTCTTCCTTACACAAAAGTATTTATCCAATATGACCCAATATACATAGTATCCAATGTTCATGAGCATCCTTGCATTATCTTGAGTGCTCGCATTGCCTTACGCATGGTCTTAACTTTGAGAATTCCTCTTGAAGTTTTCATTAATTTTGAAATCCTATCCCTTTTATGGTCACCCATGAGTTTATTTCTTTTCTATACCAGACTAACCTTATTTATCCACCACAAACTAAGGGTATGTATGGTCGTCGCAAATGAAAATCCCTAAAGTAGTAATTATCTTCCGAGTGTGCAAGCACACTTATTACACAAAACACTAAACTAAATTGACTACATTAAGGGAAACCTAATCTAGCTGGTAATGTTGCCTAATTACAAACACCAAGAAGGATTATTTATAGTAGGGCTTCAATCTACTCTGTTGAAGTAAGCTCGGGAAAGTGTGTTCCATCAAGCACATCTAACTGGAAAGGGCTTGAGTCAAGTATATGAGTGATAACATACAATCCCAACCAATGCACCTTAAGCTTTCCTGGGTGGCACAAAAACTTTGAATCATATAGAAGTACCATCTACCCCACCTAAATCTTATTTTCCTTGATGTGTCTATCATGTCATGCCTTCTTCCTAGATTTTTCTTTCTTCTGACTCCATCGTGTTATGTCACACCTCTCACCCATCTGTATCAACTTGTCAAGTCTTTCTTCCAATTCTTGCTCATCACGAGAATTCCTATGTGCACAATATGAAAATAAGGTAGCATTAATTCCATGGAGAGAACTACTTCTACACCAAAAAAAACTCAAAGGGATTTTCCTTAGTCAACCATTTGTAGGTTTTTCTATATGCCCAAAGTACAAAAGACACTTTTTCATCCCAATCTTTCCTTCCAACATTACAAATTTTTTTCAAATTTTAGCTCAATATCTTGTTGAAAGTATCGGCGAGTGCCATTTACCTTTAGGTGATAGGGTGTTGTCTTATGGTTTGAAACTATGAATTCATCCAATAATATCCTAATACTCTCATTAAAGAAATGAGTACCCCTATCACTTGTCAAAATTAAATGACATAGATACTGCAAGAATATTTTCCCACAAGAACCTTGTTGTTGTAGCTGTTTCTACAATCCTTTGTAAGTTACGCTTCTCACTTCCTTGTAATATAATTTTTACAAGTGATAATGTAGCGTGATCCGATTCTATGCGCGGTGGGAAATAGGACCCAAAAAGTCAATTACCCACTTCTCAAAATATTATGTGCTAGTAATAGGCCTCAAAGAAATTTCATCTCTCTACCTGGTTTTCAAGGTGGTGAGATTGATCACATGCCTTACAATATTCTTTGTAATCATTGTACAAGGTCTCCCACCACAAACCAAGTAGTAGAATATTACACATAGTGACATCTCCTACATAGTGCCCACCTACAATACCATTATGAGCTTCCTCCATAATTCTCATTCACTCATTCTCTAGTACACACTTTGGTGTAAAAATTCATCCCGACCTAGTTTGTATAAGTTGTCACCGATGAACATGAAAGGTGTGGCATGAATGCAAGTTGTTTATTTTATAAGGCCTTTATTCCTTCGAGGGCCATACCTTTACGTAGAATGAGAGAAATATACTCTAAATCTAAGGGTGAGTGGTTTAACCTATACAACTATGCATCGACATTGTATCTTCAATACTTTGCGCATCCTCCCCTAATTGAATCCTTGATCCGGGACTGAATTACTCTTACCTAGCTTCACCACAACTATAAATTCAAACTCCTGGAATAATAGAACCCATCGACATATGTGCTCATGTGAAGCATGCTTATTTACAAGTATCTTAATTCCATGTGATCTATATAGAAAAAAAAAGGATTTTCCAGTAAGTATTGTCTAAACTTGTGCAACACGTAGATCATTGACAAAGCCTCACACTTTGTAGTTGTATAATTTTATTTTGCTAGAGTCAACTTTCTGCTAGCAAAATAAATAGGATGATATATAATACCTTCTCCATACTGAGCTAGAACTATTCCAATGGCCATGCTAGAGGCATCCACATGTATATGAAAAGGTATATTCCATGACGGAAACCACAAAATAGGCGTCGTAGTAAGCCTTTCCTTTAGTACTTCAAATGCATAGTGTTGCAGTTATCCCCAATAGAACTTTCCTTTACCTTTTAATAACTCATCTAGGGGCACGACAATCTTAGCATATCCTTTGATAAATTTTCTACAATACCCTTTGTAGCCCAAGAATCCACGCACATCACTCTGACTGGTAGGCTCCTCCAAGCCTAAGATGATTGCAACCTTAGCTAGATCTACTAACAAACCCTCCTTGTAGATAATATGTCCTAGCAGAGTCCCAAAGGGTGTAGAAAATACACACTTCTTAATATTTAAAGAGATGCTCAACTATCTGTATCTCTTAAACATCAAGCAAAAATTGTCACAATGATCCTTGACAAGTCCATACTCCATCCAATCATCCAAGTAAATCTACAAGAACTTGTGAATAAAATCTTAAAATGCTTAAACAACAATGGACGAAAATACCACAAGCCCATTCTATAATCCAAAGGGCATCACCGTGTATGCAAAACTTCCTCATTCAATGGTGAATGTTGTCTTCTCTTGATCCTCTTTAGTGATCCTTACTTGCGTTAGTGTAGGTTATTATTTATCATTTTATTTATTTATTAGGATAATTCTTACACTTGTATTAGCCCTACATTTTTTGGGTTAGCTTGCTTAGGTGTACTAGTTGTGTGGAGTTAGCTTACTATTCTTCTAGAGTTAACTTAACTACCAGTATCAGTTAGTGGGATTTCTTAACCAATGATTTAGGTAGTAGTTGCACTTCCATCCTCCTATATGTACATCTTTCTTATGGAATAATTCAAGTCATTGTATTGTAATGTATTGAGCATTATGGATTATGATGGATTTCTATATATGGTATTTTAGCTCTTCTATTTTGCAAATCTAATGTGGTATGCTATTATCATCTGAGATTGTGGCTTGGAACAATATTATTATTGTTCCTTTCATGGTATCAAAGTGATGGATGACATAGAAATCCATATGTAAGTTTTTATTTGCAAGCAAGGGTTTATTATTTTCATGTATTCATAAATTGTTTGCACTTTTACTAAAGCATGAATTTTTATGCAAAAAGGAGCATGCCGTTGGATTTATAAGCTACCAAAACTCTAGAATCGACTGTAAACTTGACCATGTTTTGAGACAGGTAAAATTTAGACGTAGATTTGTACCCTTTGGGTGCATTCTTTTATCCACTAGACACATATTTGTACCCTCTCGGTGCATTATTTTATCCATTGGATATAAGTGTGTACCTTCTATATGCATTATTTTACCCTCTAGATATTTTTGTTTTAGATGCATTATTTTATCCATTGGATATAAACATATGCCTTCTAGATGCATTCTTTTACCCTCTGGATATTTCTATTTTGGATGCGTTTTTATCCATTGGATCCGAGAATGTACCCTATGGGTGCATTCTTTTATCCATTGGATATAAACATGTACCCTACGGACATTTAGGTTTTGGGCGCATGATTTTATCAATTGGTCATAAGCTTGTATCATGTGGATGCACTCTTTTACCCTTTCGACATTTGGGTGTCATGTGTACCTTTTACAAAAACATCAACATTAAAATATTATTTTAATAACAAACCATCTAGAGCTCATAACTTTTTATCCGTATCTCGATTAAGGTGATCATTTTTTTAAATTGTATATTTTTTCAAGATCTATGCATCGGTGAAATTTTCATACACATATTTCAAATATAAAGTGTACTTTTACTCATTATAATATTTACATGTACTCATTTATAAATTGCCAAATTTGGGAGGGTGTTGTAATCACTGTGGGCCTGTAATTTGAGTTGAGCCCAACATCCTAAACTTTTGGGTGTTGCATTCTTGTATCTATGAGTGTATACATTTATATCTCTCTTATTTGTTGAGATATTTTGGATCTATATTTTTACACTTTTTTGCATGTTGATAGTCTCTCTCTTATGGGGAGATATTTTGTGAAGTCCAAGTATTAGTTTGTTAGTGTTTGAGTAGTTGATTTTGGAAACTCATACAGATTTGTGGTTTCCCTCTAACCATTCAGTAGTATGGGAGGTTGTAGTGTTGATACCAATTATTCAAGTTTTGTGTCCTTTCCTATTTACGTTTTGATACTACTTCTTGAGTTTCGTTTCCTTGCCTTGTTACCTTGGATTTTCTTGGATCGTGGTACTCCTATTTATTTGGATCTCATGTCCTTACCTTGTTTCCTTGATTATTTTTCTTGGATTGTGACATGCCTATTTCATGTGATTGATTTTGCTTCTTCATATTTTGTGTCCTTGCCTTGTTACCTTGGATTTTCTTTTATCGTTGCACTCCTATTTATTTTGATCTTGTGTCCTTTCCTTGTTTCCTTGGTTGTTCTTAGATCATGGAAAACTTATTTATAGCAGTTTATAGATTATGTTTGGTGTTTTTTTGCACTTTCGACATCACTCCATTGAAAGTGTCCTTCCATGAAGTTCTTCGAGTGAAGCCCAGTGTTAGTTGTTTTTGAGTTCTATGATCTAGCAATGGATTCAGACCATAGTGTGCACCAAAATTCTTTAGCATTGTATGATTTTTGGATCGAGATTCTTAGGATACCTTGCGGCGGTATTTTCTCTCTCTACTTTGTTATTAATGGTTTTGGGTACCTTGCGGTGTCTATTTTTCCCATTTTTATACGTGGGTACCTCATCAAGCCTTGTTGCCGGGACCCACCTTCTTTTCCACCCACCTAAGCTATGCTTACGGGAGGGTGTTAGTGTAGGTTATTATTTATCTTTTTATTTATTTATTAGGATAATTCTTAAACTTGTGTTAGCCCTACACGTTTTTGGTTAACTTTTTTAGGTGTACGAGTTGTGTGGAGTTAGCTTACTAGTTGTGTTGAGTTAGCTTCTAAGTTATGTGGATTTATTTTATTAGTCTTCGGACTTAACTTAACTACTAGTATCGGTTAGTGGGAGTTCTTCACCACTTATTTAGGTAGTAGTTGCACTTCCTCATCTTATATGTACAACTTTATTATTAAATAATTCAAGTCGTTTTATCGTAATGTCTTGAGCATTATGGATTATGATGGATTTCCATATATGGTATTGTAGCTCTTTTGTTTTGCAAATCTAATGTGGTGTGTTATTATCATATGAGATTGTGGCTTGGAACAATATTCTTATCGTTCCTTTGAAATTGATGATACCTAGAAAATCCATATGTGAAAGAGTAAGTCTCGCGCCTGTAATGCCTTCCAATATTTCTTAAATAAATGGTGTAGGGAAAGGATCAATAACACATGCAACATTCAGCTCTCTGTTGTCCAAAAAAATCTTGATTCTTCGACATTATTTATACTGATTACCATAAGGCTAACCCACTTTGATTCCTTTATGGGCTCAATGACGTTAGCATTCAACATCTTGTTGATTTCTTCTTTAAATTTTATGTACGAGTTAGGGTTTATCCTATAAGGTATCTATTAGTGCAAATCATTAGCACCCCTAAATGACCTTGAGATATGCTAGTGAGAATTGGGTCATTTAGTGTGATTGCACAACATGGAATCTTTTCCCAGGTGTGGGACTTGAAAAATGTGAAAAAACTCTCCAGTTGAAGGTTGGTTCCTCTACTCCTCGATTAGATGTATGCATGAAATTTGCGGAGGTTTAACTCAAAATTCTACTCTAATTCTCGCCGAGGAGACAAGGATAGAAAGAAAAGAAGATAAAACTAAATTGACAATGTGATACACCAAAGGAGTGGTGAACATATATTTCTGCAAATTAACACAAATTATAAAATGCAACACAAATCATGCACAAATTTCTAAAATTGTAATGAAGGATCAGGATAGAGCAAACAACACAAGAAAGGATTGAAAATTCATTCATGAGCTTGCATTGTCATTTCCATTTTTAAATACAGTGCATTACAATAGTAAGGAGGTAGAAAACATGTTGTAGTCCTAAAAAAGGTTTGATATTCCACAAATTCACTTGCCAAGGTGAAGGAGGGAGCCTACAGAACATAAAAACATCCAACCCTTTACAAATGAGCCAAATCTAGCTTTTAACAATGAAAACCCGAGTTCAGGAAGGAGAAACATAAGAAAATTGAAATGAATGATTCAACCACCGACCAAATCTATCAAAATAGCATGGGTACCCTTAAAAGTTCATTCCCAAGATTTTCGACCATGCTAGAGAAGAATGGAAGCCATACTACATTAAAAATGGTGGTTGAATGTCGGTTCTGCTCTTTTCCCCATGCCAAAGGCATTTTCTCTCACTAAACTCCACCAAAAAAATTGAATATTCCATCGTGTAAAGGACTTCAATAGCTTTCCAATGACACCAAAATCGAGAAAAAATGAGCTCTGGATCAAAAGATATGCCCCTATGAAGATTTAGGGCAAAACTGGGGCAAAAATCAGGTCAGCGGGCCGAAACCTAAAATTTTTCCCCTTTTTGAATTTGGAAAAAATCTGAAAAATATTCGCACCCCACTTTGCTCTGCTACCACATGGCACATTCCCATTGGTCCACGGGTTCAAATGGCCATTTTACACTTTTTTGAATTTTGGAAAAAATTCCAAAATTTCTCCGCACCCGTCGCTCGGGACACATGTCATCCTCCTATTTGTTGTGGGCATGCGCTCCAAATTTTTCCTTTGATGCCGCTGACCACTTTGGTAAAATTTCCAAATCCTCTCTACACCCCGACCTCCACCAAGAATAGGACACGTGTCACCACCTTATTCACTCGCGGGAATTTAACCAAAATTTCCATCTCCTCCTTTACGGGCCTATAGGCCAATTCTTTCCTTTGCACCTTTTTACTACTTTGGAAAAAAGCTAAAATTTACTTAACCCCTCTGACTCCTACCGGTTTCATGGACACATGGCACACTTTGATTTGGTGTGGATCTTAATCAACTTTCTTTCCTCTATGGGCCCGCTTGAGAAAATTTTTTTCCTGCACCTTTTTTGACCACTTTTTCAACTTACCCCTGCTAGTCCGATCCCTACCAATCCGATCCCTGCCATCACGTGGCACATTCTCATTCATCCACAGGTTCAAACCATTTCTTTTCCTTCTCCATGGCAGCTGCAGAAAAAAAAATTCTTGCGCGCTTGACCACTCCTTGTCGATTTCTCCAACTTACCTCCACTGACCCACCATTCCAATGCCATGTGGGATATTCCTATTGGTTGCAGACCTTCCCAGGGAAAATTTCCCTCAAAAACTTTTTCGAGCCATAACTTGCAAAATACAAGGAGTTAGAAGGAAAACTTTACCTTCTAGAAAGGTGAGAAAATTCTATATTTGATGAAACCATTTCCGGATAATTTTGAGTGCACGAAAAGTGTAAAAATTTGGTGAGGCACAAGGAAGGAAGGAATGAAAGAAAGTTAGTCAAAAATAAGCAAGGGGCTTATTTTAGATAACAATTTTGGTGACTCGGGGGGTCATCCGCTCACTGGATGAAGTGACCAGCTTCTGAAGCATTCCATTGGGTAATGGAATCATCAACTTAAATTCTTGGTACTCTCAACTCATTAGAAAATTTCTAAGAAGAAGATTGTGAGAGTATAACATCACTTGATACGGAGCATGTCCTATAAAGATGCATCCTTGCGACAACAAATCCTATGCCAAAGCACTTAGGGAAGTGTGAAACTAAGCTACAAAAATCAATGTGCACATGCACTTGGAGGAATGAAAATCTAAGCTAATATGTACAAGGTGAGGAGTTTCCCTTCTAGTATTAATGCTTTAGATGGATTCCATTAACTGGAATCTATAGTTCTTCACCATCCAATGTAGACAATTAGAAGGCATTTCTATTCTTACATTTTGTGACCATGTAGGGTCCACTCCAAATGGTGTCAAACTTTGAATGCCTTCTGGTTTTTCTCGATGCGTATCTCATTTCAACACTAAATCTCCAACTTGGAAGGTTCTAGCCTTACCATTCCTATCAAAGGTTCTCTTGATCAAGGCTTGGTCCTTCTCCATTGTTTATTTGTATGCTCTCTAATTTCTTGGAGTTCCATCAATTCTGCATATCTAACCTCCATGGGTTCAAACTCCAACAATTCTAATTGCTTCATGAGTTCCAACGTTGGCAACTCAAGTGACATAGGCAAGATTGCCTCTCTTCCATAAACAAGTCGAATAGAGAGTTACCGGTGTATCTCTTGGGAGTAACCCTATTAGCCCATAAGGCTGATTTAAGTTTAGTGTGCCAAGTCCTCTGATTTTCATCAAGAGTCCTCTTGATGATATTTAATAGGTTCTTGTTGGTAGACTCAGCTTGGCCATTACCTTGAGGGTAATAATTTGATGAAGTGCTCAGATAGATCCCATTCTTAATAGCCCATTAGTTACCTTTGATCCTATGAATGCCAATGCATTATCTAATATTATAGTGGCAGGTATACCAAATCTAGTTACTATCCCCTCATAGAAGTCTAGAATGCTAGATTCATTTGCCTCTTTGAGTGCCACCGCCTCAGTCCATTTGGTGAAGTAGTATGTTGCTATTAGAATCCACTTGTGTCCTTGGCTTGAGTTTGGGTTAATGACCCCAATGAAGTCCAAATCATATTACATGAATGACTGGTCAACTAAAATTGGGTGTAATGGAATGGCTATTAATCTTTCCTTGCCTGTGAAGAATGCACAATTTTTGCACCTCTTGATCCATGCATAACAATCGCTAAACACCTTAGGCCAATAATAGCCAACCTTCATAATCTTGAGGGCTGTCACTCTTGGAGAAAAATGACCCCCATCTGATCCATCATGAAACTCTTCTAACATTCTATTAATTTGATTTGTCCCAATGCATCTTAGCACCACTCCATTTATATCCTTTTTTAACAAAACACCATCAACAAGTGCATATGGAAGCCTGTAATATGAAGTATCTTCTCTTGGTTTTGTTCATCTCTGGAGGGCATAGTCTGTTTGTAAGAAGTACATTATGTCTTGGGTCTAGAAAGGAATGAGCATACCACCATCCTCTTCTTGAACACCTCTTTGTTCTTGGTTGTCTTGTAACAGCCAAAACAACATCCTTCCCATTGCTTGCTTCCATTGATTTTCTCAAGACCAGCTGCTCACACAATCCCTTTCCTCAGACCAGCTTGGGGACTTTGATCTCAATGTCATACTCCATGACATGAGTAATCCACCCTGCTTATTTTTCATTTAGGTCTTTGTTGAGGAGGAAGTCCTTAACTCCCATATGAGAAACCAACAGTTGAACCTTGTTGTTTGAAACTAGATGCTTAAATTTATTCAAGCTCCTAATCACTGTAAGAACATGCTTCTCAATGAAGGAATACCTCACCTCATAGTCCTCCAAGCTTTGGCTAAAGAAGGCAATTGGCTTCTCTGCATTTTCTTTGTTTTGTTGTACTAAAATTGTAGAAATTGTGTCATCACCACCAAATACATAAAGGATAAAATCTTTAGAGAAATCTAGGTTAATAAGAGTTGGAGCTTGTGAGATAGCCTCTTTGATTTCCTCAAAACTTGCCTTAGCTTCAGTTGTCCATTTGAAAGCCATACTTTTCTTCAACATCATAGTTATTGGCTTAACAAGGGCTGCAAAGTCTGGAACAAACCTTGAACAAAATTGATTCTTCCCAAGAAACTTTGAAGGGCCTTCTTGTGACTTGGCAATGGTAGTTCTTTTATTGCTTCAACCCTCTCTAGATCAATTAATCATCCCTCTTTGGAAACAATGTGGCCTAGGAGCTTTCCTTCATGAGCTAGGAAAATACATTTTTTGGGATTCAAGGATACCCCAAATCTTCTACATCTTTGGAACACTTGTCTCAAATGAAAGAGATGATCTGCTGCACTTTTAGATAATATAGTAATATCATCCAGGTATATCAGCACTATTTTGTTTATCAATCCCTTGAACGCCATATCAATTGCCCTCTGGAAGGTAGCTCCGGCGTTAGATAATCCAAATGGCATTTTCCAATATGCATAGATTCACCATTTGGTGGTGAAGGTTGTTTTGAACTGATCATCCTCCTTTACCATGATCTGATTATACCCTGAATAACCATCTAGCAATGAAAACCTCTCAGAGCCAACCACAACCTGTAAAATCTTCTCCATAGAAGGAAGTGGGTAATGATCCTTGAGGGATGCTCTATTCAAATCTCTAAAGTCTACACATAATCTGATTTCTCCACTCTTCTTTCTAAGCTGGAACTAAGTTTGCATATTTTCTTGAATGTTTGATGGAAAATATGATACTTACCTCTATTAACTTATTCAATTCCTTCTTCATGAGAGGTTCCATGTGTGCATTGACTAGTCTTTTTTTTGCACTGATGGGTTTAGCACTTGGATATAATTCAATTGTGTGTTAAGCTAGCTTGGGATTGAAACCCCTCAAGTATTCATAGCTCAAGAAAATATATTTGGGAACTCTTGGAAAAGTTGCATGAACTCATACCTTTCTTGCTTGGTTTTCACTTTACCAATTTGAAGTGATTTGCCTTCTCCCATTGAGATGGGCACCGAATCTTCTCCCTTAACTTGGATGTTTGCTTTCTCCTTCCTAAATTGATCATTAGGATTAAATATGGACTCCAAAGTGATAATTCCTTTTGGTAGTTTTTTGTTTCTCAGCTGTACCACTTGATCACCATACTATTGTTCTAACTTCTCCTAATTTTTGGTTGAGAACTCAGCTTCTTCTTGCAAGAAATTGACGATTTGTTGGTCATTTTCAAACACTTTCCAACTTACATTATTTTCTGGTACCGATGGCCTTACAATCACATGAATGTTTGGCTGCACTTTATCTTCCTTGATACTCTCCACAACATCAAAGGCTACTCCAGTGCTGCAAGCCTATCGCAGCGACTTGGTTTTATTTCCTAGGGATGGAGTTGATGCCAAAGCCTTCAAAATCCTCAATGAGGTCCCACACCCTATTCTTATAACTCTTGAGCAAGTCATTTTTGGAATCATGTTGTCCTTTAACTTGATTAACAATCAGCTCACTATCACTTTGAAGACTTGTAAGTTTTGATACGTCTCTTTCTTGATTAATGCAATCCTTGTATCAAAGCTTCATATTCAGCAATGTTGTTAGAACATGCAAACTGAAATCTAAAAGCTGAATAATACTTAATGTCTTGAGGTGAAACAAGCATAGCTCCCCCCTACACTTTGTCTACTTCTTGATCTATCAAAGAACAAATGCCATACCTCATTATCATCTTTATGGTCCGGATTGGTGATGCTAGGAATAGGATGATTTTCTTCATGGATGTAATAAACTCCTAGTTGATTCCTCTATTTTCTTGTAGGGATCGAAATCATGTACCTTGCTTACCCATTCATCAAGAGTCAAATCTAGGATGTTTCCAACTTTTGTGTCGGACTTCATTTGTGCTTGGATGATCCTCTTGATAAAATGTTGAACAATTGGCATTGATTAGGCTTGGAGTATGAGGTGAATGTGAAAGTTTGCAATAGGTTTGGACCTGATTGTGGCCTTAGTTCCATATATGGTCCCAAAAAAACATGTGTGACCAATCAGCAGATAAATAGCCTCCAATTCTAACTATGAAATCCCTTGACAAATATAGGGAGAAAAGTGGTGGTAAATCTATCACTGACACATCTTGCAAAATAGTGACATTAGGGCATGCATGCAAAGTGAGGCTCAAATATTTAATTACCCCACTTTGTTGTTACTATTGTCCCATCCAGTTGCACCACCCCTTTGGATATGACTTCATATTGGAGGCCTAGCTGATCAGTTATTTGTTTGGGCATCACAGAACTACTTTCCCTAGAATCAATCATACAATTGTGTACTAGTTTATCCCCAATGATCAATGAAACATAGAATGGATGGGGATTCAAAACTTTACCTTATTGTCCTCTAAGCTTCCCCTCGGGCTAAGCAAACATTTGTGAGTACCTTCTCTAGCATATGAGCTTGCGATTTGAAGTTGACCAATTCTTCATGGCAGCTTGTAGTAGATCCCTTTGGCCTAGGATGGATAGTGATTCCCACATGGATATATTCACATTTGTCTTCTTCATTTGTTCAATGATGTTAAATGGGGATGAAACATCTCTTTGCTGCCCCTTAGCTTGTACATTATTTTCTTGTACATGGGCTACAATAGCTGGCATTTGAGCTGGTCTAGAAGGTGGCTTGGGCTGTCCTTGCACATTTGGAACTACATTTTGCTTGCCAACACTTTGTGGAGTGATGGAAGGTTGTGGATCACCTGGAGCTAATGACTTCCCTTCACCAATATTCCTCTTCTTTGGCTGTGTGTTAGTTTGTGACATTATGAGAAATTGTTTGATTCATACCACACAAATCTTCACTGTTAGTTCACAAGTGTAGTCTCATTTGGAGTTGTATTTTGCTTTGAGATGTTCCTTGTTGTTGGTTTGTTTCTTGACTCACCTCACTCTCTATGCTAATTGATGTCACCATCAAAGCTTGGTTCAAAGCACCATTGAATCACTCGACTGGTTGTGAGGTTCATTACATGGGAAACACCAATCATAATCTTGAGCTATATTATTTTGCACTTGGTACTAAGGCTTTAGAGATAGATGCAACATTAGGGTTATAGGGAAAAAATGGTCTATTGGCAGGAGGCCTTACTTGATTTTGATTTGTAAGCTGGATTGGGTGGCCTATTAGGCTGATATGGTTTCTATTAGGTGAGTTTGAGGACTGATAACAAGGTTTAAAACTTTGGGTTTCTTGCCTCTTGAGTGTAACCAGCTCATCACCTAAATTTTGTAATTGTTTCATGACTTCTTGAAGTTCATTTGAGGCACTAGAGGATGAAGTAGAAGTTTCATTTGAACTCGATTTTTAGGAGTGGGGATAGGAGCTAAAGTAGGTGATTGACTAGTGCTTGGGTTTTCCAAGTTTGGATATAAGGGCATGGGAGGCCTACGAGCCGGTTTACCATCTTGGATCAAACAATTCTCAGCCCTAATGGAAATTCTATAAGATGTAGGTATATTTGCACCTCCCATGGATTGGATTAACATAGAAATATCATAATTTAAAGCTTTGAGATAGTATAAGAAAGCACCTTCGGTTGTTGGCCTTCTTCACCTTTGGAATTCTATCCCATGTCCTTTGAAATCTAAAATTGAAGTACATTAGCTGCTCATTGGGAGCTCTCTTGATAGTTATCTGTTGTTCCAATAGAGAAAAATTATCTCCCTTTTCTCCAAACTAGTCATGGAGAGCTATGCACTGTGATTCCAATTTTGGATAGAGCCTGTCCCAAGACTCCTAAACCATTACAAGGCTTTCCCTTTGAATGAAGATGCCAACAATTTGACAACAATTTACATCTCAACAATCTCATGGATTGCACAAACATTAGCAATGTCTTTGACATGATCACCAGGAGAGGTCTAATTTTCCCTAGTAAAGTATGGGATGTTATTCAATCTGCAAGCTGGGCTGGGCTTTGTGCATTGAGAGAAAGTGGGATGCTACCAGTGAAGTTGACATAAGGGTTGTGTTGTGCCATTCTGATTGGCCTGAGAACCCTTGTTGATTGGGTGAAAGGTCTACTAGGTGGAGGAGTTGATAGAGTTCTGTTTAGTGGAGATGGAGACCTTTGAATTCTTCTTCCCCTCTCTCTTCTTCCTGGGAATAACTGCACATACTTAGACAATCCCTCTTCTCTAGCCCTTGACCTTTTTTGTATCCTCCTCATGAATCTTTAGACTTGGACTACGAAACCAGTTGATTTTATCTCTTTGGAGTCACTAGATGTGCAAATCAAGGCTCTTTTTAAACAAGAAGTTTACAAAAATGCACATCAAATTTTTTGTAACGATGATGAAGACCTCTAAGTTCCCACTTTGAGCATGCCAAAATTGTTAGTGCAAATCAGTAGCACCCCCTAAATGACCTTCAGATCTGCAAGTGAGAATTGGGTCATTTAGTGTGATTGCACAACATGGAATCTTTTCCCCAAGTGTGGGACTTGAAAAAATGGGAAAAATCTCCAAATTGAAGGTTGGTTCCTCTACTCCTCTAATCATATGTATGCATGAAATTTGCAGAGGTTTAACTCAAAATTGTACTCTAATTCTGCTAAGAAGACAAGGATAGAAAGAAAATAAGATAAAACTAAAATGACAAGGTGATACACCAAAGGAGTGGTGAACATCTATTTCTATAGATTGACACAAATTATAAAAATGTAACAAAAATCATGCACAAATTGCTAAAATTGTAATGAAGGATCAGGATAGAGAAAACAACACAAGAAAGGATTGAAAATTCATTCACAGAGCTTGCATTGTCATTTCCATTTTTAAATACAGTGCATTACAATAGCAAGGAGGTAGAAAACATGTTGCAGTCCTACAAAAATGTTTGATATTCCACAAATTCACTTGCTAGGGTGAAGGAGGGAGCCAAAACATAAAAACATCCAATCCTTTACCAATGAGCCAAATTTGGCTTTTAATAATGAAAACCCAAGTTTAGGAAGGAGAAACATGGGAAAATTGAAATGAATGATTCAACCACCAACCAAATCCATCAAAATAGCATGGGTACCTTGAAAATTTCATTCCCCAAGATTTTTGACCATGCTAGCGAAGAATGGAAGTCACACTGCATTAAAAATGGTGGTTAAATGTCAGTTTTGCTCTTTTCCCCATGCCAAAGACGTTTTTCTCATTTATCTCTCACTAAAATCCACCAAAAAATAGAATTGAAGATTCCATCATGTAGAGGACTTCAATATCTTTCTGATGACACCAAAATTGAGAAAAACTGAGCTCTGGATTGAAAGATATGCCCCTTTGAAGATTTAGGGAAAAATTGGGGCAAAAATCAGGTCGGTGGGCCAAAACCTAAAATTTTTCCCCGTTTTTGAATTTGGAAAAAATTCCCAAAAACTCCACGCCCACCACTCCGCTACCATGTGGTGCCTTCCTATTGGTCCATGGGTTCAAATGGCCATTTTACACTTTTTGAATTTTGGAAAAAATTTCAAAATTTCTCGTGCCCCACCTCTCGGGACACGTATCCTCCTATTCGCCATGGGCACGCACTCCAAATTTTCCTTTAACACCGTTTACCACTTTGAAAAAATTTCCAAATCATCCCCATGCCCTCGACCTCTACCAATAACAGGACACATATCACCACCTTATTCACTCGTGGGGATTTAGCCAAAATTTCCATCTCCTCCTTGGCGGACCTGCAGGCCAATTCTTTCCTTTGTGCCTTTTTACTACTTTGGCAAAAAGCCAAAAATTACTCCACTCCTTCGACTCCCACTAGTTTCATGGACACGTGGCACACTTTGATTTGGTGCGGGCCTTAATCAAATTTCTTTCCTCTGTGGGCCCGGGAAATTTTTTTCCTTTGCACCTTGTTTGACCACTTTTCCAACTTACCCCCGGGTCCGATCCTGCCGATCTGATCCCTACCATCACGTGGCACATTCTCATTCATCTGCGGGTTCAAACCATTTCTTTTCCTTCTCCTTGACGGGCTTGTGGACAAAAAAATTTCTTTGTGCTCTGCCCACTCCTTGAAATTTCTCTAACTTACCTTCATTGACCTGCCATTCCACCACCACGTGGCACATTCCTATTAGTTGCGGACCTTCCAGGGAAAATTTCCCTCAAAAACTCCGCCGAGCCATAACTTGCAAAATATAAGGAGTTAGAAGGAAAAATTTACCTTTCTGGAAAGGTGAGAAAATTATCTATCTGATGAAACCATTTTTAGATAATTTTGAGTGCACTGAAAAAGTAAAGAAAATTGATCGAGGAACAAGGAAGGAAGGAAGGAAGGAATGAAAGAAAGTTATTCAAAAATAAGCAAGGGGCTTATTTTGGATAATAGTATCTTCACGATCGGGCACACACCTTCCTTTAACTTAATCTTAATCTCGCCCAAAGATTCATGCAATACTTTCAACTCATGATAGCCTTTAGGAAACAGGTCCTAGAAATCACGTAGTAACTCAATTGTCTTAGCCACTTCAGAATAAGACCATTAATCTCTAATGATGGCCTCCTTAGGTTCAGCATGTGTTCCAATGTTCACTTTCATTATCTTCATAGGCTCATGGTAAGTGTGTTCCTTCTCATTTGTAGTGTCTATGACCTTGTGCATACCCTCTAAATGATCTATGTCCAAATTTTCCACTTTCTCATCATCCATCATGTAGAACACATTTCCTTTTTCCTTCTCTAAGAAAGCAAGCTCAAGTAGTTATGCATTTATATATTTTACGTCTTCAAAATGAGCTACCAAGTTTGACTCACCAAATAACTCCTAAATGAGTTCTTCTACTTCTATATCTCCCATAGTCATGCACTTCATAACATGTAATGCCTCATTCACAAGAGGTTAAGTGTAAAAGTAGTCAAAATTCTAGATCATACCCATCATAAATTCTTTCAAATTTCTAGTCTCTCTATTCAACTCCACATAAACATACTAGGCACACTTAGCCTCACAAGGTGAAGTAGAGTTTGTGCACACACAACTAAGGTGGTAAAGATTCCTTCCCATCTGCAGAGTCTCTCCACAATGCTGAAAGTGTTGCTAAACATGATTGTTACCCGATATTCACGAGATCGAGTAGGTTCACTACTTACGAGAAACCTTCTTGACATAAAAATTCTCACTTATCTCCATTAAATGAGGTTATCCATATGAACCATCCACCACATGCTACTATCCCATGTAAGGTATAGACTAACATGTTCCTTCTTTCCACTTGATCCTTCCACTATACTTTCATTGCTCGTAGGAACACTTGAGGTTTCCCTCCGAGTGTCTTGAGATACCTAGTTGTTTCCTAACCGCCTAACACAATGTGACCTGATTACGCATGAAATTTTGCTTCTTACCTCATGCCCAACCATCTCATAAGTGTCATGTGCCCAATTTTCATAGGAAATACTTGTAGTATCATTGATGGACTATGCATCATCCCACTGGAGAATTCCTTCCTTAGATGGCTCAAGTACTTTTGGATCTCGAATGGTGTGCACATAAATTTTATTTAGATCTTCTTCACTTAAAGGATCAACATAAGGTTTGGATTTTCCATCTGTCGAAGGGATAATTAATCATTCCTCCTTTTTCTTGAAACTAATATATCCCTTATTGAAACATAGATCAACATTATTTACATAGCACCAAGGGTGCCCAAGTAGAGTTGGGAATTTATCCATACGTAAGTGCTAAAACTGAAAAATCCACATTGAACTTGACCCCCTATATAATAATTGATGCATCCTTCAAGACTTTAATTGGTGTGGCCTTAGTCTAATTTTCCATAAACAATACATTAGAAGATGGCTGCTATGATGGAGGTCTACCCATTTGAATCCATGCATCTAACATAAGAACATTCACTTTTGCACCTTTATTAATCAAAATATTACTCAAAAGACAAGCATCCACAACAACATTTAAAGTGATCTCCTTGTCATAATTGAATCTACGAGGAGAGATATTTACATGTAAAATTTTCCTTCCATTATCCATACCAGTAGCACAAAGTGTTTCCCTTCATGCTGACTCACGATAACATAATATTATTCTCCGATGTAGCATCTTATATATTTCATCGGATCTTCAACATCTAACTAGAGAGTTCCTTTAGACATTTTATTTCACCCTGTAGATTTCTAAGTACCTTCATGGTTTCTTGATAAACCTCCTTCTGATGTGTAGGGTCTGGATAATTTGCATGAAAAACCTCCTCCTTAGTAATGGTAGGATTATGTGGCAAAATTTCTTTAGTGTGCGTAGCCTCGGTGTGTGTAGTAATATTCACAAGTACCATCTCGGGATATGGTGCTAAATTTTGCATCCATTAGTCTTTCACGGCTCATTGTACTCTAACCATCCATGTGCCCTTGTTTTCCTATTTATGCTTCTATTTCACAACCTAACCTCACCACCTAAACCTTACAAATTATTTATTAATTACCTTATAATTAATAAATCCACATCACTCATACCTGCTTTACCTCATGTTGCCACCTCATCATGACCTAGTCTTAACCTAAACTAACCTAATTAAGACCTATAACTTGGTCGATTCCACACCTATGACTAATTACTCCTCATCCGCACCTAAAACCAACTTCATAATGACTTGACCAAGCCCGCTACCAATCCCTCGGAAGAAAAGGAGGAAAGCTGGCTATTTTGCAAAAATAGCCGCTTTGACTTGGCCGATCCGGTTCTACTCGACCGCCGTCGGTTGCGTAACCACCATCGGTTCCCGTAAATGACCACTTCGACCAAAAACAAGGATCGGATTTTCATTTGATCGGGAGAAGGAGAAATCATCGAGAGAATCCAGATTTTGCTTGGCGAGCGAGAGACAAGTGAAGAAAAGGAAGAGTTTGAGAGAAGGACATCAAGCCCAAGGCTGCTATTTGAATAACGAGCCCGGTAACACTCATCAGAGCATGAGGAAGGAAGCGCATCCAACTTGGGTCTGTCTTCATCATCACGAGTCTGAAACTTGCATCTACATCGGGGCAAGTAAGTAGTATGTTATATGTTTCTAAGCACCATTTTCTTGAGCTTTGTTGATTAATAGTAATCATAAGTTTATTCCTAGATCTACTACCAGCCACTACTGCATTTAACCTTCACCCACACACCCTGATATTGCCCAGAAGGCCATTTTACCACACTCTGAGTCTTCCCTATCCTCCCATCATTCCCCTCAGCCATCCCCCAATCTCAATAACCCCATAATCACCTTGCAACCAATCTCTACCCAGAAGCACCTAGATCGCTGACCCTACCGGTGTCGATTATCCTATACCGGCAGCGGTTCTCTAACAGTGGTCGGTTACTCGGTGACCGCCATCGGTCACTGTGACTTATACCCCAAAACCCTTTTGCTTGCCTATTGCCACCTAATGACCCCAAATCAGCTGGTTTATCCCTATAACTCAACCTAAGCGTATCGGCGACCCGAGTAAGAACAAACAACGTGGCGCTTTATTATTGATAGTTTAGTTTCTATTGCTTTTGTAACGAGATACCTAAATCATGATTTTGCAATAGCTTTCTATATTATCATTTGTGTTGAAATCATATTAAAAGGAAGCTGACCACCTTGAAAGGAAGTTTTTATATTTCTGGGCCTAAGGCGAGATCCCTCATTTGTTGTCTAATTAAAATCTTGTGGTCTTGTATTCTTACTTGCGGGTAGTCCTTCGAGACAAAAAGGAGTTCTTCGCATAGTCGATCGATCTTTCTCTCTACGGTGTGCGCACACCATCTCAACATTCAACAGGTATTCCTCCTAGCCCTAACCCTTATCTGTTTCTCGAAGGAATGATAGGATAGAAGCAAGTCTATTCTGCAGAGCCGAAACATTCCGTGCGAAACATTTTGGCACGCCCGGTGGGACCCATTTCGGGTTTCTGTTTCTCTTGCTTATTTTCATTTTAGGAAGCATACTTGCTGTTGCTGTTTTTGTTATATATTTAGTAAAGAATTTGTCTTGCTTTCCTAGTTTCGCATTAGTGAAAGTCATCTCATTTGCTTCATCGAATATCATTTTCGATTTGGGTTTAAAACACGTGCATTACATTCTTGCTTGCTGTTTTCGATTCTAGTGAACATAGACTAAGTAACAGGTCGTACACGTGGGGGTGATTTCCACGGTATTGACAGGAAATTAATCTTACTTTCACTTTGCACTGACACATGCCGAATCACTTCACAATTAACACAACACTCAAAACATCCCCCTTTTCCGCGGTATTCCTCGCCCGATTGAGAGTAACCTTATAAGCCAAAACAAACTTGACATTTCCCTAAGTCTTTTGTTTAGGATTGACATCATTCGCGTCTAAAGGCATAAGCCCACAATAATTAAAATTAACCCTAGGGTTAGTCTCTGGATTTGCGTGTGCATCTTGTTTGTTTTAGATTCTGTTTTTCTCTGTTATACTTTGTCTTACTGTGATTACCTTAGAACAATTTGATAAATATCTTGGCGTTGTTAACAATCAAATCAGCTGACTTCTTATATTTTCTTATACGAGTCTTATTACACCGACATCGGTTAAGCGGCCGACGTCGGCTATAGTCTAGCGACATCGGTTATGCTAGGCCGATATCGGTTCTTGTCTTTTCTAGTTCTGACAAACCGTGACCTACCAATTTCACCATCGAGTCATTTACTATTCTGACAGATTGAAACCCTACTGTGAACTCCTGTCCATGGTTGTTATCACTCGAAAGCAAGCCGCCGCCATGGTTTCACATGCTTGCTCTGTTCCTTTTCCTGAATCACCCCCTTCACATTCTGCGGGGAATCCTACGGACACCGGCGAGGTTCTAAAATTCTGTGGGAGATAAAGAATTTGCCAAATTTACGGATGCTAATCCTAGTCTTTGTCTGATACTATTTGTCTCATGCCCTTGACCGTACACCCGACGGTCAACTCCTTGTTGGCATGCCTATCAGTATAGCTGCTCATTTAGCCCCTTCTCCAACTGATAACTCTGCTTTGCCTTCGCATCCTTAGTCCGTCGTCTACCTCGGCGGCTTCGGGGGTCCATACGGCCTGATTGGCTTTCCTTTGGTTAATCTTGGGCCCAACATGTCATTACCACCATTTGCTCCTACCTCGTCTCTCTTGCTTGTTATTAGTTCATGACTTGCTCTCTGCCACCTATCCCATGAGCTTTCCTTCTCTCAAGCTCCGCCCACCTTTTCATTTCCACACACATATCTGGTAACCTCAACAACTTATATAGGACATCCCTATTCGGTTGCCTCAACACAGTCGTCCTCCATACCTTATCAACATTTAACCCCACCATTGTCTAGCGGTGGCCCTTGGCCCAATTTGCCTCCGTTTACCACAACCACACCATCATCTCATCCAACTACTGATTTAATTAAACAAATGATGGACAAAATGCAAAACCTGGAGGCTTCTGTTTCAGGAAGTCGTAGCGCCTTGACATACGAGCAAGTTTGTCGGGAGCCTATCCACCCTTCAGTCCCCCTTCATTCATATCCTCCTCAATGGGAATTACCAAAATTTACCCGTTTTAATGTAAGGAGGACCCTCAACAACACTTGCGATCATTTAGACATGCTCTTTGTCGATTGCTCACGACGTACACTTTACTTACTCGCACCTTTCCCATGTCCTTATCGGGACCCGCCTTAGAGTGGTACGGTGCTTTAACCTTGACACTCAATCTTCTCTTTTAACCGGTAGCCCAATCTTTCTTGGATCATTTCTCCATTAACATTGCCAAGAAAGTATCTATCACCGACCTCTATGCCATCCAATGATTTGAAGGCGAATCTATCGCAGATTTCGTTGGACGATGGCGGGGCCTTATCGACCAACTTACGTATGCCTTGCCTCAGACCGAACTTATCGAAGGCTTTACGCGGGCTGCGCTAAGCTACATCTCCTACCCTCCAAATTCAAACTTTCCGTACATTTGTGAGGCCTTTACTATGGCTCGAAAACTAGAGATTCGAGCCTTAGAGGAAGAGAAATTGCGGTTGCGTAACAAAAACCCCACTTCCAGAACCCAAGATTCCACCAACAAACCTAACACCACCAATCCTCACCCATCGATTGCTTGAAATCAAAGGGGCCGTGCCGCGGTGATGGTCAAATCCCAACCACCGTCTAATACCCGCCAAAAACCACTATAAGTATAAAGCGAGAACCCATCAACTACACTCCTTGGGAGAAACATATGGTGTGATATTGGAAAAATTGCTCAAAGCGAGGCCATTACCTTACCTCTGTTAAACCTCATTCGGGTTTGATTCCACTCGCGCCATACCTTCTTGGTACAAAGAAAATGACCACGTAACTTCCACGCGTGAAGGGACACGGTCATGAGAAGCTGCTGAGATGTTGAAAAACATAGTGCGAGGAAATGGTTGATGCGGGGATATAGCCCTCGATAATCCTAACGCCCCCTTGCTTGAAATTTGAAAATATTCAACAAACCATTCCCGAATCATTCTTCTAACGATGATAATCTAAACCAAGATATCTTAGCGAGGAGAGTGTTCATGAGATCCATGCAGTCTTCGATTCCCAGCCAAAGACCTCTATCGAACAAATTCTCAATCAAGCCTCTTCACTAATGCAGGAAACCGAACCCCCTTCCTCGCCATCAAGACAAACTGAAATCCTTGCCGTTCCTTTACCCATCAAGGAATTAGCTGCCCAGAGTTCCCTTCTCACAAATGAGCCTTCTTATACCACATCCTTGCAAGACTGTGAGCGGATGTTATCTAATTTATCTATTTCCCAAACGTCTCCTTCTACCATTCTTCTTTGTACAGAGGAAGGCTCGCCACTTCTTTTGTCATCCTTAGACGAGAAACCTCTTGAACCGACATCACCACATTCTTTAAACATGACAGATCCTCTCAAACACACCCTCCTACCTATTAGTCCTTCATCACCTAAATCTTTTCAGCAACCGGTTGACCTCTTAACGCCCATTGATACAGTGCCTCATATACCCCTTGTATCACACCCACAGTGGACCGGAATCACAACCCACCTTTCTTCCATACAAAAGTTCCTATTCACACGTGAGGACTGTCATTCCACAGAAGATAGACAGGTTCTATGGGAACGTTTGAGTATGCCATATTCTACTCAAATGCAAATGACCGATCCTGATGCCTCCACCATATACCCGAAGTGTTTACAGAAGCTTAAAATGCCCATGTTCTCATCTTCACCCCCCTCATCTCTACCAAATACCTTGTCCACTTCTATTAACTTAGCCAAATCTTCCCCTACGCTTGGGACCTCACCCATACCTAGTCTAACACACCCACCTAAGCGGCTTGATTTATCTAAAAATAAAGCCATCCATCCCATTAGGAGACAGACTCAATCTCCTCAACCTATGCCTCTATCACAACTAAAACCATCATCGTCACACCTACCTTCCATATTGGGACCCCATCCCTCTACCTTACATCAATATATCATACCTCCTGCGTTTTCTTTAAAGCGACCTCGCCCATACGCACCCATACATGAGAAATCGAGGGTATAGCAACACCGTCACCCCGCGTATCTGTCACCTATCAACCCTAAACAAATTCCATCATCAAAAGATTTGTTTTCGGTCACTCCTATTTCCCCGTGGTTGTTTTCTGATACCACATCATCTGTGGCCTCATCATCCAACATAGCTTCTACGTCAAAGAAACCACGGTTAGTTAAAACCCATTATCAAAACTCCTTGGCTAAACCACCCCCCATACAAACCAACCACACCACGTCATCACCAGAATCGACCCAGTCAATAGCCTCATTTTCCTCTGACTTTGACCCACTCAAAGGGTCTTACGCCAAAATCCTTGCTATGTTGGTGGAGAATGCGACCATTTCCCTACCCCCACTTAGACCTTATGATCCATCTAAACCTCGACCTATAGGTTACGATGAGTCTAAAATCTGCGCTTACCACCACACACCGGGACATGACGTAGAGGGATGCGAAAGCGTTGAAAACCATACTTCGTCATCACCTCTCTCGAGATAGAAAAGTTAAGAAAGACAACTTACGAAGAGAGAGACCTTTAGCTTGATTCCCTCTCTATACCACTGTCCCCGCCTCACCAAGAGATCTATCATTATTACAGCCCCACCTCTCGAAAACCATGACCTATCCCTACCATCTTCCTCCTCTCGTATTCACGAGATCAATATGATTAGTGTTGTTGCTTTACTAGGGCGAGAAAAACAATGGGAAAGAAAGAAAACACGCTGCGGCATCTCTTTCTCGTCCACCATCCCGATTGCACCACCACCTAAAGTGGTTATTCGCGGACCCACCTATCCATCTCTAATGGCATTGCCCATCGAACTATGATCAAAGCGGCTTCACCGATCACTGTAAAAATGACATTGTATGATCTCATTCGGACTTCGAATCTCATCGACAAGCTCTCGTTGAGATCCTTGAGGATAGAGGTTTTACCTAATGAAACCTTGCACTGTTACCTCTATTCTAACACCCGATCATGTTGCTTCGCTCACCAAACAATCTATCTCCCCTGACCACTTACGTCTCTGTCATGACAAGCCTCTTTGTCGGTTTCTCGAAGATGAAATTATCGACTTTGGTGCTGAAGATCCGACCACCTGCTCTTTTCATCTTAGCGTACGTTCGGGATATTCGGAGTGCGTCGTGTTATGATTGACGGGGGTATTAGCCTAAACATCATCTCTTCAAAAGCCTTCCAACAAATGAATATCCCTTCTAGTTGCATGTGTGCCCGACCCCATCATGTTGCGATCATTGATGATGCTATTACTTCTACTTTAGGCACCGTGATCCTTAACATTCGTGTAGGACCACGTACTTTACCCAAACTCTTCTATGTCCTTGAGGGAGAGTTCCAATACAATATGTTGTTAGGCCGCCCTTGGATCCGGGCTATGGGATGCGTTCCCTCCACCTTACATAGATGCATAAAATTTGAGTACAAGGGGAAGTCCTACACCGTAAAAGCTGATCCTCCCCCTTCAAAACTTGCGATATGTTGTATCACCCTAATGATGTGCTTGTACCGGTCAAGACACCCATTCATCACCCTTGACCATCCACTTCCGATGCACCTACACCTTGACTAATGAACCGCCGAATTCAAATATTACTTCCTTTCCCATGAGATAACATCCCAACCTCAGGCCCCTTAGTAGATGTTTTTCAACGCCTTACTTTGGGGAGTACCGCCTATATAATGCGTTAGTTCTTTCCATACCCCGGGAGTACGGACGATTACATGCACATCCCACCTACGGCCGTCGCGTGGGAGGTAATCTCTTACGGACCACCCCATTGCCGCACCAACCTAACGTATGGGGGTGTTGCGCATCCTCCATTACCCCTGAACCTCCTCTTGGTGTGGTTCCCTTCGATCCGATTTTCAATATTTGACAAATCGTCGTTTCGCCCTCACCTTCTTGACTCATTTGTGCTTGGAAAGGCTTTGGTTTTGGTCTTTCTGAACAAGGCCGACATACACTCATTCCAGTGACTGCACGCAAACACAATGATCGCGGTGGTCTCGGTTTTCTGAAACACCTACACAGGAGACACCTCGTGTCAGTTGTATCTGGAAGAAGGCGCGTCACCCCTACCAAACCATCATCACCCACTTTGCCATCATCACCCACGAGTCGATAGACCACTGAATCTATCCCTCCTAATTTTTTTTTTTTTTTTTTCATAAATGCTATCTTCATAGGTCCTCTCACTTATCAACGTGATAATGAGGATCCATCTTCTCTTCCCCTTCTGTATCCAGACATGATCGAAGAGGATTCACCTTCGATTAATGTTGTTGAGTGCGAGGATGCGACTCCATCCTCACTTACCTTGGGGCGGACGACTCCTATATTGGCGCGCCTTACCATCTGAAACTCAAACCATGTTGAATGAGTCGACTATAGAAATCAACATCCACATGGAGGAGGATCCTCACATTGTGAAGATCGGAAAATCCCTTAACACATCAGAACAAGCCGCCTTTACTACCTTTCTCCGTACCCATAACAAGCTTTCGCTTGGTCCTATCGCTGACATGCCAGGAATTGATCCTACCATTGCTGTCCATAACATCACCCTAAACCCCGATTCCAAACCAGTCAAACAAAAACTGAGAAAGATGCATCCACGCATCGCCCTCTTGGTCAAGAAAGAGCTTGCGACTTCTTTGTTTCCTTCATCTTGCCTATTGACTATCCTCAATGGATTTCTAACATCGTACTATCACTAAAGCGGACGGGGGACTTCGGATATGCGCGGTTTTTGAGACCTTAACCTCGCTTGCCCCGAGGATGACTTCCCCCTCCCAAGTATTGATCAACTTGTTGATCTCACTATGAGCCATGAAATGCTTTCTCTCATGGATGGTTTTTCGGGATATAATCAAATTTTGGTAGCCCCGGCCGATCAACATAAAACTGCTTTCATAACTCCTTGGGAACCTTACATTATCGTGTCATGCCATTTGGCCTTAAGAATCTTTGGTGCTACCTATCGGGCTATGACTTACATTTTCATGACATTATGCACACTATCCTTGAGGATTATGTCGATGATCTTCTTGGAAAATCTAAACATCGCGGTGAACATCTCGATGTTTTAACCATTATTTTTGATCACTGTTGCTGATATTGGTCGGCTTGACCAAAGAAATGTGTCTTTGGTGTTCTTTGAGGAAAACTTCTTGGCTTTATCGTCTCTTTGCGTGGCATTAAGGTCGATCCATCTAAAGTCAAAGCTATCCTAGAAATGCCCCCCCCAAAAACCTCAAACAATTGCGTAGTTTGCGGGGTAAACTTGATCCATCCGGCGTTTCATCTCCCGACTCTCGGATCGATGTCACCCTTTCCATCACCTTCTTAAAAAGAACATTGCCTTTGATGGGTGAAGAGTGTCACCAAGCCTTTGAAGCTCTCAAATCCTATCTCTTGCTGACCACCCGTGCTTATTCCACCTCGGGATGATCGTCCTTTCTACCTTTACCTTTACGCCCCATGACCATCTTTATAGGAGCTATGCTCGCACATCGGGACTCGGCACGTCGAGAACAAGCCGTTTATTATATAAGTCGTACTCTCGTGGATTACGAGACTAGGTATACACATGTAGAAAAATTGTGCCTAGCCCTATCATTCATAGCCACCAAACTCGACATTACCTCCTGAATCACAAAACTTTTGTCATCACCAACACGGACCCCATTCATTATATGTATGCCAAACCACATCTAAACCAACGCATCACCCGATGGCTTATGCTCCTCGCCGACCTCGACCTTGAGTTTGTACAACAGAAGTCAATCAAAGGACAAACTATTGCAGACCAACTTGCGGAGGCCCCTTTACAGGGAGCAATTCACCAATTTTAATTTCCTGATGAACTCATCACCACTCTTTCACTCAGGGAAGAGTCGTATCAAATGACCCTCTTCTTCGATGGATCTAAATGCCAGCGCGGCGGAGGAGCCGGCGTTGTTCTCATCCCTCTTGATGCTGAACCTATGCCTCTTTCATTCCGGCTTGATTTCCCCTGCACTAATAATACTGGCGGAATACGAGGCCCTTGTTTTGGGTCTCCAGGTTGCGTTACACTTAGGTGTCAAATCTATTAATATTTTTGGCGACTCTCAATTGGTAGTCAATCAAGTTATGGGCATCTACCAATGTAAGAATGAGGAACTTCAAAAGTACAAACATTACGTGGATTCACTTTTGACCTCATTTACTCGTTATTCTATCCAGACCATTCCCCGCTCCACTAACAAATTTGTGGATACTATGGCTTGCTTAGCCTCACAAATTCCAGCTTCATCAACTGACTCTGACATTTTCATCTTGGTCCAACAACTCTTTGCCCCATCTTATTCAGCCTTGGTTGTTTGTATGATAAATACTGTGTCTACTAATTCGCAGGATACCTGGTACCACCAATTTCACGACTACCTTACAACCTCTGTTCTCCCACCTGACCTTACTAGTAATGGCAAACGTGCTTTTCTTAAAAGTGTTTCTCGTTATGTTGTCATGGGGGGACTCCTCTATAAACGTGGCTTTGATGGCATCCTCCTTCGATGTCTAACCGGCGCGGAGGTCACCTATACCATCCAACAAGTCCACGATGGTATTTGTGGTGGACATTTTAGTGGCCTTGCCGTGGCTAAATGAATCCTTCGCCTAGGTTATTATTGGCCTACTCTTAATAACGACTACTACGAATATGTTAAGCGTTGTGTTATGTGTCAACAACATGCCAACCTTCAACATACTCCTAGCCATCCGCTACAGGTCGCACGAGATCTTTGGCCTTTCTCTGATGGGGTTTAGACCTTATTGGTGAGATTCACCCACCTTCTTCACAACGTCTCCATTGGATAATACAGATAACCGAATATTACACAAAATGGGTGGAGGCCATTCCACTCATTTCAATCAAAAAAAAAAAAATTGTCGAATTCGTTAACCATCACATTATCGTCGTTTTGGTATTCCTCATCGCTAATAACGAGATAATGGTAAATCTTTTAAAAATAAGTTGTTCAAGACCTTTGTGAAAACTTTGGTATTAAACTTAGTTTCTCATCGCCTTCTATCCATCCGAGAGCCAATGGTGAAGTGAATCTTCTAATAAAACCCTAACCAAAATCCTCATGAAAGTTGTCGATGAGTCAGGAAGAAAGCGGCATGATCACATTCCCTTTGCCCTTTGGGCTTATCGTACTAGCATTCGTACCTCCACTAATGCCACACCATTTTCTTTGGTATATGGTGCAGATTTTGTCTTGCCTCTCGAAGTACAAATACCCTCCCTCGAATATCTCTTGGGATATTCTCACCAACTATGATTTCCGCCAAGAGCGGTTAGCCCAATTAGAGCTTCTTGACGCGGCGTCGTCTTATGGCTCTTGATCACCTTCAAATCTACCAAAAACGCATCAAGCGTGCTTATGATAAACGACTTCATGAGCGTACTTTTAAGGTTGGTGATCTTGTCCTCAAAGAGAATCAACATGTAACCAAACTAGAAAAGAGTAAACGTGGAAAATTTGCTCCTAATTGGATTGGGCCTTACATTATCACTCACACTTATGGATCAGGCACTTATCGTTTAGCTTCGCAATGGTAAGCTTGAGCACAGCCCCTTAATGCCTTGCATCTTCGACCATTCTACTGTTGAAATTAGTGTTATATCACTTCTTATCTACCTTACGCTCGTCCCTTGAGCTCATTTACCACCGCATACACTTTGTTTCTTACATCTCAAAATCCAATCAAGCTCACATGGTTTGATTATCACCTCCCCTTAAAAGATGCCTTCCCCTTTTTAGTCTAGTCCATGACTTCAAAGTATCAAAATGACACATTCTTAATTACACACTTATGGGATTTTCTTGAGTCAAACTTCTTACAAAAAACTAGATGCTTCATGCCCAACGGACATCTAGACCTCTAACTTATACAATAGACTGCTCCCTTGAAGGACAGCTATATGCCAAACTATTGCTCTTATTATAAATAGACTGCTCCCCCGAAGGACAGCTATACATAAACACTGCATCTGCTACTATAAATAGACTGCTCCCTTGAAGGACAGCTATACACAGTTAGCCTTTATTAGAAGCTTCTCGCATTGATCAGCTTCGTGAAGACCTCAAGAACAACAAACTACATATCCCATGTAGACTTCCCGCATCGATCAGTCTATATCCAGGAAAAATAAAATAAAAGCAGTACTTCAAAGCACTTTTGAGTCATGGA
Organism: Taxus wallichiana var. yunnanensis; assembly: GCA_018340775.1. Lineage (NCBI taxonomy): Eukaryota > Viridiplantae > Streptophyta > Pinopsida > Cupressales > Taxaceae > Taxus > Taxus wallichiana. The sequence goes on along the minus strand of CM031241.1, from coordinate 440,604,593 downwards.
CTTGTCTATTTAGGTTTGGTTTTCTTTTGTCAGAATCATCATCTTATAATAAGTTCTCTGCACCCTCGCCCACATCAACCACCTCACCTCACCATTTGTCAAAACAACAAAACTCAAGGGACGTGACGTATATCCGATATATTGTGATTATACCACTCTTTTCACCTATCGACTTCTACTTTGTCTGCAAGAGTACCTAGGGATTCAAGCTCATCCTACATTAATATGTGGTTTGTTTAGCTCTTCTCAATTACGGGACACTCTTGCCTCTTTTTCTCGGCTCTAGGATTGTGTGTTGACCTTAATCAGGACACGATTCCCTACTACTTGGGTATGCTAACTTTCGCATCACCCATACCTACACCAACAACATTACCCTACCAACATCAAATTTTTACCAACCAACTGACATTGCCTAACCACAACCAACATCGCCTATATCCACCTTCGTTGACAACGCCTTGTTAACTTCATTTGTTGTGTATAAAGACCCAAGGCTGCAACCAACCTATTCGGCCCGACCCCGACCACGGCCACAACCAACCTATTCGGCCCGACCCAAGGCGCGACACCAACAACCAAAAACAACAACATAACCTGACAAAAAGGCGCAACCAACCTATTCGGCCCGACCTGGTCAGGCCGACCGCCGGCCAACCCAACCATTTGGCGACCCAAGGCCACAACCAACCTATTTGGCGACCTAAAGGCGCAACCAACCTATTTGGCCCGACCCAAGGCGCCGACCAACCTACCATTTGACCCGACCCGAGTCATTGCACGACCAACCTATTTGGCCCGACCCAGCCGACCAGGCCGCAACTGACCCAACAACTCGGCCCGACCCACGACCCTCACTCATCAATTAGCCCGACCCACGGCCGTACCATTTAACCTTTGCCCAACATCAACAACATACATTTTTATCCACCCGGTAGCCTTTTATTCAATCAAAGCCACACTGTTCGTGTTTTAGCATGATTAGGGTCCTTGACTTGATCGTCGACCAACTTTGCCTAAGACCTAGACCGTGACATTTATCTCAACCAAACCAACCATTTGAGTGCTTGCCGAACATGCCTAAACGTTCTGTACCTTACCGTTATATACCACTGGAGCTACTTCTATGCCTTGGATACGAGGATTATATCACCCTTGTTTGGATAAACTATCGACCTTTGCCTATGCATTGCTGGTTTGCTAGTCAAATCATGTACCACTGTCGCACTCTTTGCATTTCAACGTGCGTCGTCTGCTTCTTTGGACCTACCCCACCCTCTTACCGATTATCTCAACACCATTTACCCTTTATCAACCCTATGCCTGATTTCACGCTACCTCAATCGTGATAGATTTGAGGGGATTACCTATACCCTTAACGGGAGTAACCACTTCTTATTATTGTCCATGTAACTTTACAAAACAAACTACCACGACAATAAGGGGCTAATGTAGACACCAAATTTGTGTCTTATGACCCCTTGTGACTCGCATCACATTTCGCAACCTAACCTCACCACCTAAACCTTACACAATTATTTATTAATTACCTTATAATTAATAAATCCACATCACCACACCTGCCACCTCATGTCACCACCTCATCATGACCTAGTCTTAACCTAAACTAACCTAATTAAGACCTATAACTTGGTCGATTCCACACCTATGACTAATTACTCCTCATCGCACCTAAAACCAACTTCATAATGACTTGACCAAGCCCATTGCTACCAATCCCTCGGAAGAAAAGGAGGAAAGCTGGCTATTTTGCCAAAAATAGCCGCTTTGACGGACCGATACCTGTTCTACTCGGCCGCCGTCGGTTGCGTAACCGCCATCGGTTCCCAGTAAATGACCACTTCGACCAAAAACAAGGATCGGATTTTCATTTGATCGAGAGAAGGAGAAATCATCGAGAGAATCCAGTTTTTGCTTGGCGAAGCGAGAGACAAGTGAAGAAAGCAAGAAGAGATTGCGAGAGAAGGACATCAAGCCCAAGGCTGTATTTGAATAACGAGCCCGGTAACACTCATCCAGAGCATTAGAAGAGAAGCGCATCGACTTGGGTCTCTGTCTTCATCATCACGATCCTGAAACTTGCATCTACATCGGGGGCAAGTAAGTAGTATGTTATATGTTTCTAAGCACCATTTTCTTGAGCTTTGTTGATTAATAGTAATCATAAGTTTATTCCTAGATCTCTACCGCCACTACGCATTTAACCTTCACCCACACACCCTGATATTGCCCAGAAGGCCATTTTACCACACTCACGAGTCTTCCCTATCCTCCCATCATTCCCCTCAGCCATCCCCCAATCTCAATAACCCCACAATCACCTTACAACCAATCTCTACCCAGAAGCACTTAGATCACTGACCCTACCGGTGTCGATTATCCTATACCGGCAGCGGTTCTCTAACCGTGGTTGGTTACTCAGTGACCGCCATCGGTCATTGTGACTTATACCCCAAAACCCTTTTGCTCACCTATTGCCACCTAACAACCCCAAATTCAGCCTGGTTTATCCCTATAACTCAACTTGAATGTATCAACGACCAGTAACCAAACAAACAATGTGACGCTTTATTATTGATAGTTTAGTTTCTATTGCTTTGTAACGAGATACCTAAATCGTGATTTTGCAATAGCTTTCTATATTATCATTTGTGTTGAATCATATTAAAAGGGGAACTGACCACCTTCGAAAGGAAGTTTTTATATTTCCTGGGCCTAAGGCAGATCCCTCATTTATTGTCTAATTAAAATCTTGTGGTCTTGTATTCTTACTTGCAGGTAGTCCTTCTAAGACAAAAAGGAGTTCTTCGCAGTCGATCTGATCTTTCTCTACGGTACGTGCACACCATCTCAACATTCAACAGGTATTCCTCCTAGCCCTAACCCTTATCTGTTTCTCAAAGGAATGATAGGATAGAAGCAAGTCTATTACGCAGGCGAAACATTAAGTGTGAAAAGCAGTCAAGGAAGGAATATTCCATGCGATGGAAGGATCTAGAAAGACATCATTACAAAAGTGGAGAGCTCTAATCAGGAAAGATTCTCCATTAGAGGAAAACTTTAACACTTGGCAACTGATCTACTACTTCAGGAAGGCATGGTGGTGAGCATTAATCCTATTTATAGAGATGCTCGGGTAGAGGAACAGGTGGTGAAGGTGGATGGAGAAAAGGGACACCATAGGACATATCTTCTATACATCATAGAGAGGATAGAAGGAAGAAGCTCTGCAGGGATAATAAGAAGGTTCTAGGGATGGGGTTCTCATTAGAGGACTATAGAAGTATTGACATTATCTAGAGGGATGGGTCTATCAATTTTTGTAATAAGGATAGTTAGAGTCGATGCTTGAGTCTTATCTCCTTTGATACAATGGCTTGTTATGGCCTTGGTGAATGTAATGTGTCTCTTGATCTATATCAATATGAATATATGGTTTTGTTCTAAGTATATAATGGTCATGGGTGTAAACCAGAGGGCTATTTATTTATGTGATAGAATAGATCCGTTATTTGTATAATGTTTCTCTTATTATCTAAATGAGTATGTTAGTGTAAAAACTCATCCTATGCTTTGAGAATGAATTAATAATCTTTCACCATTATGCATCTAATTTTCTATCATTAAGCCATGTATTCTCTCAAAAATCACATAAAGGAGGGACTCGATGCCCACGTGTGCCTCGGTGAGCGCCCAGAGCCCGTTGGGTGATAGGTCGATGCGTATGTGATTAGAAGGTTATTCTATGGGCATAAAAATGACTACATCTTGGTTCCGTTATCGGGACCTCTTTTCAAAGTTGTTGTGAGAAATGATATACATCTTGGTTCCTTTGATGTGTGATGACAGAGATCTTGACCTTGGAAAGTGTTGAAGCATGTTTTAAGAGCACAAAGGATGATTTTTCTCAAATATTTAGTATTGGACCTGATTTTGATGCACGTAGATGGGTAGAAGAACACCTATATCATGAGTTGTATGAGACCTTATTTTGTTGTTTTCTAGTAGAATTGTATGAATGGCTCTCAGCATATGCATCTAGATTAAGTGGTACTATAGATCACACGTGTGGACCCAAGATGATTACCAGAGGTTGTAGGATGCAGATCTGAATTGGACATGTGTTGTTGATCATTGGTGGAAAAGAGTGTTGACTAGTTATACTATGGAATATGCCATTATATGTATTCGTGTCAGAGGTTATTGAGTTTGAGTTCCTACAGGAACCTAAAGGATCATTTTTGTAAGCTATCTTGTTGGTTATGAAGATCTTGATCATTACACTAAGTTTGGATGCATTACCTATGGTCGGCTAAGCTTCTCTGAGCGTTGGGTGAGGAAGCTAGGGCGAAGGAAGATGGCCAAAATTATGGTGGAAAAGGAGAGGGCAGAGAGACGACTCAAGTATAGTGAAGCATGTGAAATGTATTTAGCTAGAAAATGTGAGGTTCTAGGAGTGATGGATCTATGGAGGTAGATGTTATAGGAACAAATTGAGGTCCACACAGAGGGCATGGAACCTTAGTAGTCTGTGATACCCTATCTTGGTAAGAATGGGAGAGAAACCCCTTCATATTTTGATGAGATTTTGTCATGTGGAGAAAGGATATCCATTAGCACGCATCTAAACCCACCTGGTGACCGACCCTTGACGCTTATTTTTCCAAATCAATAAACAAGTATTGTTAACCTAGTTGGTATTAGTGGAAGTGACCGATCTACACCTAGGAGGTATAACTTCTTGTTTGGGACATCTATGGCCACACAAACAATTCTTGTGTTTAGAGGGATTTTTAGGAAAAGTGCAAGTACATAGATTTTGGGTATCACGTTTGCAAGTTGTGCATGATACACTTCTAGTAGAGGAATAATATCACAAATTACCGGTGTGCAGTTTAGTGGGACATTGGGAATGCTAAGTGCGACCACTTCAGGCCATTACCAGCTACATGAGGAGGACTTGGTGGATCTGGAGGTGGATCTGGTGGATCAAGAGGCATAGTACCTAGTGGATCCCGTGGATGCGGTGGTAGGGGAAACACTAGAGAAAATCAAATTTCTAGATCTGGTGGGAAAGGGTCTCGGCCACCACCTCTGCAAGTATTTTTGAGATGTCTCTACATCTACCAAATTACAAGGGTGTTGAGGATGCTACAGAGTATGTGCACAAGTGTGAATTAGTATGGCATGTGAAGGGGATCACTACCCTAGAGTGAAAGGAAAGTCAATTTGCAACAATGCTACAAGGGCGCATGCATAGTTGGTATCGGAAGTATGACCCCCATTAAATGGTGGTAGATTACACCGCATTACAGAATGCCTTCTTTGCTGAATTCCATATCCTTGAATATGAGCAGAAGAGCATTAGAGATTTGAAAGAGATCCAGTAAGGAATGGCAGAGAGTGTGCGGGAGTAGGCGCGTGTTTCAAAACTCTCGTTTCAAAGATATCTTATGATATCCATCCTTCTCAGCATGCTCAATGGTTTGTTGGCGGATTGATAACACCATTTAGAAGAGCACTTTCGCACAAGACATTCATAGACCCACATGAGGCCTTGGAATCCTCCTGCTTCTTTGAGGCTATAAAAGCGTAGATATCAGTGTTAGTCCCTTCCTAGAGGCTTAGATTGTTGTAATGGCTAAGAAGTTGCGAGAAGATATTTGCGAATGTGGCATAATGAGACTCGTAGTGGTTTGTGGTGCACGGGTTGTGAGATAGAGGGCATGTAAAAGATAATTGCCCCTAGAAATCGGTACACTCCATGGTAGTAGAATATGAAATTTTCCATGGGGATCATGATGTAAGTAGGTGTCCTCTACTACAATGCGTAATCCATAAGAATGTGTCTTGCTATTTCAAGATCTATACCTCTACGACCCATGACACCAAATATTGTAGGCTAATTGACTAGATACATGATGCCATTGATCTCAATATGCGTAAGACTAGCCTTATAAGTAGTTCCGAGGATGAGGATCACCTCTATGAAGGGCGTGCTAATGGAGAAGCACATGGATGAGTTTTCCACAAAGGATTTTGTGGTCATAGCAATCATGGAGGAAGAAGTGAGTTCCCATGAGGAACTGTTATAACTGTGGGTCTACTAGAGCATTACAAGTGTGAGTGTCATGATATGTTGCAATGCTTGTGGTGCGTAAAGAAACATAAGTATGAGAAGTGCCCTGAGATGTTTGAGCACATGAGCTAGAAGCACCAGAAAGACAAGGGCCTTTGGGATGGTGATTATAAAGAAGGTGACTCACGAGTGGATGCCAAGAGTGGTGCATGAGTAATGATTAGAACCTATACTTGTGATGACGCGAGTAGAGGCCGCATGTGATAAGGAGATACCAATACAAAGAACACTAGTTACAAGAGAAGAAGTGGTACATGGAAAGTACTTGGACCCTTCTCATCAAAAAGAGTTGTATCAAGAGACTATGGATGTGATTCAGAGTCTGAGGAGAGATCTAGTGTCTGAAGGAGCAATCAAGGTAGTTAGAACAAAGGAATAATGTTGAGGCTTCAGAAGGAACTAGATGATGTCATGGAAGTATGTAAAATGTTGAGGAAAGAGAATATTATTCCCTTACTAGGAGAATGGTTACGAGAGAAGGTATCATGAATTGGATTGGAGTACGAGAGGTAGGTTATGCATGCTAACCTTCCTCCTCACAGCCTTGACTATGACAAGGAGACCACTTTAAATGTCATTACGGATGGTTGGATCTTTGATAAATATTTTGATTGACATAGGTGCGAGAGGTCAATGTTTGTAGTCATTTTCTCACCCCACGGACAAGGGAACCTCATGCATGCCATCCTATCACCCAGCGGGCGGGTGCTCACTCAAGGCATGCGAGAGGGAGCTGAGTCTCTCTTTTATGTGATTTTATTGGAAGGCATACTTCATGATTATGATTTAGTGATTTAACGAGACATGAAGAAGCTATAGAGCTCGGGACGACTTCTATATCCCTTCGATCATACAAATAACAAAGTTCGCATGCGAAATTAATAGAACTAGGAAGTTGTAAATCCACAATAAGACTTAACATTCAAGTAAGGTTCATGATTATACAAGATCAAAATCATAGTGGAAACATGCAGATAATACAGGAAGGAGATCTTAATATAAACATAGTGGTAACCTTATCATATTCATTCATAGTATTACTCCAAAACATCATAGAGTGGTAGACCATAGTCATACACCATATCTGGATCTATACATGTATGCTCACAAAATAAAATTTGCATTCCCCATTTCCCCATTACATCCTTCCTAGAATCATCTACCCATTTTATCCCATAGTTCTCGCAATAATTCTATAGAGCTCCACTACCTCACTTGTGTCTCTGTTCTTTGCAAGGGCACATTTATAAATAGGCATCGAGCTCTAACAAACACCTCTGCTGACCTCGAGATCCGGCCCCAAGTGTCAAGGTGTGGGTCTCCCTAGGCACATGCCTTTCCATGTCATGATTAGATTTTTGGATCTTCCTATCACAAAGTATATTCCTTCCAGGAAATCCTGTCGCCATGCTAGAACCTTATCCAAACGGAACACGTTCTTCATGTGTTCTATCCAAAAGGCCGAAAATGGCTAAGTCCCAAATTTTTCTTCGCATGTGCATGGCATTGGTTCTCCAAGAACCCTTTTTGAATTCTACCTTACGTGCCTTCACTTATGCACTTTCCCGGTGCACGCTTACACACCTTTAAGATTTGGTGGCTACATTAGGGTCCCAACAATGTTCTCACTCTAGATGCATGGCATCGAGATGGGAAGGCCCACATTACAGTCATCTTAATATGTGTTGTATATGGAAAACCAAAATAAAGGTAATGCCCATTGGAGTCTTGAAGGATGCGGTTATCACTATTCAAGGGCCAAGTTCTTTGGAGACTTCTAAGTCTTGGCACTAGATGAGGTAGAAAACATTCTAGCACTACTTGGGTGCCCTCTGTGTTATTCAAGAATAATGTTGACTGTGGTTTAACAAGGGGTATATAATTTTTAGAACAATGAATAACGATTCATCATCCCCTTTGATGGATGGGAAATCAGAACCCTATATTGATCCCTTTGGAGAAGAATTCCTTGAAAGAATCTACATGCGCTCTATTAGAGACCTTGAGATGATTAATCCTATAGAAATAGTTATCCATTTTGAAGATGCGCAGTCGATGAGTGATACAACCAATTAGGCATGTGACAATTGGGCACACAAGACTTATGAATTAATTGGGTGATAGTTGAGAGGATTTGTAACAAGGGCAACAAAGGCATGCTTGGTCAAACACCCAAGAGAAAAGAAGTTGCCAAGTTACTTTGGAGGAGCTAACCATAATGATTTCTTGTGAGAAATGGAGGCTCGAGTGGGAAAGTGAGAAAAATAGAAAAGGGATGCTTAAAAATGGTGTGAGGTGAGGGTCACATTCTCTGTTAGGTTCTCTAAGAACAATGTGCCTTTGTCCTACAAGATTACCATGGTAAAGAACCTGCCTCGTTTCATATCCAAGCTTCGAGAAGGCCTTAATGGAAGGCGTAGAAGACTTACCACCTTCATTATGGGTGAATAAGTTATATTCCACCTTATAAGGCTATGCACCCACATAATATATTCACTCGAGAGATGTGCCATCGAGACGGGGGAATTGGCAAGAGTTGGACGGTGATCTCATTCAAGCTTTTGAGTATCGCAAGTACAAAGCCGTCGATAGATAAGGCATTGTAAGGGGCCACAAGCATTCTTGTGGGAGGTAGCGCTATGGTAGAAGATAAGATGTGACATTCCCATTTTAAATAAGGGAAATTTTGTTTTTGAATAATGTTCTTTGTTATAAATAATCATAATGTAGAACACACATTCCAAGCCAATCAATCTCATAATAGAAAACCATATGTAGCTATAAATGACATGGTGGAACACCGATATCTCATTTCATGACTCGATATCATACTAATCTCTCATGTTAACTAAAGGATTTTTATACTAAGTATACTTGGTTCCCTTAACCTTTTCAGGGTATTAAGTGTTATGTTTAAGAGGCCTATATGAATATACATTACCAATATTCATACGAATTTCCACTTCTTAAACTAGGTTACATAGGACAACGCAACTAGCATGACTTGTGATAATTTGGCCAAATATTTTAAACATATTGTTCATGTTTATCTTCCTAGAGGGCTTACTCATCAAACAGAATCCATCCTTCACCCTACTTCATCTGTTATCTAAAATGGTCTTCACTAACTCCTGTCGATCCACTTGCTCAAGGTTTAACCCTAACAAAGGTTAGCAACATAGTATAGTGTGGAGAACTACTCTCAGTGACTAAGGGTACATAGAAATATCCAACCAACCTAATTCAATTGTGTATGTCTATTTATCCTAAGTCATCGTGAGTTGACCTTGACGCTAGATCATACCCCTAACTCTACCTAGGTCGAACTATGACCAAATCAGAATTTATGTAGATCTAGATGATTATAATCGAGGGGTGTTGCAACATGTAAAATGTAACACAGTATCCTCATGAAGACCCAAGTATTCACAAATGTACTATATTGTAGTTGGCGTGTGTCAACATTCGACTAAGTTCTGCTCATCTGGATGAACATACCTTAGAAATAAGTTAATGACTTATTAAATTTTCCTTATTAAGGGTTAATTGCAATAGCCCTACTGAACAACTAGGTTCATTAACCATTAGGGTTACAAGTAAAAATTGTAATTGGAGTTGGTATGCTAGATACATCTTCCTCCTAACCATTTCATAATTTGTTTTTAATCCATTAACATTCTAATTTATGTTTCACATAACAGATTCAACATACATAATAGTGTTGTTATTTACTCACCTACTCAAGCCTTAGCTTACATAAGTTCAGATCAAGTTCTTTTTATATTAGACTTCAATGGAATGAAGTCTAATCCCTTTTAATTTCCTTTCTCTACATTCCTATTCTAGTTAAGGAACTCATCAAGAGGAAGCACACCTTCCACTATCAAAAGATAACATTTGGATTTATTTCAAGAGGTCTTAAAACAGTCTATTAATCATTACAGGGAAGTTTCCTTCCCTTTTTCTTATAAAGGATTAATGTTCATTTATAACCCCATAGTATTTTACAAGTTATCATCATGGTTTTATTTACCCACAAACATTTTTTTAGTATAGCCATAGTGATCTAGTTGAATGTCCAAGCACTAATGTCAACTTTAATAAGTTGCATTTAATTAAGAGGGTAGTACATCTAGTACCCTTGACCTCTATTCATTTTAAACCAACCCAAGAGGGTATATTATTGATATAAAAAAAAGAGATAAGCTTATCATTTCCATTCACAGAATACCCAAAAAGATTACACATCAAGTTCAAATAAACCCACAAATATCTCATTCATCAAAAGGGGATTCATATATTATAAGTCCAAACACTTAGACATTTCTAGTGTCAAAAAACAACAAAAAGATCAATTACAAGTACAACTTTATTTTCCAACAAATGAAATTCAATAATGATCCATATTTCATCATAAAAGAACAGTCTCTTTGGTAAGAAAAATTAACATCCTAAAATTTTTTTTATCCCTTAATCACTTACGAAGTCCATCTGCAAAATTTCTAGCATGGGTTAGTTCATTGAACTGAGTATGATAAGCACTAAACATTAAAATGATGTGCTTTTAGCTAACTATTTCATAAAGAGAACTCTCCTTTTATGAAACAGCTTTGATCATTACTGAGAAAGACATAACAAAATAAATCACCATTCACAAATGAGAGAGAGAAAGTGGTAAACCATATCATAATTAAGAATAAATCATGATATAAACAACTTCAACTTTCATACTATTATTTTACATAAAAATAATTAAAACAATATTCCAGATAAGTACTATTTCATCAAAATCACAATTTTCCTTTCATATATTGTTTTACATGATTCACTTCTCAATTATTCCTATCTAACATGAGAAGATAACTATCCCTACAATTTCTTAGGAATAGTTCAGCATTATATAAAACAATAATATTTCCATCTCAACATTTTTATTCACCTAAATTCATCCTAAATCTGAGATGCCAAGATCAATTCAAAACATAGGATTAAGTTTAGGATGGTCCAAACAATATAACATGGAAAGAGTTTCTAATTTAAGAATCCTATAACTCAAATTCAGAATTAGAAACCAATTTAAGTTCAAGTTCAGCACTAAACAAATTTCAACAAAGGATGAGATCAATTTGACATGCAATTGGAACTAATAACACAATCCCAAAGGATATTCATCATTACCAAAGTTAAAGTCAAAAATAGTAGAATGGAGGGAGTTAATAATCAACTTTAACTCCTTGACCATTAAAATATTTTTCACAAAACAAAAATAATTACTCAGAATATTTCAACCAAACACAACAATCCTTCTAAGTAACCTTTGCTTTAGCTAAACTATCCTATCACAACTAGACTTAATTCTTCAAGAAAGTCCCAGTGAAGGTACTACAATGATGACCACTAAATGGATAGCTCCTCTTCAAGATTGAAATAGAAGGAAAATTAAAGAGAGAGAGAGAGAGAGAGAGAGAGAGAGAGAGAGAGAGAGATTATTCACTCAATATCTAAGCATGATTAGAAAGAGAGCATGATCTAAACAAGAACATAACAGATAAGTCCAGTCTCTACCGTCCTTAATCGAAATTCCAAACAGAGGGTAGGACATGGATCGAATTGAATGATAGCAGTCCCGAAGAAGAAAGAATGAATAAAAACATTCATTTACCTTTCAAAAATCAATGAGGACTAAAATAAATACCTAAATCCTCTAGACAACAAGTAACCAACTCCTAACAGACACAGTGGAGAAAGGAGGAGGATTAACCAAAGCGTAATTTTCCCAGTCCTTTTAACTCATATCCATTAAGGAAAAAGGAACTTAAAATGCGATTAAACTAAACAAGAGACACCTTATTATTTTATCTTCAACGCTATAATATTTTCAACAATAAAAATGAACTGAAGCCAAGTTCAATGGCCCCAGGTCAAGATTCATGAAAACTAAACACAAAAAATAATTTCGTCAAACTACTCAGACATTCAAGTTGACAACAACAAATGAAGAACAGTATGCCAAAACCCAAGACATTATTTCCTTTCATATAACTAGTTTCCTCAATCTACAAATTACACAAATACTCTAAACGAACAGAAGATAGAATATCACTTTTCATAAATTACACCTACATGCGGTATTAATTATCTTTCAAGGAGATAACATGGTTATTCCTTTCAAATCCTCCATTAATGAATGAAATAGCTCTAATAAGTATTAATGAGATGGAAAATCTCTAACAATTCTTAAAAGATGAAAAATATCTAATAATTCTTAATAGACAAAAATATATTTTCCAAGAAAAACCCGAGAACTATGTACTTTCCTCAATCTGGAAGGAAGGAGCAGACAACTAAAAAAGGGAGTTTAAAACAAAACCCCAAAATGCAACCACAAAAGTGATAATACCCGGACACATCCTAAATTTTAAAGCAAGATCTAGCAATCGAGATGTTTAAATGGTTAAACACTTGTAGATTTCCCAGTGGTGAAATAAGTGTTCTAACCAAGTTCCACACATTAAGCAACTGAAATATTACCACATTTACACAGTTCAACAAGGTTACCTATAGTATCGAATTCATCTCAAGCTCACACAGAAAGATTAAAACATAGTCCAACAGACCCAATCAAGAAAAATGAAACCCAGATCTTATTTCAATAGGGTCGATAAAGCATACATGATAACAATCAAAAAATCACAAGCAAAGAGATCATATCAACTAAAAAAACCATATCGTTTCAAAGAGTAGAGTTATTTTAATGAAAACAATTAATTAAAAGAAAAACAAATTAATGGGTAGAGCCTATCATGTCTGATAGAGCTTCTCCTTGATTTGCAGAAGATTTCCAAGAAACACTTCAATAGCCTCTTCTCCTCCAAGCAACTTCAACTAACTTCCAATAATTTATCATCTTCTTATAGTTTTTATAGAGTCCAAAAATAGCTCAATGTAATGCAAAAATAACCAATCAAGCAAGAGTCAAACTAGAGATTCAACAAAAATAAAAACATCATGCAAAGCTCGAGCTTGAAAATGAACAGAAGAACAAAACAACCATGCAAAACCCCTCATGCATTTTCCTAGGATTTTTTTCCAAGTTTGAAAACATTAAATGCAAAAACATTAATTCCCTCAATTTTCATGCCCTTGCTATCTCCACATTTAGTAGTGTTTATTTTTAAATTTTTACATGCAACTAAACTCAATGGAGATGTCAATGCAACCTCCCTATCTTTTCCCAAATGCCCATGCCAAAGTTGGTGGAGTAAGAGATAAGAATGAATTAAATCCCATTTAATATTTTGAAACTGATGCCACCAACCACCCTTTTTCCATGTCGTTCCACACATCCCCTTTAGGTTGTCCATTGTTGATCATCAAACACTTAACAAAACTCACACATGAAGTCCACATGGGAAAATAGGCCATGATCAAGGGCGCGGAGGAATAGGAAGAATCCGCATGCGAGAGGAATGAATTTTTTTGGGACTTATCCGATTTTGATCATGAAGTCTATTTTTAGAATATGGCGTGTAGAACACACAAACAATGCAGAGACGTGCGTGCCACGCATTGTCTATTTCTAAAGGATCGAATCAAATCACTTTTACATGAGGACATGCTAAGAATAGATTTATCACTTCAGTTAACTGTAGGGGGTCTATAGATAGCACACTTGCATGTGTGGCTATGCCTATAAACAACGCGTGGCTATTAATAGCGTGCAACTTATTTTTGGAATAGATAGTTAGTGAAGGGAAAGTACACACCCTATATATATGTGATGAACTACATAGTAGATATAGTATGTTGTGTATGAGGGATAAATATATAGATATGTGTATGTGATTGGTTTCTTGTATCGAGATCTATGCATGCATAGGCATAGAATGCCTTATTTGTAAGAAGATTCTGTGATATTTTCTTGATTTATATATGGAAGATATTAGATGAATCTAAGTGTCAATTTTGTGTGCAATTATGTAGTGCATGCTCTTGATTTAATCATGATTATTATTTAGACTTATTCTTCCTTAGATATGGATCTGTCATGCCTTTGTGTAATGATGAATTAGTTATGGATCTATATGCCTTTAGCCGTCATCATGCTAACATCCTACTACAGTAACCTAAATAGGGACCTATTACTTTTGTGTGCTTGGTGAGCACTCGGTCTAAAGGTGAGTGATGTGCTAGTGCATTTAGAGAGTTATCTAGTGAATTCTAGAATGCATCATTGGTTAGATTGCGGGACCTATTTTTGATTGTTTCGAGGATGGTTCATGATGAAGGCATACCGATTAACTCTAGCAAGAATTGAAGAATGGATACATGATCGGAATAAGAATACGCAAGAAGGTTCAACATGAGATCTGATTTTAATGCACGCACCTAGGTAGAGCAGAATTTGTATGATAGTTTATATGAGAACTTCTTTGATATCTTTCCAAAGTAGAGTTGTACAAATGACCTGATTGCATATGCGTCGAAATGGAATTGGAGATATCGTACACTTGTTTGGACACAAGAAGAATTTCAAGCTCTTTATGATATCGATCTGATCTAGACTCGTGTTGTGGATACGTGATTCTGTGGTGTTCTAAATAGATATATTCTAGAGTATTCAATTTCGACGTATTCTTTCCCAAAGGTAGCTAAATTCTAGTTTTTACGGTATCCTAGAGGAACATATTTGTAAGGTATTCACTGGAAATCAAGATCTTGATGGTAACTCGAATTTGGAAGACAAACCTATGGCTAGCTAAACCCCACCACATGCGGGCAGGAACAAGATTGGTGAAAGATGTCAGACTTGGTGGCAGCAAGGCAAAGAGAAGAAAGGTGGCTTAAGTATAATGAGGCACACGAGAGGGAGATAGAGAAAGCAAGTGTGACATTGTAGAATGGATGGTGTTGCGGATGGAGATGGATCGTGAAGGATTTGGAGCTCACGTAGAAGACATGGAGCTAGAGCATCGGGAACTCCCCATCTAAGAAAGAATTGCAGCGAACCCTCCTCAGCCTTATAAGGGAGCGCACTAGCGAGAGATGACACTGGGCCATGGGCATGCATCTTTACCTACTTGATAACCTCGCCCTTGTGCTTGTTTTTCCATTATCTAGCAGAATAATTAATCAACAAGTGAATTTGGGAAATAGGAGAACCATAGTAAGTCGAGAAGCAAGTATGGTAGGACATAACGCTTCAATGTTATTTGGAGGAACATTTTAGGAGCATCATCATTTGTATAAAATATAAGCGTGTAGAAAGTTGGATTCACCTCTAGAAGTGGAACTACTTCACAGACTATAGGGGTTCAATATAGTACTACTATTGGAGCATAGAGGAGTACATCTACTGGTCCTATTCTAGATATAGGTGGAGGATCAAGAGAAATAGGTGGTTCTAGTTCCGATGGATCTAGTGGTTTTGGAGGTAGAGGAAACACATGAGTTGGATCGGGGGGTTAAGGCCTGTAACAACCTCAAAATATCTATATGGAGATTTATCTTCATCTTCCAGAGTATAGAGGCATAGAAGATGTTGTTGAGCATGTGCACATGTGTGAAAATATTGTGGCATGTGAAAGGGATCAACTTCGGAGCATAAGGCAAGTCAATTTACTACTTATGTTACAAGGATGTGCACTATAGCTGGTATAGGAAGTTTGACCTTGATCAGACTTGCATAGATTATGCACCCTTGAAGGATGCTTTCTTGAAGGAATTCTATATCCCAAAATTTGAGTGTAAGAGTATAAGCACGCTCAAAGACATCAAGCAAGGCACTACGGGAATGTGTGTGAGTATGATGCCTATTTTAAAACACTCATATCTAAGCTTTCTTATGACATTCATGCAATCCAATATGCAAAATGGTTCATTGGAGGATTGATTACACCATTTAGAAGGGTGTTGTCATAGAAGACATACATTGATCCCACAAAGCACGGAAGTAGTTTTGCATGCTTTGAGGCGAGTTGGGAGACTTGACACTAGTGGTAGTCCATTCTTAAAGGCACCGATTGTAGCTATGACAAAGAAGTTAGAGAAACTCTTAGTAAATTCATCTCATGAAACATGCTTAGGGATTTGGTGTATAGATTATGAAGTGGAAGGTCACACGAATAATAGTTTCCCTCGTAGGTCTATACATTCATTGATGTTAGATTGTGAGATCTATCATTTGAATCATGATGCTAGTCATTTTCCTTGTTACAACGTCTTATAAGGAAGAACATATCTTGTTTTTGTAAAATTTTTGGATCCATGACCCATGATACGTAAGATTTCAGATTGATTAGGCAGATCTATGATGCTATAGATATTGTGGTATGCCGGATGAGTGTGTGAGATAATTCTAAAGGCAAGAATGAGCACAGGATTGGGATCACAATCAGCCGTGCTACTATGACAAGAATGATGGACGTTTTGATGGAGGTCATGGAAGAGGACTTAGATACCAAGGTGGATATGGAGGATGAGGCCATGGTGGAGGAAGAGGTGAATTTTCTCATGGAATATGTTATACGTGTGGGTCTCACGATCACTATAGGCACAAATATCCTCGAGAATATCACATGTTTGTTTTGTGGGAATAATAATAGCTATGAGGAGTTCCCGATTTATATGAGCATCTCAGTAAGTAGCATAAGCAAGAGAACAAAAGCACTAGGATGGTTAGAATCTAGTGCATGGTAGAAGACTAATGGATTCCCAAGTTAGCACTAGAACTTGAGGCATTAATGAATATTACCACATGAGTGAAGGAGCGCGCGTAAGAGAGGCATTACACTAGAAGCCTACAATCACTAAGGAAGAGGTTTTGCATGCAATGCACCCAAACCCTTCTCATCGAAGGAATTCTATCAAGAGACAATGGAGGTCCTTAGGAACCTTCAAGGTGAGATACTGATGTTTAAAGGAGACGTCAAGGAAGATAGAGCGAAAGAAGAAAGAAGTAGAAAAGTCCCATCGAGGTATTGATGACATAAGTTGGAGGTATGTAATTATTCCATTATTCGGGAATTGATTGAAGGGAATACTCTGCATACAAGCACTAAGAATGAAAGTTAGATCCTCCATGCAAATATTCCCCCGATAGTATTGATTATGATAAAGAGATCACATTGAATGTTGTTGTGGATGGTTGGTTCTTTGAGCAATATATTGATTGATACCATTACGAAGTAAATGTGCTTACATTAGATGAATGGGTACAAATGGGGATACCTCCATTTCATCCATCATCTAATGTGTTTTCATTACAAACAGGACTAAGACCACTCCCATAGGAGTTTTAAAGGATGCATCTATAACCATACAAGGCCAAGTTCACAGGGGATTTCAATGTACTAGCACTTACGGAGGTAGATAGTTTTCCATCTTTACTTGGGCACCCTTGGTGTTATGTGAATAATGCAGACTTGAGGTTCAATAAGGGATACATTAGTTTTGAGAACAAGGAAGAAAGAGTTGTAATCCCTTTAACAAATGGAAATTCAACACCATATGTTGAGCCTTTAAGTGAGGAGGATTTGAACAGAATCTATGTACGTGTTATTCAAGACCCAAAATTTAATGAGCTATCAAAGGAAGGCATCCTATAGTGGGAAGATTCTCATTCGATTAGTGATACTACAAGTATTTCTTGTGATAATTGGGCTCACCATACATATGAACTAGTAGGGTACGAGGTGAAAAGTGCGCGAGGTTGCATGCAAGAATGGACTTCATTCTATTCGATGGCTAGGAGGCTCGGTACTTTGGTATACTAGAGCAGAAGATGTTCCTATATTCTTGATAGCCATGGAGACACAAAGTGGATAGATCAGGTTAGGAGAAGAAACATGTTAGCATATACCTTGCACGGGATATCAATGCGGCTGGTGGGTAGTTCACAAAGATAATCTTATGGAATGGGAGGAGATTGGAATCTCCCTATCTTCGGAGTTTGTAAGAGCAATGCACCTATGTAGATTTACACTTATAATGGTGATCAACTTGTTCAACACCACATTCAGTAGTGTGAGAGACTCGGACAACGGGGACGAGAATCATTACCACCTTCATTGTGGGTGCATAAGTTGTATTCTACTCTACAAGGATGTGCATGCGCTTAGTATATGTATATAAAACTACATAGAGAGACTAGTAATTGGCAAGATTTGACTGTAGGAATGATCCAAACCTTTGACTACTTCTCCACTAAAACTCCATTAGACAAGGCATTAAAAGTTGTCAAGTGCTTAACTACGGGAGATAGTGTAAAGACAAAAGAGCTTATTGAGGAATTATTTGGTGAGACAAGAGTGCCAAGAGTACGTTTTGAGGAAGATGAAGAAATGGACTCCATATTACTTGAATGTTCATGCCTTGAGAAAGAAAATGGGAAGATGGTGTACATGGTTGATGATGAGGAGTTGAGAACTTGGACATCAAACATTTACAAGGGGTGCATAAGGTCTTAGACAAGTGCATATAAGGGCACGTGTGCATACCATGAACCCATGAAGAAAAGAAGGTGAATATAGGTTTGGAGGATGATCCTAATGAGGTCATTATTGGAGACTACTAGTCAGAATCGGAAGTTGCGAAGATCATTGAGTTACTCAAGGATTATCAGGACTTATTCCCTTGAGGTTATCATGAACTTAAAGGCGTACATGAATCACTTGGGGAAATGAAGATAAAGCTTAAGGAAGGTGCATGCTCGGTTAGAAAGAGACCTTATAGAATGAATCCTAATTTACGTGAAAAGGTAAAGGAAGTGATTGATAAAATGTTAAAATCTAGAATCATTTGACCATTGGATGAGTTAGAATGGGCTAGTCCTTTGCCATAAGTATCAAAAAGGATGGTAGAATTCAAATTTGTGTAGATTATAGGGAGATGAATGTTTCTTTTGTCATAGATCCCTTTCCTACAACATTCAATGAGGAAATATTGGAAGGGTGGTAGGACGCGAAATATATTCATTCACATATGGGTTTTCTGGGTATCATCAAGTTAGGATTGCTCGGGAGGATCAAGAAAATACTACCTTTACTACTTGAATGGGGTAATTTTGTTTTTCTTGTGATGCCTTTTGGGATAAAAAAACACGTCTGTTGTATTCTCATGGATAGTTGTTCAGGCATTCAAAAATTTTATTCACAACTTCTTACAGGTGTATCTAGATGATTAGACAATATATGGGCTTATCAAATATCACTATGACAATCTGTGCTTAATGTTTGAATGATGTAGGTAGTTGAGTATTTCTTTGAACTTCAAGAAGTGCATATTTTCTACACCATTGGAATAATGTTAGGCCACATAATTTGCAAGGAAGGCTTGCTTGTTGATCCAAGCTAAGGTTGTGGTTATTTTGGGCCTAGAAGCATCTACTAGTCAGAGTGAGGTGCGCGGATTTTTGGGACATACATGAGTTATTATATAAAATTCATCAAGGGGTATGCCTAAGTTTCAGCACCCTTGGAAGAGTTATTGAAAGGAAAAGGTAAATTCTATTGGGGAGAATTGCAACAACGCGTATTTGAGATATTAAAATAGAAACTTACTACCGCGCCTATTTTACATTTTATTTCATGGGACAAAAAATTTCATGTGCATGTGGACACCTCTGGCATAGCCATTCTTTGCAGTGTTGGCTTGACTCGGAGAAGGTATTTTCGATCATCCTATCTATTTTGTTATTAGAAAATTGTCTCCTACTTAATATAATTATACAACTATAGAGCGCGAAGCTTTGTCAATGATCTATGCATTTCACAAGTTTTGGCAATACTTGTTAGCAACACCATTTGTGTTCTATACATATCACATGGAATTGAAGTATTTGGTGAACAAACTAGTCTTATAGGGTGCATATGTAGATGGGTATTGTTATTTCAAAAGTTTGATTTCATAGTTGTGGTAAAACCAGGAAAATTAATTCGGACTAGACCACTTGTCTAGAATTAACTCGAGAGAAGAAGAATAGACAATTGAAGAGACCATGCCAGATGCACAATTGTATAGGTTATAATGCACGCCATCGAAATAGAAGACATTTCTATCTTTCTAAGGACTGGTGTGGCACCATAAGGCATGAAGGATTTAGAAAAGAAATAAGCTTGCTATACACGCGATACCTTTTATGTTGATCAATGGTGATCTATACAAGTTAGGTAGGGATGAAGTATTGTGTTGTGTATTAGAGCATGAGTGCACATGGATATAATAGAAGAAGCTCATGGTGGTATTTCAGTTGTCCATTATGTAGGTGATGCTACTGTGTGCAAGATCCTACTTGTTGGATTATGGTGGGAGACATTATATAAAGATTGTAAGGCATGTTGCAAGGTGTGTGATCTTTGTCAACATCTAGGAAAGACCTAGGTTAGAGAGATGAGATGCCTTTAAGACCTATTACTAGTGAAAAACCATTTGAGAAATGGGCCATTGACTTTGTAGGACCTATTTCACCAGCCACACGTAGGACTGGATCGCACTATATCATTACTTGCATAGATTATCTCACAAGGTGGGCAGAAGCAGCACCTACGAAGGATTGTACAACAACTATAGTAGCTAGGTTTTTATGGGAGAATGTTCTTACAAGGTATGGATGTCCTTTAAGCTTGACAAGTGATAGGGGTACACATTTTTTGAATGATACAATCAGGATCCTATTGGATGAGTTTATGGTTGCACACCATAAGACTATACCCTACCATCCTCAAGAAAATGGAACTAATGAGGCTTTCAACAAGATTTTAAGTGAGACATTGACAAAAATTTGTGATGTTGGTAGAAAGGATTAGGATGATAAAGTGTTAGTTATTATTTGGGCATATAGAACAACTTATAAGAGATTGAAAAAGTCACACCGTTTCAGTTGGTATTTAGGGAAAAAAATTCTTCCTATAGAATTCATGTTACCTTCTTTAGGCATTACACACGCTTGAGGTCTAGCTGATGAGAAATATTTAGAATAACTTATTGAGAAGATGATTTATATGGATGAGTGTGAGCCATAGCACGTTGGATTAAAAGAAAGAAAAGGAAAGGTAGAAAGCATGGCATGACAGACACATAAGGGATAAGAAGCTTGAGGTTGGACAAATGGTACTTCTTTATGACTCTAAGTTCTTGCATCATCCAGGGAAGCTTAAGGTACATTTGTTAGGGCCGTATGTCATCACTCACATACTTGAATCAGGTGCTTTCTAGTTAGAAGCACTTGATGGAACATGGCTACCTGATTACTTTAACAAGAGTAAGTTGAAGCCCTGCTATAAATAAGTCTTCTTGGTGTTTGTAATAAGGCGGTCTTGCCATTTATATTAGGTTTCCATTTTTGTATTTCCTTAATGTATTTCCTTCATGGTCATTATGATTTGTCAATTTTGTTTTTGTTCTTTTGTAATAAGTGTGCTTGCATGCATGAAGCTAACTACAATATGGATCATGTTGATGCGTAGATGACTGCACATACTTTTAGTGTGGGGTGGTTGGTGATATCTAGGTACAATGCTATGGAAATTGGAAGCTGAAAGGAATAAGCTGCTAAGAATGATTTTAAAACTAAAAATATTGCTTCTCAAAAGTGAACAAGGATGGAGATGAATGAAGGGATAGTATAACATGAGGTAAGCAGAGGCCATGATAACTACTAGGAGAAGATAGTGACAAAGTACTAGGGCACGAGGGCACGCTAAAGAGAAGTCTATGAGCAGAGGGTAGGAAAGCGAGCTAGAAGGTTATAGATGGGGTGTGAAGATGTACCGCGTGGAAAGAACAAATTTGGTCAATGAATGAGAGGATATTTGGTAGGTGGAGGAGCAATAAATGCATCAAAATTTTAAAATCTATATAAGGAGGGGATGCGAATTCATTTTTACCATTGTGACTAAGAGTATTTGAAAAAGATATAAGTGTGAAGAGCCAAAGTAATTGATTCAAGGTGTGAAGGAGGTGAAACCAAGCATGAGAAATACATTTGTGCATAGAAGAAGTTGTTGTCCCTGGGTGTGAAGGGTTTGAGAAAAGCAAGATGACAAAGAGGAGCTAGGGCATGTGATGTCACCTAGGGCACACGGTTAAATTAATCTAGGGTTTGATTTGGAAATCAAAGAGTTGTATAAGAAAGTATTTATAGATGATTACAAGGTAGAAATGGCACCCAAGAAGGTAGCAACAATGGGAACAAAATCAAAAAAAGAAAGTGCTTGTTGAGGAGGAGGATATGATACCCAAAAGTAATTTTTCCAAAATGCAATATCAAGAAGGGGTCATTGTCATCCAAGAATGGGATTCACATATCGAGAAAAAAAGAGAAAGAACCACGAGATAACAAGAAGGAACTTGATGTCCCTGCTCCTCTCACTATAAGAATAAACAAAAAAATGATAGACAACTTGCTAGTTTATGATGATGCGGGAAAAACACTTTTGAAAAGGATTGGAGTCTACTAATTATATGAGCTCCCATATTTCAGGAAGTATGAGCCCTTATACCGATGGCTAATGAGCAGAGTGCATGAGGATTTTTTCTACTTTGCAGGACGTAGAGTCATAATATCATCTGTGCTGATCTCCACAATGACAAAGTTAAAAGCCATAGGAGAGGACATAAATAATGACTTAACAAACAAATCCACGATCTTAGAGACCCAAAAAGAGCTTGGGTACATGAAGGGTCCACGCAGGATGGACATTGACAAATTAAATAACTATCTGACTCTAAAAGTAGTAGTGCACCTTGTTACCAAGTTGAATGACCATGAGTGGTGGTCACAAGTGAACACTATGTGGATGCATGTTGCGAAGCACATGTCGAGGGAGTAATCTACAACATTGCGAGGCTATATTGTAGAGAGCGGATAGTTGAGGAAACATGAACAAGAGGAAAGATCAGCTTTGGGGCTATTCTATTGTCCTTAGTATTTATGGATATTGGGGTACAAACAAGGCCAAAGGAGAATATATGGGAATACCCCATGAAAAAAATCACCAAGTGAGAGGTTTGGAAAATATCTATGCATAGGGTCCATGACTAAATATGTCAAGCAAAGAGCAGAGAAGTGGTATGACAAGCTGCGCACAACCTTTGAGGAAGAGTGGCTCATCCCAAAGGACTTGCCTTCGATGGTGGGGAAATAAGTTCATTTGTTCTCTATTAGCATTTCTTCATCGCACACTTCTTGATGAGGAATGGATCATGGAGCCCTTGGTGCAAACCACCGTATGGTTTCATAGAAAGGTACTTCGTAGTAAAGTTCATAGATTTATAGATATGCGTTGAATGGTATTCAATGCAGATAAGGTATACTGTGACTACCACACCACGAGAAAGAAATATGTGTATCTAGGGAGGGACACGTACGTTAAAAGGATAATTTCGGAGGTTTTGAGTATAAATCCGGTGAGTCTCGCTATTGGAGATACTGAAGTAGCACTAGTATACATTCAACTAAATCCCAAGATGGAGAATAACAAGTACATGGAGAATGAATTCACGATTCTAGGGTCACCAAAGAGTAATCATACCATGGAAAAAATATTGGTGCAAAGTACCACAGAGACCATACAAGTAGAAGATGAATAAGAGGAGCGTGAAGATAGTGGTGGCTTGGAGCACAAAATAAGACAACCATCGACGAGAAAATAAGAAGAGCGTGTAACTACTCCACCATAAGGGCGGGATGAAGAAGACAATATAGGGGTAGTGCAGGAGAGCAAAGGTTCAAAAATGTGTTCGGACACACAAGGACTTAAGGTGGAACCCCACAGACATTAATAAAATCACCCCATCTCTCATCACACAAGGAGCCTCACCTGAGCCAAAGAGGAGAAGAAAGTTGAAGTTATATGAAGAAGCGAGAAGAATCTGAGAGATCGCACATGCATCCTCTACCCCTCATGAGAAGGAAGATGAGCCAAAGAGAAGGAAGAGGAGCAACAAGAAGATCCAAAGATGAAGAGATGAAGGATAGGGAAGAAGAAGAGAAGGAAACATCTAAAACCATGCATTCCACTACTCGGGATACAAACGAGACTCCCAACCTTGAAGCTCGAGTTTTGAGAGGGAAAAGGATTAGGTCAAGAAGGATGAGTGGAGAACATAGTACACCTCTCATGGGTTATGCAGAGGACATAAGGAATATCATCCATGCTGCTTCCAGAGCACCATCGTGCAAAAGGATTTATTTGGCTAGGAGCTTATGGACAAGGACATGGAAGCAGTGCACACTCGTAAGAAACTATCATGGTCAATGCACACCCACATGGATGAGCCTGAATTTGATGTTTACGAGGAGTCATGAATGTGAGGTAGCTGAAGAAGACACCACAAGCCAGACACATAATAGTTAAACTAACTATTATGTCAGATGAACAAGTTAACAATGCGCTAGTAAAGGTATACAGTAGAGGTTGTAAGGAGGAACATGGATAAACCACAATAATAAGAGTGCTACACAAGGAAGGCGAAGGAAAAGGATGTAGAAATAACACGCTTGACCCAAGAGAAGGACCTAGAGTAGAGAAAGTATTCTACTTTCATCAACATGGTAGAGGCCATTAGAAACCATGTGTTAAAAGTGCACCCGCATCTGGAGTCCAAGGTACCAGCAGAGTTCCCCTTGCGATGCACTACGTTCTAACTTTGGTGGACTTGGTATTAGTTGATGACAAAATCAGAATGCCAAAACCAAATAACCCTGAAGAAGAGGCGAAAAGGGCTAAGGATGCGAGTAGTCGGGAAAATTGCATCATATGAAGGCCTACTGCAAGCACTTCAAGAAGAATTGAAGAAGGCAGATCATGCCTTAAACATATGCATGGCTCCTAAGTCAGCGATAAAGGTGAGGACCCTAGAAGAAGATAAAAAAGTACATAAATCTATGAAGGATGACACTTTGGGCTGCGTATAGAGGTTAACCATTTTAAAACAAAAGCACGAATCCCTTGTAGCCATGCAAGTTTTGGACGAGGAGAGATTCGATGAGCTTAAGAAACTCATCACACAGAAGATCGATGTGTTGGAAGAAACACATACTGCAATGTCCAACATTATGTTGGTGTTGTAGAATGAGAAGGGAGAGTAACACAAGATGAGTGGAGTCCATTATTGTGGACATACTAAAGCAAGTAGAGAAGGCACTCACCAAGTGTAGGCCTTAGAGGCTGAAATAAAGGAGGAGTATCCAGAGTTGATCCTTCAGGAGGGGATAGAGGAGCCTTCCACTTGAAGCATTATTTTATTCATTCATATTCTTTCTAATTATTTAAATTCAAACATTCTTTACTTCAGTTTTGGAATTATCCATTGTCGGGATGACAATGAGATTAGTGTGGGGTAATGTTGATTAGAAAACACTTAAAAAAACTCACACATGTAATCCACGTGGGAAACCATGCCGAGGATTAAGGGTGTGGAGGAATAGGAAGAACATGCAAGCGGAGGGCACAAACAACTTTTGGGACTTAGCTGATTTTGATCATGAATTCTATTTTTAGAAGATGGCGTGCATAACACAAAAATGATGTAGAGACATGCACGCCACACATTTTCTATCTTTAGAGGATCGGATCAAAGGAATTTTGTATGAGGACATGCTAAGAATATATTTATCACTTTAGTTAACTATAGGAGGTCTATAGATAGCACACTTGCATGTGTGGATATGCCTGTAAATGGCATGTGGCTATTAATAGCATGCGGCCTATTTTTGGAATAGATAAGTGGTGAAAGGAAAATCCCCACCCTATATATATATATATATATGCGATGAACTGCATAGTAGATATAGTATGTTGTGTATGAGGGATAAATATATGAATACATGTATGTGATTGGATTCTTGTATCGAGATCCATGCACACATAGGCATAGAATGCCATATTTGTAAGCACGTGATATTGTCTTGATTAATATATGGAAGATATTAGCTGAATCTAAGTGTCAATTTTGTGTGCAATTATGTAGTGCATGATCTTGATTTAATCATGATTTTTGCTTAGAATTATTCTTCCTTAGATACGGATCCGTCATGCCTTTGTGTAATGATGAATTAGTTATGGATCTATATGCCTTTAGCCTTCATCATGCTAACATCCTGCTATAGAACCCTAAATAGGTACACAGTACCTTTGTGCACTTCGGGTGAGCACTCGGTCAAGGATGAGTGATGTATCGGCGCATCTAGGGAGTTATCTAGTGAATTCTAGGCTACATCATCCATACCTTAGGTTACATTAGTTTAGGAAAACAACTTAGGTCCATAGATAGGTCCATGGTATAATTCTAGGCCCTTCTTTATCCTTTTTCCTTCCAAATTAGCATAATTCATAAAAGATTAGGTAAGGTTTAACCCCTAGGATAGAGTCATTAGTTTTAAAACATAGTTAAATTAGGTCCAAACCTCTCCGATGACATATCATCCTAAACATAATAGAAAAGAGGAACCAAATTGTTACTGGTCCTTTATTAAGTACAAAGTAGAGACCTATGAAGAGGGTCATTTACAACCCTCACATACTCCAGACTAGAACTTCACCCATTTGTCCAAATTTGACATCATGTCGACTAAACATGAGAATTAGAAGCATACCTTGGATCAATGGAATTGATCCAAGGTAATGTTGTTTGATTCCTCTTAAATTATGAAAAATAAAACTCAAATTCATAATCCCATGCAGTGAATTTATCTGCATAACAGAGATGAATTGCTTCATTTTTAATTAAGCAATAATATGATGAGAATGTACTTGTTGATAGATGAATCATTTTCTACTTCAAACATGATTTCCAAAGTCATAAGAGTACCTTTGTCTTAAGAAAAAATCACTGTCAACATTTATATCTTTTAAAGTAGAAATCATCATAGGTACTTGTCATGTTTGGAGGCATTACATACCTCCTCCTAAAAAGCATCATCTTCTTGATGATGAACTTTGTAAAAAATAAATTCAATCACGATATAATCATTTCGTTTTTATTTTCATAATGAACAGATTTAATAAATTCAAATTTTCATAATTATTCAACATTAAAATAGTTGTTTCTGTACTAAAGAATTTAGTTTCTGCCCAAAAATGGTAGATTTATTGATATACAAAGAATAAAATCTTAATTTTTTATCAATCCACAAAATCAATTTTGTTCAAACAAATATGGAAAAGTAACTTTCATATCTTCTAGGTTTTCCCAGGTTGCACTTTCTTCGTTAAACTAGTCCCACTGGACCTTACATTGACTTATTTCACGATTTCTTAAGTGCAACTGACGAGTTTCCAGCACTCACATGGGTTTAACCATGATTATTCCTAGGTCTTGGACCTGTAAAGAATTCTACTTTAACAAATGTTATGAATCTAAAACGTATTTCTTAAGTAAATAAATATGGAAAACATCATGCATTCATGATAAAGTAGGAGGTAAAGCTAAATGATAAGCTACAGGGTTGATTATTTCAACAATTTCAAAGGGTCCCACATAATGAGGTGATAACTTGGTAGCCTTATCAAAAGTTATGGAACTCTTTTTTGGTTTAACCCTCAAAAATACCTTCTCACCAAGTTCTAATTTCACAACCCTTTTTAAGTCTGAATAACTCTTTTTCCTCTTTGTTGCTACCTTCAAACGTTCACGAATCATTTTAACTTGTTATTCCATTTCCGTAAGGATTTCAGGTCTAATTACCTCTTTTTCCTTAATGTTATCCTAGCTAACTAGAGTTCTACATTTCCTTCCGTATAATGCTTCGAAAGGTTCCATTTTCAGAGAGGCATGATACGTGTTGTTATAAGAAAATTCAACTAATGGGAGGTACTCTTCCCATTTGTACTGCTGATCCATGTAATACATTTGTAACATATCTTCCAAAACTTGGTTAACTCTTTCAGTCTGCCCATCTATTTCCGGATGGTATGCAGAACTAAAATTTAGTTTAGTCCCTAAGGCTACATTGAGTGTTTGCCAAAATCTAGATGTCATTCTTGGATCTCTATCTGATATGATCAATTCAGGTACTCCATGCAATCTGAAAAATTTCATGCACAAATATTTTTGCTAAAACAGGCAAATCATCCTTAAGATTACCAACAATAAAATGTGCCACTTTTGTTAGTTTATCCACCACAACTAAAATAACATCATGTTTATTTCTTGACATAGGAAACCCTTGAACAAAATCCATGCTAATTACTTGTCATTTATACTATGGTATGTTGAGGGTACAATAAAACAGTTGGATGCATATGTTCAGCTTTAACACGCTGACATTCTAAGCAGTGTGTCACAAAATCAATCACGTCTTTTTTCATCCCTTTCTAGAAATATTGTTGTTTTATGTCAGCAAGCATTTTCGTAATGTCGGGATGTCCAGAAAAAGGTGAATTATGAAATTCAATTAATAATTTATTTCTTAATTCATTTAACAAAGGTATGTATACTCTATTTTCAAACCTCAAGATTCCTTCATCATCAAAGTGAAAACCTTTATATCTCACATCATTTGGATCTGCAGCAAGTGCGGTTTGTACTTTTTGAAAATAAGAATCTGATTCCATAACACTTTTTACTTCATCCTTAAACTGAGTTCTCAACATTATAAGAGCAAAAATATGTTTCCTACGACTTAGTGCATCTGCCACTCTGTTTTCCTTGCCTTTAATATAACTTATGTCAAAATCATACTAAGATAGAAATTCTAACCATCTTCATTGTCTTGCATTCAGATTTGGCTGAGTGAAAATATACTTCAACCCAAGATGATCAGTCTTTAGTTCAAAAGGTCTACTAAAAATATAATGCCTTCATACTTGAAGTGCATGAATAATGGAAACAAGATCTAGGTCATGGGGAGCATAGTTAAGTTCACGTAATCTGAATTTTCTACTTTCGTAAGCTATAACGTGCTTGTTTTGTAACAAAATAACTCGAGACCTTCCCAGGATGTATCATTACTATAGGAAAGTCTCCATTAGGATGAGGTACAACTAAAATAGGTGCATATGTTAACTGATCCTTTAGATTCTTAAATGCAGATTCATATTTTTCATTCCACACAAATTTCTTATCTTTCTTTTGCAACGAAGTTATTGGTGCAACGACCTTAGAAAAGTCTTTAACAAACTTTCTATAAGTAACCAATAAGACCCATGAAGCTTCTAACTTCATGTACATTCTTAGGTGCGCAGCCACTCGGTTATTGCAACAATTTTTGAGGGATCTACTGACTATTCCATCCTTTCATATGACATGTCCCAAATAGTGCACTTCCATCTCATAGAAATAACATTTGGAAAACTTACCATACAACCTTCTCTTTCTTAAGATTTCCAAAACTATCTTCAAATGCTCATGATGCTCATCAATGATTTTAGAATATATGAGAATATCGTCCAAGAATACAAGAAAAAATTTGTCCAAGTATTCTTGAAAAATATTATGCATTAATTTCATAAAGGCTGCAGTGCATTCATTAAACCAAATGGTAAAACTATGAATTCATAATGTTTGTACCTTGTTCTAAAAGTTTTTTTATGAATATCTTCATCCTTGATTCTTAACTAATGATATCCAGATCAAAGATATATCTTAGAATACACTCGATAAAACATGCATATGATCAAATAGATCATCAATTCTAGGAAGTGGATATCTGTTTTTAATTGTTTATTTTTTTAACATCCTATAATCAATGCATAATCTAAGTGTTCCATCTTTCTTTTCACAAAATTACCGGTATTCCCAAGGTGAGACACTTGGTCTTAAAAACCTTTATTCAATAGTTCTCACAACTCTTCCTTAATATCTACTAATTCAATGGTAGTTATTCGATATGGTGCGTTGGAAATATGTTCGGTTCTCGCTTGATCTCAATCATGAAATCAAACTCCGTTTGGATGGAAGATCGAGTAACTCTTTTGGAAAAAATCCTGAAATTTTGTATCGGTGGGTATCTTTCCAAGAAATCAGTACTTTCATTGGTTGTTTTAGAAATTTTACTGCAAATAAAGTGCAACCTTTGTTTTTAGCCTTTTTAATTTGCATAGATGACAATTTCCCAACTAGAATCTCTTGTTTTATCCCACGAATGTCTATTGTTTTTCGTGCATGTCATCTAAACAACAAATATGTTTTTCAAAACAATTAACCTTTTCTTTATGTTCATCTAGCTTGATTAACACTTATGATTACATCATAAGACCCCAAAGGAGCACCATAAAGATCAAGTTCGGTGAAAAACTAGGCAATTCAAGGATTTGCTCCAAAAAGACACATTTAAATGTGTGGAAAACATTATTTCCATAATGTACGACCCATGATTTTTCCATTTTTCAAGCTTTTTGTTTTAATTTCAAGGCTAATTTAGTATAAATAAAGCATTCAGTAGCTCCACTATCAAAAATTATAGTTACAGGTATACCAAATAAATTATGTGGCACTTCTATAGGACGTAACTTGTTTTTAGTTTGTTTGTCACCTACCACAACATGTATCTTATCTTTCTTGAGTGCGATCATCCTTCCTCAAAGGACATTGATTTGCATAATTATCCTTTCCAAAATTGTAATAGCCTCTTACATGTCCTTTCGTATTCTCAAATTTATTTCTAGCCTTATAGTTATCATTTTGACCCCCATAGGACTTATGTCCATTGCTATTATTCTTGAAAAAGTTGTTTCGTACATTAGCAGCAGGTTTCTTGTTATTATCAGCAACAAATTGGTTTTTCATACCAAACTTTTTCCATGGTTCCTTTTTAGGTGTAAACAAAGGAGAATTTAGAACTATCTTTCTTATTTCTTCCTTATGGGAAGAGATCACTTTCAATTTATGCTCCTACCTTATGGATTTTTCAACAACCCCTTCCATAGTGGTTGGGCTGTGAACATCCACTTCACCACCTATAATGGGATTTAATCCCATAATGAAATTTCATATCTTGAACTTCTCGTCAGTTTGATACTAAGGTACGTACTTAAGGAGCTTAGTAAACCTCTCCCATTACTCTGTTACAGTTAACTTTCCTTGAGCTAAGTTCAGAAATTAAGTCATTTTTCGATCATAGTAAATTTTGGTAGCCATTGTTTCCTAAAATAATTTTTAAATTGATCCCGAGTGATTTTTGTTTCATCAATGCTTAACTCAGCCTTATGGCTATCCCACCAAAAATATGCCCCATGGGAATGCTTAACTCAGCCTTATGGCTATCCTCACGAAGTTCCTTATTGTAACGTACTTCTCCATTTTTCGCTAAGCCGAGTTCTCACTCCATCTCCTAGTGTAGTGTCATCAAACTTGGGTGGACTTATCCTTGTTATGTCTTTAGTGAGTTCAACTACCAATATTTCCTTTTTATTGTCAGGATAATTAGGTGCATTAGCATTAGCATTGGCTACATTATTTTTATTAATGCCCAAATTTTCAATATTGGCGTTGACCACAGGAGGTGGTTGATTGTTATTACCAA
The DNA here is from genome assembly GCA_018340775.1 of Taxus wallichiana var. yunnanensis. Taxonomy (NCBI): domain Eukaryota; kingdom Viridiplantae; phylum Streptophyta; class Pinopsida; order Cupressales; family Taxaceae; genus Taxus; species Taxus wallichiana. The sequence continues at coordinate 440,572,968 of CM031241.1, read as the reverse complement.
CATCTTCTTCCTCCTCCTCATTTCCCATGAATTTTTGTTCAAGTAAAACTAAATGATCTCTTGTTTCCAACAGGGTAGAAATAATCTCATCTAGTTTACGGGCATTAACTACTTCTCCATCGGGTGGTGGGTTGTTTTTAGCATTTCCTCTCATTCTAACCATTTTCTTGTTAATAAGAAAATTTAAGTTTTATCAAACATGGACACAATAGGTCCAAGAGCTGTAACCTTCAACTCTGATACCAAGATGTAACATTCCCATTTTAAGACTTTAGAACAAGGAAATTTTTTTGAATAATGTTCTCTGTTCTAAATAATCATAATTTAGAACACACATTCCAAGCCAATCAATCTCATAACAGAAAACCATATGTAACTGTAAATGACTCGGTGGAACACCGATCTCTCATTTCATGACTCAGTATCATACTAATATCTCATGTTAACTAAATTATTTATATGCTAAGTATAATTCATTCTCTTACCCTTTTCGGGGTATTAAGTGTTATGTTTAATAGGCTTATCTCAATATTTGTTACCAATATTCATCTGAAATTTCACTTCTTAAACTAGGTGACATAGGACAACAGAACCAACAACTTGCGATACTTTGACCAAATATTTTAAACATAATATTCATGTTTATCTTCTTATATGACATACTCGTCAAATGGAATATGTCCTTCACCCCACTTCATCTGTTATCTAGAATGGTCTTCATTGACTCCTGTCAATCCACTTGTTCAAGGTTTAACCCTAACCAAGGTTAGCAACATATTCTAGTGTGGAGGAATTCTCACGGTGACTAAGGGTACATAGACATACTCAATCAACCTAAGTTGATTGCATGTGTCTAGTTATCCTAAGTCATCGTGAGTTGACCCTGACACTAGATCATGCCCCTAACTCTACCTAGGAAAAACTATGATCAAGTCAGAATTTATATAGATCTAGATGATTAAACTTTGAGGGTGTTGCAACATGTCAATTGTAACACAGTATCCTCATGAAGACCCAAGTCTTCATGAAGGTACTATCTTTGCAGTTGGCGTGTGCCAACATCCAACTGAGTTCTCCTCATCTGGATGAACATACCATAGAAAGAAGTTAAAGACTTATTAAATTTTCCTTATTAAGGGTTAATTGTAGTAGCCCTACTAAACAACTAGGTTCATTAACCATTAGGGTTACAAGTAAAAATTGCAATTGGAGTTGGTATGCAGATACATCTACCTCCTAACCATTTTATAAGTTCTTTTTTTAATCCATTAACATTTTAATTTATGTTTCACATAATAGATTCAACATACATAACAGTGTTGTTATTTACTCACCTACTCAAGCCTTAGCTTACATAAGTTCAGATCAAGTTCTTTTTATATTAGAATTCAATGGAATGAAGTCTAATCCCTTTTAATTTCCTTTCTCTACATTCCTATTCTAGTTAAGGAAATCATCAAGAGGAAGCACACCTTCCACTATCAAAAGATAACATTCGGATATTTTAACACCCTTGACTATTGTTATTTTCCTCCTTTGCATTCAAGTGTTGATAGGTGATTTTCCTTATAAGGATATGATCTTCTAATTTTTGGAAATCATGCTTGGTATGGATAAGTCTTTTCTGCTCTTAAGATCCTATGGTCAAACTGGTGTGACTTCTCTGAATCCACTTTTCAGTTCTAGAAGGTAAATTACATTCTGGTTTAAGAGTTGTAAACTTGTCTTTTGTCAACTCATCCTTGGATCAATTTCAGTGATCCAAGGAATGTTTTTAGTAATGCTCTGTGAAGTGAATGGTAAAATCAACATTCCATGAGTTAGGATTCACGTTGGACTAAAATTTGTTGTTGCAAGTTCTTTTACTTTTGTGTGAATGCACTTCCATTTAGCTAGGATGTTGGCTTGGGTCCTTGAAGGTCGACCATGACAGGTCATTGCTGATAACGATGGGAATGCAGGCTATTCACAAAGACAGAGAAAGATATCGGGAACCTATTAAGGATTTACTTCTGGAATCCTAAGCTAGGTGAAAGTATTCCTACCTAAGCTATGTTACTTGATATAATTTTGTTGCTAACCTAAACTTGATACAAAGGGTTAGAAGGGTTGCTAAGTACTAAAACTTTAACCTAACACTACAAAGTTATTTGGTGACCTAACCTAGTTCTTTAAACTATAGTATTATTGGTTCACTCATTTGAGGGTTACCTAACCTATTTTCTAAGAACTATGTTAGAGGTTAGTGGTTAGTGTTACATCCTAAGGTACTAATGTAAATCCTACCTAAGATCTAACCTAAGCAATCTAACCTATCCTAAACTAAAGGATGCGAATTGGAACTAAAAGGGGGCATGTACAATGGCGATGGTTTCTAAACATTTATGAAGGTGATAAGGTTTATTTATTTCCTACGGACTGCCGACTTTGGCAGAGGCTAATTTGGATGGCGGAGGCCTAGGTGGTAGTATTACTAGAAATGGAAATTCATGTTTTATTTGATTTGGAGCTCACCAGTTTAGTAGGTAGTGGCAAGGAAGATTGGGCAGGAGATTGGGAAATTAATGCAATTAATTGCCTTGTTTGATGAGCCCAAACCGCTTTGGTAGGTATGCCAAGCAGATTTTTGGTTGAGCTATTTCATTTGCATGCTTTCCGATTTTCGTTCTATTCACACTCTGGTTTTTGAATCGGTAGTTAAACTGTATTGCATGGCTATTTTTGTGGTTACAAATCTATTTTTGTTTCATGGAGAGTATATGAGGTAATGTGGAGGAAGTATTTTGTTGTTTTGGTCTTTTGTGGAGAAGAAGGGAAGAAGTGAGCTCAACTAAGAAGTCTTCAATTTTTCAGCGACACTATCAGGCATGATAGGCCCTAACTGTTAAAATCTCTTGCTTTCTTCTAAGTGTTTTCATTAAAAAAACTTTTCTCTATTAAGATCTGTGCATTCATGCTTAGCTAATAAAATGATAGATGGGTTTGTAAGAAAACTTGTTTTCTGTGTATTTGGCTTCTGTGTGTTCTTGAATCGGTGGAAAGTTTTATTCGCACTGTCTTTTCATAAAGGAACCACGAATACTTAAACAAAAATAGTGACACTGGTTGCTTCTTCAGTGATTTGAAATGTTTGTTGGGTGAACTGGTCGTGTCTTGTGAATTCGAACTGGTAAAATTTAGTCTTATTAAACTTGTTTGCAAGTACTAGCTTCAGTTGGGAAACTTGTTTAGTAAAGAGGACTGTAACTAAGATTCTCAGGGTTTTTAGCCTACGTTTTTGATCCATAGATAAATAGGCTATGAATATAACTATATAGGAGCTGGGAATTGTATTCTTCTTGAGTAAATCGTTGACTGTTAACAAGTTTCACGTGCACTTTAGGTAAACCTGTATATGTCTTGTTGTTTTGTATTTTACCTTGAGGAACTTTGATGGTAGAAAAGTTCGCATGCATGGATAAACCATATATAGTTGGTTTCTGTGTTTCTCCTTGTGAAAACATGGTCGGTTATGGAAACTTGCATGCATAGGAAAAGCAATATAAGGTTTGGTTTGTTTTTAATTCTACAAACTTGATTGATCTGGGACTTGTGTTTGTTATCATTTTGGATAACTGTTGTAACTCAAGTTGCTTTTGCATGTTGCTTGTGGAATCTTATTCTTTTGACCACGTTAATGGTATTTAGAGATTCTTTATAAACTCAACTTGAGATTCATCCTTTCTGAGCTTTGTCTAAGCATCTTACACTCTATTTTGTTTAGAAATAAGGTTGATAGGATGTTAATGGAAAAATGGAAGCATTTCTTCTTATTTCAAACTGTATGCAATACTTTTCACTGCTCTCAATCTAATATTACAGTGCTGGCGTATTATATAATTGTGTTGTGGTATTGATATCCTCCACTGTACTCACCATTTATTACTTGATGTTCTTAATGGAATCAAAACCTTAACATGGTGTAGGTTCAGGTATTATGGCCTTTTGATCTTGTAATACACTTTTAAGGGAACATATAGTTACCCTAATTTGGTTACATATATCGAATGGTCTTGATACTTCAATGACGTTTATACTTGGCATTGTGCCTGAATTGTAAACCATTCTTGGACTGTACATATTATTCTTTGATGTTTGATACCATTAATATGGTTCTACCTTGCCGAAGCCGGGCGAGTCATAAGTGTTAGCCATTACTTAGATTCATACTTCTTGTTGGGTCTAATAAGGGTATATCATGTCTTGTAAGATTGATTGTGGTCTCAAATTTGTTTCAAATGTGTCGAACTGCACTGTTGAAATTATAGGATTCTATAAGTAGACATTGATAGGATGATTACTTCTTATCTGTGGTTGTTCTGAACCAATGGGAGAATGTTCAGTTTTTAATGAAATATTCTTTGAAGCTCAATAATTCGTGAATTTTTGTGAGCTTGATTTTTTTATTATCTCTAACGGAAAGTATAAATTTACGCTTTTGAATGAGATGATTTAGAAAGGAAGTTAGTTTTGGTACTCTATCTCTTTCTTTGGAATGGTCACTGTTTTCCTTCCTTGAAACTCCTGAATGAACTTAAACTGTATGAATGCTAGAAGGTAAAACTGTTCTATTGTGTTGAAGGAAATTATTTGAGTTTGGGATCATATTTTAGAAGACTCCTTCTATAATGCAGTTGGGTTAAGTACTTTGATTTGAACCTCCTGATTTCTATTCTTAGTGAAATGAGAAAACAATGTTTATTAATCTTGATTACTTCTCATTTGACTGACGTGATTTGGAATTAGATTAAAGTTAGACTGCAAAATGAAATTGAAACTTATAGATGACTACCAATCTATCACTTCTCCTTGGATTTATTTCATTTGGATCTATTGATAAATATATTATATTGTTCTGTCTTAAAGTAGAAATACGTTAAAGGAATAGTTTAAATCATGGCCTACTCCAGTTTAGGCCTTGCTGATGATTATGTACTATGGAAATGGAACTCTATCTTTTCCTCTTTACTTGAAATATTATGCAGTAAACATTTATGAATCTTGTAGTAACGATATGTGTTGTACTTTATTGAAAACTTCAAAACAATGATATATTATGTTTTGTTGTTTGGTAAAGATATTTGATGAAATGAATTATACTTCAATTTATAGGGCAGGTATTATATTTTATATCTTGTTCCTCATTGTGTTAAAATATGTTTTGTGTTGCTCTTCTTTTATTGATATGACTTACGCTTGGGAGTATGAATGACTAGTTTTTCATTAAAGCAGGGTTGTTTTATTGAAAAATTAGTGGAATGCACTTCGTTTTAAGGCTTAGTGCTTATCATGCTCAGTTCGTTGAACTGAACCGTGCTAGCAATTTTTACAGATGGACTTCGTAAGTGATAAGAGAAGGCAAAAACTAATACGATGCATTGGCTGATCTATGTTGATTTTGAGAAGAATTCTGATTTGTTCTTAAGTTGTATTGAAAAAGAAAAGTTACTTCCTTTTGAATAAAGGTTGATGTCCTGTAGTATGCTTGTAATGAATAAGTTTGAAAATGAATTGAAAGATGGAAATTTACTTGTGTAGATTGTGTAAATTATCCTATTTTGAGGATAATCTTCTTGTTATCTATATGATTGGATGTGTATTCATGATGGTATTATAAAAAGGAATTTAGATAAATATCCTAACTAAGCTGAAGATTAAACAAGTGGCAGAATACATCATTCTCATCTAAGTAATTCATTAAATCTTGTGATGTGAAATAAAACTATAATAAGAATTATTGTAATTATAAATGAAATTATAGGGTATGTTAAGCCCTAGAATGTAACTATGAAGAGGAAGGTATGATGGTTAATCATTAAGACTTAAGAATAATAAGTCTGACATGTTTTAGCCTAGTAGGTTATTGCACTTCCTTAATTAGTTAAGTTAATTAGAATAAAGGAACATAAGTTGTTGTTGTTTTGTTTTTGGATAACAGTTTGTTAGGTCAAATCTATCGAATCTGGAAGCAATCTTAAGTTAATTAAAGTTCTTAAGATTATATGAACCTACAATGTAAAAAGAACTTAAAGAGTGTTGAACTCGGAGTTGGTTAGGTTGTAGTATTCTCTGTAAATCTTTTAACCCAAATTTAACTTAACATGAGTAAATTCTTGGAGGTATGTACATCTTCACGAGGTTGTTCTATAGGATGTTGACACATGTCAACTGCAAGGTTGTACCTCCAAGAATATTAGGATCTTCTCGAGGATACAACAATGCGGTTAACATGTGGTAATACCCTTCGCATTGATCTTCAAGATCTACACACCTTTGAACTTGACCAAGATTTTTCTCCGTGGTGGTTAGTATCATAGCCGAGGATATGAAGTAGCCCTTTAGGACTCAGGGTACCTTGGCACACGGGGTTAACCTAGGTTGGCCCAGTATGCTAATTTACCCTAAGTATTTATGAGCCTTTTTATATCATGTCCTATGTTGTTAACCTGAACTAGAGTTAAACCTTGCTCGAGAGGACTAACTGAAGTTAGTATAAGACATTCTAGATAACAGTGGAGTGGGGTGAAGGACATATTCCAGTTTGACGAGTATGCCATCAAGGAATAAGTAATACGAATAGTATGTTAGAAATATTTGGCCAAAGTATCACAAGCTATTGATTGCATTGTCCTATGTCACCTAGTCTAAGGATCGTGATGCCGATGAATATTGGTAACAAATATTTAGTTAGGTTCCTTAGGTAGATCACTTAGAACCTAGAACAGGGTAAGAGAACCAAGTACATGAAGTATTTAGAAGAATACTCAAAACTCAATGTTACCCATGAATAGATCGGTTGCTCACGAGAGTTTGCATTTACTACCTATGGTTATCTATTATATGAATGGTTGTTATGAAATGTGTGTTCTAAATTATGTATTTAGAACAGAGAACATTAATCATGCAAAAAAAAATTCCCTTGTTTCTAAAGTCTTAAAATTGGGAATGTTACATCTTGGTATCAGAGCTGAAGGTTGTAGCTCTTGGACCTATTGTGTCCATAATCTAATAAAAACTTGAATTTTCTTGTAACAGAAAATGGTTAGGAAAAGAGGAAACATTGCAAATAATGCTCCACCTGAGGAAGGAGTAGCAATAGCCCAAAAACTTGATGAGATCCTTGCTGCCCTGTTGGACACAAGAGATCATTTAACTGTGCTCAAGAAACAAGTGATGGGTAATGAGGAGGAAGAAGAAGTTGGTAATAACAATCAGCCACCTCCTGAGGACAACCCCAATATGGGTGTTGATAATAACAATGTTAATGTGCACCCATGGCGGAAAATAAAAAGGCTAGGTTGGTCTTTGAACTCACTAATGAAATAAAAGGATAAGTGCACCTAATTTTGATGGAACCACATTGGGTGATGGGGGTGAGAACCGGCTCAATGAGATGGAGAAGTACTTAGCAATAAGGAACTTCTTAGAAGAGACCAAAGTTATTTGGTGAGAATATCAGCTTTCCATGAAGCATCTTCATGGTGGGACATTTGAAAAATTTGGCTGAACATTGATGAAACTAACATCACTTGGGATCAATTTAAAGGTTATTTTAGGCAACGATGGCTGCCGAAACTTTATTATGATCAGAAAATGATTCAATTTCAAAACTTAGATCGGGAAGTTAACTATAAGCGATTATTGGGAACGGTTTACGAAACTACTCAAGTATGTACCTCAGTATTAGACTGATGAGAAGTTCAGGATATGGAAATTCATCATGGGGTTGAATCCCATCATTGGGGGAGAGGTTGATGTTCACAGCCCAACCACTATGGAAGGGGTTGTTGAGAAATCCATAAGGCAGGAACAGAAGTTAAAGGCTATTTCTGCTCACAAAGAAGAAGTACGGAAGAAAGTTCCAAACTCTTCTTCAGCTTCTCTTACACCTAAGAAAGGACCATGGAAAAAGTTTGGTAACAAAATTAAGTTTCCAACAGAAAATAATAAGAAAACAACAACGAATAAGACTGCTAGTAATACACAGAACAATTTTGCCAGAAATAATAATAACGGGTGAAAACCCTATGGAGGTCAGAATGATAACTTCAAGACTGGAAATAATTCTGAGCCCAAAAAGGGACCGATAGGAGGCTGTTATAACTGTGGAAAATATCATTACGTGAATTAGTTTCCTTTGAAGAAGGATGATCGTAATCAGCAGCACAAGATACATGCTTGCGATGGTGACAAGCAAGCTGAAAAGCAAGTTACACCTATAGATGTTCCTGGTAAGTTATTTGGCATACCTGTAACTATTATTTTTGATACTGGAGCAACTGAATGTTTTATTTCTAGTAAAATCACTTCAAAACTTAAAAGAAAAGTGGGAAAAATGGATAAATCATGGACTGTACATTATGGTAATAATTTTGTTCATACAGTTAGTATGTGTCTTTTCGGGGAAGTCCTTGACTTACCTAGCTTTTCAACTGAAGTTGATCTCTATGTAGCACCTTTGGGATCCTATGATATAGTCATAGGTGTAAATTGGCTAGTAGAGCATAAAGCAAAGGTAGACTATTTTGAAAAACATATTAGTTGTTTAGATGATCTGCAGAAAACAATAGAGATTCAAGGTGTAAAATGAGAAATTTCAGTTAGGAAATTTGTCAGCTATGTAACTTAAAAGGAAAAGAATAAGGGTTGTACCTTATATGTAGTAAAGGTTTCTGAATCATGCGGAAGAAAATAGTGGTTTCTTGGAACATTATCCACTATTACAAAACTTCGGTGACGTGTTTTTGGAAGAATTACAGACTACCACCCAAAAGGGAGTTTGACTTCACGATTGAAATCAAACCAGGTACTGAACCTATTTCTAAAGCACCATATCAAATGACTACCACGAGTTAGTAGAGCTTAATGCTCGGTTGTAAGAAATTTTGTCTAAGGGTTTGATTAGACCAAGTGTTTCACCTTAGGGAGCACTAGTGATCTTTGTGAAAAATAAGGATGGAACACTCAGATTGTGCATTGATTACAGGATGTTAAACAAAGCAACAATCAAGAATAGATACCCACTTCCTAGGATTGATGATCTATTTGATCATATGCATAGAGAATTGGTATATTCTAAGATAGACCTTGATCTGGATATCACCAACTATGAATTAAGGAAGAGGACATTCATAAAATAGCTTTCAGGACAAGGTATGGACATTATGAATTCACGGTTTTACCCTTTGGATTAACGAATGCACCTGCAGATTTCATGAACTTAATGAATAATATCTTTCAAGAATACTTGGACAAGTTTGTGCTTGTATTCTTGGATGACATTCTCATTTATTCTAAAAGTGTGGAGGAGCATCATGAACACTTGAAAATAGTTTTGAAAATTTTGAGAAAAAGACAGTTATATGGTAAGTTATCCAAATGTTCTTTCTATGACACTGAAGTTCACTATTTGGGTCATGTTATAAGTAAAGATGGGATTGCTATGGATCCTTCTAAAATTGTAGCTATAGTTGAGTGGCCTGCGCCCAAGAATGTACATGAAGTTAGAAGCTTCATGGGCCTTGCAGGTTATTATAGAAAATTTGTTAAGGATTTTTCTAAGGTGGTTGCACCAATAACTTCATTGCAAAAGAAGGATAAGAAATTTGTCTAGGATGATAAATGTGAATCTGCATTTAAAAATTTAAAAAGTCAGTTGACTTCAGCACCTATTTTAGTTGTACCTGATCCAAATGGAGACTTCACGGTTGTAACGGATGCATCTGGGGAGGGTCTTGGAGGTATTCTGTTACAAAATGATCATGTCATAGCTTATGAAAGTAGAAAACTTAAGTTACATGAGTTGAATTATGCTCCACATGATTTAGAGCTTGCTGCCATAGTTCATGCACTTCAACTATAGAGGGAGGCATTATCTACTTGGTAAACCATTTGAGTTGAAAACTGATCATCTTGGGTGAAGTATATTTTCACTCAGCCAAATCTGAATGCAAGACAACGAAGGTGGTTAGAGTTTTTGTCTCAATATGATTTTGATATAAGTTACATTAAAGGAAAAGAGAATAGAGTAGCTGATGCTGTAAGTCGTAGGAAGCACATTTCTGCTCTTATAACATTAAGAACTCAGTTTAAAGATGAAGTAAAAAGTGCTATGGAATCTGATTCATACTTTCAACAAGTAAAAGTAGCGCTTGCTGCAGATCCAAAGGATGAAAGGTATAAAGGTTTTCACTTTGATAATGAAGGAATCTTATGTTATGAAAACAAGAGTATACATACCTTTACTTAATGATTTGAGGAAGAAATTGTTGATAGAGTTTCACAACTCACCTTTTTTTGGACACCCTAGCATTACAAAAATGCTTGCTAATATAAAACAACAATATTTTTGGAAAGGAATGAAAAAGGATGTTATAGATTTCATGGCTCATTGTCTGGAATGTCAATGAGTAAAAGTGGAACATATGCATCCAGCTGGGTTGTTATATCCTCATAGCATACCACAGTACAAATGGCAGGTAATAAGCATGGATTTTGTACAAGGGTTGCCTATGTCAAGAAATAAACATGATGATATTTTGGTAGTAGTTGACAAACTAACGAAAGTAGCTCATTTTATTGCTGGAAATCTAAAGGATGATTCTCCTATTTTGGCAAAAATATTTGTACATGAAATTTTCAGATTACATGGAGTACCTGAATTAATCATATCTGATAGGGACCCTAGAATGACATCAAGGTTTTGGCAAATGCTTAACGTAGCTCTTGGCACTAAATTGAATTTCAGTTTTGCGTATCATCTAGAAACGGATGGATAGACTGAAAGGGTGAATTAGGTTTTAGAGGATATGTTACGGATGTACTATATGGATCAACAGTACAAATGGGAAGAGTACCTTCCCTTAGTTGAATTTTCATACAATAATACATATCATGCTTCTCTTAAGATGGCACCTTTTGAGGCGCTCTACGGAAGGAAATGCAGAACCCCTATTAGTTAGGATAGCATTGAGGATAGAGAGGTAATTGGACCTGAAATCCTTACGGAAATGGAACAACAAGTTAAAATGATTCGTGAATGCTTGAAAGAAGAAGCAAATAGGCAAAAGAGTTATGCTAGCTTAAAGCGAGTTGACAGGAAATTTGAACTTGGAGAAAAAGTTTTCTTCAGAGTTAAACAAAAAAGAGTTCCATAACTTTTGGCAAGGTGCCGCCAAGCTATCACCTTGATACGTGGGACCTTTTGAAATAGTTGAAGTAATCAACCCTGTAGCTTATCGTTTAGCACTACCACCTGCTTTGTCATGAATGCATGATGTTTTCCATATTTCCTTGCTTAAGAAATACGTCTTAGATTTATCACATGTGTTAAATTAGAATTCCTTGTAGGTCCAAGACCCAGGAATAATCGTGGTTAAACCCACTCGAGTGTTGGAAACTCACCAGTTGCATCTAAGAAATAGAGAAATAAGTCAATGTAAGGTCCAGTGGGACCAGTTTAACAAAGAGAGTGCAACTTGGGAAAATCGGAGGATATGAAAACTGCTTTTCCATATCTGTTTGAACAAAATTGAATCTGTTATTTGAAAAAATTATATGAAATTATTCTTTAATGACGATAAGAAAGCCAGTTTTGGGAAAATATTTACTTGAATTGAATAAAAGGTTATTTATTATTGATTTCTGGAACTATGAGGTTTGGAAATACTAGACTTAGGATAAGAGAAGTGAATGAATTGATTGTCCATGATGTAAATTGTTAAAAGAGGTAATCATCGGGATGATGATTATTTTTAGGAGGGAAGCATGTAACACCCTTAACTATTGTTATTTTCTTGCTTTACATTCAAGTGTTGATAGGTGATTTTCCTTATGAGGATATGATCTTCGATTTTTTAAATCATGCTTGGTATGGATAAGTCTTTTCTGCTCTTAAGATCCTATGGTCGAACTAGTGTGACTTCTTTGAATCCACTTTTCAGTTCTGGAAGGTAAATTACATTCTGGTTTAAGAGTTGTAAACTTGTCTTTTGTCTGACTCATCCTTGGATCAATTTCAGTGATCCAAGGAATGTTTTTAGTAATTCTCTATGAAGTGAATGGTAAAATCGACATTCCATGAGTTAGGATTCATGCTGAATTCAAATTTGTTGTTGCAAGTTATTTTAATTTTGTGTGAACGCACTTCCATTCGATAGGACATTGGCTTGGGTCCTTTAAGGTTGACCATGACAGGTCATTACTGATAACGATGGGAATGCATCAGTTCACAGCACAGGAGAAAGATATCCGAGAACCTATTAAGGATTTACTTCCGGAATCCTAAGCTAGGTGAAAGTATTCCTACCTAAGCTATGTTACTTGATATAATTTTTTGCTAACCTAAACTTGATACAAAGGGTTAGAAGGGTTGCTAAGTATTAAAACTATAACCTAACACTACAAAGTTATTTGGTGATCTAACCTAGTTTCTTTAAACTATAGTATTATTGGTTCACTCATTTGTAGGGTTATCTAACCTATTTGCTAAAGATCTATGTTAGAGGTTAGTGGTTAGTGTTACATCCTAAGGTACTAATGTAAATCCTACCTAAGATCTAACCTAAGCAATCTAGCCTATCCTAAACTAAAGGATGCGAATTGGAACTAAAAGGGTCACATGTACAATGGCGACAATTTCTAAACATTTATGAAGGTGATAAGGTTTATTTATTTCCTATGGACTGCCGACTTTAGCAGAGGCTAATTTGGATGGCGGAGGCCTAGGTGGTAGTATTACTAGAAATGGAAATTCATGTTTTATTTGATTTGGAGCTCACCAGTTTGGCAGGTGGTGGCAAGGAAGATTGGGCGGGAGATCGGGAAATTAATGCAATTAATTTCCTTGTTTGATGAGCCCGAACCACTTTGGTAGGTATGCCAAGAAAATTTTTGGTTGAGTTGTTTCACTTGCATGCTTTCCAATTTTCATTCTACTCGCACTCTAGTTTTTCGAACCAGTAGTTAAACTATATTGCATGGCTATTTTTTTGGTTACAAATCTATTTTTGTTTCATGGAGAGTATATGAGGTAATGTGGAGGAAGTATTTTGTTTTTTTGGTCTTTTGTGGAGAAGAAGGGAAGAAGCGAGATCAGCTAAGAAGTCTTCTTCGATTTTTCGTCGACACTATCAGGCATGATAGGCCCTAACTGTTAAAATATCTTACTTTCCTCTAAGTTTTTTCATTAAAACAAATTTTCTATATTAAGATCTGTGCATTCATGTTTAACTGATAAAATGATAGATGGGTTTGTAAGAAAACTTGTGTTTTGTGTATTTAGCGTCTCTGTGTGTTCTTGAATAGGTGGAATGTTTTATTCACACTGGATTTTCATAAAGGAACCAAGAATACTTAAACAAAAATAGTGAAATTGGTTTCTTCTTCAGTGATTTGAAATGTTTGTTGGGTGAACTGGTCGTGTCTTGTGAATTCGAACCGGTAAAATTTGATCTTATTAAACTTGTTTGCCAATACTAGCTTCAGTTTGGAAACTTGTTTAGTAAAGAGGATCAGAATGAGATTCTCATGGTTTATTAGCCTATGTTTTTGATCCATAGATAAATAGGCTATGAATATAACCATATAGGAGCTGGGAATTGTATTCTTCTTGAGTAAATCGTTGACTGTTAATAGGTTTCACGTGCACTTTAGGTAAACTTGTATATGTCTTGTTGTTTTGTATTTTACCTTGAGGAAATTTGACGGTAGAAAAGTTTGCATGCATGGATAAACCATATATAGTTGGTTCTATGTTTCTCCTTGTGAAAACATGGTCGGTTATGGAAACTTGCATGCACAGGAAAAGCAATATAAGGTTTGGTTTGTTTTTAATTCTACGAACTTGATTGATCTGGGACTTGTGTTTGTTATCATTTTGGATAACCCGGTCAGTAACTCAAGTTGCTTTTGCATGTTGCTTGTGGAATCTTATTCTTTTGACCACGTTAATGGTACTTAGAGATTATTCGTAAACCCGACTTGAGAGTTGTCATTTTTGAGCTTTTTGTAAGAAACTTACACTCCGTTTTGTTTAGAAATAAGGTTGATAGAATGTTAATGGAAAAATGGAAGCATTTCTTCTTATTTCAAACTGTATGCAATACTTTTCACTGCTCTCGGTCTAGTCTTATAGTGCTGGCGTATTATATAATTGTGTTGTGGTATTGATATCCTTCACTATACTCACCATTTATTACTTGATGTTCTTAATGGAATAGAAACCTGAACATGGTGTAGGTTCAGGTATTATGGCCTTTTGATCTTGTAATACACTTTTAAGGGAACATATAGTTACCCTAATTTGGTTACATATATTTGAATGGTCTTGATACTTCAATGACATTTATACTTGGCATTGTGCCGGAATTGTAAACCATTCTGGATTGTACATATTATTCTTTGATGTTTGATATTGTCTTTTGATTGGATACCCATTTTATAAATTTGGTAGTGATGTGTTGGCATACCGTTAAGATGGTTCTACCTTGCCAAACTATTGGGCAGTCATAAGTGTTAGCCATTGCTTATATTCCTACTTCTTGTTGGGTCTAATAAGGGTATATCATGTCTTGGAAGATTGATTGCGGTCTTAAACTAGTTTTGAATGTGTCAAACTGCACTATTGAATTTATAGGATTCTATAAGTAGACATTGATAGCATGATTACTTCTTGTCCCTGGCTGTTCTGAACCAATGGGAGAATGTTCTGTTTTTAAGGAAATATTTTGTGAAGCTCTATAATTCGTGAACTTGTATGAGCTAGACTATGTTATTATCTCTAACAAAAAGTAGAAATTTACACTTTTGAATGAGATGATTTAGAAAGGAAGTTAGTTTTGGTACTCTATCTCTTTCTTTGGAATGGTCATTGTTTTCCTTCCTTGAAACTCCTGAATGAACTTAAACTGTATGAATGCTAGAAGGTAAAACTGTTCTATTGCGTTGAAGGAAATTATTTGAGTTTGGGATCATATTTTAAAAGACTCCTATAATGCAGTTAAGTTAAGTACTTTGATTTGAACCTCCTGATTTCTATTCTTAGTGAAATGAGAAAACAATGTTTATTAATCTTGATTACTTCTCATTTGACTAACGTGATTTGGAATTAGATTAAAGTTAGACTGGAAAATGAAATTGAAACTTATAGACGATTGCCAATCTATCACTTCTCCTTGGATTTCTTTCATTTGGATCTGTTGATAAATATATTATATTGTTTTGTCTTAAAGTAGAATTACTTTAAAGGAATAGTTTAAATCATGGCCTACTCCAGTTTCGGCCTTGCTGATGATTATGTACTATGGCAATGGAACTCTATCTTTTCCTCTTTACTTGAAAGATTATGCTGTAAACATTTATGAATCTTATAGTAAAGATATGTGTTGTACTTTATTGAAAACTTCGAAACAATGATATATTATGTTTTGTTGTTTGGTAAAGATATTTGATGAAATCAATTATACTTTAATTTATAGGGTAGGTATTATAGTTTATATCATGTTCCTCCTTGTGTTAAAATCTGTTTTGTGTTGCTCTTCTTTTATTGATATTACTTACGTTTGGGAGTATGAATGACTGGTTGTTCATTAAAGCAGGGTTGTTTTATTGAAACAATTAGTGGAATGCACTTCATTTTAAGGCTTAGTGCTTATCATGCTTAGTTCGTTGAACTCAACCGTCTTATCAATTTTTGTAGATGGACTTCGTAAGTGATAGAAGGCAAAAACTAATACGATGCATTGGTGATCCATGTTGATTTTCGAGAAGAATTGATTTGTTCTTAAGTTGTATTGAAAAGAAAAGTTACTTCCTTTTGAATAAAGGTTGATTTCTGCAGTATGCTTGTAATGAATAAGTTTGAAAATGAATTGAAAGATGGAAATTTACTTGTGTATATTGTGTAAATTATCCTGTGTTGAGGATAATCTTCTTGTTATCTATATGATTGGATGTGTATTCATGATGTGTAGACACCTATAATTACGCCCAAGCAATTTAAATAATTAAATTGCACTAATTATCCCCTTTCTCGCAAATCAACGATGTATCATCAAAAGTGCTCATTTTCCCTCATATCATCATTAATTAATTACACTAAGCTAATTAATTAAGTTGCCTATCCAACAAATACCCTAATTAACAACCTTCCGTTAATAAATCACCCCTTCTACCTAGACTAATTAATTATTATTAATTAATTATCTTTCCCTTCCATTTAACCAATAAATCAATATTTAATTGATTTAATCCCCTTATAATAGCCTAAATCACACTAATATTCTTCTAATTGGCTTCTATAAGCTTACACATACCTATTAGTTAATCACCTTTGATTAATTAAAACACCCCCCAACTCCCATGACTTGCTAAACATGTATTAAACTCTTCTAAAGTAAGGTTACCTTTAATAAAGCAACCTTATCCATTCCTAATCATGTTTTACCTTTATCCCACATTCATGAGAATGTGTTGAATCCTTTATCCTTTGGGCTATATAAAGAGCCCTCCACCTACCTTTTTACTTACACCTAAACTCCTTAGAGAGCAAATGCAAAGCATATAGCAAAGAGACTAAGAGCTTGCACCTTGCCCTTTTGAGATTTCATCATCTTGAAGAGTTAAGCCTCTTTCTTAAAGTGCTTGGGTCATATGGGAGGTGTCAAAAGGGTCTTGTAGCCCAACTTTGATTAGCCCCCATTCCTAGGTTCTTGGAACATTAAGGACAACTATTTTGATAGCCATGGAGCTTACTTAGGTCCATTCATTTATTTTTTGTTAGAGAATAGAGGAGTTTAGATATTTAACATTGTTAGTTTCAAAGTTTGTATTGATGAATGCTAGCATCTAACCCTTGTTTAATTCTTATCGTGATGGTGTTTATGCTTTGTTTTAGCTAAATTGTAGAACTATTTTAGGTGGTAGTTCTTACTTCATTTGATTTAGCATTAAGAAAAGTATACATGCACACATTTGGCATGCCCGGTGGGACTTACTCCATTGTCCTTTGCACTTAATTTCAAGTTTTTGTAGTTAAGTTTTATTTTTGGTTACTAACCCTCTTTTACACATGTTGATCTAACTTATTTTTTTAACTTGTTTTGTTGAGTTTGCATGTGTTGGGTATTCCTTGTAGGTATGAAGGAGGTGAAGTGCTATCAAAATTGGAATTGATGGGAAAATTTCAAGATTTCATCCATGTTTTCATTTTTAGAGCTTACTTTTTTAACATTCTACATGCTAGTTTTGTCAATTTCTTGAAAATTTTAAATTCTTGAGCATGTAGGTTAGTGTTTGATAGTGCTGAGTCTTCTATTTACATATTAATGTGGTGGGTTGTTGCCCAAATTTAATCTTGGTGAGAAAATTTCAAGATTTCATCATGTTTTCATTTTTAGCTTACTTTTTCAACATTTTACATGCTAGTTTTGTCAATTTCTTGAAAATTTTCAATTCTTGAGCATGTAGGTTAGTGTTTGATAGTGCTGAGTCTTCTATTTACATATTAATGTGGTGGGTTGCTGTCAAAATTTAATCTTGGTGAGAAAATTTCAAGATTTCATCATGTTTTCATTTTTAGAGCTTACTTTTTCATCATTCTACATGCTAGTTTTGTCAATTTCTTGAAAATCTTAAATTCTTGAGCATGTATGTTAATGTTTGATAGCGTTGAGTCTTCTATTCATATATTAATGTGATGGGTTGTTGTCAAAATTGAATCTTGGTTGGAAAAATTTACCCATTTTATAGATTAAGGGACGTTTTTTTGACATTTTTTGAGTGCATGTCAAGTGCATACCCATGAGCATAAGAGCATATGTGTAACCCATCTTCCGAAGGCCATAAATTTTGCTCCCGAACTCAAAATGACTCCATTTTTTTGCATTGGAAAGGTATTGAAGTTAAATATGTAATGAAAACATAAATTTAAGATTTATACTTACATAAATTACAGGTTTTTTTTTAGTTTAAAACTGGTCATTTTCTAACATGTCTAATGTTTTGATGAATGTTGTATTTCCATGCTTATTGATTTAGACCAAAGTGTGTGTATGCTCTTATTTTGCACCTTTTGGTGATCTTGAGAATAAAAACAACTTTGATCTATATCTTTTTAACATTGGGATTAAACTTGAAAATTTGATTATTCATTTTGCTTAAGGGAATGAACCTTTTACAAAGTATTTTTCAATGGTCCTTTGATTTGAAGTTTTCCATTTCTATATAGTTGGGATAAAGTTTGTGTATGCTCTTCTCTTGCACCTTAGGGTGATCTTGAGAATCAAAAGCAACTTTAGTCTTCATTTTATAACATTTGGTAAATTGGAAACTTCATCTTTCACTTTTGGTTTAAGGGAATGAACCTTTTACAAAACATTTTTCAATGGTCCTTTGATTTGAAGTTTTCCATTTCTATATAGTTGGGATAAAGTTTGTGTATGATCTTCTCTTACACCTTAGGGTGATCTTGAGAATCAAAAGCAACTTTAGTCTTCATTTTATAACATTTGGTAAATTGGAAACTTCATCTTTCACTTTTGGTTTAAGGGAATGAACATTTATCAAGAATTTTGTATGGTTCATTGATTAAAAAGATTTTCTTTACTTTTTAGTTGGATTATTTGTTGTGTATGCTCTTCTCTTGCATCCTTGGATGATCTTGAGAATCAAAAGCAACTCTTAATCCTCTTTTAAATAATGTGATTTTCTTGGAGAACTACTAACGCTTGAGTGCAGGACCTAAAAATGCTTGTCAAAGAAAGGAGGAATCAAAACAAAATCAAAAACTACTAATACAGTTGTTATATAGGTTGTTAAAAGGTGTTCAAGCAAACCACACCTAATTAAACAAGATAAAAAGAACAACATATTCAAAACACTGTATTGCAGGTTTCGGAAAAGGGTACGTCCCTCTCCGCTCAACTGGAACATAACCCCTTTGGCATAACGCCTTAAGCTACAACAATGGGGGTGGTTCAGGAACCCCAAAGTAGTCCACGCAAGAGGGAACCTTGTGGATGAAACGGGAAGTGCTCCGCACTACCTACTTGACTAGTGATTCCTTTGTGAGATAGCATTATAGGTTGTCCGTTGTGGCAACCCCAGTGATAGTACACGTAGACACACTAGTTGCCTACTGTTCTTGAAGGGGGTAAAGTAAAGCCGAGATACTCCCAAACTAGTCAGTGTGACTTTTTGGGTAAATCACGCTCGCTCATGGCAACTTTGTAACACCTAGGGTGAGAGAACCACCTAGGAGAATATACTTTGGCCAAGAGCCCACTTTGACCATTTTAAAATAGTGTTGAGTTGTGAACCTTCTTTTTGAGAAACGTGTGACGTATTACTTTTGCCTAGTTTTTACTTGCCTTAGGGTGAGGTGAAACTCTACTGAAGTGAGGCTAGCATTTTTCATCATTTTTTTGATTTACTTCCTTCACATTCTTTTGACACTTTGTTGAGAAAAAGAAGGGTGACTACCTTTGTGTTACCAATCGACTGTTTCTCTCACTTTTATGTCCGTTTACGCCCATCCATGTTTGTGGCTGGGTTAGTTAAACATCTAAAGTGTGTGGAGGCATTTTCACGTCATTGGTAGCCATTGTGATCTTGATACCCATGTCAAGGTCATCATTGTAGTTAGGCGTGGTTCATCACCGTGAGACTTCCTTAGAAGAGTTAGCTTGTTTGTATCGTATCACTACAATTTGATATTTACGTCTTGTTTCTTGTAAACTCGACATAAATACCTATATTGTATGGTTATGTTGCACACATTTTTAACTATTCCTAGCTATACTTTGAGCTTTTAGTTTGGTTCTATTATTACCTTGATTTCAAAGAGTGCTAGGTGTTACTATTTGTGCGTGTTATATCAATAACACCTCGATATCAATACTTCACTTTCTCGCAAAGTGGGTTAACATATCTTGGTGATATTGTTGTGTCATTCGCAAATTGTAATTGGCACTTTTTGAGATATAGGTCTTAATCAAGTTTGAGCTCACTCATCGTATATCTTGATTGGGAGATCGCATTGACTTCTTGTTTTTACTTACGTTTTGTTCATTTCCTTGAACTTGGCATAAGTGAAAACATCTTGTTGATCATCTTTGCATCACATTTTCATATGGTGTATTTCCTTGTTGATTGGCTTTGGGTTTCACACTCGCATGATTGTTCCTTGTGATTATTCATTCAAAAAACTTATTTTCTAGGACAATCCCTTTTTATCTCATCGATATTACGTCGTCACGATGTCTATTTTCCTTAGACCTTCTTCAAAAAATCATGCACGCATCCCCATACTTACACAATGTCTGGTTGGTTGTCCTTATGCTACCCAAATTGACATGTCACTTCCTTCCCTTTGAAGGAGTTCCATCACACTATCTAGATCTAGACATTTGTGCTTAAAACAGCGCCAAAAATGACTAACTATCGTGCGGTTCCCCATACTTACAAAAATACAGAACCTAGGTTCAGCAATTCAAATCATAGGATTCCCATCACAACTAAACCTCGTTTGGTTCTTCATGCTAGAGAGCCCATATGGGTAACTCATTCCCCACCTTCATCTCATAGTCGGTGGTATGATTTGGACACGTCTGATCCAAATTATTATTCGAGTTCCCCCCACTCTTCTTCTAATTCTAATCCAAACATTTCCTCTTCTTCTGAGGATTCCAATCCAAATATTTCCTCTGACTCTTCTGAGGATTCAGATCCAAACTACTATTCGGATTCATCTAATTCGACTCCTAAGTCATCTTAATTGATCCTAAGTCATCTAATGCGACTCTAAGTCATGGTCCTCCCTTTCTTTGCAGGATCCTCTTCATCAATCATCTAATGAGATTCTTATGACATATCCTTCCTTTTGAAGAGACCCCTTTTATCGACTCCAAATCCCCCCATGAAGTATGTCTTCTTCCTTTGAAGATACACGTGACTCCAAATCCCTCCAATCAGAAGTATAATACAATTCTTGAATCACGGTCCTCTCTTTCTTCATAGGACCCTTGTCATCATTCATCTAATGCGATGCTTGAATCACAGTCCTCCCCTTCTTTGCAGGACCTTCTTCATCAATCACCCCCATGGAATCTTCCTTCTGTGAAGATTCGTGTGACTCAAAGTCCTTGAGACAAACATCTAAATCGACCCATGTGTCGCAATCTACAGAACTTTGGACTTAATCCTACTATTTTACATATGACATACCATTGTATAGGTAGGTCCACACCACCTTCTTCTACTCCTGAGACATCTAGCTACACATATTCTTCATCCCCACACCATCTTCTTCTATCAATAATCATCAAACATCTTTCTAAATCCTTCCACACCAAGTGAACCTATTTCTTCCAATAAACCCCTAGGGATCGATCAACAACTCATACCGATTGATCTCTTTCAGAATGAAGAAACAATCAGGGCATTTATAGGGGCATATGAAGATATTCCTTTAGTAGATTACAAAAAGGATTCTCTTTAGACTTTGATGCATCTGCATATTGTGAGGAAAAGGTTGATTCCTTTGATCAAGAAATGGAGGAAGAGCCTTAGATCATGCAACTTGATCCTCCTCTTATTCTTCCATCTTCACATTCTTCATTATGTGATGAAACTCCTTGGTCTTGCATAGATCCATGGCCTATCTTCTCATCACCCAATAACTCTTCGTCTATCATAATTCCTCAATCACAATCTCTTGTGGGGTCAGCGCCAAGTAGCCCTTCATCTTCATCTAGGTGTGGGTCACCTTCTAGTAGCCCTCCCTCTTCTATTTGTGGGACATTTTCAAGTAGCCCACTATCTTCGATTATTGGGGCACATCTAACTAGCCCTTATCTTCTATGTATGAATCACCCCGGGTAGTCCATCATCTTCTATTCTTGGGCCACATCCGGTAGTTCATCATCTTACATCTATGGGTCACGTCCTAGTAGCCCTTCTTCTTCTATTCTTGGGCCACATCCTAGTAGCCCTTCGTCTTCTATTTATGGGTCACATCCTAGTAGCCCTTTCTATTCTTGGGCCACATCCTAGTAGCCTTTCACCTTCTATCCATGGCTCACCTCCTGGTAGCCCATCCTCTTCAATTCTTGGATTGTATCCTTTTCATCTATCACATATTTCTTCTATCAATGGTTGTGGCAAGCCCACTACCATTCCTATCGTTCCTATCATCAATCGTAAATTTTTGCATTCTTCTCCTTCTCGAGGTCAGAAAATTCAAGTGTCAGCCTATAAGAAACCCAAATAGATTCATTATCAAGCTCAGGTCAAAACTTCCAAGAGCTCAAAATCCCCCAACAACTGGAACAATCTCAAAGTTGTAAATCAAGCGCACGATTCAAGAATGCACATCAACATAACCATCAAGTATGGCGTAAAGTGCATAAACCTCTGGATAGGGAACTCAAGCTTCCGCATACAAAATCCATGTTTCAGGATAAATCACAGTCCTTTGTTGAGTGTGAACTCACCACGATCATTGAGATCTGGGAAAACATGACTCTTGATAAACAAACACGCTTAGTCTCCCTTATCAAGGAAGTCGCAAACATCGTTGTTGGATCCTATCACACAGAGTGACTTTGTTAGTAATAACGGTTCAAAATATATATATATATATATATATATCAAAAATCTAAAAAAAAAAAAAACAAAAAATCAAAGGTACAAAGATCAAACATTGCAATCAAGTGTTGCGTACACATGGATATTTCTTTCTTCCTTCCTTGCTATTCTTTTGCAAGTCTTCCTACCATTTTCATCCCTTCGGTGATATTTTGGTTAGCTTATTTGCATGCATTTTGTGACATTTATCTCTATGGTATCTGTTTGCCCCTGGTCTTTTATCACCTTGGTAAATTAAAGAATGACTGACCTCATGGAGATCCTATCACATTCAAACATCTAATAAACTTGTTGCGAAGAAATTTTGGACATATTTGTTGACACTAGCCAATTTTGTCATCACAATCACTTCCACCTCCTTCCATCAAGCCATCAGTGGTTCTTAACCCCTTGTCAAACAAGAGAGCTGAAATAAGTTTTTTAGAAAGAAAAAAAAGAATCAAACAAAACTCAAAAGCTAAAAGCTACAAATCAAAAGAAAATTAATATATAACTCTCTCTTGGGGTATTTCCAATAATCTCTATCGGGGCTATGGATGCCTGACTGGTAGTAGAGCAATGTTGTGATTAGAATCAAATACATCTCGTCGGGGCTATGGATGCTTGGCTGGTAGTGGAGCAATGTACGGCTATCCTTTCACCCTCCATTCACAAAATCACTTATCAAAATAAATCATTCCTACACATTGGCTAGGGTCTCTTCACTTGTTGTCTATTAAATCTTCACTTCAAGAGGTAATAAAATCCACGTGCACACACTGGATCTCTATGAGTAAATAGGATTAGTATGTTACCAAGTGTCTTTTTTGGACCTTGTTCAGACTCTTACTCTAGTCCATATCTCGTCTCACGATTTATGCCTTTGGCTAATCACTTCTTCATCACGAGGCTTCTAAGCTACATTCATATCATTCACATCATTCTTCTACTTCATTTAGAACATCCATGTGTATAAGATTACTTGTTTTCCATGTTTGTGGAAACCTTTGTCCCCTTCCACAAAAATAATCTTCTCCTTCCTTTCTATCATGTGCTTTTAGGCCAACTTACGCTGGGGGCATCCTTGCTTCTTCCCAACATTTCATGGTTTATGTTCATCATCATGTTGAACCTATCCATAATGGCCTTGGGTCCCATTTCTACCTGTGAAGAGTTTACCTTTGAATACTCCCACCTAATCGTTGGGGAATTTTTTTGCATCTTCACCTTTTGGTACGCACGTGGCATTTTGCCCTTGTATATTCCCCACCTAACGCTGGGGGCATCCATGCTTTCTTGGTTACCTGCACATAGCTTTGGAAAACTATTAAAAACACAAAAACAATAGAAAATTGTTTTGAGAAAACACAAAAACAATAGAAAATTGTTTCACAAGAAAACACAAAAACAATAGAAAATTGTTTGAGAAAACACAAAAACAATAGAACATTGCCTTTTTGAGAAAACACAAAAAAAATAGAAAAAAACAAAACACAAAAATAATAGAAAATTGTTTGAAAAACACAAAAACAATAGAAAATTGTTTGAGAAAAACACAAAACAATAGAAAATTGAGAAAACACAAAAACAATAGAACATTGTTTTGAGAAACACAAAAACAATATAAAATTGTTTCACAAAAACCTAAACAATAGAAAATCGGTTTATGAAAACATATCTTACAAAAACATTTACTTGCATTGTCTTGTTTTCTTGCTTTGCTTGTTGCTTGTATAGTGTTTTGCGTGCTTGCTTTTGAGTTGTTTGTTGCTTGGGTGTACTTTTTCATAGTTTATCTTTTCTTGCTTAGAATAGATTCATTCTTGCTTGTGCATATTGTAGTGGATTTCGACATGCTAGTGTGTTAATTCTTTATTTATTTCTTAATGCATTTGGTTGTGTTTTGTTACTTGTTAATAAGGCATGGTGATTCATGGTGTATTGCATTAATTCCTGGTGTTCTTTGTAGCATTTGGTTGTGTTTCTTGCATGTGCTCTATTTTGTTATCATTCACATCACATTACCATCACTATCATCACATCTAGCATCATCTATACATCATATATAAACAAAAATGCTAAGTTTTACATCATGCATGTATACTAAGCTAATCATCACATATCATATCATCAATGGGGGCAAGAGGGGTTGCGCATAATAAAAAATCTATCCCCCCCGCACCAATATCATCATATCATCCATCCATATACATCAAAATAACACTTGAAAACAACATTTGATATTGTCTACAGATCTATCATCTACAATCCCGACACGCCTCAAACGATCACGTGCGATCACCATCTCTCTTGAGTGTCAGAGCCTCACGGTAAGTTTTCTAAACTAAGCGGTTAAAATGAACTGATTGTGATGTTTTTACCCCCTGG
Organism: Taxus wallichiana var. yunnanensis; assembly: GCA_018340775.1. Classification (NCBI taxonomy): domain Eukaryota; kingdom Viridiplantae; phylum Streptophyta; class Pinopsida; order Cupressales; family Taxaceae; genus Taxus; species Taxus wallichiana. The sequence continues at coordinate 440,547,918 of CM031241.1, read as the reverse complement.
GGGTATATTAACCTATTTTTCACCGATCAGACGGCCAAGACACCCGTTTAGCTCACCGTTTTCTCCTCTGTTCGCTGTGGAATAATTATTTTTAATTAAATAATTATTTTTATCTTATTTTTCACCGTATTGGGGAATTTTTGTCCAATACCCCTTTCTTCTCCCTCGGACAATTTTATTGCTCCCTGGTGATTTTTATTCTTCTTCACACCCTCGTAAATAATTATTTTTCAAATAATTATTTTTCTTAATTTTTCCACTAAACAAGGACATTATTTGTCGTTTGTTTCTCTTTTCTTCCACCTAGGGCACTTTTTGTTGCCCCTAGGCCCTTCTTTTTCTTCTTCTACTTTCTTCTATTGTTCACCACGGTTTGGAAAGTAAAAACAACAAAAACAATATATATATATATATCAAATCAAAAAATCCAAAAACAAGGCAAATTTTTTCCAAAAATTCCTAAAAAGTAAAACACCCTACAAAATGGTAACTTGCTTCTTACGGCTGAAACTTGTGTCTTGCGCATGGTATTTTCTCCATATCCTGTTGGTTTGTCTCACATCTTCCCGATTAATATGACTCGTGGATCACCTGGATTCACAACCATTCACAAAAGCTAGTTGCTTGCTTAAATGCTCATACTCACGGGGCACTTTTGGTTGCTGGTGTTGTTTCGTTCATGCACAAATGCTTTTCATGGACCCGTGTCCATTTTCACTTTCCCCTTGCATGTATCCTTGCTTGGGGCATCATTTTTAACCCTTGTCATCAATCACGAACTTGTGGATCTCTTCAGCACTGATAACAAAATATTTGTACAACTATCTTGACCATTGTTGGGTTGGATATGTGCGTTCGTACTTGTTTTCCCTGTTATATGAGCTTGTTTCCTTCTCGTATTGCATTGCATTATTGTATGTTGCGTGGAGTTGGTACTTTCAACAATGGATAATTGTTCGTAGTATGGCTTTTCATGTCATTCTACCTTTGTCGTATGCTTATATTTTTCATAAGGACCGATGATGTAGTTCCTATGGCAATATGATGACATCAAATTTGTTCCAAACAAATAAGTGGCTAGAGGTTAAGCTCTTCTCTCCTCTCATCCATATTTCTTCTACACCACTTCCCTTTCACCCCTAATTCTCCCTCTCCTTGGGGCATCCTGCCTCGTCCCCATTCTTCTGCCTACTTCTCATCTTTTTCGATCGTCGATCGACTTCCTTCATCACCCCATCGACACTCGAGGGGGCATCTCTCCTCTCTACTAATTTTTTTCTTCTATCCCTTCAAAATATCTTTCTGTCTACTATCTTTGAAGTGGCATCACTTACGCCACCCCAAAGAGGGGCAAATGTAGACACCTATAATTACGCCCAAGCAATTTAAATACTTAAATTGCGCTAATTATCCCCTTTCTCGCAAATCAACGACATATCATCAAAAACACTCATTTTCCCTCATATCATCATTAATTAATTACACTAAGCTAATTAATTAAGTTTCATATCCAACAAATACCCTAATTAACGACCTTCCATTAATAAATCACCCCTTCTACCTAGACTAATTAATTATTATTAATTAATTAGCTTTCCCTTCCATTTAACCAATAAATCAATATTTAATTGATTTAATCCCCTTATAATAGCCTAAATCACACTAATATTCTTCTAATTGGCTTCTATAAGCTTACACATACCTATTAATTAATCACCTTTGATTAATTAAAACACCCCCAACTCCCATGACTTGCTAAACATGTATTAAACCCTTCTAAAGTAAGGTTACCTTTAATAAAGCAACCTTATCCATTCCTAATCATGTTTTACCTTTATCCCACATTCATGAGAATGTGTTGAATCCTTTATCCTTTGGGCTATATAAAGAGCCCTCCACCTACCTTTTTACTTACACCTAAACTCCTTAGAGAGAAAATGCAAAGCATATAGCAAAGAGACTAAGAGCTTGCACCTTGCCCTTTTGAGAGTTCATCATCTTGAAGAGTTAAGCCTCTTTCTTAAAGTGCTTGGGTCATATGGGAGGTGTCAAAAGGGTCTTGTAGCCCAACTTTGATTAGCCCCATTCCTAGGTTCTTGGAACATTAAGGACAACTATTTTGATAGCCATGGAGCTTACTTAGGTCCATTCATTTATTTGTTGTTAGAGAATAGAGGAGTTTAGATATTTAACATTATTAGTTTCAAAGTTTTTATTGATGAATGCTAGCATCTAACCCTTGTTTAATTCTTATCATGATGGTGTTTATGCTTTGTTTTAGCTAAATTGTAGAACTATTTTAGGTGGTAGTTCTTACTTCATTTGATTTAGCATTAAGCAAAGTATACATGCACACATGATGGTATTATAAAAAGTAATGTAGATAAATATCCTAAGTAAGCTACAAATTAAACAAGTGGCGAGAATACATCATTCTCATCTAAGTAATTCATTAAACGGTGATGTGAAATAAAACTATAATAAGAATTATTGTAATTATAAATGACATTATAGGGTATGTTAAGCCCTAGAATGTAACTATGAAAAAGAGGAATGTATGTTGCACTTCTTTAATTAGTTAAGTTAATTAGAATAAAGGAACATAAGTTGTTGTTCTGTTTTTGGATAATGGGTTGTTAGGTCAAATTTGTCGAACCTGGAAGCAATCTTAAGTTAATTAAAGTTCTTAAGATTATATGAACCTACAATGTAAAAATAACTTAAACAGTGTTGAACTCGGAGTTGGTTAGGCTGTAGTATTATGTCGTCTTTTAACCGAAATTTAACTTAACATTAGTAAATTCTTGGAGGTATGTACATCTTCACAAGGCGTGTTACAGTAGGATGTTGACACACGTCAATTGCAAGGTTGTACCTTCGAGAAGATTAGGATCTTCTCAAGGATACAACAATGCAGTTAACATGTGGCAACACCCTTCTGCATTGATCGTCAAGATCTACACACCTTTGAACTTGACCAAGATTTTCCTCCAGGGCTGGTTAGTATCATAGCCAGGAAATCAAGTAGCCCTTTAGGAATCATGGTACCTTGGCACACAGGGGTTAACTGGTTGACCCAATATGCTAATTTACCCTAAGTTTGTATGAGCCTTTTTATATCATGACCTATGTTGTTAACCTGAACTAGAGTTAAACCTTGAGCGAGGGGACTGACTGAAGTCAGTATAAGACATTCTAGATAACATTGGAGTGGGGTGAAGGACGTATTCTGGTTTGACGAGTATGCCATCAAAGAATAAGTAATACGAACAGTATGTTAGAAATCTTTGGCCAAAGTATCACAAGTTACTGATTGCGTTGTCCTATGTCACCTAGTCTAAGGATCATGATGCTGATGAATATTGGTAACAAATATTCAGTTAGGTTCCTTAGGCAGATCACTCAGAACCTAGAACAGGGTAAGAGAACCAAGTACACAAAGTATTCAGAAGAATACTCAAAACTCAATGTTACCCATGAATAGATCGGTAGTTACCGAGTCATGGAATGAATAGATTGGTTGCTCACTGAGTCATTACAGCTGCATATGGTTATCTATTATATGAATGGTTGTTATGAAATGTGTGTTCTAAATTATGTATTTAGAATAGAGAACATTAATCATTCAAAAAAAAATTCCCTTGTTTCTAAAGTCTTAAAATTGGGAATGTTACATATTTATTTCAAGAGGTCTTAAAAGCGATCTATTAGACATTACAGGAAGTTGCCTTCCTTTTTTCATTATAAAGGGTTAATGTTCATTTATAACCCCATAGTACTTTACATGTTATCATCATGGTTTAATTTTCCCACAAAAATATGTTTTAGCATATCCATAGAGATCTAGTTGAATGTCTAAGCATGAATGTCAACTTTAATAAGTTGCATTTAATTAAGAGGGTATTACATCTAGTACCCTTGACCTCTAATTCATTTTAAACCAACCCAAAAGGGTATATTACTGATATAAAAAAATAGAAATAAGCTTATCATTTCCATTTTTAGAATACCCAAAAGATTACACATTCATCAAAAGGGGGTTTCATACATTATAAGTCCAAACACTTCAGACATTTCTAGTGTCAAACATCAACAACAAGATCATTTACAAGTACAAATTTATTTTCCAACAAATACATTTCAATAATGACATAAAATATCTAGTCTCTTTGGTAAGAAAAAGTAACATCCTAAAATATATTTTCTCCTTTCATCACTTACGAAGTCCATATGTAAAATTGCTAGCATGGGTCAGTTCATTAAACTGAGCATGATAAGCACTAAACATTAAAACGATGTGCTTTTAGCTAATTGTTTCATAAAGAGAACTCTACTTTTATGAAATAGTTTTGAGCATTACAGAAATACATAACAAAATAAATCACCATTCACAAATGAGAGAGAAAAAGTGGTAAACCATATCATTATTGGGAATAAATCGGGATATAAACAACCTCAACTTTCATATTATTGTTTTACGTAAAAAGAATTAAATCAATATTCCATATAAGTACTATTTCATCAAAATCACAATTTGCCTTTCATATATTGTTTTAAATGATTCACTTCTAAAAGGAATGATAAATAGATCGTACCAAGACAAGAACATAGATGCTAATTAAACACGGCGATCAATAAGATGAAAGAAATTCACCGTAATAAATTTACATAAACTGTTGCAAATAAATGAGTAGCAATATCGTATATTATTATGGAACTCAATGAAATACAATGAGAATGGGCCTTACTTATATAGGCAAGGAATAACAATGTAAGAACTAGTCAAGGTTGTAGATCAAGCCATAAATCATAAAAGAACTAGTCATCAAAGAACTAGTCAAGACCATAGATTTTGGAGAGAACTAGACATCAAGGATCTACTCAATACCATAGACCGAGAAAATAGCTAGTCAATACTATAGATTAAGGAAAGAACTATACCTAACAACTAGATAATATCCCTTAATATTTAAATAAATAAAAGAAATATCCACACACATAAGTGGGTGAGGATAAATACAATAAAGGTAAATAATGTAGCTAGGTGAACATGAGCTAAGGTAAATACCTACTCTAACACCCCCATCAAGTGAAGCTAGGGACCAAAATATAAGTGTCATGTCCATAGTATGAGTCCTGGAAACTAGGCTCGATGACGTATTCATGTACAATATATCCATGAATAAATCTCGAACCAAAAGAAGAAAAAAATCATATTAGAAGTACAGAGATAGAAGAAGAAGAAGGAATATGTTCTCATGAACACCATTGAAGAAAAAATTATGAAACCCCAAGAATTTGACACAACTTAAGGTAGCGAGGTGATGCAAAAGGCTTCATAAAGATGTCCACAACCTACTAGTGAGTCAGAATGTACTCCAAGAAAAGAAATCTATCCTGAATGTGCTAACGAATGAAGTGGATGTGTATCCCAATATTCTTGGTCTGCTGGTGCTCAAATAGGTTGCAAGAAATGTGAATTGCACTTTGGTTGTAACACCAAAGTATAGTCGGTGAATCTTGTGGGAATCCAAACTCTGTCAATAACTGTCAAAGCCAAAGAATCTTCTGACTTGCTATAACTGCTACCTTGTACTCTGCCTCTGAAGATGAAAGTGCAATAGCTTGTTGCTTTTTGCACACCCAAGAAACTAGAGAAGAACCAAGAAAAAAATGATATCCAAAAGTGGAACACTTTTCATCAGTAGAACCTTCCCAATTTGAATCTGTATACCCAACCAATTGAGTAGAACCCCTAGTGTAGTGTAGGCCAAAGTGGGAAGTGCCCTGCAAATAGGGAAAAATCCTTTTAGTAGCCTACGAGTGACTAGTATGAGGAGAATGTGGCGAGATACGAACCCTACTACAAATGAAATATCAGGGTGAGTATGGGTCAAGTACATGAGACTCCCAACCAACTACCTATACAATGTAGGATCACAAAGTGGTGTGGTACATGTGGAAGTAAGAGTAACCCTAGACTAAAAAGGAGATGGAATAAACTTGTAATTAGCCATATCAAAGTGCCGAAGAAGATCATGGGTGTACTTTTTCTAACTCAAATGAATCCCTAAATATATCCGAGAAATCTGCAATATAAGGAAATAATATAATAACCCAAGATCTATCATGGACCAAACGTGTAGAAAGATCCCTCGAATATGCTAAATATGGGAAGAAGAGTCACTGTCAGTAAGTAAAAATCATCAACATACAAGAAAAGTATCACAATATCCTCACCAACATGTTGGAGATACCTTTGTATGATCAAAATGGCAATTAAAAAAACCAAGTAGATAGAAGAAAAGAATCCATCTTCTCATACCAAGCCCGAGGGCTTGTTTGAGACCATCGAGAGACCTTGAGCCTAAAAATAAGAGAGGAATCCTTAATAAATCCAAATTGAATGCTCTACGTATATTTCCTCTTGTAGATATCAATGCAATAAGGCACTTTTCACGTCAATCTGGTATACGGGCCAACCCCGTGATGCAGCAATAGCATGTACAAGGAGTACATAATCCATCTTAGAAACGGGTGAAAAAGTCTCGAGTAATCAATACTTGTAACTTGTGAAAAACCCTTTGCAATAAGATGAGCCTCATAATTTTCAATAGACCCATCAAGCGCATATTTGGTTTGATATACCCACTTAAACCTAACCATTTTTCTTCCTTTAGGAAGAAATACCAAATCCTAAGTATGATTCTTCATCAAGGAAGAATACTCGGCTACCATCGCATCATCCCACTCATGTATCCCATGAGCCTTTAAAAAGACCTGTGGATCCTCGAAACTTCCCGACACAAAATTCCAGAACTTGTAGAATGTGTGTGATGATGCCTAGTGGGTGGAATATCCTCTATGAAAGGTGTTTCCTTAGAAACTCTAGTACGAGCCCACTTAGGCATAGTGACAACATCAGTGGGAATAAGATCCTCAATGGTATCTATAACCTCCTTATCAACCTCCTCAAAGAAAGGATCCTCAAGATGAGATGAAGAAGAAGAAGAAGGAATGGAAGAAGATGAAGAAGACATTGAATAAGATGAAGAAACATGAGAAGTGAAGCGGTCATCAAACTGAATATGTGTTTGAAAAAGAATGTCATGAGTATACAAATCTAAAAGTCGATAAGCTCTCATGTCCTCACAATACCCTACAAAGATCAAGAGTTTTATCTTCTTATCTAAAGCTTACCTTTTCTTCTTTAGCACAAAGGCCCAAGCATGGCTCCCAAAGACTCAAAAAAATGAGACATATGGCTTAGTGTTGGACCAAGATTCCTCTGGATTCAAATTCTCAAGTGCTCTATGTGGTGTGTGATTGTGAGTGTAGTTAGCACAATTAACTACTCCTACCTAATAGATATGAGGTAAATCTCTAGAATGCATCATACAGTTAGCCATTTCCTTCAAATTTCTATTCTTCATTTCTACTAAGCCATTCTATTGTGGAGTATGAGAAACATAATGTTGGTGAATAATGCCTTAAGTTGCAAAAAGTCATAAAAATCATTTGAAGTACTCCCCCATTATCGGTATGAAGGTTCTTTATGCAACTAGTAGATTATTTCTCGACCAAATCATTGAAGACTTTGAAGTGTGAAAAACATCACTTTTGTACTTGATAAAATGAACCCAAGTACACCTCGAGAAATTCTCAATGAACGTAAGTGCATACTTAGCTCCATTGAAAGAGGGGGTAGGAAAAACCATCATGTCACTATACACAAGCTCGCGTGGTGAAGAAAATCTCTTAGACAAATTCTTAGGAAATAGATCTTGGTGTTGTTTCCTAATGCACAGCCGCCAGAGCAAACTCCCTCAAGACTAGAAAATAAAGGAAGACCATCTACCATACCATGAGTTCTCAACTCCTTCAAATATCTCTAATTAAGATGTCCAAATATTTCATGTCAAATCTTACTCTCTGAATTTGCATGAGAAACCAATCTGTCCCTATAGAGGAAGTTTCATCAAAACCCCAAAGTGATATATTAAAGAACTATGGTCAACAATACCCGAGAAACAAGTGAATTAGGCTCCAACAAAGTTCATACTTCTGCCCCAAGTGGTGTAAAAGTCATTATTTTCCTTGACCGAGAATGAAACATTTGATATACGAGTAAAGAAAATTTGTAGTGATGTTAGGGACATATAGTGCATCTTGGATACTACCACCATCAAGTTGTATATCACCTTTTCCTTTAACAGAAAGAAAGGAAGAATCTCCAACCTAAATTTTGGAAGTAGAACTCAAACCTAGAGAAATAAAAGACTCCTTGGAAGAAATCATGTGATGAGAAGCATCGAATCTATAACCCAATTTGTCTACAAGTGGTGACTGAGATCTCCCAACAACATTAAGTTCTTTTCCATGTTGATTAAAAGGATGTGGAGTGGATTTAGAAATTTTGTGTTTCTTGACTATATCATCTAAGGCTTGCATTCACTTATAACACCTATGTTCTTTATGATTACTACCCCCACAAAAGAGCATGAAAGGCTAGACTTATTCTTGGATTTAGAAGAATCCTTGGGTTTAGATTTGTTTTCTTTAGGTTTATAATCATTTTGAGATGGAGAAGGAGTGGATTTGGTGTTTAATTTTTGGGTTTCCCTTGCCCTAAGGATTATATGCAACTAATTCCTTTTGAGAGGTGGAAGACTCAAGGTGAGACAATTTAGATTCTTCCTTAGTAAGTCTTTCATAGAGTTAGGCATTTTGAATGTGTCACCTAAGGCATCCATGCTAGAGAAAAAGGTTGAAGAAATTTTTTGGAATGGTCCTCTCAACTTGGATAGAATAAAGTAAGCAGACTCTTCATATTTATTATTTCTTCCACTCCCCTTCAACCGTGTCAACAAATGCTTGAACTTTGTAAGATAGTCTATAATTGTTGGAAAATCTTTAGGACTAAGAGAGGTAATCTCAATTTCAAGTTGCATGGCTCTCATATGATCCACCTTACCAAATAAATCATCTAATTTCTCCCATATTTTTAAAGGAGAGTCACATTTTTCCAAATGAAACAAAATATTGTCACTTACATAAGTTCCTATCAAACCCATACACTCATCAAATTTGCATTGGTACTGAAATTTCTCATATTCTCTAGTGAACACTAGTTATTCTAAAGAAGTTAAAGCCCATAATCCTTTCCACTTGATTATTGTTTCCATTCTTGGTTTCCATGTGTGGTAATTATGTTTTGTTAATGAATCAACATGATCTAATGCACAAGTAGATGCCATCCTCAAAAAATCACCAAAAATGTAAGAACCAAGCAATGCAACAAGACCCCCAAGAAATGCAACAAGAGCCCCCCCAGATTTTGGCAATTATAATGAGTACGTGTTACAATATGGCACTTTATAATTATAGTTATATTCTCAAAATAAATATTTCTAGTGGAAAGAGCATGGAAAAACAAGCACTTTTGCAAAAAACGGAACTCAAAACCGAGTTACCAATCAAAAGTTACAAACTTTTTAATAATATACTCTACTATTTATTTTAGTTGCCACTAAAACAAAATAAAATTCTCTTGCCTTCACCAAACAAATAAAATTAAAGGGGCTGGAGTTAAGCACCTTCACAATATTAAGCCCTCATACGACCATACCATATGACCAAGGCCTAAGGATATAAAAAAATGTTTGCAAAGCGAAACTTATAGATAGATGTGAATAGAAATATCCTGCTCGATACCATAAAAGGAATGATAAATAGATCGTACCAATCCAAGAACACAGATGCTAATAAAATACCACGATCAATAAGATGAAAGTAATTCACCATAATAACTTTACATTAACCTTTGCAAACAAATGAACAACAATATCATATATTATTATGGAACTCAATGAAATACAATGAGAATGGGCCTTGCTTATATAGGTAAGGAATAACAATCTAAGAACCAGTCAAGGTCTTAGATCAAGCCATAAATCATGGAAAGAACTAGTCATCAAAGAACTACTTAAGACCATAGATTTAGGAGAAAACTAGACATCAAGGATTTAGTCAATACTATAGATCAAGGAAATAACTATACCTAACAACTAGATAATATCGCTCTAATATCTAAATAAATACAAAGAAATATCTACACACATAAGTGGGTGAGGATAATACAATAAAGGTAAATAAATTACCTAGGTGAACATGAGCTAAGGTAAATACCTACTTAAAAAAATTCTCAATTATTCCTATCTAACATGAGAAGATAACTATCCCTATAATTTCTTAGGAATAGTTAAAGCATTGAATAAAATAATAGTATTCCCATCTCAACATTTTTATTCACCTAAATTCATACTAAATATGAGATGCCAAGATCAATTCAAAACATAGGATTAATTTTAGGATGGTCCAAACAATATAACATGGAAAGAGTTTATAATTTGAGAATTATATAACTCAAATTCATAATTAGAAACCAATTTAAGTTCAATTTCAGCACTAAAAGATTTCAACAAAGGATGAGATCAATTTGACATGCATTGGAACTAATCACACAATCCCAAAAGAGATACATCATTACCAAAGTTTAAGTCAAAATAATAGAATGGAGGATTTAACAATCAGCTTCAGCTCCTTCAACCATTCAAATATTTTTCACCAAACAAAAAGACTTACTCAGAATATTTCCAACCAAACACAACAATCCTTCTAAGTAACCTCTGCTTTAGCTAAACTATCCTATCACAACTGGACTTAATTCTTCAAGAAATTCCCAGTGAAGGTACTATGAAATAGACCAAACTGGACAGCTCCCTCATCAAGATTGAAATAGAAGGAAAATCAAAGGAGAGAGAGAGAGAGAGAGAGAGAGAGAGAGAGAGAGAGAGAGAGATTATTCACTCAAAATCTAAGCATGATTAGAAAGAGAGCATGATCTAAACAAGAACATAATCAGACAAGTCCAGTCTCTCTACGTGCTTAACTGAAATTCCAAACAGAGGATAGAACAGAGATTGAATTGAATGATAGCAGTCCTAAAGAAGAAATAATGAAAACCATTCATTTACCTTTCCGCAATCAATGAGGACTTTAAAATAAATACCTAAATCCTCCAGACAACAAGTAACTAACTCCTCACAAACATAATGGGGAAAGGAGGAGGATTAACCGAAGCGTAAGTCTGCCAGTCCTCTTAACTTAGATCTATTAAGGAAAAAGGAACTTGAAATGTGAATAAACTAAACATGAGACACCTTATTGTTTTATATTCAATGCTATAATATTTTCAACAATCAAAATGAACTGAAGCCTAGTTCAATGGCTTTAGGTCAAGAGTAATGAAAACTAAGCGAGAAAAAACAATGTCGTCAAACTTCTTCGACATTTAAGTTGACAACAAATGAAGAACAATATGCAAAAACGTAAGAGGCGTTATTTCCTTTCATAGAAAAAGTTTCCTTGATCCAAAAATTACCCGGATACTCCAAATGAAGCGAGAAGACAAAATATCAGAGTTTTCTTAAATTACACCTGCACAAGAATTAATTCCCTTTCAAGGAGCTAACACAGTTATTCCTTCTAGATCCTCCATTAATGAACGAAATAGCTCTAATAAGTCTTAACAAATGAAAAATATCTAACAAGTCTTAATAGAAAAAATATCTAACAAGTCTTAACAGATGAAAATCTCTTTTCCAAGAAAAACCCAGAACTATGTACTTTCCTCAATACTCGAAGGAACAGACAAAACTGAAATAGGGAGTTTAAAATAAAACCCGAAACACAACCACAAAATTGATAATACATAGACACATCTTCAATTTTAAAGAAAAATCTAGTAATAGTCGAGATGTTTAAATGGTTAAACACCTATAGATTTCCCAGTGGTGAAAAAAGTGTTCTAACAAAGTTCCACATGTTAAGAAACTAAAATATTACCACATTTACACAGCTCAACAATATTACCTACAATATCGACTTCATCTCAAGCTCGCATAGAAAGATTAAAACATAGTCCAACATACCCAATCAAGAAAAATGAAACCCAAATTTTATTTCAACAGGGTCGATACAATGTACATGATAACAATCACAAAATCACAAGCAGAGAGATCATATCAACTAAGAAAAACCAAATTGTTCAAAGAGTAGAGTTCTTTTAATGAAAACATTTAAGTAAAAGCAAAAAAACTTAATGGGTAGAGCCTATCATGCTTGATAGAGCTTCTCCTTGATTTGTAGAATATTTCCAAGAAACACTTCAACAACCTCTTCTTCTCCAAGCAACGTCAACCAACTTCCAATACTTTATCATCTTCTTATAGCTTTTATAGAGTCCAAAAATAGCTCCATGTAATGAAAAAATAACCAGTCAAGCAAGAGTTGAACTAGAGATTCGACGAATAGAAAAACATCATGCAGAGCTTGAGCTCGAAAATGAACCGAAGAACAAAAAAACCATGCAAAACCCCTCATGAATTTTCCTAGGCTGTTTTGCAAAGTTTGAGAACATTAAATGAAAATTACTTGCATTTCCCACCCATTTTCCATGCCACCGCCATCTCCACATTTAGCAGTGTCTATTTTTAAATTTTGCATGCAACTAAATGCGGTAGAGATGCTAGCGCAACCTCTCCTATTTTTCCCAAATGCCCATGCCAAAGTTGGCATAGTAAGAGATAAGAATGAATTAAATCCCATTTAATATTTTGAAATTGATGCCACTGACCACCCTTTTTCCATGTCATTCCACACATCCCCTTTAGGTTGGCCATACCTTAAGTTAGGTTACATTAGTTTAGGAAAACAACTTAGGTCCATAGATAGGTCCATGGTATAAGTCTAGGTCCCTCCTTATCCTTTTTCCTTCCCAATTAGCATAAGTCATAAAAGCTTAGGTTAGGTTTAACCCCTAGGATAGAGTCATTAGTTTTAAAACTTAGTTAAATTAGGTCCAAATCCCTCCAATGACATATCATCCTAAAAATAATAGAAAAGAGGAACCAGAATCATTATTGGTCATTTATTAAGTACAAAGTAGAGACCTATGAAGAGGGTCATTTACAACCCTCACATACTCCAGACTAGAACTTCACCCATTTGTCCAAATTGGACATCATGTCAACTAAACATGTGAATTAGAAGCATACCTTGGATCAATGGAATTGATCCAAGGTAATGTTGTTTGATTCCTCTTAAATTATGAAAACTGAAACTCAAATTCATAATCCCATGCAGTGAATTTATCCTGCATAACAGAGATGAATTGCTTCATTTTTAATTAAGCAATAATATGACAGAATGTACTTGTTCAATAGATGAATCATTTTCTACTGCAAACATGATTTCCAAAGTCATAAGAGTACACTGTCTTAAGAAAAAATCACTGTCAACATTTATATCTTTTAAAGTAGAAATCATCATAGGTACTAGTCATGTTTGGAGGCGTTACATACCTCCCTCCTAAAAAGCATCATCATCTTGATGATTAACTTAGTAAAAAATAACCTAGTTTGGAGATGTTCTTTGATGAAGAGGAATCGGAAGAGATTCATCTTGAGCGCATGCAAGGAAAAGGAAAAAGAAAAATGGTATATGTGATAGATGGTGAAGAAATGGAGATTCTATATGTTAACCATTCGAAGGTTCGTGTGAAGTCGTAGATAGTGTTGATGAGCAATTATGATCCTACCATGAGCCCTTAAGAACAAAGTGGGTTAACATTGGTTTAGAGGCAAAACCTAAGGAAGCTATCATTGGGGATTATTTGTCAGAGAAATAAGTTTTTAAAATCATTGATCTATTGCATGAGATTTAGGATTTGTTTCGCGTAGGTACCATGAGCTCAAAGGTGTCCACCATTCCTTAGGGAAATGAGGATCAAGTTGAAGGAAGGTGTGCACCCGATTTGGAAGAGACCTTATTAGATGAATCCAAATTTACGTGTAAGGGTCAAGGAGGAGATATAAAAATGATAACATCAGGCATTATTGAGGTCATTGAGGAATCATAATGGGTGATTCCAATGGTCATAAGCATTAAGAAGGAGAGGAGGATAAGCATCTGTGTGCATTACAGGGACTTGAATGCAGTTTTGTCATTTACCCTTTTCTAACCCCCTTCACTAAAGAAATTTTGGAAGGAGTAGTTAGGCAAGGTCTATTCTTTGGGTACCACCAAGTTAGAATTGCAAAGGAAGACTAGGAGAAGAAAAATTTCACCATTAAATGGGGAAGTTTTGATTACACGGTTATGCATTTTGGATTGAAGAATGCGCTGTTGTGTTCTCATGCATTGTGGTACAAGCATTTTAGGACTTCATCCATAAATTTCTTTAAGTCTACCTAGATGACTGGACTATGTATGGGCTAGTAAAAGACCATTGTGACAATTTGAGGCTAATGTTTGAGAGATGTTAGAAGTTGAGGATATCCCTTAACATTAAGAAATGTCTCTTTTTTACTCCATTTGGAACCCTGTTGGGAATATTATATGTAAGGAAGGCTTACTAGTGGATCCCGCTAAAGTTGTAGTTATTGTGGGATTGGGGGAGCCTACTAGTCAGAGAATTGTGTGTGGATTCCTTGGGCATATGTGGTATTACAGGAAATATATTAAAGAATATGATAAGATTGTCATGCCATTGGAGGAATTTCTTAAGCACAATAGTTCCTTTCATTGGGAGAGGTGCAACAGAATGCGTTTGAAACTTTGAAGGATAGGCTTGTCACTATGCCCATATTACACTTTCCTTCTTGGGATAATCTCTTCCATGTGCATGTTGATTCCTCAAGGAAAACCATTGGAGTAATACTCACATAGCTTGGTGAGGGGATTGTTGATCACCCCTTGTGTTTTTCCAGTAGGAAGTTAACACTAGCATAACAGAATTACGAGAACTCACGAGCACAAGGCACTATCGATGATCTACAAGCTGCATAATTTCAAGAAGTATCTACTAGCAACACCATTCATATTCTACACGAACCACATGGTACTGAAGTAATTAGTGAACAATCCTCTCAGTAAGGGCACATATGTAGTTGGGTCATGTTATTTCAGGAATTTGAGTTTTGGTTATGGTAAAACCAAGAAAAATTAATTCGAGATCTGATCACTCTTCAAGGATTAACTCGGGAGAGGACGTGAAAAGCATTGAGGATACAATTCTAGATGTGTAACTATTTAGCTTGTGGTGCATGCCCTCATACTTTAAACATATTGCGGTGTTTCGAAAATGGGTGTGGCACCGGAAGGAATGAAGGCTTTGGAGAGGAAGCAGTTGGCTATACACGTCACACCTTACATGTTGATTAGTGGATATTTGTACAAGTTAGGTTGTGATGAGGTTCTACATCGATGCATGTTAGAACATGAGCATGTTGCAATTATGGAAGAAGCACATGGTGGGATTGCAAGAGGACACTATACATGAAATGTAACTACGTGGAAGATTCTACTCATAGGGATTTGGTGGGAAAGTATCTACCAGGATTATATTGAGTTTTGCAAGGCTTGTGACCATTTTCAGCACCTTGGAAAACCTGGAAGGAGGGATGAAATGCCCTTGTGACTAATAGCTAGCATTGAACCATTTAAAAAATGGGAAATTGACTTTATAGGACCTATTTCACCTACCACGTGAAGGATTGGTTCATGGTATATCATCACTTGCACTGATTACTTGACAATATGGGTAGAGGCAGCGCCTACAAGAGATTGCACTGCAGCAACAACTACTAGATTCTTATGGGAGAACATAATCAGCAGGTATGGATGTCCGTTGAGTTTAAAAAGTGATAGGGGTACACATTTTTGAATGAAATAGTCAAGATTTTATTGGTAGAGTTTATGGTGGCCCATCACAAGACCACCCCTTATCACCCACAAGCAAATGGGACTACTGAGGCATTTAACAAGATACTAAGTCACACATTAACTAAGATTTGTGACGTTGGAAGAAAAGATTGGGATGACAAGGTATCAGCCATTCTATGGGCATACATGAAATCATCCCCTTGTTATATGATTACCATTGGTGTGGCCCATACACCATATCGTACATCCTTGATTCAGGCGCATACCATTTGCAAGCACTAGATTGGATGAATTTACTGACCGATTCAATGGGATTAGATTGAAGCCCTACTATAAATAAGTCTTCCTTGTGTTTGTTAGTAAGGCAATTTTTCCATCTAGCTTAGGATTTCCCTTAATGCATTTCCTTTCCTTGTGTTTCCTTTTCTCTTTTCTTTTTCCTTTTTTTTTTTCTTTTTTACACCTTGCATGCTGGTAACCACATTACTTTCTAAGGTTATGTATGTGCAAAGGACCGTACATCCATTTCTTGTTGGGTGGAGTAGAATGAAGGAAGATAGAAGTTGGAAGTAAAAGTTGTGATAGCTAGGATTGAAATATCAAAAGTACGTAAGGTAGAAAAATCACGTGGGAAATGGTAGAAAATTATTGGTGTCATGTAGGTTGTAACAAAGACCACGTATAACATATGAAGAGCACGGGAACAACATGAGGTATGCGAGGGAAAAAATCGGTCGACAGAGAAGAAGTTCCTTGACCTTTGCAGATGTGCACATGAGAGCCTTCGGTCGTAAGGATTTTTGCACGCTAGAAGGTTCTAGAGGATTTTTCGCACATGATTTGGCGTGTAGGTAATGGCTCTTAAGGTCAGATTTAGTGGAAAAATATGCATTTAATGTTAAGTACGTTAGTAGGTGGCATAAGATTTATTGTTGGAGAGAAGCGAAATCTATAAGTATGAGATTGGGCACGCTATTATTTTACCTTGTCATTACGATATTGAAGAGGTCTTATGAATTAGTGCATCCACAAAGAAAGATTTGTGTAAAGGAATAAGAGTGAGAATCTAAAGTACATGATTAGGGTGATCTGCAAACCAAAGTGGAAGGAGTACATGGGCATAGAGATATTTCTTTGGAAAAACACCATCTTGTTAAAGATTTTCCCTGTGTTATGGTTCTTTAGCTAGGGCATGGGAGAAGGAGGAATTTTCATGGAGTTGATCCTTAGATTTGAGAATAGTAAGGAAGGGAGTAAGGAGGAGTTTTGGTTTTAAACCGATAAGTAAAATGGCACCAAAGAAGGCAACCACTTCACCAAAGAAGGGTAAGGGAAAAGGAAAATAAACTACCGCCGCTAGTTTCAATGAAGAGTGGTATGCAGAAATGTAGTACCCAGATGGAGTGTTGTTGGGGAAATAATGGGTATCACACTTGAGGAAGATGGTCGTGAGCAACTACAATCATCGCACGAGTACTATAGAGAAGGAGATGGTGTTGGAACTGGTTCTTCCAACTGATAAGAGGACACCAGAAGGGATGTCAATCTACAACGATGAAGTGAAGGTGAAGTTGGGAAAGGTGGGTTGTTGTAACTATATGAGTTGCCCTATTTTGGAAATCCGGAGTGGTTATTCCAATGGCTGATCTTTGTGCATGTACGAGGACCACTTCTATTTTGTGGGATGCAAAATGCACATAAATACTCAGCTCATATCCAAATTCACTAGCTTGGTT
Source organism: Taxus wallichiana var. yunnanensis (assembly GCA_018340775.1). NCBI lineage: Eukaryota > Viridiplantae > Streptophyta > Pinopsida > Cupressales > Taxaceae > Taxus > Taxus wallichiana. Next base: position 440,530,396 of record CM031241.1, on the reverse strand, counting down.
TGTGAAGGGGAGTCCATAGATGATGACTTGGAGGATAAAGAGGCTATTAAGGAGACTGTGGAATCCTATGACTATAAGAAGGGGTCTTTCTACTTTGATATCATAGATATCACGACCCATTTACAAGGATGGGCGCATGCTTGGTTACCAAGTTGAATGGTCAAGAAAGGTGGACACAAATAAACAAGGCATGGTTGAATGTATGTTAGAAAATTTCAGAAGGGACCATCTATAACTTGTCCACCTATATTATAGATCAGATCATAAGTGTCACATAAGAAGGAGATAAGATAATGTTCACCAATGTTCTTATCACCGTTGTCTTCTCGAAATTGGAGTGCCGATGGGCCAGAGAATTTTGTATGGGAGTATCTAGATGAAGATCCCTCCCAGTAAAAATATTTGAGAAATATACTTGCGATACCATGATGTCCTCCCACAACGCGCGCCTAGATAAATGGTATAAATGAATGTGTGACGCATTCAGAGCTGAGTGGAGGATACCTGAATAATTGCCAGCACTAGTATATGGAGAGGTTGAGTTCATTGTTTATCAGCACTTTTACATTAGCAGATTCACATTGATAGATGGAACCAAGAGTCCATGGTGCAAACTATAGTTCTCTTTCATTGTACAGTATTTCTAAGCAGGGGTCAACCACTTCAAGGAAGCTAAAAGACCAAGGTTTGACCTTAGCCTGGTGGACGAAGACCACCATGATTTTTGGAGGAAGTTGGTATACCCCAAGAAGTGTGCATATGTGGATAAATATGTCTCCCACGAAGCTGAGATGATGAAACCTATTGTTGCAAATCAGCAAAGACCCTGGATGCAAATCAAGGTTACGAATTGATGTTTTAGGAATCCCGGTGTGATTGCACAACATGGAAACCTCTCTCCAAGTGTAGGACTTGTGAAAATGAGAGAGGAATCTCAGATTAGAGGCTAGTTCCTCAAACTCCTCCTCCGATTTAGATCTATATTTTGCACAACTACAGAGGTTCAGATCCTAATCCTACTCTAAATTGCAAGGGGACATGGATAGAAATGCAAAAATTGAAACTAACTAATGATGGTGATGCACCAAAGGAGTGGTGAAACATTTTTGCCATGTAAATAGACATAAATTCATGAAATGCAACAAGGAAAACATACACAAGCTAATAGATGCAATTAGGGGTCTTAAAATGAAGTAAAACAATACAAACAGAGGGTGAAAGCATTCTGAGTTTGCCTTTGTCATTTCCATGTAAAATCTCTTGCATTCCACCCTCAAAGAGGTATAAACCTACTACAATACTTGAAAAGGTCTTATTCTTTCAACAATCACTTGCTAGAGGTGAAAGAAGAAGTTTGCAATGCCAAAAAGTGTTCAACCATGAAGAAATGAGCCAAATCGGCTTTTACAAGTACATGAGTCGAACCCGGGGAGAGAGAAAATGTGAAAAACGCATGGGAGCCATCCCTCATTGATGGAAAATGCATTAAAATAGCATGGAGGACCTTACAAACCCATACCTTGTCATTTTTGACCATATTGGAGAAGAATGCGACCCATTTTGTATTAAATTTGGTTGTTGAAATGTCATTTCTGGCCATGGACACATACCAGAACCGTTTTTGAATTTTCTCTCTCCAAACTGAACCAAAATTAGAAATTGACCATGGAATCATGTAGATAATTTTAACAGCTTTCCAATGATATAAAGAATGCAAAAATCCGAGCTTTGGATCAAAAGATATGATTGTTTGAAGATTTAGGGCAAAAACGGCCCAAAAACGGATCGGCGGGAAAAAATTTCAAATTTTACCTCTTTTTTGTCTTTGGAAAATTTTTCAAAAATTCCCCACGCTCCGCTGGTCGGATGCCATGTGGCAGCTTCCTATTGGCTGTGGGCCTCAAATGGGAAAAATTTTCACAAAAACTCTGTCGAGCCATAACTTGAAAAATATAAGGAGTTAGGAGGCAAACTTCACCTTTATGGAAAGGCGAGAGAGAGCTCTATCCGATGGTGCCATTTCAGAAAGCCTTGATTGCCTTAAAATCAAAAAATGAAGATTGAGGCACAAGAGAGGTAGGAACACAAGGAGTTAGCCACAAAAAATGAGTGGGGCACATTTTGGATAGCAATTTTGGCGACTCGGAGGGGCATCACTGCTTAGATGAAAGTACCAGTTCACTCAAGCGAGTCCATTAGGCATGGAATCGTCAAATTTTCTGTTTGGAACCCCAACCTGACTTAGAATGTTGCAAGGAGGAAGATGGAACATCACATGATGGAAGCAAGGACTGCAAAACATCTCCAGGGACAACAAGCTATGCCAAAGCACTTAGGGAAAGCAAAACTAACCTACAACAAAACAATGTGCAAAGAACTTGGAGGAATGAAAATCTAATCTAATATTTACAAGGTGGTAAATTTCCCTCTAGAAGCAACGCTTGAGATAAATTCCATTGACTGGAATCTGCAGTTCTTCACCATCCAATGAGGCCAATTGGAAAGCATTGTTGTTCTTGCACTTCGTGACCATGTATGGGCCACTCCAAATGGCATCAAATTTTGAATGCCTTCCCAATTTTGCTCTATCCACATCCCATTTCAACACTAGATCTCCAACCTGAAAAGATCTATCCTTGGCCTTCCTATCCAAGGTCTTTTTGATCAAAGCTTGATCCTTTTCCATTGCTTAGGATGCCTGATTTCTGACCTCCTACAGCTCCATCAACTCTGCATATCTCACCTCCATGGGCTCAAACTCTAGCAACTCTAATTGCTTCATGAGTTCCAATGTTGGAAACTCAAGTGACATGGGCAAGATTGCCTCTCTTCCATAGACAAGTTTGAATGGAGAGTTACTTGTGGATCTCTTGGGAGTTATCCTATTAGCCCATAAGGCTTATTTCAGTTTGGTATGCCAAGACCTCTGATTCTCATCAAGAGTCCTCCTAATGATCCTCAACAAGTTCTTGTTTGTAGACTCGGCCTGGCCATTACCTTGAGGGTAATAGTTTGATGAAGTGTTTAGGTAGATCCCATTCTTGACAGCCCACTCAGTCACCTTGGATCCAATGAATGCCAATGCATTATCTGAGATTATTGTAGCAGGTATACCAAATCTGGTTGCTATCCCCTCATAATAGTCTAAGATGCTGGACTCATTTGCTTCTTTGAGTGCTATTGCTTCAGTCCACTTGGTGAAGTAGTCCGTGGCTGTCAAAATCTATTTGTGCCCTTGACTTGAATTGGGATTAATGACTCAATGAAGTCCAAATCCCATTGCATGAATGGCTGGTCAACTGAGATTGGATGCAATGGAAGGGCAGCAAGTCTCTCTTTTCCTGTGAAGAATGCACAATTCTTACACCTCTTGATCCATGCATAGCAATCACTAAAAATTTTAGGCCAATAATAACCAGCCTTCATGATTTTTAGAGCTGTCACTCTCGGTGCAAAATGACCACCAGCTGATCCACCATGGAACTCTTCCAACACCCTATGAATCTGATTTGTGCTAATGCATCTCAGCAGCACTCCATTCACATCTTTCTTGAACAAAACTCCATCAACAATGGCATATGGGATAGCCTGCAATCTGAAGTGTCTTCTTTGGGTCTTGTTCATCTCCGGAGGGCATAGGCCTATGCTTAGGAAGTGCATTATACCTTGGGTCCAGCAAGGAGTGGGGGCAGCATTGTTTTCTTCTTGAGTGCCACATGGCTCATGGCTGTCTTGAACTGTCAAAACAGCCTCTCCTTCATTGCATGCTTCTTTTTGCTTCCCCAAAACCAGATGCTCACACAATCCTTTTCCTCTTACCAGCTTGGTGATTTTGATCTCAATGTCATACTCCATGACATGGGTGATCCAACCTACCCTTTTCTCATTCAAATCTTTGTTGAGGAGGAAGTCCTTAACCCCAGCATGTGAGACCAGCAACTGGACCTTGTTGTTTGAGACTAAATGCTTGAATTTCTTCAAGCTTCTGATTACTGCCAGCACATGCTTCTCAATAAAAGAGTACTTCACCTCATAGTCATCTAGGCTCTGGCTAAAGAAGGCAATTGGCTGCTCATCATTATCCTTGTTCTGCTGTACCAAAATGGCGGAAATAATATCATTACCTCCAAATGCATAGAGGATGAAATCCTTAGAGAAGTCCGAGTTGATGGGAGTTGGTGCTTGAGAAATGGCTTCTTTGATTGCTTCAAAATCTCCTTGCCTTATGCTATCCACTTGAAAGCCATGCTCTTCTTTAACATTTTGGTGATGGGCTTGACAAGGGCTGCAAAATCTGGGACAAACCTCCAAACAAAGTTTATCCTCCCCAAGAAACTCTGAAGGGCTTTCTTGTGGCTTGGCAATGGTAGTGCTCTTATGGCTTCAACCCTCTCTAGATCAATTGCTAATCCTTCTTTGGAGACAATATGGCCAAGGAGCTTTCCTTCATGTGCAAGAAAGATACACTTTCTAGGATTTAAAGACACTCCAAATCTCCTGCACCTCGTGAAAACTTGTCTCAAATGAGAGAGGTGGTCTGCTGCATTTTTGGAAAAAACAGTGATATCATCAAGGTAAATCAGCACCACGTTGTTAATCAAACCTTTGAACGCCATGTCCATTGACCTTTGGAAGGTAGCACCAGCGTTGGACAGCCCAAATGGCATTTTCCTGTATGTAAAAGTTCCCCATTTGGTTGTGAAGGCTGTCTTGAACTGGTCTTCCTCCTTCACCATAATTTGATTGTAGCCTGAGTAGCCATCAAGTAGTGAAAACCTCTCGGAGCCAGCCACAACTTGCAAGATTTGCTCCATGGAAGCGAGTGGGTAATGGTCCTTAAGAGATGCTCTATTTAAGTCTCTAAAATCAACACACAATATGATCTTCCCACTCTTCTTTCTCGATTTTGGAACCAAGTTGGCAACCCAACTAGAATGCTTCATTGGGAATATGATTCTTGACTCAATCAGCTTGTCCAATTCTTTCCTCATGAGAGGCTCCATATGTGGATTGGTGGTCTTTGTTTCTACCGAGCTTAGTATTTGGATCCAATTCAATGGTATCTTTGAGCTAATTTGGGATTGAAACCTTTCAAATCTTTGTAGCTCCAAGCAAACACATCCGGGAATTCTTGACACATCTCGCATGAATTTATACCTTTCTTGTTCGATTGTCATCTTTCCAATTTGCAATGGTTTGTTCTCTTCTACCAAGATGGATACTGAATCCTCTCTCTTGACCTGAATGTTTGATTTATCCTTTCTAAACTGATCATTGGGATTAAAAATGGACTCCAAAGTGATAAGTCCCTTGGGCAGCTTGTTAGTTCTCAGTTGTACCACCTGGTCACCATACTGCTGTTCCAACTTTTCTTGATTCTTAGCTGAGAACTCAGCTTCTTCTTGCAAGAAATGGATGATTTTCTGGTCATTCTCAAACACTTGCCAACTGACATTGTTATTTAGCACTGAAGGCCTCACAATCACGTGGATGTTTGGCTATACCTTGTCTTTTTGAATGCTTTCCACAATGTCAAAGGCTGCCCCTACTGCTGCAAGCCTGTCAATAGCTTAATTCTCTTTCCTAGGAATGGATTTGATGCCAAAACCCTCAAAATCTTCCATGAGGTCCCACACCTTGTTCTTGTAGCACCTGAGTAGATCATTCTTGGTAGCATGTTGTCCCTTGACCTGATTTACAATCAATTCACTGTCACCAAAGACTTGCAAGTTCTTTATTTTCTTCTTGATTGCCTAATGCATCCCTTGCACCAAGGCTTCATATTCAAAGTGTTATTAGAACATGTAAACTAAAATCTAAAAGTTGAATAGTACTTTACTCCTTGAGGTGAAACAAGCATGGCTCCACCTCCTGCACCTTGTCTACTCCTTGATCCATCAAAAAATAGCTGCCATACCTCATTGTCATCTTCATGGTTTGGCTTGGTGATGCTAGGAATAGGCTGATTTTCTTCGTGTATGCAATAGACCCCTAGCTCAGATTCTTCCACTTCTTGATAAGGATCAAAAGCATGTACCTTGTTTGCCCATTCATCAAGAGTTAGATCTAGGATGCTTCCAACCTTGGTGTCAGCTTCATCGGTGCTTGGGTGGTCTTCTTGATCAAATGCTGAACAATTGGTGTTGATCTGACTTGGAGTGTAAGGCTCAATGTGGAAGTTTGCAATAGGTTCAGACCTGATTGTAGCCTTAGTTCCATACCTCGTTCTGAACAGCATGTGTGACCAATCAGCAGACAAATATCCCCCAATCTTGGCTGTGAAGTCCCTTGACAAGCATAGGGCAAAGAGTGGTGGAAGGTCTATGACTGATACATCTTGTGAAACAACAACATTTGGACATGCATGCAAGGTAAGACTCAAGTTTCTAATCACCCCAACTATTGTTACTGCTGTCCCATCCAGCTGCACTACCCCTTTGGATATGGTTTCATACTGGAGCCCTAGCTGATCAGCTATTTGTTTAGGCATCACTGAGCTACTTGCCCCGGAATCTATCATGCAATTGTGCACTAACTGATTTCCAATGATTAATGAAACATAGAAAGGAGGGGGCTTCAACATTTTACCTTGTTGTCCTCCATGATTTCCCTCAGGCTGGGCAGCATTTGTGAGCACTTTCTCTTGCATCTGAACTTGCTGATTCGAAGTTGGCCAGTCCTTCATGGCAGCTTGTAACAAGTCTCTTTGGCACAGGATAGATAGGATTCCCACATTGATATATTAACATTTGTCTTCTTCATCGATCAATCTTTGAATGGTGATGAAGGATCTCTTTGTTGTCCCTTTGCTTGTACATTCACTCCTTGCACGTGGGCAGCAATAACTGGTATTTGAGTTGGTCTAGGAGCTGTTCTTGGCTGCCCTTGTGCATTTGAAATTGGATTTTGCTTGCCAACCATTTGTGGAGCCATGGAAGGTTGTGGATTGGTTGGAGCTAATGGCTGTTCTTCACCCAAATTCCTTCTTTTTGACCTTGTGTTGGCTGCAACACCTTGGGAAACTGCCTGATTCATGCCACAAAAATCCTCTGCTTGCTAATTTACCAACGTGGTGTCATTTGGGGCTGATTGCTATTGGAATGTTTCTTGTTGTTGGTTGTTTCCTTGACTGCCCTCACCCTCCACACCAGTAGTTGTCACCATTAATGCTTGATTCAAAGCACCATTGAAGCACATGGATTGGTTATGAGGTTCATTGCATGGAAAACACCAGTCATACTCCTGAGCAATGTTGTTTTGTGTTGGCACCAATGCCTTAGAGGCAGATATGGCATTTGGATTGTAGGGCTGAAATGGTCTATTGGCAGGAGGCCTTGTTTGATTCATATTTGCAGCTGGATTAGGTGGTCTTTGTGGTTGGTATGGCTGCCTGTTAGGCTAAGCTTGGGGCTGGTAAGAAGGTCTAAAACCTTGGGCTTGTTGCCTCTTGAGAGTAACCAGCTCATTGCCTAGGTTTTGCAGTTGCTTCATGACTTCTTGAAGCTCATTTGGGGCACTTGGAGATGAAGTAGAAGCTTCATTTGAACTCTGATTTCTAGGAGTGGGAGAAGGAGCCAAATTAGGTGCTTGATTGGTATTTGGACTCTCTAAACTTGGAAACAATGGCATGGGAGGTCTAGGGGCTAGTTTTCCAGCTTGGATCAAACAATTTTCAGCCCTAATGGCAATGCTATAAGCCATAGGGATAGTTATGCCTCCCATGGACTGAATCAACATAGAAATATCAGAATTTAGAGCTTTGAGATAGTAGAGAAAAGCACCTTCTGCTGTTGGTCTGACTGCCATTGGAATTCTCTCCCAAGTCTTTTGAAATCTGAAGTTGAAATCGGTCAGCTGCTCATTGGGAGCTCTCTTGATGGTTGTCAGCTACTCCAAAAGAGACAAGTTGTCTCCCTTCTCTCCAAATTACTCATGAAGTGCTATACATAGCTGATTCCAATTTGTGATAGAACCAGCTCCAAGGCTTCTAAACCATTGCAATGCTTTCCCCTTGAATGAAGATGCCAGCAATTTGACAGCCACTTGCATCTCATTGATTTCATGAATTGCACAAAGATTGGCAATGTCTTTAACATGATCACCTGGAGTAGTCTGATTTTCTCCAGTGAAGTAGGGAATGTTCTTCAAGGCTGCAATTGGAATTGGATGTTGTGCATTGAGGGCAAGTGGGCTGCTGCCTATGAAGTTGACATAGGGGTTGTTTTGTGCCATTCTAATTGGTCTTAGAACCCTTGTTGATTGAATGAAAGGCCTACCAGGTGGAGGAGTTGAGAGAGTTCTGTTTGGTGGAGATGGAGACCTTTGGATTCTCCTCCCACTTTGCCTTACTCTTGGAGATAACTGCAGATATTCAAACAACACCTCTTCTTCTCCAGCTCTTGACCTTGTAGTGATTCTTCTCATGATTTTTCAGGCCTGCACTGCTGAAACTAGTTGATTCTTCCCCTTGGAGTCGCTAGATATGCAAATTATAGCTCTTTTCAAGCAAGAAAATTGCAGCAGATGCACATCAACTTTGCTGCAATAAAAATGAGACCTCTAAGGTCCCACCGGGCATGCCAAAACTGTTGTTGCAAATCAGCAGCACCCCTGGATGCAAATCAAGGTTCTGAATTGATGTTTTAGGCATCCAGTGTGATTGCACAACATGGAAACCTCTCTCCAAGTGTGGGACTTGTGAAAATGAGAGAGGAATCTCTAGATTAGAGGCTGGTTCCTCAAACTCCTCTGATTTAGATCTATATTTTACACAACTACAGAGGTTCAGATCCTAATCCTACTCTAAATTGCAAGGGGACAGGGATAGAAATGCAAAAATTGAAACTAACTAATGATGGTGATGCACCAAAGGAGTGGTGAAACATTTTTTGCCATGTAAATAGACACAAATTCATGAAATGCAACAAGGGAAAACATACACAAGCTGATAGATGCAATTAGGGGTCTTAAAATGAAGTAAAACAATACAAACAGAGGACTGAAAGCATTCACAGAGTTTACACTGTCATTTCCATGTAAAATCTCTTGCATTCCACCCTCAAAGAGGTATAAACCTACTACAATACTTGAAAAAGGTCTGATTCTTGCAACAATCACTTGCTGGAGGTGAAAGAAGAAGTTTTCTATGCCAAAAAGTGTTCAACCATGAAGAAATGAGCCAAATCTAGCTTTTACAGTACATGGGTCGAGCCCAGGAGAGAGAAAATGTGAAAAACGCATGGGAGCCATCCCTCATTGATGGAAAATGCATTAAAACAGCATGGAGGACCTTACAAACCCATACCCTGTCATTTTTGACCATATTGGAGAAGAATGCGACCCATTCTGTATTAAATTTGGTTGTTGAAATGTCATTTCTGGCCATGGACACATACCAGAACCATTTTTGAATTTTCTCTCTCCAAACTGAACCAAAATTAGAAATTGACCATGGAATCATGTAGATAATTTTAACAGCTTTCCAATGATATAAAGAACGCAAAAATCGAGCTCTAGATCAAAAGATATGATCGTTTGAAGATTTAGGGCAAAAACGACCCAAAAACGGATCGGCGGGAAAAATTTTCAAATTTTACCTCTTTTTTGTCTTTGGAAAATTTTTCAAAAATTCCCCAAGCTCCGCTGGTCAGATGCCACGTGGCAGCTTCCTATTGGCTGCGGGCCTCAAATGGGAAAATTTTCCATAAAAACTCTGTTGAGCCATAACTTGAAAAATATAAGGAGTTAGGAGGAAAACTTCACCTTTACGGAAAGCGAGAGAGAGCTCTATCTGATGGTGCCATTTCCAGAAAGCCTTGAGTGCCTTAAAATCAGAAAATGAAGACTCGAGGCACAAGAGAGGTAGGAACACAAGGAGTTAGCCACAAAAATGAGTGGGCACATTTTGGATAACAAAACCTTTAACGTTGCCAATTGGCAAAAGGACCACAACAAGGGTATATTTACGCATTAGGCTAAAGTTTGAGAAAGGTTACTACTTGGAGAATGATGTCTCCATTCTAGAGGATCCCACCGGAGGGAATAATTTCATGCCAAAGAAGAGGGTGAGAGAGGATTTATAGGAGAATAAAGCACCAAGTGTGTAGACAACACAATCCATGGGTGTGCCAAAAAAGCACCAAGCCAAGTATATATGTGCATAGGAATAAGTCTTCCATGTGTAAAAATACTCCATTAGAAGAGGCTCTAGATCAAGAAGAGCCTCCTCTGCACAAGAATATTTGCCAAGGAAAGAGTCATCGTTTGAAGGGGAAGAAAAGGAAGAGTCTCTTATACTAGAATCACCAGTTAGGAAGAAGTAGAAGATAGAAAAGAAGGAAGAATCATAAGAAACATAGATCCTAGAGGTCTATATAGGAAAAAGAGATGATGACAAGCACGAGAGAAGCTTAAGACAATATTTTTTATGATGTATATGACTCTGGGATGAGGATGATAAAGAGAAGGACGGTGAGGAGGAAGTAGATGCTCAAGGTAAAGGGGTTAGCGAGGAGATGAATAAAAATATCAAAGGACCCCAAGCCTCACCAAGGAGCAAGTGAAAGAAGTGTAAATAGAGAAGTGGCAGGAATCATTAAGGACTTGCTAGAATAAGAGATAGAGTAAAGTGCGAGATGAAATACTAAAAGAAATAGAAGAAGAAAGTGTGGGAAAAGAGTATGGCAAGCATGGGCATAGACCACGGCCTAGAAGTAAGCTTTCCAAAGGCCATGACACCGGAAGGAAGAAATTTTTAATGACACAAGGGAAAGGAATGGGTTATATCCATGATCTAAACAAATTTCTACACTCGTGCTTCCAAAGTACCATACCAATGAGACCAACTCCTAGTAATGTCTTCATTTGATGAAGAAGGCACGTACTCTATGAACTAGGAAGATGCTTTCTTGGGCATTTGAGTCCCATGTCGATGAGCTTGAGTTTGAAGTTAACCAAGGAGCACTGATGAAGATGTTGAGAAAAAGGGATAAACCCTACTGGTAAATGCTTAGTAGTTATCAGATGATAAATTTTGTAATGTGCTCAACAAGGTCCCAGTTGAAGTTGAGGCAACACTTTTGGGAGAAATCATAGGGAAAGGTTCCTAGAGGAGGATTTGGAGAAGAAAAAGGAGGATCTCAATGAAAATAGCAAGGACTGAAGTAGGAGGAATAGATCAGCGTATAGTTAAGGCATGAATGAAGGAGGAAAAGGCAAGGGTGCGTGAAGTCTATAAAAAGGTGGAAATGATTACAAATGTTATTTTCTTGAAGCATCTAGACTTAGCACCACCTAAGTAGAAGTATGATTCAACCTTACAATGCTTGGAATACCTAACTCGTATCCTCACCATGGAGAGGCGGACACTCACCTTAGAGTCAATAGAGGAGACGCTAGCGCACCGGAGAAGGAGGAAAAGATGAAGGTTACGGTGATAGTCACCAAGTACTGAGAAAACTCCTTGTTGAGGTAAAGGCCGCCACACGAGATAGCTGAAGATTCCTATGATAATTACAGAGACAAAGATAGAGTGGCAAGTATTCTAGTTTTCACACATGAGGAAAACCTCAAATAATTTTAGGAGAAGAATAAGGGGAATAGGGCATAATGGGATAAGATCCTATCCGAGGTGGAGAAGAAGTTAAAATCCATTAAGACCCTGAGAGGCTTGATAAAAAAACCGATGAAGGAATTATACCCTCGGATCATCTGTTGGATGGATGCACCTTTGGATGAACTTGGCAAAAAATTAGAGAAAATTATAAGTACAATGAGTGCTAAGGGTGATGAACTAAGTTTTAATAAGGTAAGAACCTAGTAGGAGACCTATGTCAATAGGCGCGGGGTGAGGTAGATGCCTAGGAGAAGCTTGAGGTAGATATAAGGAAGGATTTCCCACTCCTTATATAATAATAAAAAAATTCTTCTCTATTCCTCCATTATTCATAATTCTTCCATTTCTCTTTCCTCATTATTTTATTATTTATTCCAAATATTTAGAGTCCCACATTATTTATTCTTTGAAGGAAGGTTATTTCAAGGATGGAGAATAGGTGTAGTGTTGGGTGATGTTGGACCTTAAAATATTGACTATCCCAAAGGGTGCGTGTGCGCGTGGGACCAATGAAAAGAAGGGTGTGTGGGAAAAAGAGAGCAGGATAGGGTTTTTAGAAGGGTTTGGTAAAAACCAAGGCGCACACGCAAGGAAGAGAAAATGTCCCAGGACTTAGTGGTCAAGGAAGGAATATTCCATGTGATGGAAGGATCTAAAAAGACATCATTATAGAAAGTGGAGAGCTTAGATCAGAGGAAGCATGCTCCATTAGAGGACCACCTTGACACTTGGAAACTGATCTACTACTTCAAGAAGGCATGGCGGTGGGTGTTAAGATTATTTATAGAGATGCTCGGGTAGAGGAAAGGGAGGTCAAATCATATGGAGAAAAGGGACACCATGGGACATATCTTCTTGACATCATAGAGAGGATAGAAGGGTGAAGATCTGTAGGGATAATAAGAAGGTTCTATGGGTTGGGGTTCTCATTAGAGGACTGTATAATTATTGGCATTATATAGAGGGATGGGGTGTCAATTCTTGTAATAAGGACAGAGATAGTTAGAGTCGATGCTTAAGTCTTATCTTCTTTGATACATTGGCTTGTTATGGCCTTGGTGAATGTAATGTGGTTACTAATCTATATCAATATGAATATATGGTTTTGTTCTAAGTATATAATGTTCATGGGTGTAAACCATAAGGCAATTTCTTTATGTCATGGATCAGATTTGTTAGTTGTATAATTTTTATCTTATTATCTGAATGAGTATGTTAGAGTAAAGACTCATCCTATGCTTTAGGAATGAATGGTTGATATTTCACTGTTCTACATCTAATTTTCTATCATTAAACCATGTATTCTCACAAAACTCACATAAAGGAGGGGCTTGACACTCACGCATGCCTTGGGTGAGCTCCCAAGTACTCGTTGGGTGATAGGCTAGCGTGCATGGGATTAGAAGGTTATTATAAGGGCATAAAAATGACTACACTTTTTGTTGAAATGTTCATATAAATCTGGGAACTATTTATAGTTATGATTCTTTCCGTAAAAAGAATAAGTAACATTCTAAGGACATTTACACATGTAATGGTCAAGATATTGTTACATATAATAGGTTCCACGAGGAACTTACCTCATCCACCGCCACGGCCTCATCCTCGAATCCACCATAGTATCATCGACCTCTACCATGATCGACCTCAAACCACCCTTCATTGTGATCATCGTGCCCTTGATTATGATCTTGATCATGTTGCTCACTTTTAGGATTAAATTTATTTTCAATTCCAGTCTCTCGTACACCAACAAAAATGGCATCATGGATCGATCAATCAACCTACAATATTCGGGGATTGTGAGTTGTGGACCGAAAAATCTTGTAGTAGCAGGACACATTCTTCCTTATCATGCATTGTAATAATGGGAAGCGGCTTGTATCATTGTCTAAATGAAATATCTCACAATCTAGAAATAAGTCTTGCACTTATACGTGAGGACATATATCCTTAGTATGACCATTTACTTCACAATCTATGCGCCAAATTTCATTACGCATCTCATGTGCTAAATTGGATGATAATTTCTCTAGCTGCTTTTTTTCATTGCTACAATATGAGCTTTCGAGAATGGGCTCATTCCATTTTCTATGCTTCTATTGAGCATAAAGAGTATCTGCTAAAGAAGGAGACACGATAGATTTGCACACGGGAGAGCAAGGCATTTTTAAAGGAACAAAGGAACAGGAAGGAAACACATGCAAAAGGATCGATCCGAGACTTAGCCATTTTCATGATCATTGGCTACTTTTGGAATATGGCATGTGGGGCACACAATCAGATGAAGACTTACGCAACACGTGAATTCTATTCTTGGAAGAGTGACTATCAAACGCTTTGCATGTGTTCAAACTAATAATAGAATTTCCACTATCGTTAACTATAAGAGGCCTACTATTATCGCACTTGCATGCATGTCCTCGATGAGGGCAGAATATGTCGATTAATGTCTAATATATGATCTCATCTTACTCTCCTTTTTATTAAGTTTTATTTCATTGTGTGACTTTTAGTTGATCTCGATATGAGTTAGGATGTAATTTTCTAAATCTTTTTATTGATTGTGATTCTAATGTTAAAAGCTATATAATTCCCGACGAAGTGTGTGTTTGAAATTTATTTTTGTAATAAAGCGGAGTCTAATTTGTCAAGGAAATGAAACAGAAGCATTCAATATGTTTTTGGTAACATTTTTTCCCACACACCTTAGTTCCGAACTTCCAATCTAGTTCGAAAATCCATCACAGTCATCATCTAGTTCTGGAACTTTCGGACTTAGTTCCAAAACTCCAATATTTGGTTCGAATTTTCAGACTTAGTTTTGGAACTCCTGGGTATTGCTCTAGAACTCTCACGTTTTGATCCTTAACAATTTTCTATGGTTCTGGAACTTCTCTAAAGTTCCGAAACCAATGGGAGTTATCTATTCTAACCACATCAAGAGATTTTACATGTACAAACCTTTCAATTAGGAAAGGATGAGAATATTTCGAACGAGATCCAGGAGGGTTATCTTACAACTATTTGATCAACCACAATTTGACTTAGCATCAATTCTAGGCATGATTTGATTTCATCGAATCGTTGAGACAGGTTGTGATGTAAAATGTATATAAAAGCAGACTTGTAGTAGATAGATATAGATATAATATGATATGAGATAGATATAGAATAGAGAATAGAAATAGATTGAGTACTTAGATCCAAAGTATGTTTTGTAATCTTTTGAATGTTTTATCAATAAGATAGCCATTCCTTTTTAAGAGAATTATGATTTGTTAAATCTTGATTCGAGGAGGAGCGAGGGCCCACTCCCCTAAGGACGGGACATTCGTTTATTTGGTATTTATATTTCTTCAACAAATAGCTTAGATTTTTTAATTTTGTATTGTTTTAATTCTTCCAGTTAAACTTTGGTGTATACTTGTTCCTGTAGGTGTTTATATATATTCTTATATTTCTTGCAATCATTTTCAAGCATTCTAAATTGAGTGTGTTTACTTTCAGAAGCAAGTGTGTTTATTTTCCAACAACAAGTGTGTTTCATTTCTTCATAGTGTTTTTCCTTTCAGCAAAGCTTTTAGTGTGTTTACTTTCAGAAAGTTTTCATAGTTTGATTTAATTAAGGTTTTACCAATAAGTCCTTAAGACATTGAAGAGATCCCCCAGAAAATACAAAAATAACTACAATCAACTAGTAGATCGATAAAACTACTCTTGTTGTATATAGCTTTAGACATACCCCTGGTTTGATATGACATCAACAAGAAGTTGATTAAATGAAGGGAATAATGACACCCATCATTTTGGCACCATTTCGGGAACATTAGTTGGAACTTTCTAAATAAGTGTTAACAAAAGAAATAAAACATACATCTAGTAGTTAAAGGATCTTCCCTATTATGTCATAAAATATATGAGTAGACCAAGATACTAATAGGGTAGATTCCTCCCAAAACATCTTCACAAGAATTCATAACATCCTCTAGTCAAAGTAAGGAAATTGATCAAGAATTAGATACACTATCATCCCATGTCAGAAAAGAAACAGAATTGCCACCTTTGGAATTCTTAGATTAGTCACCTGAAGGAAGTGGAAATTTTAGGAGAAGGCTTATTACTCAAGATCCATTTAGGGTGAGTTTCGATTCTCAATTGAGTAGTCAACCTCCTACTCCTGATTTTTCACCTTCCCCAAGGCATACCGCTTACCACATTGATTGGGAGGAAAATTCAGAAAATATTTTTAAAATGGCACGAGAAGCTGAGAGAGAACTTGATAGGACCTTTACCTATCCAATCTAATTGGGAGATGATGATACATCAATGAAAAATATCTCACCTGCACATTTACCCACATTTAGAGGGATGTCATTTGAAGATCCTGACCAATTTCTATTTGAGTTCAAGGTAATATGTCAGACCTAAGATTATAAAATAGATAATCAAAAACTCAAGTTGTTTCCATCCACTTTAACGGATGCAAAGAATGAGGTGGTTCATGGGATTACCATCAAACTCTATTAGCACTTAGGCACAAATGGATAATGCATTCCTAAATAAATACTAGGATTATTGTAGATGGAGAAATAAGAAGGAAGAATTCTTCAAAATTAAACAAGAGGTTGATGAAAACATAGAAGACTATTTAGACATATTTCTCTTTGTTAGAAATCGATGTGGATTTCGCTTTCAGAGGAGTTAAGTAAAACAATTTTTCTTAAAGGCTTAGATGACGAATCTATGGAAGCCCTTAATTTGATAGGAGGTGGAGACATTGAGTAGATAAGAATGAATGAAATCAAAGAGATTTGTAGAAGCTATTTGGAAACAAGAGATGGACCTAGAAAAGGAAAATCAATGAAAAGTTTGAATCTAGATATGAATAAACTAATGGATGAGATAACAAACTTTAAAATAGACATTTTAGTGCAATTAACCTCTACTATGGATGGATTACAAGCTAAAGCAAATTCCAAAACTAAACCATTGGCTATGTATTGTCCTAGATGCGGGAAGAAGTATGCACTAAGAGACTATAACACCCATTATAACAACCCACCGAGACCCAAGAAACAACCTAGGATTAGTGAGAAAAATTATGGAATAATTTTTTTGTTTAAAAAGTCTACTACCAGGTTATAAGGCAACAACTATCACTAACAAGTTCCAAAACAATTCTAATCCACTAGAATATAATTTTATTTTATTAACAATTATTAGAGGTCACAAGGTCCAAAATTTAGGGTTAGAAGGTTCAATAAGGTTCAGAGGGTAAATCATCACCATACCCACTCTCTAATAGGATTAGATTTTTAACTTGATTTTTATAAAACTTGACACATTAAAAATTTCCTAAATCATTCCCATTGGATAAGAAATTTCCTCACCTTTCTATTGATATAAAGAAGTCCTCCTAACTCCTCATATTTCTCAAGTTATGGGCCGATGGGCCTTGGGGTGAAAATTTTCCCAAGAGCGGGCTGCGGGCCCAGGGGTGAAAATTTTCCCAAAGGGTGGGTTGGCGGGATGTAGAGAGACTTTTGAAACATTTCCGTGTGGGGAAAAAAAAATTTTACATCCGTGCACCCATGTTTCTGCCATGTCCACAAGGGACACATGGCACTTCTCAAGCCATTGTGGGGAAAACGGAGCGGTGGGGAGGAATTTAGTTTAACGCCTCGAAGGGCTAAGAGGGTAACATTGACCCACACCTCTGCCGATGCCTCGTGATACCATGTGGCATCACCGATTGGTCATGGTCCAGTGGGATGGTGGGGAAAACATGGAAAAATTTTCCAAAATTTTCTGAAAAGTAAACAAGAAAAAAGGGACCCGCTCTACCGCCGACACATCATGACGCCACGTGACATCACCCGATTGGTTACGGGTCAGTGGGGAGGTGGGGAAAACTCAGAAAATTTTCAAAAAATATCTGATTACACTAAGTTTAAAAAGGGGTCTACCTCTCCACCAACACCTCATGGTGCCACGTGGCAGCATATGATTGGCTGTGAGGCGGCGGGGAAAATTTGGAAAATTTTCCCAAAAAAATTCCTAAGTGTTTAAGGGAAAATTTGGTGCATGGGCCCGCCAAGGAAATTTTTCCCAAAATGTTCCACCAAGGAAGAAAAAGGGCTATAACTTTTTATAGAGAGCTCATTTTTGGGAAAATGAGGACTTTCTGGAAATCTCTCGACGTCCTCTTTGTATTGAGATCATTAATTTTATATTTTGATAAAGTTTAAGGGGTCAATTTTAAGAAAATGCCTGCAAGATTTTTAAAAGCAAATTGGTAAATTTTAACTTGTGAAATTTATTCAATTTGATCTTCTTCCTCTCTCAACATGTCAAATAGACATGGAGGATTGTTCTAAGAAGAATTTTAGGATGTATTGGAAGGTAATTTTTCTTGATTGATTTCCAATTCAAATTTTTACAACTTCCGAATGAAAAAATGATGTGACATGACAGGTTTGGGCCTGATTTTTCAATGTTTGAAGGATTTTTCCTTAAGTTTTTAGTCCAATTGAGTTCATTTATAACATAACATGCTATATTTTAATGTTTTAATGTTGATTATTGTTTGTAGGTCGAACTGTGCATTTTAGAGAAGTATTTTCCAATTTTAAAATTTAAAACAAAGATCAATTTCTAAAGGATTTGTTTATCATTTTCATCTTCCAAATGTGGAAATTCATTTCTATTCTAGTCTAATACATTTAGTTGATTTAAAAAAACCATTTAATAGCTAAAATGCAAAGTCTAATTTCCAATTTTAACATATTTCAAAAGAACAGAGTTACATATATTTCCTTCATATGTATTCCTCATTTCAATTTTCCAAACAGAGATTTAAAATCACAATTTGATGATCAATTCAATACAACAATGTAAATTGATAAAGGTAGTGCAATATTCTATTTATTTCAAATATTCAACTTTACATCTTACTTCTTTCATACCTCAAAATTCATCATCTGATTACATTTCCTTCACATTCTTTCAAAGTAAAAATAGAGTCTATCTATTTTTCATTTCACTTTACAAATTTCATAATCTATACAACATCTTTCCATTTCAAAACATTCACAAGTTCATCCACTTCAAAGTGGAAAAGGTTACAATGATATATTATTTCACAAGGAACCGCCATACTATCTTTCTCCTCTACTCTAGAACAACAACATAAATTTCTCCTTTTGGATCACAACAAAGGCGCGGGGAAAGGTAAAACTCTCCACCCAACCAAGAAATCCAATGAAGAGGAGAATCCATCCTTCTTCATTGGCCCCCGAGCCCCAACCAAAATGTAATAGAAGGTGTGATCCAACTCATGGCAACAAAGGCTTTAACAAACACACATGCAACATTTTCAGATTTAAAAACAGATTCAAAAAGAATGTAGTTTACAACTACATTAAAACATACAAACAATACTAAACCTTCATCAAGTAAGCCAAACGAACAAAGAATTATGGGGAAGCTGCTTATGCCTCCCAATGGGAATTGGGTATCCACTGTAACAAACCACCTATATAAATCATCTCCCATATATCATTATGCCCCCATAATCCCTCCTTATGCCCCCAACAAATTTCCTTATGCCCCCACAAAGTAAGAAATGTAATTCCATTTCTTTTCGAAGGTAGGAACCCAATACCAACTCCTCAAAAAGAATTCTCGATGCCACTGGAATTCCCTTATGCTCCCCACATGGATTCCCCATAGCCTGCTCCTAACCCATTCCTAGGTAGTCTACCCAACCAACCAACAAACAAACAAACATTCACCATTCACACAAACATAAAAAGAAATAAAAGCATATATGAAGAGCTAAGCTCTTACCTCTCCATGGTAGATTTTGTTCCAATACAACAAGCTTTCAATGTCAAAATACAGTCCCAAAATCAGCAATGCCCAAGTATGAAATGCTCTCAATCTCATCCAAAATCAATAAGAGCTCCAAATAGCCAAGGAAGCATTCCCAAAAGTTCAACAACCCAAAACAAAGCAAGGAGTTCCAATTTTATAGAAGAGGGAAGATAAGAGGATGAGGTGGATCCATGTAGGATGCCACATCACACATCCTCAACTCCAACACAAAAGTCAAATTAATTCTCCAATTCACAATAAAGAGGTGGGTTAATGATATGACAATTTACTTACACATTCCAAAATCCCACACCCCATAAGGACTACAAACTTAAAACATGAAGAAAGTGCAATTAAAACATGCAACTAGACTTATAAAAATGCATTAAAAAGGTCTAAAATCAACCCTCCAACCATAGGTATGGTTGGTAAATAAAATTAATAGGTATGGGACAATTTTTACTTGTCCCACAAGCCTCAAGGAAAATTTTGAATTTTCAAGAAGGTGGAGTGTTTCATACTCCAAAATATAACTTACACAACTCTTACACATACTTACACATCACTTACACATTCAATACAAGAGCCAACAACTTCTATAATTACCTTCTTATATCCCAAATTTTATTTATTTATTTATTTTAACAATATGATTACTCACATTAATTCTCCACAATTAAAAGAATAATGAAAGGGGTAAATGCATCACAAAATAAACACATGCAAACAATAATAAAAAGGAACCACATTAATAAAATACAAAAATCCCCTTAGTCACATTCATAGGTAATCCCCCCCATGGGAATCCCTAACAAAAACAACACACACACACACACAAAACATGTTGCCATGGTGACCTTGTTGAATTCATTTAGAATTCCAATGAGTTTGGTCTCAAATCCTCCGATTTTTGTTGTGATAGTTTATCATGCAAAACACAAATACCTCCTTCGGCCTCGTGGCCATATCGAATATCCAACATGGTATAAATATAATCACAAAATCATCAAGGCAATCAACAATATCACTTACAATTTATATCAAAAACTCCGTTATCGCCAATTTTTTTGCACAAATATTTTCAAAAAACAATTAAATAATTAAAAATTAGAAAAATTTGAAAAGTATTACTTTGCGTGGTTCATTAGACTCCTTGCGATCGTCTTATTTTTGTGATCGTTTGGTCTTCGTTGCCGTGATTTTCGGCAAGAACTCTTCTCGCCAGGCTATAAACGCATTAAAATAATTAATTAATATTTAATTAATTAATTGCTCCTTGTTTGATTAAATTAATCACTTAAGGAGTATTTAATTAAATAAATATAAATGAAGGTTCATCCGACAATTTTTAGTCTTTGGGAAGTTAGCTTTTGTTTCAATGCTGGAGTTGGCATCCCAAACCCGGATTTCCGCTTTCTTGGCAATTTCCTTTAAATTTCCAGCACGTGGGTTTTCCTCTACCAATTGCCAAATCATGGATTGGCAACGGGCATAAAATTCCCCAATTTCCCACATGGGGAAATTGGATGGGATGCAACCCATTTTGCCATTCCGTTGGCAATTTCTCGTTACTTTTCCCATTTCCCCGGCACTTAAGCCACTACCCAGGATGTGAGGAAGTTGAATTAATCCTCGTAACTTCCTCCATCAAACCCGGTGGAAAAAGTCGAAGCTTCTTTTTCTTGAGAAAGACATAATTTTTGTTTGGCATTATGCAAATAAAGCCCGCACTGCCAAGAAAAGCTTTTTAAAGAATAGAACAAGTTTTGGATAAAGAATAGTTTCTAGAGGACAAATCAAATACATTGCATTGGGAGAAGCAAAGAAATAATTCATTCCCACACAGCCCAAACCACTATCCACACACCGAGGGAAAGGAAAGAAAATAGAATGTCTTCCATGTAGGCCGCACCGTGAAACAAAAACATACGCACTCTTCTATACATCTATTGCAGCATTTGATGGAGCGCTTGCCCAAGCATTCGTGAGGTGGGTGAAGTTTAAAAGCATACTGTAAGCAGTGCGAGGCGCGCGGGTTTGGAACCACACGAGCAGTGCGAGGCGCGCGAAGTTTAGAAGCATACTGAGCAGTGCGCGACCCATACTCCAAGAAACTTCACGCGCCCATTCAAGAAACTTCACGCGCTAGGGGCAGGACACACACGATCTGGGAATGTTGAATGTTATTCATCTTGTTCAATATCAGCACTATTATGGTGCTTTCGCTTAAGAAACTTGCTCGAAAGCTACAGAAATCCTACAATAATGACCCACAGTCATCATCGGTTATTGCAAAATCTTGTAGCTATAGTAGAAGAACGAGATAAAGTTTTAGTTGAGTTGACTCGCCTTTTCATTTTGGAAAGTCACTTCCAACAAGCAGATCGACCAACTATGTTGTTATCCTTTCGAAGATCGAATACATCCTCAAATTCAGGATTTTCTTCAAAACATTTTTATCAAAATCGATTAAGACAACGGTGAGAGTGTTACCAGGAGACCACGATGAAGGTTATTACGGTGCAAGAATGAAACGATTCATATTTTTCAGCATTTTATTTATTCTTTTCCCTAGAAATGAATTGAATGTGAAGGCCAACTCGAAAATACCGGTTGGTCGTTTATTGTACTACATCCTTGTTCACTGTAAATGGTCTCTTTGAGAAACTCTAAGGGCAATAGGCAATATTTATACCCTTCCATTATGTACATCTAATCGACAATAAAAAAGTATTCTTTTACCAAGTTCGTAGAGAAACTTGTTGATTGGAGCCGGGATTACGAATCCACGCCAAAATACCGAGGGACAAAGCAAAGCAAGAATCGGTCTTAAGGGTGTCTATCGACATCTTTGAGGGCTTGAACACAGGTCATCATCATGGCAGCATTAGGTCTTTATTGGTAATGGCATTTTCTCATCGTTTGAAAGGGAAATTGTGCTTATTATGGCAAAGCCAAAACATTCTTACTACAAGTGTTATATAATAAGGAAGAACCGTGAGCATTGTGGTAAAACCATTCTTTTCAAAAATGTCGGGTTAAGCTCGGTATTCAAGTGAGTTGAGCCAAAGAAGAACTCGGGAATTCGGTTCCGAAAGAAGAAGGTAAGACAACACGAAGGGCATGGATCGCCATGGGAGTTCGAATTCAAGTTGAAAATGCATGAGCTCGTAATCAAGCTAGGAGCGATATGATTGAAGGCTCATTCGTGAGTTGAGTCGTCTAAACACCTAAGTGAAGAAGGAGCACATCTCGAGAATTTCTCATTCCACTCATCATTCATCTTTGCATGATTTCCCTAATTCTTCAGGCCTAATCAACAACACAACACTATAATTCAAAGCATTGGTTCATGCGCAAGCACCTGTAATCTATATCACACAATTTCTAGAGGTGGAACTCGTTGATGAAGTACCTCAAAATATACCAGCCCAACTTGTGGAAGTAGTCACAACTTCTCAACCAAAAGTTGATGATCCGGTTCTTTCACTGCCTACATTTGAAGAATCATCACAAATGGAGAAAATGGCGACAACATCTTTCTCACAACAAGAAGATCCAATTTCAGCAACACTGAAGGTGATCCCCTTGGCGTCTTTGAAGATCAATTCCCAACGAACATGAGAACCATGTACAATGAGGTACTTAGAGAGGTTCCCACCTGGCTACATGATACCCTGAAGAATTGAAAGAGGGTCATCAAGCCAATAGTGATAAACTTGGAAGCGATTGCGTAAATGTTAGAATCCATCACTCCAAAAAAGACCAAATACTACGCTAAGGTGTGTGTCAACGAATTCATAAATCACTTCGATGATTTTTCAACACCACTCGTTCACAATGGGGAAAAGGAGATGGATTTCCAAGACTATGAAGTCTCATGAATTTTGCTCGGGAGATCAACACTTTGGGATGGTGACAAAGACAAAGGACATAACTCCATGCAGTGAATTGCAATTTTGGCTCTTGGAGATCTTCTCAATGGCGAAAGACCAGAAGCTGGATTATGATAAACCAAGGTGGTGTAACGACTATGGTCTTGTGACAAATGAATAATTCACCATGGAAAAGTACTCTGAGCATGTGGAGAATTGTGAATATGAATACGAATGAAGACAAATCTTCTCACATCGGGATATTGCTCGAGATAGAGGGGTGGATGAATTGCTCAAGTTTCAAGCTCAGCACTCTTGTCATTTGGTGGATTGCGAGAGCACACTCAATGAGTTCCTTCCCGTCACGATCGGGATAGGCGGACTCTTGGCCCAATGGATAAGGCACTGATCCTAGGTGTCTTGATCTAGGTGGCACATTGCTGAATAGGATGTCTACGTGTGCATACAAGTCATTTAAGTGGGGTCCACATGTACCCATTTCTTTTATTTATGTATTTTTCCTTAAATGACCTTTTAACTTAAGTGGTTTCTATTTTTAGTCACTTTTTAAAGGTTGGTTGAAAAAAGTCAAAGTCACTTAAGTGCCCTATTTAATGTGCATTTAAAACCCTAACTACTTTGTAACCAACTTTTGGGTTATAAAAGGAAGTGAGGGGCTCATTTGTAAAGGGTGACTTTGAGAGAGGAGAAGAAGATACTTTTGTGCAAGCTTTGTTTCAAGAAGAAACTTTGTGTTCTTTTGAAAAACATTTTGGAGTTAATAGAATAAGAACTTTGTGTCTCATTCATTGTCTCTTGTAGCATTTGGTGTTCTTATGTTCATTAGATGTTAGGTGTTTGAATCTTGCATGTGAATATTATCTTTGATCTTATTGTCAACATTAGTAATCAGTTGTTCTAGTTCACAGTGATCAAGCTCTGACTATCTACTTGCTCATGTGTGTTCCCTTTTGCATGTTCTTGTTTGGCTAACTCAAACTCTGTTTTATTTGTGTTGGTTATTCATCTTTTCTCTTCATGCAATATTAGGCTCTGTTTTTACCTAACTCTTGCATGTTCTTTCAGTCCATTCCATTCCACTCCTTTCTTTCATTTCATTCCATTTCCTTCATTCACTTTTCTTCCATTGATGTTCCAAAACACCCCCCACATACAATTTTGAATGTACAGATGTAAATACAGTTTTGGTTTTCAATAAAGGCAGCCTCACCTTCATTGAGGAGGGACTTCGTTCCCACACTGTTGCATGTCATTTGCATGCGTGCAAATCCATATGCTAATAGTTTTTGGCGACTCACTGGGGATTTAGAAATCGTTAACCAGTGCTTGGTTAAATCTTTATGACTATCCCCTCTGCACAAGCTCCAGTTCTTCAACCGAACCTTGTGCCCGACGAAGATTTCAAGGAGACATTGCTGCCAACCTTCGGATAGTAGCTTGGGAAAACCGTGAAAGCTTGCAGCAATTTGTGGCTATTGATAGAGCCATTGACAGAGAAATCTACATCGAAGACCTTAGAAGAAGAGCACCCACACTTGTGGCAGAAGACCTCTTGGGCACGTGTTGATAGTTGTTCACCGACGCGGTCCTCTTCCACCCAGGTAATAAGTTGTATGACTATTACAGGTAACCCACCTATCTTGCAACCAAATCTTGTTTTTGCAGATACTCAAGAAGACATATCATCAGATTTGAGGCAAGCTATTTGGGAAAAGCACATAAGTAACCATCATTTTCATCTCGCCGCATCAGTACTAGATAACGAAGAAGAGAAAGCTGCGAGAGTTGTTAGAGTTATTCAAGCACAAATAGCTCAAGAAAGAGAGCAAAGAGAAAAGGCTAGAGCTGGTCGGAACACGCCAGTGATCTCTTCACCATAAATATTCCAAACTGGAAGGAAAGAGGTTTACGTGAGGAGAAAAAGCTAAAGGTAGATCTGACCCTACTTTTGACTTTCAAGGAAAATTTGGTTTCAAGTTATCTCCTCCCAAGAAGAACACACCTCGTAGATCTGCGAGCCTTACATCAAGTCCTGAAAGAGCAAGCAAGGAAGGAATCACTACCAGTCAAGCACTTGTCCTTGCTCACATTGTTTTACCTATGCATACCACCTTTCCTCCAATGGCAGCCAATGTACCATGGGGAAATGCCATAGGCCCATTGGCCTTACCTGCTCGACATGAACTCCCACGAGGATCAAGAAAGATTCTTCCCAAGTTCGACGGAGATGGGAAGACATCACCAGAGGATCATATTTCTGCCTTCTTCTTTTGCCTGCATGTGCTGTTTTGTCAGTAGAATACGAAGATGTTGCTATTCGTCTCTTCATCGAGACATTGCATGATATTGCTGCGGATTGGTTTCATCATCTACCCAATGGATGTATTACAAGTTGGGATGATATGAAAACCAAGTTTGAAAATCGATTCAAAACAGCGGAAGATGAACATGCTCTTCTTGCCCAACTATCTCAAGCAAAGAAAGAGCCTACAGAACCCATGAGGAATTTCGTGGCCAAATTCAACAAGATGGTAAACAAAGTTCCCACCGGGATTCGTCCCAACCTTGATGGACAAAAATGTTTCTTTATTAACGCACAACAACCAGAAGTGTGCTATCAGCTAAGAAGGGCCAGGGTGGCTACTTTGGAAC
Source organism: Taxus wallichiana var. yunnanensis (assembly GCA_018340775.1). Lineage (NCBI taxonomy): Eukaryota > Viridiplantae > Streptophyta > Pinopsida > Cupressales > Taxaceae > Taxus > Taxus wallichiana. The sequence continues at coordinate 440,504,356 of CM031241.1, read as the reverse complement.
TTGCTCAATCTTTGGCCATAGAAATCGAAGATGACTTAATCATGGCAGGAAAATTCAAGAAAAATTCCCTCAAAGGAAAGAGTCAAGAAACTCCCAACGTTTCAGAAACTATACTCACTAAGTTGGCTAATGATATGCTAGCTTTGAAGAAGCAAGTTTCTCAAAGTAGTAAACACTGCTCCTTACAAAGATATCCCCGCGAAAAGGATCGTTCCCAACAAAGCCGGATTGCGGGTGCTCCAACGAGGCTTGCTTATTGAAGAAGCTCCGCAACTAATTCCAAATGTGATGTCATTGAAGAAAGCGATGATGAGATTGAGGTCATCGAGGTTGATGAGGAAGAGCCTGATTCTGAGGCATCTGAACCTACAGTTGAAGATCCTAAGGAAGAAAGCAATAATCATTTCTTTGAGTACCATTCCGATGAAGAAGATGAATATGAAGAAATTATAGAAGATATGAATAGTCAATCCTTCGTTGTCTTCACACGCTCTCAGAAAAAGGACCAAGATACGACCAAGGCGGGAGATAGAGAGGTTTCTAAGGAAACTCTCAAAGGATCCAAGATAAAGGAGGCTCCTAAAGAGTCCCGAGATATTGAGGTTTCAAAGGTCAAGACTATCTTAAAGAAAGGAGAGCCTTTGTTAGATCAATCAGTTAGTAAACCAATTACGAAGAAAACTTCTTCTTCCACATCCGTATCAACCAAGCCCAAGACCAAGGTCAAAAGTGTGCCATCATCAAGTTTGAAAGAACCCATATCTGAGACTTCAAGTGCAATTACTTTGCCTAAATTTGATATCATCGATCATATCAATAAAACAAAAATTTCCATGTCACAGGCAGAGTACTTGAAGTCCAACAAGGATCAGCTCGAGAAGTTGGTCCAGTTTATCAAAGACGACTCTACTGTTCATTCCTCTAAATGAATTCTAAAAACTCCCAAAGATGGGAAAACTCAAAATATTGTGGCGGCCACTACACCTTCAAATGAAAAGATCGAACCTTTGTTTGTTTCTTTTCTGATCAACGGATGCAAGTTAAGTAATTGCATTATAGACTCTGGAGCCTCGGACAATGTGATGCCGGAAAAAGTAGCACATGCTCTTGGTTTGACTTGTAAGAGAACATTCGGATCGTGTTTCTCTATGGAAACCAAGAAAGTTCCTCTGATCGGGCAGATTAAGGATGCCCAAATGGTTTTAGCCCAATTCCCTCAAAAGCGAGTTAAGGTAACTATTTTAGTTGCTGATATCCCCACCTCATATGGAATGTTGTTGAGTAGGAAATTTTGTAGGGATTTGGGTGGTGAGATTCAAATGGACTGGTCTCATGCCATGATTCCTATCAATGGAGAAATGAAGAAACTTATGTCGGAAGCTCAGGCAAAGTTCACAGTAACTAAAACTGAAGATCCTCGCACACAGATCCTTTTCCAAGGCTCAAGGATGGGTAATTATATGTTGACTACGAAGTTCGTACCCCGAGATCATTCACCAAGGTTCCAATGAGATCTGGACTCTTGATTTCGATGGAAGTTGTTGCTCAACGGGATCTGGTGCAGGAGTTGTGCTCATATCCCCAAATGGTAAAATATTTCCTTTTTCCTATAAACTCGAATTTTCAAATACTAATAACAACTGCAAAGTACGAGGCATTAGTCCTTGGCCTCCAGTTGCGAGAAGAGAAAGGGATCAAAAATGGAAGTCTTTGGAGATGCGGAATTGATCGTGAAACAAGTAGAAATCAGTTCGAGGTAAAAACGATAAATGCGAGACACTACAGAAATAAAGTTTGGGATGCCATAGAAGTTTTCGATGCTTTTTCCATTAAATCTGTCCCTCGTGAAAAGAATGACAAAGCGGATTCTCTAGCAGTCTCAGCGTCATTAATGATTCCTCATTCAGAATTTGATCAAGACAAATACACCATTGAAATGGTTTTTAGGCCAAGTGTTCCTGACAATGTAGAAAATTGGCAAGTATTTAATGATGATCAACAAATTATTGCCTTCTTGGAAAAGAGAGAAAATTTTGAACAGTTGTACTTTGAAGGAAGTGATTCGGCATTTCACGAATCAACTACCTCACCCATTCAGGAAGGAGTTGAGAACGAAGATCCTGGTGATGGCATCATTCAACTCAAAGGAAATAAAATTCCCAAAGGGTTGGTTTCACTCGAAGAACTTTTTGACAAACATGACAGGTTTATTAAAGAGAAAGAGCAGGCAGGACCTATAAATTCTGCTGACTATGAGCAAATTAATATCGGCACCAAGGATAAACCTCGCTTGATCAATATTGGTAAATGTTGCTCACCTGAGGAGCACAGGAAATTCATAAATCTCCTTACCAAATACTCTGACGTCTTGGCATATTCATACGAAGAATTGAAGTCTTTCCAACCCAGGGAAATGGAGCATGCCATACCCTCAAGCACTGGCGCTTGTTCCATTCGAGGGTAAGCAAAGACAATATAATCCCAAGATTGCTAGGGACAATATTTCATGAAGTTCAAAAGATGCTAGATGCACGAATAGTTTTTCCTATTCGACATTTGACCTGGATAGCTAATATTGTACCGGTTCACAAGAAAAATGGAGAAATTAGGATTTGCATGGATTTCGCAATCTTAATCAGGTGTCCCTGAAGGATAACTACCCACTGCCAGTCATGGACCATATTCTGCGGGCGATAAGAATGGATCGAAATGCTATCTATGCTAGATGGTTTCTCTCGGCTATAATCAGATTGAGGTGGCTAGAGAAGATCAACATAAAGCGCATTCACTACCCCCGGGAATACGTTCACATATAGAAGAATGCCCTTGGTTTGATTAATGTTGGTGTAATGTTTCAAAGGGCCACGGATATGGTGTTTGCAGATTATAAGGACAAGATCATTGTGATATACCTAGATGACTTGATAGTGTTTTCAAAGAAGCGAGAAGATCACTTAAGAGATTTAGAGAAAATTTTGCAAAGGTGTAAACTTCATAAGATTTCTCGAATCCAAAAATCTGTGTTTGGAGTTACGTGGAGAAGGTAAACTCCTAGGTCATATTGTTTCTAAGGAAGGAACTAAGATCGATCCCAACGCGTTCAAGCTATAAACAATTTTTCCTTGCCTACAAGTAAACTCCGGAGTCCACTCTTTCTTTGGAAAGGTGAACTTTTTGAGAAGGTTCGTGCCAGATTTCGCCGAGCTGACTAAAGAAATCGCTGATATGATGAAAGGAAAAGAATCTTTCAAATGGTCAAAGGAAGGTAGAGAGGCATTTGAGCAAATCAAGGGTGCTATTGCAAAAGCTCCTACATTGGTGTGTCCCGATTTTAAGAAGGATTTTATAATTTATTGTTATGCTTCACCACACACAATCTCTGCCATTTTGACTCAGCACAATCAAGAGGGGATTGAATCTCCTATCGCATTCATGAGTTCGGGATTCAAGAAACATGAACTTAATTACACTCCTCTTGAGAGACATGCGTACGCGGTGGTAAGAGCCCTGAAACATTTTAGGTATTACGTGTTGAATTCTCACACTAAAGTCTTAGTTCCAGACACCGCGGTGAAATAAATTTTGACACAACAGGAACCGGGATCTAAAAGAGGTAATTGGGTCTCCAAGATACAAGAATATGATCTGGACATCAAGCCTACCAAGTTGGTTCGAGGGAGAGGACTCTGCCAACTCATTGCAGAGAATGAACCACGAGATAACTCTGAAGAAGAACTAGTTAAAGGAAATTTACCATTGGTAGTTTTTGTCAGTACCATGGATGAATGGTATTCTGATATTGCCTACTTCCTCACATACGGCGAGTGTCTAGAAAATTTGACAACTAAAGAGAAACAAGTAATTAAACTAAGAGCTGCCGAGATACGTCATTTGGGATAACACATTGTTCAAGAAAGGAATTGTGAGAATGTTCCTCGGATGTGTTGATAAAGAACAACAACCTAGGTTGTTGGAAGCCTTCCACAATCATGCTTGCAGCAGTCATTTTTCTGGCCCAGTAATAGCCCATAAAATTCTGAGAGCACATTATTACTGGCCCACTATGTTTTCTGATGCTCAGAAATGGGTGACCAAATGTGAGGCCTGTCAACAATTTGTCAGAAGACCAAAGTTGGCAGCATTGCCTTTGAAGCCAGTTGTCATTGAAGAACCCTTTCAACAATGGGGTTTAGATTTCATCGGGGTCTTGAACCCTAATTCCAGCGCTGGTCATACCCACGTGCTCACCGCCACTAATTACTTTATGAAATGGGTAGAAGCTACACCGGTGAAACAAACATCTACCGCAAAGATGTCTGTGATTTCATCAAAGAAAACATATTGGTTCATTATGGAATTCCTCACAAGATCGTCGTGACTCACAATGTCTCAAATTTTTCTTTCTACGAGAGATGATAGGTTTTTGTTATGGATATGGGATATCTTTGTCTCATTCATCAGATTACTACCCATAGGAAAGCGGTCAGTGAATCAATGACAAAAACCTCATTACCATTGTCGCGCAAGTTAGTTAAAGAAAATCAAAGAACTTGGCACAAAAAGTTATATGATGCATTGTGGGCTGACCTCATAACTCCCAAAAGAGCAATTGGGATGTCTCCATTTCAACACGTATGGGAACCGATGCTCAAATTCCCGTCACATTGGAGCTACCAGCGTTAAAATTAGCTCGGCGAAATTGATGATGAATGCTTCACCAATGCATTAGATAAAGGGTCATGTTTAACCAAGCTTGAGGAACAAAGAAGTCAAGTGGCCAACGAGGATCAAGGAACATCAATCCAAGGTAAAGAAGTTGTTTGACGGAAAACTAGAGAGAGATAGTTTCAAATCAATGACTTAGTTCTTCTCGGGATAAAAGCGTGAGCCGAAGGGAAAGCATGGGAAGTTTGACTCGTTGTGGTGGGACCTTTCAAAATAAGACATACGTGGAGATAGTACCTACTACTTGGCATACCCTGATGGAACTCATTTGCCTTTGCCCTATAGTGGGCAGTATCTCAAATATTACCAGAATTGAAAACGGGTTGTTCCCCGTATGTACATAGGTAATTAGGATTTTGGTTTGTTTATTTCCCTATTTTTCGGTCTCCTCTCTTGTGTCGCCCCATTTTTGTGCCCCATCTTTCTGTGATCATGCTCATGACTATTTTGGTCTGGGTCCGTTGCTGCATCCATGAAGTCCTTGTCCCCAATCAGAGCCAGCTGTTATCAGCCAATTTTGACTGCGCAAAATTGTCAAAAAACAATTAAATAATTAAAAATTAGAAAATTTTGAAAAGTATTACTTTGCGTGGTTCATTAGACTCCTTGCGATCGTCTTATTTTTGTGATCGTTTCGGTCTTCGTTTCGTGATTTTCGGGCAAGAACTCTTCCCGCCAGGCTATAAAACGCATTAAAATAATTAATTAATATTTAATTAATTAATTGCTCCTTGTTTGATTAAATTAATCACTTAAGGAGTATTTAATTAAATAAATATAAATGAAGGTTCATCCGACAAGTTTTAGTGCCGGGGAAGTTAGCTTTTGTTTCCAACTGCCGGGTTGGCATCCCAAACCCGGATTTCTACTTTCCTGGCAATTTCCTTCAAATTTCCCACACGTGGGTTTTCCTCTGCCAATTGCCAAATCATGGATTGGCAAGCGGGCATAAACTTCCCCAATTTCCCACATGGGGAAATTGGACGGGATGCCAACCCATTTTTCCATTCCGTTGGCAATTGCGTTACTTTTCCCATTTCCCTGGCACTTAAGCCATTACGGGATGTGAGGAAGTTGAATTAATCCTCGTAACTTCCTCCATCAAACCCGGTGGAAAAAGTTAGAAGCTTCTTTTTCTTTAGAAAGACATAATTTTTGTTTGGCATTATGCAAATAAAGCCCACGCACTGCCAAGAACAGTTTAGAGCATTGGGAGAAGCAAAGAAAGAATTCATTCCCACACAGCCCAAACCGCTGTCCACACACTGAGGGAAAGGAAAGAAAATAGAACAGTCTTCCATGTAGGCCGCGTCAAGCAAACAAAAACATACGCACCTGCTATACATCTGTTGCAACATTTGATGGAGTGCGGCCAAGCATTCGTGAGTTGGGACAAAGTTTAAAAGCATACAGCGAGCAGTGCGGCGCGCAAAGTTTAGGAAGCATCTGAGAATAGTGCGCGACCCATACTCTCAAGAAACTTCACACACCCATTCAAGAAACTTCACGCGCTAGGGACAGGACACACACTGATGGGAATGTTGAATGTTATTCATCTTGTTCAATATCAGCACTATTACGGCGCCTTTGTGCTTAAGAAACTTGCTCCTGAAAGCTACGGGAAATCCTACAATAATGACCACAGTCGTCATCGGTTGTTGCAAAATCTTGCAGCTATAGTAGAAGAATGAGATAAAGTTTTAGTTGAGTTGACTCACCTTTTCATTTTGGAAAGTCACTTCCAACAAAGAGATCGACCAACTATGTTGTTATCTCTGCTCGATGATATCGAATACATCCTCAAATTCAGGATTTTCCTTCAAAACATTTTTATCAAAATCGATTAAGTGACGGTGAGAGTGTTACTGGGAGAGACGATGAAGGTTATTACGGTGCGAGAATGAAACGATTCATATTTTTCAGCATTTTATTTATTCTTTTCCCTAGAAATGAATTGAATGTGAAGGCCAACTCGAAAATACACGGTTGGTCGTTTCGTGTACTACATCCTTGTTACTGTAAATGGTCTCTTTGAGAAACTCTAAGGCAATAGGCAATATTTATACCCTTCCATTATGTACATCCAATCGAATAACAATAAAAAAGTATTCTTTTACCAAGTTCGGAGAAACTTGTTGATTGGAGCCGGGATTACGAGAATCCCTTTGCCAAAATACCGAGGACAAAGCAAAGCAAGAATCGAGTCTTAAGGGTGTCTATCGACATCGAGGGCTTGAACCTGGGTCATCATCATGGCAGCATTAGGTCTTTATTGGTAATGGCATTTTCTCATCGTTTGAAAGGGACAATTGTGCTTATTATGGCAAAGCCAAAACATTCTTACTACAAGTGTTATATAATAAGGAAGAACCGTGAGCATTGTGGTAAAACCATTCTTTTCAAAAATGTCGGGTTAAGCTCGGTATTCAAGTGAGTTGAGCCAGAGAAGAACTCAGGGAGTTCGGTTCTGGAAAGAAGGTAAGATGACACGAAGGGCATGGATCGCCATGGGAGTTCGAATTCAAGTTGAAAATGCATGAGCTCGTAATCAAGCTAGGAGCGATATGATTGAAGGCTCATTCGTGAGTTGAGTCGTCTAAACACCTAAGTGAAGAAGGAGCACATCTCGAGAATTTCTCATTCCACTCATCATTTGTCTTTGCATGATTGCCCTAATTCTTGTGCCTAATCAACAACACAACACTATAATTCAAAGCATTGGTTTCATGCGCACACTGTAATCTATATCACACAATTTCTAGAGGTGGAACTCGTTGATGAAGTACCTCAAAATATACCAGCCCAACTTGTGGAAGTAGTCACAACTTCTCAACCAAAAGTTGATGATCCGGTTCTTTCACCGCTTTGCATTTGAAGAATCATCACAAATGGAGAAAATGGCGACAACATCTTTCTCACAACAAGAAGATCCATTTCAGCAACACCGAAGGTGATCCCCTTGACGTGATGAAGATCAATTCCCAACGAACACGAGAACCATGTACAATGAGGTACTTAGAGAGGTTCCCACCTGGCTACATGATACCCTAAAGAATTGAAAGAGGGTCATCAAGCCAATAGTGATAAACTTGGAAGCGATTGCGTAAATGTTAGAATCCATCACTCCAAAAAGACCAAATACTACGCTAAGGTGTGTGTCAACGAATTCATAAATCACTTCGATGATTTTTCAACACCACTCGTTCACAATGGGGAAAAGGAGATGGATTTCCAAGACTCTGAAGTCTCACAAATTCTACTCGGGAGATCAACACTTTGGGATGGTGACAAAGACAAAGGACATAACTCCAGGTAGTGAATTGCAATTTTGGCTCTTGGAGATCTTCTCAATGGCAAAAGACCAGAAGCTGGATTTTGATAAACCAAGGTGGCGTAACGACTACGGTCTCGTGACAAATGAATAATTCACCATGGAAAGGTACTCTAAGCATGTGGAGAATTGTGAATATGAATACGAATGAAGACAAATCTTCTCACATCAGGATATTGCTCGAGATAGAGGGTGGATGAATTACTCAAGTTTCAAGCTCAGCACTCTTGTCATTTGGTGGATTACAGAGCACAGTCAATGAGTTCATTCCCATACGATCGGGATAGGCGGACTCTTGGCCCAATGGATAAGGCACTGATCCTAGGTGTCTTGATCTAGGTGGCACATTGCTGACTAGGATGTCTACGTGTGCATACAAGTCATTTAAGTGGGGTCCACATGTACCCATTTCTTTTATTTATGTATTTTTCCTTAAATGACCTTTTAACTTAAGTGGTTTCTATTTTTAGTCACTTTTTAAAGGTTGGTTGAAAAAATTCAAAGTCACTTAAGTGCCCTATTTAATGTGCATTTAAAACCCTAACTACTTTGTAACCAACTTTTGGGTTATAAAAGGAAGTGAGGGGCTCATTTGTAAAGGGTGACTTTGAGAGAGGAGAAGAAGATACTTTTGTGCAAGCTTTGTTTCCAGAAGAAACTTTGTGTTCTTTGTGAAAAACATTTTGGAGTTAATAGAATAAGAACTTTGTGTCTCATTCATTGTCTCTTGTAGCATTTGGTGTTCTTATGTTCATTAGATGTTAGGTGTTTGAATCTTGCATGCGAATATTATCTTTGATCTTATTGTCAACATTAGTAATCAGTTGTTCTAGTTCACGGTGATCAAGCTCGACTATCTACTTGCTCATGTGTGTTCCCTTTTACATGTTCTTATTTGGCTAACTCAAACTCTGTTTTATTTGTGTTGGTTATTCATCTTTTCTCTTCATGCAATATTAGGCTCTGTTTTTACCTAACTCTTGCATGTTCTTTGATCCATTCCATTCCACTCCTTTCTTTCATTTCATTCCATTTCCTTCATTCACTTTTCTTCCATTGATGTTCCAAAACACCCCCACATACAATTTTGAATGTACTGAGATGTAAATACTGATTTTGGTTTTCAATAAAGGAAGCCTCACCTTCATTGAGGAGGGACTTCGTTCCCACTGCTTTGTTGCATGTCATTTGCATGCGTGCAAATCCATATGCTAACAAAACCATATCATCATCATCATATAATGTCCATTTTCTAGGTCTACTCACAATATCCAAAAATCAAATGTCCGAACAAATTCATAATATATCCATGTCAAATAGTATATCATCATCCACATATGAAGTGTCTCTAATAATCATCATGCATCATAACTAGATCAATATCAATAATAATCCATGGTCCAACATATAACATCATACTAAATCAGAAACATAATAATGTCCATAATGTAATCAACAGTATCCAGATCGGAAAAAGGTGTCAAAGGGAAGTGGGCACTACATCCCCCTCCCCTTAGACTCAACTTCCTCCTAGAAGTCACTGGAAAAAATGTGGAAACTAAACTTGTAATAAGGTAGCATCCTCCCATGTAGCGACACTCTCATCATATCCGTCCTTTGCACCCAAACCTAATCAACCTCTCCACCTCAAAGGCATAGGGTCCTGCGATCTAGGATGCAAACGAGCTCCACCATCACCTGCCCCTAATCTTACACCTGCAATGATGTCTAATCTAACACATGAGAAGGATCTGCAACATATCTCCTAAGAATTGAAACATGAAAAACATCGTGTATGAGAGACAAGCTAGGTGATAAAGCTAGATGGTAGGCCAAAGGGACAATATGCTCTAAGATCTCAAAAGGACCCACAAATCTAGGAGCTAACTTAGAACCTTTTCCATAACGGATAGGGATCTTGTGTGGCCTAAAACGAAGGAACACCTTCATTGCCACATCAAAACTATGGTCGGTCCTATGTTGATCTGCATACTTCTTTTGTTTATCCTGTTCCTCCCGTAGTCTCTGTCGATCAATGCCTTTTGTTCTCCATGTCTTGCAAAAAAGATGGTCTAAGAGAAACCCTGTCCTCTAGCCTGTCCTAGCTAAGAGGAGTCATGCACTCTCTACCATAAAAATCTTGAAAAGGAGTCATGCCTATAGAACTCTGAAAACTATTATTGTAGGAAAAATCCACTAAGTACAGGTACTCCTCCCATTTAGACAGCTAATCCATCACATACATCCTGAGCATGTCCTCTAAAATTTGATTCACTCGCTCAGTCTGTCCATCTGTCTTAGGGTGATATGTTGTGCTGAAATTGATCTTCATCTTGAGGGCATGTTGCATGGTAGTCCAAAAATGGGAAGTGTATAAAGGATCATGGTCACTAATGATCTTCTACGAGAATCCCATGCAACCTGAAAATCTCATCCAAATATACTCATGCCACTACTCTAGATGTATAAGTGGTCTTCACTGAGAGAAAAGTGAGCCACTTTTTTCAATTTATCAACCGTGACCATGATGGTGTCGTGGTGATATCTTGAAATTTGTAGCCCAACAATGAAGTCCATGGAAATGGTGTCCCATTTCCACTCTGTATAACATGAGGAAAGAGAAGGCTAGCTGGGTGATGATGCTTGGCCTTAACTCTCTAGCACTCTAAACATCATGACACAAACTGGGCCATGTCTCTCCAAAGTCCTCTCCAATGATACAACTGTCTCAAGGTGGCATGTATCTTCTTCACCCTAGGATGGGCTGAATAGGGTGCTCAGTGTGCCTTAGCCAAGATGTCCTACCTTAAGCCTCCATCTCTAGGAACATAAATCCTAGCCTCTGTGCCTAAGAAGACCATTTATATCTAAGGAAAAACCATTAAACTTCCCCTCAAGGGGTCTCTGGGACTCGATCTCTGCTCAAAATGAAATGTAGAAGATGTCAAAAGGAAGCTGATGAAGAATCCTCCTCCGTAAATTTGTGCCCACTAAATTGGCCATACTCACATGTCTATTTCTTCTAAGAGCATCTGTAACCACATTCTCCTTCCCCTTCACATGCTCTATCTCCATATCATACTCACAAAGCAACTCCATCAAATGCCATTGACGAGTGTTGAGATTGGGCTGCGTGAAGAGGTGGCGAAGACTCAAGTGATCAGTATTGAGTGTGAATGTCGACCAAGTAGAAAGTGCCTCCATCGAACCAAAACACGCACAAGCTCTGCTGTAAGCTCAAGATCATGAGTCGGGTAATTAAGCTCGTAATCTTTGATTTTTCAAGACTCAAAAGCCACTACTCTGCCCTCCTGCATCAACATACCTCCAAGGCCTACTAAAGAAGCATCCATGCAAATGAAAAACTTACCCTATAGATCCAAGGCCTTTGCGCAAGAATAGGTGTTGTAGTGAGACATTCTTTAAGTATATTGAAGTCCTACTCATATCTATCCGACAAAACAAACTTCTTCCCTTTCCTTTGAAGGGAAGTGATGGGGTGTGCAATCTAAGAGAATTCCTGAACAAATCTCCGGTAATACCCTACTAATCCCACAAAGTTGTGCATCGTGATCATAGTAGTGGGTCTTTGGCCAATCCATCATAGCTCTAATCTTGGAAGGATCGATGGTGATACCTTCCTAGAAATGATATGGCCCAAATATTGCACCTCTTTACGAAAGAATGCACACTTCTCAATTTCCCGTAAAGTTGTTGCTCCCGAAGACACCTGAAGAACCTAGAAAAGGTGCCCCTCATACTCCTCATGTGTATGCAAGTAAATCAAAATTTCATCAAGGAAGATGAGCACGAAGTGATCTAAGAAGGTCATGAATACCCCATTCATCAAACTCATAAACAACTGCGGGGGTATTAGTCAAACCAAAAGGCACCCTTTGTGAACTCATAGTGGCCATATCTCATACGAAAGGTGCTCTTATGAATGTCTACCTCTGAATTCCTCGGTGATGGTAACCAAAATTAAGGTTTATCTTAGAGAAAGCTATGATTCCCTTCATCGATCAAATAAATAATTAATAGTGTCTGTGAAGGGGATAACGATTATTGATCGTTACCTTGTTAATTAGCGGTAATCAATACACAACCATAAGGATCCATCCTTCTTCTTAAAAAATATCACTGGTGCACCCCAAGGGGATACACTAAGATAGATAAGGCCTTTCTCCAAAAGGCCCTCAAAGCAACTTGAGCTCACGAGCTGCAGGGTGGTCATCGGATAAGGTGCTCATGAGATTGGCTCTGCTCATGGAACTAGATCTATATGAAAATCTATCTCACGTGGGGGTGGTAACCCCGGTATCTCCCTAGGAAAGACATCTGAAAACTCTCTCAAAATGAGGTGATCTTCTAACAATGGTCCTCTAGACCCATTCTACGATTTGTCACTAACTATAACAACATACATTTGGCAACCCCATCGTACATTATCGCTTAAGCTGCATAACAGAGATGGTGCAAATAGAAATGGGTCTTTTGACCCCTAAGATCACTGACTCAACTCCCAAATCATCTACACAAGATATAATCTTATGGTAATAATCCACTCTAGCCTTGTGTGCAGACAACCAATCCATACCCAAGATGACTCCATAAGAGCTCAAAGGAAGGATATGGAGATCCAAGGTAGTGGTGAAAGGTCCCAAATCCACCACACACTTCTTAACTAAGGAGTCTACAGAAATCTTGGCTCGAAGCCATCTCAACATCCCAACTATGGCCCTGCCTAACTACTACCAAAGCATGTATTGCTCTACCAAAGATGGTGTAATGTTCGAATCATAAGAACCGAGAATCAAACAAGATGGAGGTAGGAATCCCACCAATGCTACCTGTGGTCTCAATAACTATACTTTGATGCTCTGCGCTTGTGGTTCTTGACAACTACATACATTCTATGACTACACACCATATCACAAACAGTAGGCTCTAAAATTTGTGCCTTACCCTTGTTATTAGGTTTCTGTGGGAAGTATCACCAAAAATGTCCAGTAACACCACAACCAAAACAACCAATTGATCCTCCCCAATGAGTAGCACCTCTAGTAGGTGCTCGGAAGTCTGTGTTGTGAATCTTGATAATCCAACGGTGGTCGATTTGGCCTCTACTAGCGATCTCCCACTGATCGAGCTCTAGGTCCACCCTGTGTCCTAATGGGACCCCTAGGAGGAGGCCCCATACTCCAACCTATCTATGCATCAACTCTGTGGAGGTCTATAAGGTGGGCGAGGCTGCTGTTTTTCTTGTTGGGGTCTAAATGATGACTATGAAGAACTCTAGCCACCACGAGGAGGAGGAGATGACCCCCTCGATCTACTATCTTGCATCTACCGTATGTGGCTCAGGACTCGGTCTCTAGTGTGCTTTGGGTCTTCGCCCAAGTCTCCTATACTATATAGGCCTTCTCGTGACCTCAACTAATTTACGTGGACAATGGATCCGCACCTTGCACCTCCAATGTCTAGGTTCAAGCCCTAAATGAACCTCGTGGATCCGAACTTGCTCATCTTGCATGTATCTTGAACATACTGGAGTAGATCTAAAAACCTACTCTCATACTCGGCCACTACAAGAGATGCTGTCGGAGGTCATGGAACTCATCTATCCTCTCGTTGTATGAACCTCCATGAAAAATATATGTTCCAAAAATGCTCCTCAAAGAGATCCTAGGTAACTGTCTTAGAATCAACATGGATCTTCTGCTCCTTTATCCTCCACCATACTCCTTCTCCATCCCTCGGTAGATAGATCACAACATGATCTTTCGTGCTGCTAGAATAAGGATAAAGCTTGTAGCAATCACTCAAGCTCACTAGTCAGGCCTCTGCCTAAAATCCACCTGTGTCACCTAAGTAATGTGATGGCTGAAGCTTCAAGATATCCCTAATGTGATCTGCAGCTATGGAATGATGGCCTCTAGGTCTCTCTATATGCTCATCCCTAAGCCTAGGGCTCGAGACCCTCTCTATGCTCTAGACCTCGGTCACCCCTGTCCCCTCTATGGTTACTCTACCCTGGATGACTCTGCGTGGGAGTTATCTCTTCCATGCTCCTCGCTCATTTGGGTCGAGGATATGCCCGACCCTCATGGAAGGGGCTCTATCATGCCCGGGTGTATGTCCTCCTACCTGGTCCTCCACGTAGAGCGAATTAACATCCTGAAGAGTCAGCCAAAATCTGTGGTAGGATGGCTACTACTGACTGATCGGTGGTGATAAGTCTAGGTTTATGTGAAAATCCCCCTCGTCCCGTCTGTGCCTCCTACACGTAGACCAAGGTGAAGTCGGTTCATTTTTCTAAGTTTTATTCAATTTCCATATTGACTAAAATATGTAATTTCTAAACTAAGTTGTTTTCGGATTTAAAAATGTGATGAGTTTAAGCTTCATGTCTCAAGTTTTCTAGTGTACCCAATGGTCCAATATTTTGAACCACTTTGCTCTAATACCAAGTGTAACGCCCATTAAAATAACCTACTTGAGACCCAAAAAATATCCTAGGATTAGTGAGAAAAATTATTGAATAATTTTTTTGTTTAAAAGAGTCTATTACCAGACTATAAGGCAACAACTGTCACTAACAAGTTCTAGAACAATTCTAATCCACTAGAATATAATTTTCTTTTATTAACAATTATTAGAGGTCACAAGGTCCAAAATATAGGGTTAGAAGGTTCAATAAGGTTCAGAGGGTAAATCATCACCATACCCACTCTCTAATGGGCTTCGAGTTTCAACTTTATTTTTCCAAACTTAATACATTCAAACATTCCCTAAAACATTCCCATTGGATAGGAAATTTCCTCACCTTTCCATTTATATAAAGAAGTCCTCATAACTCCTCATATTTCTCAAGTTATGGGCCGGTGGGCCTTGGGGTGAAAATTTTTCCCAAGAGCGGGCCTACGGGCCCAGCGATGAAAATTTGCCCAAAGGGAGTTGGAGGGTCATGGGGAGACTTTTGAAACATTTCCCACATGGGGAAAAAAATATTTTATGCTTGCGCACCCAAAGATTTTCCATATCCACAAGGGAAACGTGGCACTTCTAAAGCCGAGGTGGGGAAAACGGAGCGGTGGGGAGGAATTTAGTTTAATGCCCTGAAGGACTAAGAGGGTAACATTGAACTGCACCTCTGTTGATGCCTCGTAACGCCATGTGGCATCACATGATTGGTCACGAGAAGGCGATGTTTCATCTGATTTTTAGATCATTTCTTTCAAGTGTTTGACAAAACATATAGGGTAATGGGCATAGGAGGAATACCTATTCAAATGTTAGTTGATGGGTTGTCGCGTGCGTATGACTTCGAAACCACGAGATGGTCGTGAGAGCTTCCTTTTGGCTAGGAGGAACAACCTGTAATGGAAAGCAAGACCACTAGAAAGAATTAAACAATATGGGCAATGAACTACCTAGCGTATGCTAGATCCGGGAAGTGTGATACTTCCTAAATGGCTATCAGTCCATTGTTTTAAACAATTTAATGCTATAAAAAAGTAAATCCTATTGTAATTTCAAATGATTTAGGTATCTCACTCAAAGCACAATAAGAAATAGATCTAATCCAACAGGCTAAGCTAGAATAGAATCCAAAGGTCAAATGATTGGTTACGGGTCTCTCGCAGTCGATGAGGTCTCGGGTAGATCAAAGGTGAATGAGGGTGAGGTGAAATTAGGTGGGTAGGTCTTTGTTCTGGGCTGTATGGGCAAATACAGAGACCGATGTTGGTCAGGGGTGACCGACGGTGGTTAGGTGTAACCGTAAGGTGCCGAGTTCTTGTGAAAATATTGAAATGCCTGAGAACAAGCTTTGGGTCTCCTTTGTGATTGCACAAAGGACTTTGGTTAATCGGGATGAAGTATTGGGTTATCGAGGTAGGCTTGGCAAGGTTTTTAATGGGTATATGGAGGTAGAAATTTTGGAGAAGGTCAATAGGTGGATAGGTAAACAATAGATGATAAAACAATGATGAAATGAAATAAACCAAAGAAGTATAACGTTATACTTACTTGGATTCTAGTCTTGGATGCCTGTGTGTGAGGGATGGAGGTGGTGATGAGAGATTGAAGGCTGCAGTGTGATCACCAATCTTAGGAAAGTTTCGTATGGGCTGCATGTGAACTCCTCTTTTATTGGTTATATCAGATCATGGCTAGGATGGTCGTGACAGGAAAAGATGCTTGATCTCCTTCCTTACATGCGTCGTCTCACCTTTGGAATTCATTCTCTAAAGATTTGTTATCTCTCCGAGATGTGTTTTTCTTGCCAACCTTTTTCTTCCAACTTCCAAATCCCAACCTTGAGAATAAGGTTGTTTTGGGATTACAAGGGTAACCGATGATGGTTCCGGCTTAACCGGCGATGGTTAGGGTAACAGAAGCATCGGTCAAGGCGGATTTCCTAGGTTTACTAAACTAGGGAGATCCTCTTGATTTCATTGAATCTCATGTCGTTAACCTACGGATTAGACTCGGGAGCTTCTTGTAAGCATGCGGGAATGTGGTTCAAGGAATGTAGGCATTGATTATTAGGATTTGGGTAAGTCTTAGTTAGTTATGGAAACTTACTAAGAATAGATCTTAGGGTGATTTGGCTTGGTGAGGTGTCTAAGTGAACTGTATGTGTGGATATTATTTAAATTAAGATATTTAAATAATATATATAGTGAGGATAATGAATTAATTTAATTAAATTAATATTAGTGGGGTGAAGGGGGTCATGGCTAGGTGAATGTGATGAAGGGTGCTTATTCGTCAAGGGACCAAAGGGGAGTGTGACCTAATTTTAGTGTCTACATTTTGCCCATTTTTGTTGTGTAGCTTGTATTGGTAAGCGCGCTAACAAAAATAAGATGTGGTTGCCCCATGTGTGGGTGAAGGTGATCCCCCTCAAACTAGGAACTGATGAGGCAGAAGGGAGAATCAGTGAGTGGTTTGATAAAAGGTAAATGGGAGGAAGAGGCAGGTGGGCATGGGGAGAAAGGGTTAAATTTCTACTCAGGAAATCTAGGTAATGGGTCTGGGTCAAAGGTAGCAGCAAGTGTAGCGCATGAACATGAATAAACTGCAGCATACTACCGGGTTGAAGAGTAGGAAAACTCTACATCGTCTAAGGTCGATAGGTTTATCTAAACAAGGTTGAAGTGAATCTAGTATCCAAGGTATAGGATATGGTCAGGAAACACAACGTAGGTTAGGTGCAGGAATGTTTAGGTATGTTTAGACACCAAAGATAGGGTCGGGATAAATGGTCACAAAAATAGGCTAGGTAAGGTCATCACATCAATCAACACAGGGAACAATGCTACAAGGTATAGCAAACACATGAGGTCAAAGGTCACTAGCGATGGTTCCAGGTCCAAATATCTAGGTCACGACACGGGTAAGGCCAAGGTAGGGGTAAAATAATGAGTCCCTAAAGGAGGAAAAATGGAGGTAGTAAGTGAGGAGGTCAGGAAAGGTAAGGTAAATGGGTTGGGTAAAAGTGTGGTTTGGTAAAGGTAGGGTGAAGGGTGAGGTAAAGGATCAAGGTAAAGGGTGGGGTAAAAGGGAAAAATTGAGGGCAATGTGCGGGTGAGGGTGACCGATTCCGGTCATCGTTAACCGATGTCGGTATAGGAAGCTGATGATGGTTAGGTAATGCAACCGATGCCAGTCAAGGGTAATCAACATCAGCTAGGTCAGGTTTGTTATAAAAATAAAAAAATCCACGTTTTTATTACTCATTTTTATTTGCGAAGAGAGAAAACGACAAAAAGAAAGAAAAGAGAAAAGTGTCCGGAGGAAAGCGAGCAAAGTGGTGGAAATTACAGATGTGATTTGACAAGGGTTGGGTTGGTGAGCATCGGGTCCACGAGATCAGGGTGAGAGATTTGATTGGTTGGAGGTTGCGGGAGCTATTTGGTAATGGGAGAGGCTAGAGAGGATCGGGCGGGCCCGGTATAATGGCAGACGTGTCACTAAGATGGTGGTAGCGCGACGAGGTAAGCACCCAACACTACATTGTTGATTAGATAGATTAGAAGTTTGGAGTATTGTTATTTGTAGGTTTTTGTGGTTTTTTGTTTTTGTGGGTGGGTAAAAATAAAATGTGGGTATGGGAGGAATAACGGGAAAAAAGAGGGAGGGGAGGGTAGTAAGTGGTAAAGGTGAGTTAGGTAGAGGTCTAGGGGTAGTGTAGGTCATTATAAGTGGGGTAAAAGGGGTAGTGGGGAGGTTTTTAGAAAAAGAGGGTTTTGGGAAGTCGTGGGATTTTCTGTGATAGTGATCGGCATTAATCAAGTGTGGCCAGCGTGGGTTGGGTAGAACTGGTATCGGTCACCAAACAGGTGACCGATGCCGGTTACGTGGTAACCGTGGTCGGTAAAGGTGAACCGGTATCGGTCACCAAATAGGTGATCGATGCTAGTTTAAGGTTGACCAGAGTTGGTTAGGATAAAGCTGCATCTTGGGTCAGGCTTTTAGGCACAAGGGTTCAAAAGTGAAGTGGGCTAGGTAGTTGAGATGGGTAGGGTGAAAATAGGGTGGAGGGTAATGATAATTAGTGAATATGGTCATGGTAAATGTGTATTAATGTCATGCTTGGATTAGATGCAGGGGAGAGCGTAGTTCTGAATGGGGAAAGGGCTCGCCTCTATTGGTGACATTGTGTGGCATAGTGACCCCTTTGGAGCTGTAGCATGTGGAGGTAGTGGGCTTGAGTGGGATTCATTGCTATCAACATGTTTTTCGGTAGCCCAGCTTAATGGTCATGCTCATTGATAGATGGGATCCCGCGACCAACACGTTCCACCTTCCGACGGGTGAGATGACTATCACCTTAGAGGACATGTTCTAGATTTTACGGTTACCCATATTGGGTGCCTAGGTGTACTCTATCTCCTCCAAGGCCTTAGAGGAGTTGATTGGGATAGTTTTTGGTGAGGGGCGGCTGATCTAAGATTCCATAGCACCAGTTTGAGCTATAGAGAGATGTACCTAGCCCATCCGGATGAGACGAGGCTAGTGGTTCTGTTGATGGAGGTAGTGTGCTACTATGCACTGCCAAATGCAGAGGGTGGACACTTTCCCCGATCACTGATGGGGGTACTCCATGATATGATGGTGCATGAGACACACTTTTCCTGGGCACCAACATTCTTGGTGTAGCTATATAGAGAGTTGTGGGCATATGGGCGGCTACATAGGTTTAGCCTGTGTTGTACATTTATACTACACTATTGGGCATATGAGCACATAGTGTGCATGTGACCTATAGGGATGCCCCAAGAAGATGCATTCCCACCTAGATTTGTGTGGGTGGGATACATGAGATGGGTGCTGGTGATAGGAGAGCGGAGATCAGATAGGCCGACACATGATGTTGCCCATTTTCAGTAGTTATTGGAGGGGTTTTCCGAAGTGGACATTATATGGAGGCCACATGTGGGGTTCCCCTCATATGGGCAGATGCATGAGAAGCTAGCTAAGCTCTAGTTAGAGAGGTCGATATAGGGGCACCATCTTTGGGAGGATGAGATGATCCTGGTTATGAGTCTGATGACAGTTCGGGCTCTTATAGGACATTCCTCCGCCCTTCCCATAGTATTGGAGAGATGACGTGGAGAGGCCCTTACCTCTACCATAGCCTATAGTGCCTACAGGGGAGGAGGAGTAGCCAGTGGATCGGTGGATAGATGACGTTGGATGTACAGATAGGTACATGCAGTGGTGGGTGGCTTAATTACAAGCCATACCACCTAGGCGATGCGGCTAGACCTAACTACCATTACGGTGCGAGAGAGATGCCCTACAGTGGATAGGTAACTATGTTGACTACCCGATTAGGCATACTAAAGACACAACCGGAGAGGTCGGAGGTAGAGGCAATAGAGCTACACATATAGGTGGCGATCCGAGCCTAGAAGGTGATGGAGAGGATGGAGGAGATGGATATGGAGATGGTCAAGTGGTAGCCTTACGAGGCTCGGGTGGTAGGTTTACGAGGGTAGTTTTCCACTGACCTAGGCATAGATTGGGGCCTTATAGGCCTAGATATAGGCACAGGGGTAGGGGCACCACCTCGGGCACTAGGAGTAGGTCTCGGTGCATAGGCAAGTGTAGGGTAGGTTACTATAAGCGTGTACAAGGGTCGAGACCTATGGGACCACCACAGACCGTGCTTGTATCTAGGTTACAGGATGCCCTAGGTGAGGTGAGATACTATCAGGACCAGATTATGGAAGCTGGGATAGATTTCATATCCTATGTCGAGTATAAGGCACAGTAGGCATCTAGTGAGAGGATGAGATCCCAAACTTAGTGGGGAGAGTACAAGAAGTTAGGGAGCTCCAAGGCCTAATCGGGAGAGGCCACCAGTGCATGGAAACTAGCACTAGGTGATGTGCCAGTAGGGACATAGGAGGAGCAAGGGTACAAGTGACACAGAGATGGAGGACATCTGGCAAGATGCCTAATAGGCGGTCACCTGATTTTTGATGTATACTAGTTATTTTTTGATATATATTCGGCTCTGTGTTTCGAAGATAGTTTTATTTTTATCACATACCAGCTTACGTGCCAAAGACAGTGAGGATGTACGAGTGATTTGTATATTTTGAGCATATACCAACCTGCGTGCTGAAGAGATTTTGTATTGATTCATTCTTTTTGTATATATGAGACCGGCTTGCATGCCGATGACATTTTGTATTGTATATCAGCCTACGTGCCGACATTTTGAGATGATGGACATGATGAGATAGGAATGTATATTGAGATACACATTTATTGATTTATATGATGAGATAGATGGTATTGTGTGATTTTTGATGTGTTTATGAGATATTGGTTTATGGCTTATGGTAGATGAGATATAGATTTGTTACTTTGATGTGGATGGAAATTAGGTGAGTTAGGCATGATGGAGTTAGGTCGGTTTAGGCATGGATCGAGTCAGGTTATAGGCATGGTTGAGTTAGGTTTGGTTAGGCATGGATGAGTTAGGTTGGTTTTGCATGGTTGATTCAGGTTATAGGCATGGTTGAGTTAGGCTATAGGCATGGATCGATTTAGGTTGATTAGGCATGACGGAGTCAGTCGGTTTAGGCATGGATCGAGTCGGGTTATAGGCATGGTTGAGTCGAGTTTGGTTAGGCATGGATGAGTTAGGTTGGTTAGGCATGGTTGAGTCAAGTTATAGGCATGGTTGAGTTAGGTTTGGTAGGCATGGTTGAGTCAGGTTATAGGCATGGTTGAGTTAGGTTTGGTTAGGCATGGTTGAGTCGGGTTGATTAGGCATGGATTGAGTCGGGTTATATGCATGGATCGAGTTAGGTTGATTAGGCATGGATGAGTCGGAGTTGATTAGGCATGGATCCAAAGTTGAAAGTAGGTAAAGTTGTGATTGATTATTTTTGCAATGAATGATACTATGGGTCATATATGAGATGTGATATAATCTAGGCATAATGATGATAAAGAAATGGTAGGTGGAATAAATGTATAAAATATAAAGTGACTTGTTATGTATGTGGCTTAATTTCCAATTTTATATATAAAAGGGGAACTAAGTGAAATGTGGTGTAAAAGGTGGGGAACATGGAAGGTGAATTTTTGGGGTAGAGAAAGGCCAAGCTAACCTCCAAGGGCCCCATGCACTCGAGTTCTACCTACATAGTCCCGGTGAAAAGGGGCCTCAAGCCGATGTAGTTCTCCCATGAGCTAGGGGAGAATATGAAAATGAGTTAGTAGGTTTTTGGTCATGTTGTGGGTTTAGGTTTAAAAGGTGTGGGTAGATTATAGGTAAAATAATGTAGGTGAAGGAAATTATGGTGAAAGAGGAGGATTACCCCAAAGGTAAGAATTGAGGACCAAGTCCTGTATAAGGTAATCAAAACATAAACAAAGATGGTTAAAAGATAAGAGGGGGCAATAAAGCCACCTAATTGGGTAGGATCATACTGAGTAGATCATACCTTGGAGGAGGTGATGAACATAAGACCCTAAAGACATTACATGATTGACTGTTCTACGATGAAAAGTAGTCACAGGATCACCAAATATCTAAATTCTAATATTTCCTTTGAGGCAATGAGGAAATGAGAGTGGGAATGGTAAGAAGGGTGAAAGGTAGTTAATTTGTATATGGTATAAGTAATAGGCCCTTTGGGCAAGAGGTCCTAGGTCACAATGGGAAAGTCCATGACTAAAAAGTTTTTGTTTTGATAGAATGATCGATGCGGGAAGTCTATATGGGATAAATGATATGGTACTCCTTGAGGTCTTCGTGAAGCTGATCGATGTAGGAAGCTTCAGTTTCTCTCTCTATTTTTTTAAAGGTTCACATAGCTATCCTTCAAGAGGAGCATTCTATTTATAGCAGAAATTTGTCAAGAGGAAGATGTCCTTTTGAGCGGGTCATCTTTTTATTACAAGTTTGACTCAAGGAGTTTGATCCGTGTGAGGTCTTTGAAGTCATAGAAAAGACCAAGGTGGAGGATAGGACTCTTGTTCAAAAGGAAAGGTGAAACGACCATGGGATCACATATAAATGTAGATGAAAAGTATCCATGAGAATCATGCTATGTGTAGCATTTGTGGTACACATATTCAAGAGAAGATAACAAGTGATGGTACTCACATGATTCTTGTTTAATTGTTAGGGAGGTGTATGGATTGGGTAGCGCTCAAGGGATGATCCTAGAAAGAAACAAAGGGTGAGGTAGGAAAACGAGTCAATAATAGAATGGTTGAAGATGCAAGGCGTTAAGGGGCTCAGGTTTGGGTTTACCATCAAGAGAAGATAAATGATAGGCACCTGATCCATAGGTATGAGTTATAATGTATGGTCTAAGCCAATTAGGAGAAAATTTTCCCCGTTTACTTTTTTCTACTTTGGTTACGTGTTGATTTTATTTTAGGACAAGGTCACCGACTTGGAAGGTTCGTTCATGAACACATTTTCATAGGCACATTTGATACGTTGTTGGTAAAATTGAAGGTGATCGAGAGCATTAAGATGACATTCATCTAATAACTCTAGTTATGCTAAACAATCTGACGAAATTCATCATTAGTGAGCATGTCATGGAGAGAAATGCAGAGTGAGGGGATCTGGACTTTGAGAGGTAGAACAGACTTTGTACCGTAGACCAGAGAAAAGGGTGTGGCCATAGTGGAAGTGTGAATACTAGT
Source organism: Taxus wallichiana var. yunnanensis (assembly GCA_018340775.1). Taxonomy (NCBI): domain Eukaryota; kingdom Viridiplantae; phylum Streptophyta; class Pinopsida; order Cupressales; family Taxaceae; genus Taxus; species Taxus wallichiana. The sequence goes on along the minus strand of CM031241.1, from coordinate 440,481,105 downwards.
GTGGTATGCCCACAGGGAAAAAGGAATGTGCGTATGCCAATCCTTCCCAGTATCGTCAACCACTTTCATGAGAATTTTGTTGAGGGTTTTGTTAGTGGATTCAGCTTGGCTATTGGTTTGTGGGAAGTAAGGTGATGAGAAACTAAGTTGAATGCCGAAGGCATCACAAAGTTTTTGTAATTTTTGTTTTTGAATTGTTTTCCATTGTCAGTGATGAGGCGATGAGGAACACCAAAATGAAAAATGATGTCATGATTAATGAACTCACATATTTTCTCATCTTTCATGGAGATGAGTGGTATGGCTTCCACCCATTTTGTGTAGTATTTAGTAGCTTGTTATGATCCATTGAGGGTAAGTGCACGAAGTTGGTGGACAATTCCGTGGACATAAAAACCCGAAATAAAGGTACCGCGATCGCGGTTTTAAAACCGCGATCGCGGTTCTTGAATTCTAGGTTCGGTAATTACTGAACCTAGTTTCATGATCGTATGGTTTATAACGCGAAATGCGGTTATCGCGATCGCGGAACTCTGAGACAAAATTTAACAGTCCCGCGACTCGTTATTTTCCTCATTTTTCATTTCGAACCGCGACTTTTCCTAAACGTTTTTCACTCGCACTTTCAATACTATCTCAAAATTGCTCATCGGACTTCTGGATAGTGATAGATTCAACCATGCCACCAAGACGAGGAGGTAAGTCCCCGATTGTAATCATTTTTTTGCATTTTAGGTTTTTTTTTTTGCATTTTAGGTTTTTTTTGGCATTTTCATGGGTTTTGTGAATTGTTTGTTTATGTATACAATTTTATTGTTTTATCAGTTGGTCGGCAAGCTCGGGCTCGTGCAAACCATCAAAACATTCCTCAAAACCCACCGAACATTCCTCAAAACCCTCCGAACATTCCTCAAAACCCTCCTCCAAACATAGATCCGCCCCCTGTGGCTCCTTCTGTCCCCACTGAGCCAACAGGAATGCAAGATAATATCATTGGAAGAATCCAAGAAAATAAAATTGTCATTGAGAACCTAATTCAAACTATAAGACAAAATCATGCTACAAATCCATCCCGCATGACTTTAGCCAATACATTGCAAACATTGATTGGCGAAGTCGAGTCTGCAACCAACCAAATACATAGATGGAACACCTTTAGAAGTGACTGTAGGCGGTGGTATGCGGATAAACTATCTCATGCGGCCGTCAAAGACAAAAAAATTGGAAAAGACCTCATTTGTGCATTATTTACCGACCCTAGAACCAATGCCCCCCCTGCAGTTACTTGCAAACGGTTCCCAATCCATTGGTGCCATGATGATAGAATCAAAAACAATTTTTGGGACCGATGGTGGATGGTTTTTGATTATCCACCATGCAACAACAATGAGGTTCCTCTTTATTTTTTGAAGAAATTATATTGTGAGTTCGTGCTCAATGAGGTCCCGAATTATTTTGACTTTTCAGACTTTTTTGGTCGAGGAGGTGGCTCTGCACAGAGCAGACCTGGTGCACGCGTAGGTCAGCCTAGGATCCCCCATGCCCCAAAACCCCCACTGCCTTCAGTTATCCCTCCTACAGTGAAGGAGGTTGTGGAGATTGATACATTGCATGCATTGAGGGAGCTCACTGACACTCTCACCCAGCATAGCACCCAGATTGCATCCGGTGATGTTGGTGGAGGCGCCAGTTCTAGTGCACCACACCACTGTGGATCATGTGGTGCCGTATGCACTGCAGGCGAGACATCATTTGCTGGTTCACAGGATTTTTTTTCTATAGATGAGATGCTGGGGAATGTTTTTGGAACTGGAGCCACTGATATTGGTCTTTCACAGGTAAATTTTAAATAAATTTAAATAATATATATATGTACAATAGTTTAATTCACATGTTTGAGATATTAATATATATATGATTGTACGTCATGTACATACATGTAAAAAACTAATTTTTTATTTTATTTTAAATAGCAAGAGCCGGTGAAGGAAACATCCGGTGTCGACATGCTAGCTACTGCGGTTGGGCGTGTTTCAAACGTAAGTTTCAAGTTGTACAAACTTACATTTTTAATAAATCATTTAATTGCACTAGATTATTATTATAATTTGTTTCACGTGTATGTTGTACATGTATTAATATTTTTCTCTTTTATACACAGGAGCCTGGCGGGTCATCATCTGCTCAGGGAACTGAAGCTACTGGCACGCCTCGCATGAGTTTTACGCAGGTTAGTTACAAATCTCTTTACACTTTGTTTCTAATTCTTGGACCTCTGTACATGAGTTTCACTTTCTTATACTCAACGTATATAAAATACATACAACAGCTACATAAAAACACAAGCACTAACTTACATGGACAACTGTCCTTAGTATGTCCCTCAACCTCACAATGTATGTACCATATTACACTACACATCTCATGTGTTGAGTTTACATATAAATTATCTAATTACTTCACCATGACTGTGATTTTCTCCTCCAAGAATGGGATCACTTATGTATCAACAATTCCAACCGTATAATCATAAAAAACTACTTATATAGCCTCGTGTGGATCCACATACATCTTATGAGATAAATCCCTCCTGAATGGGGTCAGAAATCCTCCAATAAACCACTGTGCATGCTAACTCATATGAGCATCATAAGATAGTTTGGACAATAAATTATTAAAATACATGTCATGCTCCCTCATGCGTTCTGATAATCCCTGCTTGATTTTATTGAGCGTGATGATGCTTTTTTTTAAACTATGGGATGTGAAACTCATCCAAAAACATAGTTCACAAAGCACTATAGTACACTACATTCTTATGTGGGTCATACTTTCTATACTAGCTATGTACACTCCCTTGAAGAGTAGTAGAAAATTGACTTTCCTTCCTATCTAAAGTTGTAATTTGCTTAGAATACCATAGTATCTCACACTTGTACACATGCTCTGCTACATTTTCAATACCTCTATAATTTTTGTAATTGGAGATACATGTCATAATAGACTTGAGGTGCTTACTTTAGGTGAAGAGGATTATTAAGTGATTATTATGGATGTGGACCCTATCCTCTAGATCCAGAAATAGAAATCTCATAAGTATTTTTTCTAGGTGGTTACTGACCCAATCCTCTTGATCTTCTTGATCCTCTCGGGCCAGTTGATAAATTCCCTTATGTCTCGTTTGTAGTACTAAACTGGATACACATGGTCTACATGTTCCCAACATCCAAAATAATGACACGTACTGCACTGTCATAGGTATATTATTTGTATGATGAACTTCTCAATCCAATGTAAAATGATATCTTCCCATATCTACTTATTTACCTAGACTATATCTTGATTCTCAATAACTACCTCTAGATATGTAACACCATGTGTAAGGGCTAGGTGGCTAGCCCGGGATCAGATGTGTGCCTTTGGTCCTCACTCTTTCACCTAATGCACTCTTATCCAAACCTGAAGGCGATATCTACTATGATTTCTAAAAGTTGGGAGATCCTGATGTTGTGGCTCCTCATCTTCCATAAGAGCTTCAAAACATTTGTAAACCATCATCCTCCACAACTCTATTGACTCCTCAGCATCCCACACTTGTGTAATTTCCCATTCACGCACTTCAAATTATATACTCAAGCCATATTTCTCTCTCTCTCTCTCTCTATATATATATATATATATATATATATATCTTCTTCCTGAGATTCCACCATATTTCATCACACTTTCTCCTACCCCTACGTGTGGTGGGGGTTTAGCTAGCCATGGGTAGCCTCTCTAAATCCAGTTCTACCATCAAAATCTTTATTTCCAAAGGGATAATGTCACAAGTAAGATCCTCTAGGCTCGTGCACCAAAACTCAAACTCAGCTACCTTTGGACACAAATACATATAAATAGTGCATTATAATCTATATATTTGCAACACACTTGCCCACCAAGGATATACAACTCTAGTCTACTCTTCGTCTGATCTATATGTTTGGTCTGGTGATGTTAGATTTAAAAGTCCTTCAAATTTGAATGATGCTCTAATTGTCATAGAAGATGACTATGGGTTACCTTGATTAAATACAAAAGTTTGTCAAAATCTTATGAAGATAGATGGCCTCCGTGCTAACATTTATAGATCCTATGTATTTAGCCTAAATAGAAGATAAAATTTAATAATGCATTTTTATTCTTTCTTGAGTAACTAAATATTGATTTGTACATGTTTTTTGTATAGCTCTTAAGTAGATTTTAATAAATTGATTTGTACATGTTTTTTGTATAGCTTATGACTGCTAGAGAGACTCCTCCACATATGCAGACTGTGGAGGCTGCTGTAGATACTGCCATAGCATCTGCAAATCCACTAACCGAGGTACACAATTTTTTAAATTTGTTAAATTTTGGAGGTTCATTATTTCTTATTAAACTTAAATCTACAATATCAAATTTTGTAGGTATATATATGTGTGAAATATTTAATTTGAAAATTAATTATTTGTATGTAGCTTACCCCTCGTGAGTCTATTGTTGTCCCTGTGACGCGTCAACAACAAATCGATAGGGATCATGACATTGCGGTAAGATTGCACATGCATTTTAACTAAATTGTACAAGTTTCTAAATTTTGAAGGTATTTTAAAATTTTGGGTGTTAAAAACTTGTTGTTTATGAATGTGCAGGTTAGGTTGCAGGCATGCTTAGAGACACCTAGGACCACACGGATGAAATCCGTAGTGGCATCTCCCTCCACTACATCCTCAGTCGTGATCGTGCTACTTCTAAAGCAGGGCGAAGAGAGGGAAGATGTTTCATGAGTAGATTTATAGTCCACTTGGATGCCACATATATGTGGTCATGAGTACATCTATTCACAGTCCATTGTATATATATATAGCCTTTTGCGACCGCATGTGGTCCCATATGTACATTATGACACGTGCTTAGTTCGAGATGTATACATACATTATGAACTTATACATGTACATATATATTTTCAGAGACGTGCGCGTCTGGAGCACACTTTATTTGATTCTTATATATATATATATATCCATGTGTGTTGGTTAAATCATATTTATTTTGGTTATTTTGGTATTATTGCTAACTCTGAGAAAGTGGATTGCTGAGAGTCTAGAGATGTGCTATGTATAACGTGCATTGATTCTTGAGGTACCAATATGAAGAAAAAGTAATGAAATGGCGGACTTAGAATTTGGGAGTGAGAAAGATGCTTTAAGCATAGTCAATAAATGTGTAAATAGGATAATAATAAGATAACTTGTATTATTTCCAAGTCCCATATGACTGATTTATAGTTATTACAAAGTGATTTAGGTGGGCCCCATCATCCTATTTTTCACATATAATTTTTAAGTGCATGATTTTATATTTTTAGACCATGCCTATTCACCTTTTGACCCACGTAATCTCACTTTTACTGTTTACTTCTATTTTCTTCTTATTACATATCTTCGTTAGATCCTTGTCTAAGTAAAAGTGTGAGATCCTTTTAATATCCCTCTTATAATTTGCATCTTTTCATCTTTGCATTTTGTAATTACATGCATATTTTTGGCTCTTCTTTTTTTCTCACCTTTCTTGGCTTGCAAACTTGGAATAATTTTCCTTTTCATAAAATTTCATCCTCTAGGAATCGTCTTACTAGGTTAAATTAGTATATCTTCATTTTATTTATAGTTTTTGACTTCCTTAATAATTATATTGGCTAGCATATTGCTTCTCTCCCTCTCTTCAATCATTTGTAGTTTTACATGTTGGATATTTTTTGTAGGTTGATTACTTTCTCTCTAAGCATCTCATTATTTTTCTCTAGTTTTTTATTTTGTTTACATGTCACTTCTAAAAATATGAATTATTATATTGATTCCATAACTTCCACACCTTATTTATAATATTGGATGCTCAATGAACCAATTATATTACTATGTTAACAAAAAAGTGGTGTTGATGTAAGGCTATAAATTTGATCTGATAAACAAATATGAGAGAAACAATTTACTTAGGATATAACACCATGCCATGCCATATAGAACACCATGCTGGATATAATGTGTATTTGTGTCAATTTTTAGGATATCTTTAATATATAAAATTCACTAAAATATTCTGATCAAAAGGGTTGTAATTTAATTGGTGCATGCAATAGTAAAAGTGTCATGTAGTGTTGAATTCATTAAGATATAAATGTTTAGTACCCAAAATTTGGTTTGGGAACTTGGAAATATAGAATTTTGTACTTATTTTGATATACACTTCATTTATGCATTGTTTTAACAACCATAGGCGCCTTCTTGATCTATCTCGCACCGTATATCCACTAGATAAAAACCAATCTCTAGCTCAACCCTCTAAAATCACTGCACATGTTATTGAACATCAATCTAGACCTCTAAAATACTCATACCTAATTTTTGTCATACTCTAGACACATTAATAGGTCCTAGAAATGTATGGATATGAAGGTCTATCTACATCATATTAACCAATGCCATTGCATTTTAATGGCCAATTTTTCAAAAGTTTCATTTGGATTAGTTGAATTAGATTATACATTTAGGTTAGTTGAGAGAGAAAACTCACAAAGGTCTCCTACAAATATAAACACACACTAACCTATTAGGGGCATCTAGGAATCTTGTAAACAATACTTCACTTTACTTGTCCAGCACATCATATACACATCTGAATACAACTAACCACATCCTAGATCACACTCATAGAGCTGAATTTCAAAGTACACAAGTTTATGAATTTTAAAGTACAAAAGTTTAAAGCTCATTTTGTCAAGTTGAGGGATGAATCAAGAGATAATTTTCTATTCTATATTTTTCTATATCCCAACATATGTTTGGAGAAATATAAGTATTTTATCCCTCCATAACTTAGTGGTATACATAAAAAAACTCATAAAATTAATGGGGGTGTGAGGAGGTAGTCCAAACCAAATTACACTTTTTTCAAGTCAAAGACAAAGTATCCATGATTTTGAGACAATTAGAGGCAGTGAAAATGGTTCAATATCCAACCAAAGTTCCTTATGCACAAGATGCACCCAAACCATGATGGTATAGAGATCACATGACTACTGTGATTTTCATCGTGTCAAGGGAAAAAAACCAGATAAATGTTTAAAAATGAGAAACTTTATTGAAGACCTCATTGAGGATGGGAAGAAAATAAGATTCATGAGCCCTGGATGTATATCATCCTACCAAGGACAAGATGACAACAAGAGATAACATAACAACCAAGTCATTGTAATTTAATTTAAATAAATAAGGAAACGTTGTATTTTGCAAACGGTGGGCCATGGCACTTAGAGCCAGAACCGCCTACTGTGCCAACACGTCCGGGTGGCCAGGTGAACGCTAGAGGAGGTGGTGTTTCGGTGCGCGAAAGGGTCGTTGCTTCCGGGCTACTTCGTTCGGGCGTAGTCCCTTAAGAGCCCTGAGACCAAAATATCGTTCAAATTCGACGGGTGACTACTCGGACTTTGTGGCACCTAGAGAGGCCTCGTCTGATCCGGCACCTCAGCATACAGACCCTCTACAATAGCCTCTCTCATTTTTTTCCTTCTCATTTCGGTGCTCTCGCTGTCCTAATGTTTGCAAACGCGCGAAATAGTGCAGTTGGAGCCAGTGTAAGGTTGCCAAACGCTGTATTTTGCAAACGGTGGGCCGTGGCACCGAACCGCCTACGCCGGCACATCCAGGGTGGCCAGGTGAACACTAGAGGAGGTGGTGTTTTGGTGCGCGAAAGGGTCGTTGCTTCCGGGCTACTTCGTTCGGGCGTAGTCCCTTAAGAGCCCTGAGACCAAAATATCGTTCAAATTCGACGGGTGACTACTCGGACTCCGTGGCACCTAGAGAGGCCTCGTCTAATCCGGAACCTCAGCATACGGACCCTCTACAATAGCCTCTCTCATTTTTTTCCTTCTCATTTCGGTGCTCTCGCTGTCCTAATGTTTGCAAACGCGCAAAATAGTGCAGTTGGAGCCAGTGTAAGGTTGTCAAACGTTGTATTTTGCAAACGGTGGGCCGTGGCACCGAACCACCTACGCCGGCACGTCCAGGTGGCCAGGTGAATGCTAGAGGAGGTGGTGTTTCGGTGCGCGAAAGGGTCGTTGCTTCCGGGCTACTTCGTTCGGGCGTAGTCCCTTAAGAGCCCTGAGACCAAAATATCGTTCAAATTCGACGGGTGACTACTCGGACTCCGTGGCACCTAGAGAGGCCTCGTCTAATCCGGCACCTTGGCATACGGACCCTCTACAATAGCCTCTCTCATTTTTTTCTTTCTCATTTCGGTGCTCTCGCTGTCCTAATGTTTGCAAACGCACGAAATAGTGCAGTTGGAGCCAGTGTAAGGTTGTCAAACGCTGTATTTTGCAAACGGTGGGCCGTGGCACCGAACCACCTACGCCGGCACGTCTGGGTGGCCAGGTGAACACTAGAGGAGGTGGTGTTTCGGTGCGCGAAAGGGTCGTTGCTTCCGGGCTACTTCGTTCGGGCGTAGTCCCTTAAGAGCCCTGAGACCAAAATATCGTTCAAATTCGACGGGTGACTACTCAGACTCCGTGGCACCTAGAGAGGCCTCGTCTGATCCGACACCTCGGCATACGGACCCTCTACAATAGCCTCTCTCATTTTTTTCCTTCTCATTTCGGTGCTCTCGCTGTCCTAATGTTTGCAAACGCGTGAAATAGTGCAGTTGGAGCCAGTGTAAGGTTGTCAAACGCTGTATTTTGCAAACGGTGGGCCGTGGCACCGAACCGCCTGCGCCGGCACGTCCGGGTGGCCAGGTGAACGCTAGAGGAGGTGGTGTTTTGGTGCGCGAAAGGGTCGTTGCTTCCGGGCTACTTCGTTCGGGCGTAGTCCCTTAAGAGCCCTGAGACCAAAATATCGTTCAAATTCGACGGGTGACTACTCGGACTCGTGGCACCTAGAGAGGCCTCGTCTGATCCGGCACCTCGGCATATGAACCCTCTACAATAGCCTCTCTCATTTTTTCCTTCTCATTTCGGTGCTCTCGCTGTCCTAATGTTTGCAAATGCGCAAAATAGTGTAGTTGGAGCCAGTGTAAGGTTGTCAACGGCACGTTGTATTTTACAAATGGTGGGCCGTTGTGGCACCTGAACCGCTGCGCCGGCATGTCCAAAGTGGCGGTGTGAACGCTAGAGGAGGCGGTGTTTGGTGCGAAAAAGTCGTTGCTTCGGGCTACTTCTTCGTTCGGGCGTAGTCCCTTAAGAGCCCTGAGACCAAAATATCGTTCAAATTCGACGGGTGACTACTCGGACTCCGTGGCACCTAGAGGAGTCGTTTTCAAAATTTACAACTTTTTCAAAATTTACAACTTTTTCAAAATTTACAACATTTTCAAAATTTACAATATTTTCAAAATTTACAAACTTGACTTTTCAAAATTTACAAATTTTTCAAACAATGTTCAAGCTTCTCTTAGCTTCGAGAATTTAAAATTCTCTACTAACGATACCAACCACGTGAAGGTGGAAGCTTTTCTGGCACCACTAACCTAAACATAAAATTGTTAGTCAAAGAAATTTAAGTTTCAAATCAAAACCATATACTAGATCTATATACATGACACACAAAATACACAAATTTAAAATAAAATATATTCAAACTTAAATCTAGATCTTTAAACTAAAAAAATATATATATATATATATATATACGCTATATAAATTGAAACTTGAAATTAAATATATACCAGACATGAGCATTGTAAATTCATTCCAATGAACCATCAGGATCGGATCTACTCTGAATAGCAGACAAGATTGCTTCATGATCTGACTCTCGAACCTTCCAAAGAATCTTGTTATTAGGTCTTCCTCGATATCTATACAACTAAATATTTGTCGCTAGAACTAGATGTGAATATAAGAGTATTTTCCTGTGTGTCTCAAAGTCTTCAAACACCCAAACAGAGGAGTTTTTTAATGGATACCGTCAAAGCCAAGTTCCAGTAACTACCACTGACCCTGTAGGATACTCAATCTCTTCGCCATCTATAATAGGAGAAGTCAACTTCTTTCTTTCCTCGATGCAACGACATAAGAAATAGTTTGTTCCTTCTTCATTGTCTTCTGTCGCAATTACTGCAAACACATGTCCTACAAAAAAATAACCAAGGTTGAAAAACTCAAATTTAAATTACATATTAAAATTTCAATGGACATAACTCAATACAAAAATTAAATAAATAACTGGATAAATACCTTGTCGCACCAAAATGAAATTTCGTCAAAGTCCTTGGATGTTGTAACTTCATCTGCAGAAACAAGTTGTAATGCTTGTGGAGGTTGATAACTAGGAAGCGGAGTTAGAGGCCTACAAATCCATCCTTCCACCCATTCTTGTGAATCACACTCAGCAGTGACAAATTCGATACAAGATGCACAAAAACATGTCAACTTTCTTGTCCATACGGCCCACGAAGTAGCGTCTGAGCTACAAAATGAGTGCATATCACTGGACCCAGTGAGTGTCATACAATCCTCATAGTTAGCAATATGTTTTTCCTCTATCAACCAAAAATATCTGCAAACTGTGGAATTTTCTTGAGAACCTCGGGCCATGTTGTCAATACACCATTCCACTATGCTCTTTGCATCTTTTAATTTAGCACCATCTTTGTACTTCAACTCTTCTCTTGCAAGAGCTCTTTTCACACATGCCCCTACACCGTCATGCTCTCCTTTTCCATGTCCAGCCTCAGTGAAACTCCAAATATGTTGCACACCCATCTTGACATGCATTCTGCTCATCCAATAAAACATTTGTGCATTCTTAAACTGAGACGTGTAATTATCTGACCATATATAATGTTGTTTGAAGTGGATGTCCCTATCAGACAAGTTTCCATAAAATAACTGGAAACACCCTTGCACAAATTCAGTAGAATGAGTACGATCATCACTGATATAAAAGTGGTACTCTCTTAAAATTTTCGATCATTCTCTTGTATATGTCAGAGAATGTAGAAATGCTATATGCACAAAAATGGCAACTTGTACTGAGTTGTAATATTGCGATTGAACCTCCATTTGTGGTTGCAATGTGTAATTCTCTGCAAAATCGACCACTGAAACAATAGTACCAATAGGAAATGTGTCTTTGCATAGCTTGAATTGTTCATCCAACCATCGAGCTCTATGTGTATGCCTCGCATACTCATAAACAATTTCATCCTTAAATTTTCTCATAAATTGAAAAATGGGCATTTGTTCTGTAACTAGCTCACACCGTTTCGACTCTTTTCCATCTTTCAACTGGTATGCAACTGATTTATATTTATCAAATTCAACTAAATTATGTCCTATTGTACCTTCAATTTGCTCATGGATGCAACTTTCCAATTTAGGTAATCCGCCGCATGTACTACAACTTCCATCTAAACAATCCTGACTATAAAAAAATTGTCCAACTTCTTTTTCACAAAATATAGTAGGAATGAAATCCCTAGAAGATATTGGTGGAACTTGAACACCACATTCAGATAACATAGTTTCAGAATGAAAAATAGAACGAATACGTAAAAATTTAGCATAATGCATCGCAAATTCAACATGTTGCCTACAACAACAAGTGGTGCGAGCATGGTTGATTTTCACATAGAATGGTTTCAACATTTCAAAAAAACGTTGACTAATTTTAATTTCCAGATTCTCTTGTTCAAACTTACGAAAAAATTGAGTTTGAGTCATATCTAAGAAATGCTTTGGATGTGGTTCACGATTAGTAGAACCAACTCTCCGTTTTATAACATCTCTTGTATTAGGTGAAACTCTAGTGTTATCATGCCAAAATTTAATAACAACTTCTCTTATAGCATCAGAATTATTTTTGTCCTTATACGGTGCTCTAGCATAAAATGCCCAAAAATTGACATTATTGAGTGATTGAAGGATATTACGTCTTTCAATTGCTTTCATTAGAGTTTTTCGATTAACTTGCAACATTCGACTTGTTTGCGTAATCAAACATTGTTTTTTTATTGATTCACTTACAACACTAGTAGCAAGTACACGACGCACAATATTACTATCCCTAGTGCGTCTCTTGACACCAACAAAGTGATATGATATGCATCATGAAGGTTTTCAACAATTGTAGAGGTTTGACCACGTATGTTAGATGTTGTCAATCCTAAGGTGTTTAATGTAGGTCTCATTTTAATCAATTTCATCAAACTAACCAACAATTGACATCTTTGGGAATCATTTAAAATTTCAAAATGATTATCCCAAATTTCATGGCTTTTCTTCGATTTGTCGCTCGAAAGTTTGTCGACATTGGTTTCAAAATGTTTTCATCAATTTCAATCAAAAATTAGGTTTCTTATGTAAAATCCTAGGAGGTGTTTTTGTCAAATTTTGCTTGTCTATAGTTTCAACATGAATTTCCTTATTCACATTTTCATTGTCTCCTTCAATTTCAACATTTGCTACATCATGAGTATTTAATTCTTCTTCAACATTGACAGTAAAAACTTCTTCATCACGAGTATTTAATTCAACTTCAACATTGACAGTAGAAACATTACCTAGTTCTTCATTGCTTACAATAGTTGGGATTAAAGATGAACCTCTTCTAGATTCACGAAGTTTCCGCATTCGCTCAGCATTTTCAATTTTGTTGGCCTCTAATTCATCTGGTGTTTTTTTACTTAATGACTTCCTTTTTTGACTTCGTTTTTTGTCTCCCATGATGTTTTGCTTTCGGTGATAAAAAACGTGCCTGGAAAAAGACAGAATTTCGCAGTAATTCATACGGTAAGGTCAGAGAGTAAAAATCACATGGTAATTCAGACATTGGGATGTGTGTAAATATGATTTATAAAGCGCGAGCGCGCTTTATAAACCGCGAGCGCGCTTTATAAACCGCGAGCGCGCTTTATAAACCGCGTTCGCGGTATTTTTACAAAAAAACCGCGATCGCGGAGCTATTTGCCGAACCTTAGCCTCGGAAAATCTTTGTTTTTCCCCAACCAAAGCTATGGAAGGTCATTATGAAGTGCAAAAGGTCAAAAAACCTCAAATCTGCTCTTCCAAAGACTTGAACCATGCTAAAAAACTGAAAACATTTCACAAAAATGGTGCCATCACGTAGGGTAGACTCTTAGCTTTGTAAAAATATTGTTTTTAAAGTGAATAGAATAAGATAAATATCATTTTATAATTTATTACTAACAATAGGTCCTTAAGACATTTTTTCCCGTGAATGTTCATGTCTACATTTAAGACTGTAACTTTTGTTTCGCTTATCAAAATATGATAAAAATTATACCATCCCAAGCGTGGACAAATTCTATACACCTTAAAAAAAAAAATTGATTTCGATATTTTTTGATATAGTTATGGCGGGCAAATGGAAAGCGCTCCATTTTCTAAATATTTTCAGACCACTTTCACGGAAAAAATCATAAAAAAAAATATTGCTAAAAAAAATACAAAATAAAATCCATCCCAAGATAGACAACTACATCTAACGTTTCACCAAAGGAAAAAAAAATAACAAGATTTGGTCATCCAAAATGCGGGCAAACGGACTACAATCTTATAAGTTTTTTTGAAAAAAAAAAATAAGTCATATAATTTTAAGTGTTTAATATAGCTAAACTTGTCCGTTTTTTACAAAAATTAGTATTTTAGAAACTAGATTCCGAATGCTACGATTCATATTTATATAAATTTTTCTAATTTAGAGTGCATGTATAGCTAATAATCCCTACAAGTTGAGATTTCACTGTTTTTTGCAATATGACGTCCACGGATGACCCTATATTTGTCCATCAACTTCCTGCACTTACCCTTGATGGCATTGGGAAGAATGAGGATTGGTTTCTCGACAAGATCCAAACCCCATTGAGAGAAGGGACAAAGGTCACGAGTGACTTGTAAGACATGACTGGGTGTATGATGAATGTTGGAATGTTGTTAGAATTTTACACAACGTTTGACATAGTCGCAACAATCATGGTTAAGGGTCGACCAGTAATAGCCTAGGTGAAGAATACGCTTAGTAATAGCAAGGCCACTAAAGTGACCTCCACATATGCCATCATGAACCTCCTTAATGGTATAAGGAATTTCAGAACTTGTGAGGCATCGTAAGAGAATACCATCAAAGCCACACTTATAGAGGAGTCCTCCCAGGATGATGTAATGAGAGACCTTTTTAAGGAAAGCGTGTTGTCCGTTACGGGTGAGATCAGGAGGTAAGATGGAGAGAGAAAGGTAGTTGGAGTATTTTTATACCAAAGGTCACTCAGGTCAGGGGTATTAGTCCTAATCGAGTAAACATCGTGAGGTAAATAAGAAGGTGAATGGAGGTAATGTACGGTGACAAAGGTTTTGGAATTGGTGGGTGAAGCGGGTATTTGGGAAGCTAAGAAGGCCATGGTATCTATAAATTTTTGGTTAAATGTGGGATGGTTTGAAGGGTGTAACAATCAAAGGTGGTCAAAAGTATGTCTACATGATGTTTATACTTTTGAAGTATCTCGTTATGACATTGGTACATACCATTGACTTGGTTTATGACCAATTGAGAATCACCAAAGATGTTGATTGATTTGACATCTAGGGCATAGGCAGCTTGGAGACCTAGTACGAGCACTTCATATTTGGAAATATTGTTGGTACATTCAAAATCTAATTTGAAATACAAAGGCATGGGTTCACCATCAAGAGGAATGAGGATAATACCAGCCCTACCCCCACGCTGACACTTAGAACTGTTGAAGAAGAGTGTCATTTGGTAAGGGGTTCATCCAAGAAAAGGTAGCAATTGACTCATCTAGAAAGTCAAAATTAGAGGGTTGATCCCCAAAAATAGGTGCGTTGGCCAATTAGTTGGTGATAGCTTGGCCCTTGATGGAATTTTGATGAATGAATTCGAGGTCAAGATCAGCTAAAAGCATAAGCGATTACCACGACACACCGATTTTGATAAGGTTTGGCATACATGAAGTGTAAGGGGTTGGTATTGAGATTTACAACATAGGTTTTGTGGCTGAGTAGGTAATGGCGAGTTTGGTGGAAATGAAAACTAAGGCTAAGAAAAGTTTTTCGGGATGGTTGTATCGGGTTTCATAGTCCAAAAGAGTATAACTTATGTAATAAACCACTGCTCCCTATGTTGTTCATCGCGATGAGTGAGCATGGATCCCAAGGAATGATCGGTAGTGGATATGTATAGGTAGAAAGGTTGATCATCTTTAGGTGGAATGAGTACGGGTGGTTGGAGAAGGTATTGTTTTAAGGCCTCAAAAGATTTATGACAGTCATCATCCCATTTAAAGGAGACATCCTTCTTGAGCAAATGATGAAATGGTTAACACCGATCAAATAATTGTGAAATGAAACAACGAATGGACTGCAATTTACCTTGCAGGCTACGGATTTGTCGAGGTTAGTAGGTGGAGGAATTTCTAGAATGGCCTTGACTTTAATAGGGTCAGCTTCTATACCATGGAGAGAAATGATAAATCCCAGAAGCTTTCCTGAAAGAACCACGAAGATGCACTTCTTAGGCTGAAGCCAGATGCAATATTTAATGAGGTGGTCAAAGATGGTTTTGAGGGAGAGAAAGGTGCTTGGAGTGACATTTAGATTTGGCCAAGAGATCATCCACATAATCTTCCAATATGTGATGCATGATATCATGGAAGATGTAAGTCATAGCCCACTGATATGTGGCACCAGCATTTTTAAGGCCAAAAGGCATGACTCGATAGCAGAAGGTCCCCCAAGGGGTGATGAACGTAGTCTTGTGTTGATCTTCTGGGGAAAGCAAAATTTGGTTATAACCCGAGAATCCATCCATGAGTGATAGCATCTCATGACCAGTGGTGAGGTCAACCAATTGATCAATACTGGGTAAGGGAAAGTCATCTTTCGGGCAGGCTAGGTTGAGGTCATGGAAGTCCATGCAAATGCGGAGTCCCCCTATTGCTTTAGTAATAGGGAAACTGTTAGAAATCCAACAAGGATAATCAATGGGTAAGATGAAGGAAACATAAAGAAGGCCTTTGAATTTCTTCTTTGACAAGAAGAGCAATGCGAAGGTGCATTTTCCTCGATTTTTTTGATGGGTTTGGCATCGGGAACGATTCACGATATTGTGGACCACTATGGTGGGGTCAATACGAGGCATGTCTACGTAAGACCAAGTGTAAGCGTGGTTATAATCTCTAAGAAAAGAAGTGATGGCTTCTGTTTAGCGACATCTAAATATTATGCGATATTTAGGATGTGCGGGTTGTCCTAAGTATGAATGTTGATCTCGATAGTAGATTCATTCAACATAGTTTGCATCTCGAGGGTAATGACCGATGAATATATGAGTACTCTACACCAAGGTAGGTGAGTATGGATTCATCATCCTAACATTGAATGACATTAATTGAAGGTGTGTTGTCATCGATCATCTCAGGATACAGGAAGGGAAGAGTGGAAGGGGCCTCGCCCTCACGTTGATAAGTCAAAGGCCCCAAGGAAATGGTGTTTATGAAAAAAAAAAGTTAGGAGGGATAGATTCAAGATCCATCGACTCCGTCGGTGAAGGTGGTGATGAAGGTGGAGCGGGTGAAGAAGGTGGAGAAGGGCTAGTGTCCTTAATGAGTTCAATGCGGGCCTGTTTGGTAGGTGGTTCGAGAAAGCTGATACCACTATAATCATTATGTTTGTGGGTTGTACATGGAATAATGATATGGTGGCCCTTCTCATAAAAGTAAAAAACAAAACCATTCCACACACATCGATGTAGGAAGGTGTGGGAAAAATGGTGATTGGTAAGTGATTGGAAGTTAGCGAGAAAATGGGTGGGTTTCGATGGTGGTTCAAGTGTGTAAGTGCTAGTATCAAGTCCCCCATAAGTGAGACTAGTACGAAGATAAGGAGGACCATAAAGGAGACATTCTCCTATATGGTGATCATATCGAGGGTGTTGGTGAAGACTTATATACTCTGAGTAACCTACGAGTAAGGAATGTGTTGACACTATATAGGTGGTACTCCCTAGAGTAAGGCATTGAAAAACACCATCCAAGGATCGAGTGGTTGGTATGTAGGTATCCGGTCTGGATAATGTGTCAAAGGTCAATGCGGAGGTGGAGTTAATGGATTGGGAAGCTAATGGGTCAGCCATGGAGGTTATAGCAGTGGTAGGAATGGAGGAGGTATGTGCGGTAGAAAGTAATGGAGGTAGTCTTGGTAGGTGGAGGTGTAGGTGAAGCGGTAGTGGTCACGAAGGTAGATGGCTTAATAGGTATGAGCACATCTTTTTGTTGGTAAAGCATGTTGCATGTTTTGAAAGGTGATATGTCATTTGGATTGGTATAAGTGTGTCCTTCATAATCAAACTTTACACAACGATGAAAATTGGAAGGAACGCAACCCATGACATAGATCTAGGGTCTTCCAAGCAACAAGTTATATTGTAATTCCCCCTCCAAAATGTAAAACAATTCTAGAAGCAGTGTGGGGACCCATGCGAACATGGAGGATGACAAGATTACCTAGTGTAGAGGTGATAGCATCATTAAACGAACATAACATGACTAAATTATTATGCATGTAATTGTTAGGTATGTGCATTTGAGTGAATGCATGGGATGAAATGATGTTAATGCTAGTGCCCCCATCAATCATCACATGATTTACCCATATGTTGTCGATGTGGACAAAGATGAAGAGGGCTGGGTCTGGGTCATCGTTTTGGTGTGGCATGATCTCTTCCTCTGAGAAGCTAAGGGAGGCTACTTGGTGAATAAGGTGGGGTGAAGATGAAGGTGGTAATTTGGTGAGAGAGGCTACATGATGGGGTGTGATAATGGAGGCTATGGGTGTAGGGTCATTAGGTAAAACCTCAATCGATTGAAGAACCTCCATGAGAGCTTGACGATGGGATTCGAGGTTTGGATGAGGTCATATAAGGA
Source organism: Taxus wallichiana var. yunnanensis (assembly GCA_018340775.1). Classification (NCBI taxonomy): domain Eukaryota; kingdom Viridiplantae; phylum Streptophyta; class Pinopsida; order Cupressales; family Taxaceae; genus Taxus; species Taxus wallichiana. Next base: position 440,463,129 of record CM031241.1, on the reverse strand, counting down.
CATTTTGAGGGGTGATTGGTGTAATTGTTTGAGCATGGTGCGATGTGTGATGCCATTAGAAATGGGGTATGTGGGGCCGCGGATAGTTATTTTAGGTATGGGTACAGATGGTATGTTGGGTATAGGATTGGTTGGTGGGTCAGTTTCCTTTTCTTTTCCCTTCTACGCACGTGTAGTGATGTGTATCATGTTGATTTGAGGGGAGTTAGAAAATGGAGAAGGTGTAGGATGAGTGGTATAATGACATGAAGGGAAAAAACCTACTGGAGGAGAAAATCCTTATGAGGTTAGCTGGGCACAATGACATTGGGGTGGTGGCGTGGAAATTTCTCTAATGCAAACCATGTTAATTTCAAATCTTGGGGTGGCTCTAGGAGCTGTGAGGGTGGAGGTTGTGGTTGTTGAGTGGGTAGTGTGGGAATGGGTATCGGTGAAGTAGGATCCTCATCGAGAAGGTCATCATTGTCAAAATTGGTTTCTGGTGGACACAATTGGATAAGGATGATTTTCAAGGCCTTGCATTTTTTCACATCGTGCCCTAGCACACAATGGTATGTGTAAATTTTAGTATCATCAAACCCTTTTGGCTTGGGTTTGAGAGGGTCGTAAGGTCTAAGTGGTGGTAATGTGATGACAGAAGTCTCAAGGAGGTTGGTTAAAATTTTGGCATAGGACCCTACTAGTGGATCATGATGAGAGTTGAACATAGGTTTGGGTGTAGGTGTAAGTCAGGTTAGGCATTTGGGTAGGTTAGAGGTTTGTGAGGAAGGAATGAGTTGTTGTATTTTTGGTTTATTGATGGGTGGAGGTTATTTGACCATGTTGGGTAGCGGAGGTCCTAAGATAGACGGGGAAAAGCACGGGTGTGATATGAGGTCGATGGGTTTGGTTCTCCTATTTGGTTGTCAGAGTAGGTGTAGTATTGACATTGGAGGATGTAGATAAATCCAGTTTAATAGGTGGATGAGTAAGCTTGGTGGTCGGGGTGACCCCTAAAGTGGTATTGGGTTTAGTTGAGGAAGATGTTGTAGGTGTGGATTTGGGTTTAGGTTTAGGTCGGGTTATGGGTAAGGGTGTGGTGTGAGCTATAACAGGTGTCGTGGAAGGGGTTGTGATAGAGGTGGTTGTGTTTGGTTCAATTGGTCGAAATATTTTTGGGTAGATAGTGGAGGTATCAGCAAGGATCTCTGCATCTGTGTTGAGACGGGAAGTAAAAGGTGCCCCCATAGTAAGGCCCTATCCACATAATCTAAGTGATCAGCAAAATGTGAGAACGACACGTCTATAGGTGGATTTGGTGATGACCTAATGGAAATTCCCGTAAAATGTGTCTTAGAGACGTGGAATTGGCTAGCTTCAGCTTCCATGGGTAAGAGAGCCAAAAGTAGGTCTGTAGGATTTTTGGTAGCTGATGGAGAATGCTCGCCAAGAGGTAAAGGTATCTCATCTGGGTCTATGATGGGTGGAGGAGATGATGGGTTCTCCTCTATAAGTGGATGAATGGGTAGGTGCTCCTCTATGGGTGGAGGAGGTAATGGGTGCTCCTTTATGGGTGGAGGAGTCTTGTGGATAAAGGTTCTCTAAGTGGTGAAGCCAGGGGTGATATGGTCTCAATTTTAGCGGAAGACTCCTTTGTAGGTGACAAAGGAGATGAAAGGTGTTCCTCTATTGGTGAAGGAACAAGGGAGGTTGGTTCCAACACGGAAGGAGGATTTCGGGATAGGATCTCCTCTATGGAAGGAATATGGGGTAATTAGGAGGTGGTAGGTACATCATTAAAGATAGTGTGAACTTCGTGGGTATGGGTATCGTGAGTTGATGTCTCACCGGTTTGATCAGATGAAGGGGTATGGTTGGGAAATGGTTTCTTGAATATGTGTAGATTTTGGTTGGCAGGTGCATTAGGATTATCCATGGTTAACTCACCTTTCTCGAGAATTTCTTGGACAATATTTATGAAAGTGATGTAGTTGTCGTCATTATGACCCTTTACTCAATGATAGTTACAAAATTCATGTTCTTTATACCATGCGGGCATGGGGTGAGCAGGGTCAAAACCAGTGTATGGTTTTATAGGTGGAAGAGTGATGGCTCTAGCTTTGATAAGCTTTTCTAAGATAGAAGAGTAAGGTTCCCCAATTGGGGTATATTTTTGCTACTCTCGTCTGAATTGAAAAGTCTGGATGGGTGAGAGATTAGATGAGGGGGTAGCCTAATTTGACGGATGAGCTAGGCTGACCTTGAGTACCACTACGTTAGTGGTGCCCTTAGCTTTTGAATAATTGGTTTGTGGTTTGGAAGAAGAAGAGGTATCATTCGACTTGAATGCCAAATTCTTATTGCATAATTGGATTTTCTTCTCTTCGATGGCCCGAATCTCTAACTTTTGTGCCATAGTGAATGCCTCATCGAATGTTCGGAAGGTTTGGACCTATAAGGTTAGTGAGATATGTCTAGCACAAGCCCATGTGAAGAGCTTGATGAGTTCAGTTTGTGGCAGTTAGAAGGTAAGTTGGTTGATCAGGATGTGCCAGTAAGTGAAAAAATCTATGATAGATTCATCCTCATATTGACGTGTGGAATATAGATCGGTCATGGTAACCTTCTTGATGATATTGATAGAGAAATGATCCAAGAAGGCTTGGGCTACCTAATTGAATGAGAATATAGAGTTTTTAGGTAACCCACTATACCAATCTAATGCATGTCCAGTGAGGGACATGGGAAAGGTTCTCAAGAGCAAGGCATCATCATGAGCGATCAGATAACACCCATGTTTGAACGACTACAAATGCTGCTGCGGGTCTTCTTTGCTATTGAAACGATTAAATTTAGGCATTTCCTAATGCATGGGGTATGAACGGATAGGAATGGATGGGTGAATGGGATCGTTGTAAATCTTGTCGTAGGTGAGAGTGTTGTGGGAGCTGGAAACCGATGCCTCCAATGTCTACATCTTATCCAACATCAATTTAATTAGGTCGTAGGTGGGTTGTGATGATTGGATGCCTCCTGTAGCATGAGAAGGCTAGTTTTGGGCATATAATAGGGGTGGCACTCCAATGTATGGGGCTGTTATGTAGGGTGGTGGAGAAGAAGGCAATGAAATAGGGGTACATACCTAGAATGAATAATGGATGGCGGAGGTTGTTGGTAGTATATATATGGGGGTGGAAGAGTTTTGGTAACCCTAGTGGTAATAGGGCTAATGATTGTGGAATAGAAAGGACCACGTTCGAAATGGGGTAGGGGTTACTCACTGCTTTGGAGGTGGTAATGTAGCTATGGGTATGTGTGAGACATTAGGGGAGGATGCGGTTGTGTTTAGCGTAGTTGTGTCAAGGGTACGGTGGATGTAGCGGGTGCCACGAGAGGTAATGAGATGTGGAAGTCATATCGGGTATAGGACCTAACTATGAAATGACCTAGGGTTAAGGTAGATGTGGGTAGCATAGAGCCGAGATGGGTCCGATGCAAGAGTGGGTGCAAGATTCGGGGGATAGATACGGGCATGCCGTATATCAACCGACTGAGGCATCTTGATTGGATGAGTAGGAAAGGTAAAGCGCAAGGAGACGGGGTCTTGATCAAGGAGTCGTGTGAACTCCTCATCTCGGTAGCGATAATAATAGGCTTGATGGGATCCATGGATGGTGATAAAATGGAAGGTGGTGAAGGACTAGGTGGGAGTGGTTGACAATTGGCATGAAATACGAGTGTGCTTGCTTGTCTTCGGGTCAGCACCATGTGAACCAGTACTAATCAGGTAGGGTCTGCTTCTCTGTAAATGACATAGAGAACAACAGGAATAGGTGAATTTGGTGATAAAAAGTGGATTAGGTACCAAATGGTGGCTAGAATGTGAAATAGGCTAATCGATTGGTTAGGGAAAACTAACACCGATCAGGGGTAACCACTTCCAGTCACTATAGAAAATGGACAGTGAGTGAAAAATAAGGTAGAAGGTAAAATATGACAGGTATGCCAAATCTGATGATGTTTACAACATCAATGGGAATGATGACAGTGATAGGGACTATGAAAAGTGGAAGAAAATGAATAAAAATGTCCTTTTGAGTAGGTTAGCAAAAGGACCTAGAACCGACATTGGTTGGGTATAACCGATGACGGTCAGAGGTAACCGATGACAGTTACTGTGAAATTGAAACAATGATGAAAGAAAAGTGGTTGTGAATTAAAATCTAATGTAGAATCAGACCTAGAATTCTGAGAATGATGATGATATGGCCCAGGAACACTCAGGTGAAGCTGGAATACACCAGCTGTGATGAGGAGCATGCAAGGATGAACAAAAAAGTGAAGAACATGATCTCTCACCTCAAAACGCAAGCCAAGTAGAAACACTAAGAAAATGTGATCCTAGGAGTGCCCTTTCTATTATGTTTTTTTAGCTTATGTTATTTAGGGACTGACACATGAATTGTGAAATAGAGTTTTTTGGTGAGGATGGCTTCCTACAAAGAAGGAGATCTAAAAGGTGAGGTTTTAGGTATGTTATGGTGGGGACGGGCTTCGCTCTGAAGTATGACTCGACAGAGTAGTGAGCTGGGTGCCCACTATACCATGATCGTGTGATCACCTACAACTTCTTCCAGGTAGGATGTTGTTTAAGAATGTATGTATTTTGAATTTTTGTGAGGTTTGGTAAGACTCAGAGAAAGAAAAAAGGAAATAACGATTTTCTATGATTTGTTTGTTAACCATCAGCTAGGCATGACTTCTAACGTATAGGTTTCCCTCAATTAATGTGAGCTAATGCAATAAATCAGAATGGAATGCACTTATTTTTAAGCCCAAATCGAAATGTGAAATTGGATGACATAATAAGATGAAGAGGAAGAGGGATGCTCTTTCACTATAATGTAGAAAACATGAAGAAATGGTTCTTTTTAATTACACCAAAAGAAAAGTTTCCTTTAGAGAAAATAGAAAGAAGAGGTGGGTTACCAAGGAAGAAAATTAGTGTGTATGCTTTTCAGAAGGGAAACAAACACACAACTTTTCCTAGGAATGAATGAAATGCAAGGAACCCCAGATGGGTCCCACCGAGTGTGCCAAAATGTTTCACCTGATTCTTAGATCGTTTCTTTGAAGTGTTGATGAAATAGATAGGGTAACGGGCATAGGAGGAATACTTGTTCAAATGTTGGTTGATGGGTTGTCATGCACTTATGACTTATGAATCCACAGCTGGTCATGAGAGCTTCCTTTTGGCTAGGAGGAACTACCTGTAATGCAAAACAAGACCACCAGAAGGAATTAAACATTATGGGCAGTAAATTTCCTATCGTATGCTATATTCGGGAAGTGTGATACTTCCTAGATGGTTGTTAGTCCACTGTTTTAAAAAATTTAATGTTGTAAACAAAGTAAATCCTATTGTAATTTGAAATGGTTTAGGTATCTCACTTAAAACACAATCGAAATAGATCTAATCTAATAGGCTAAGCTAGAATAGAATCCAAAGGTCAAATGATTGGTTATGGATCTCTGCAAGTCGGCGAGAGGTCTCGGGTAGATCACAGGTGAATGAGGGTGAGGTGAAATTCGGTGGGTAGGTCTCTGTTCTTGTTTGTATGGGCAAATAAAGAGGCGATGTCGGTCGGGGTGACCGACGGTGGTTAGGTTTAACCGTGCAGTTCTTGTGGAAATTTGGGAATGCCACTGAGAACACGCTTTGGGTCTCCTTTGTGATTACACAAAGGACTTTGTTTGGTCAGGATGAGGTATTAGGTTGTTGGGGTAGGTTTGGCAAGGTTTTTAATGGGTATATGGAGTGGAAATGTTGGAGAAGTTCAATAGGTGGCTAGGTAAACAATAGATGATAAAATAATGATGAAATGAAATAATCCAGAGAAGTATGATGTTATACTTACTTAGATTCAGTCGTGGATGCTGTGTGTGAGGGATGGAGGTGCTGATGAGAGATTGAAGGTTACGAGGTGATCACCAATATTAGGAAATATTCTGCATGGGATGCATGTGCACTCCTCTTTGCTTGGTTAGATCAGATCATGGCTAGGATGGCTATATAGGAAAAGATGCTTGATCTCCTTCCTTGCATGCGTGGTCTCACTAGAATTCACTCTCTGAAGATGTGTTATCTCTTTGAGATGTGTTTTTTCTCACCAACCTTTTACTTCCAACTCCCAAACTTGAGAATAAGGTTGTTTTGGGGTTAAAAGGGTAACCGACGGCGGTTTCGACTTAACTAGCGACGGTTAGGGGTAACCGGCGTCGATTAAGGCGGGATTTCCTAGGTTTACTAAACTAGGGAGATCCTCTTGATTTCCTTGGATCTCATGTCATTAACCCAAAAATTAGAATGGAGCTTCTTATAAGCATGTGAGAATGTGGTTAGAGGGAATGTAGGCATTGATTATTAGGGTTTGGGTAAGTCTTAGTTAGTTATGGCAACTTACTAAGAATAGGTCTTAGAGTGAGTTGGCTTGGTGAGGTGTCTAAGTGAATTGTATGTGTGGATATTATTTAAATCAAGATATTTAAATAATAAATATAGTGAGGATAATGAATTAATTTAATTAAATTAATATTAGTGGGGTGAAGGGAGTCATGGCTAGGTGAATGTGATGAATGGTGCCTATTCGTCGAGGGACCGAGGGGAGTGTGACCTAATTTTACTCTCTACAGGCGGGACGATGAGGAAAACATGGAAAATTTTCTCAAAAGTTTCTAAAAAGAAAACAAGAAAAAAGGGACCCGCTCTACCACCGATGCCTTGTTATGCCACATGACATCACCTTATTGGTTGCGGGCAGGGGGAGGTGGGGAAAACTTGGAAAAATTTCCCAAAATTTTCTAGATCCGTTAAGTTTAAAAAGGGGTCTGCCCCTCTGCCAACACCTCATGGTGCCACATGGCAGCCTTTGATTGGTTGCGGGAAGGTGAGGAAAATTTGAAACAAATTCCCAAAAAAATTCCTAAATTTTTAAGGGAAAAATTCAGGTCGTGGGCCCGCCAAGGAAGAAAAACTTCAGAGGGCCATAAATTTTGATAGAGAGATCAGTTTTGGGAAAACAAGGACTTTCTGTAAATCTCTCGACGTCCCGATTGTAATGAGATAATTAATTTTAGATTTTTATAAATTTTAATGGGTCAATTTTAAGAAAATGGCTGCGGGATTTTTAAAAGCAAGCGGTAAATTTTAACTTGTGAAATTTATTCAATTTGATCTTCTTCCTCTCTCAACATGTCAAATAGACATGGAAGATTGTTCTAAGAAGAATTTTAGGATCTATTGGAAGGTAATTTTTATTGATTGATTTCCAATTCAAATTTTTACAACTTCGATAGCAAAAAAGACCGTGAAAGGTCTCTGGGCAATTTTACAATGTTTGAAGGATTTTTCCTTAAGTGTTTTAGTCAATTGAGTTAATTTATAACATAGAATGCTATATTTTGATGTTTAAATGTTTATTATTGTTTTTAGGTTGATTGTGCATTTTAGAGAAGTATTTTTCAGTTTTAAAATTTAAAACAGAGATCAATTTCTAAAGGATCGTTTATCATTTTCATCTTCCAAATATGGAAATTCATGTCTATTCTAGTCTAATACATTTACTTGTTTTAAACAAACCATTTAATAGCTAAAATTCAAAGTCTGATTTCCAATTTTAACATATTTCAAAAGAACAGAGTTACATATATTTCCTTCATACGTATTCCTCATTTCAATTTTCTAAACAGAGATTTCAAATCACAATTTGATGATCAATTCAATACAATAATGTAAATTGATAAAGGTAGTGCAATATTTTATTGATTTCAAATATACAACTTTACATCTTACTTCTTTCATACTTCAAAATTCATCATACAGATTACATTTCCTTCACATTCTTTCAAAAAAAAAAATAGTCTATATCTTTTTCATTTCACTTTACAAATTTCATAATCTATACAACATCTTTCAATTTCAAAACATTTACAAATTCATCCACTTTAAAGTGGGAAAGGTTATAGTGAGATTTTATTTCACAAGGAACCATCATCTTGTCTTGTTTATTTGCTCTAGAACAGTAACATAAATTTCTCCTTTTGGATCACAACAAAGGTAGGGGAAAGACAATGCTCTCCACCCAACCAAGACATCTAATGAAGAGGATAAGCCATCCTTATTCATTGGCCCCTGATCCCCAACCACAATGCAATAGAAGGTGTGATCCAAATCATGGTAAAAAGGCTTCCACAAACACACATGCAACATTTTCACATTTTAAAAACAATTCAAAGCAGAATGTAGTTTACAACTACATTAAAACATACAAACAATACTAAGGCTTCATCAAGCAAGCCAAAGGAGAAAGGAACTATGGGGAAGTTGTGTATTCCTCCCAATGGGAATTGGGTATCCACCTATAACAAACCACCAATATAAATCATCTCCCATATATACTTATGCCCCCACAATCGCTCCTTATGTCCCCCACAAAGTAAGAAATGCAATGCCATTTCTTTTCCAAGTAGGAACCCAATCCCAACTCCCTCCACAATAATTCTGATGCCAATGGCATTCCCTTATACCCCTCCACATGGGTTCCCCATAGACTTCTCCTACACCATTCCTAGGCAGTCTACCCAACCAGCCAACAAACACACAAACATTCACCATTCACACAAACATAAAAAGAAATAAAAGCATATATGAAGAGCTAAGCTCCTACCTCTCCATGGTAGATTTTTTTCCAATACAACAAGATTTCAATGTCAAAATACAGTCCCAAAATCAGCAATTCCCAAGTATGAAATGCTCTCCAATCTCCTCCAAAATCAACAAGAGCTCCAAACAGCCAAGGAAAATTCACCCCAAGGAAGCATTCCAAAAGTTCAACAACCCAAAACAAAGCAAGGAGTTCTAATTTTATAGAAGAGGGAAGAGAAGAGGATGAGGTGGATCCATGTAGGATGCCACATCACACATCCTCAACTCCAACACAAAAGTAAAATTCATTCTCCAATGCACAATAAAGAGGTGGGTGAATAATATGACAATTTACTTACACACTCCAAAAAGCCCACACCCCATAAGGACTACAAATTTAAAACATAAAGAAAGTGCAATTAAAACATGCAACTTGACTTATAAAAATGCATTAAAAAGGGTCTAATATCAACCCTCCAACCATAGGTATGGTTGGTAAATAAAATTAAGAGGTATGGGACAAGTTTTACTTGTCCGACAAGCCTCCAAAACATCCTCCAAGGAAAATTTCGAATTTCCAAGAAGGTGGAGTGTTTCATACTCTAAAATCTGACTTACACAACTCTTACACATACTTACACATCACTTACACATTCAATACAAGATCCAACAACTTATACATTTACCTTCTTATGTTCCAAAGTTGATTGATTGATTTATTTTAACAATATGATTACTCACATTAATTCTCCACAATTAAAAGAATAATAAAAGGGGTAAATGCATCACAAAATAAACACATGTAAACAATAATAAAAAGGAACCACATTAATAAAATACACAAAGCCCCTTGGTCACATTCAAAGGTAATCCCCCATGGGAATCCCTAACAAAAACAATAGACACACAAAACATGTTGCAATGGTGACCTTGTTGAATTCATCTAGAATTCTAATGTGGTTGGTCTCCAATCCCCGATGTTTTTGTGATAGTTTAACCTACAAAACACAAATACCTCCTTCGGCCTTGTGGCCATATCAAAACATCCAAAATGGTATAAATATAATCACAAAATCATCTATACATATCAACATCAAGGTAATCAACAATATCACTTACAATTTATATCAACAACTATATCATCATCATATAATGTCCATTTTCTAGGTCTACTCACAATATCCAAAAATCACATGTCCGAACAACATTCATAATATATCCATGTCAAATAGTATATCATCATCCACATATGAAGTGTCTCTAATAATCATCATGCATCATAACTAAATCAAGATCAACAATAATCCATGGTCCAACATCTAACATCATACTAAGTCAAAACCATAATATTGTCCATAATGTAATCAATAGTATCAAGATCAATATCAAAAGGTGTTAAAGGGAAGTGGGCACTACAGAGACTATTCTCTGGATAAAACAGAAATGTGTCTTATATGTGAATCCAAAGAACATGATATTGATGTTTGTTCTTTATTGACTGTATTATTTATAATCATCTAAAACAAACACGTGCTTCATCTACAATGTGAAGAATTGAATTTTTTTGAGAGACAACCTAACCAAGGGCGTTTATGACAAGATCAACTCCTAATCCTGGATGATGCCATGGGCTACTAAGTCGAGTACAAAAAATTGGGGACAACCACCTTTGTTACCTCAACCAACTTGGAATCCTCAAGATTGGAAAACTCAATCTTGGTATTCTTAGGGACATCAACAACCATGGGTTGGTCAAGGAAATCCTTATGCTTGGTCACAACCTAGATGGAACCCTAGTAATTATTCTCAAGGAAGAACATATCCAAATCAGAATCAACAGGCCATCATGGGATCTCCTACACAAAATTCACAAAATGAGAATGTAGTCCAAATGCAAATGCCAACACAACCAGTAGAAAATCCAAGAAACAAATAAACAACTCTTGTTTATGGAACAAAACCAGAAAAATTAGTTGATTTACATGCTATGGATTGTAAAAATATTTAAACTAGATCGGGAAAATCATTAACATTCCACCCCTTATAATCAATGAAATGACAAAAGAAAAGGAAATCCCTCGTATTGGTGTTCCTAAAGAGGATATAGAAAGAAAAGAAAAGGAGCCAGATAGAAAAACTACGAGACTCTATTTCTAGAGAGATCAAAAGAAGCTTTAGAAATCAAGGAGTCCGAATTGGTACAGGAACTAAAAAATTGAATATTGAAATACCACTATTTTAAGCAATTAAAGACATTCCAGAATTGAACAAATTAATCAAAATGTTATGTATGAAAAATCCTTGAAGGAAGAAACAGTAACCCAAGACTATCAAAGTAGATGGGAAACTTGTTGATTTATTAGTAGGAAAACTTTTACATCCCAAATACGGAGATCCTGGAAGTCCTATTATTTCTGTCTCTATAGGAAATAAGAATGTACATAATGTTTTGGTAGATTTGGGATCGATATCAATGTAATGATAGTGGATACTTTGAAAACATTACCATTAACAAGTATACAACCTACTAATACCATATTATAGATGGCAGACTAGTCTATAGCAAAACCAGAAGGAATTATTGAAGATGTGGTGGTTATGGTGGAGTCATGGGAATATCTAGTTGACTTCCTTATACTACAGCCAAAAGGTAAAACATTGGGTTATCCCATTATTTTGGGTAGACCATGGTTAGCTACAATTGTTACTTTAATAGATTATAGGTCAGGTGATATGACAATCTCGAATGGTAAGAACTCTAAACAAATTTCCTTATATCCTACTACACGACCTTTTACTGACAATCATGAACAATTGTGGGTTGATTCTCCTGAAACTGATAAGTAAAATTTGTCTTCTTTGGCTATGATCACATTACGAATCATGTAAGAGAAGTAGAAGAGATGATTAATCCACCATTGGATGAGAACCTGATGTCCTCGAAGTAATTAGAAATAGTTCTGGAACCCACGAACTTAGTTACGGAACCTATAAACTTAGTTAGGAACATGCGGCTATAGTTCGAGAACCACGTCAATAGTAGTTCTCTTTGATTGAAAATGATTTCACTCGAAGGAACAATATTTCGTGGGGAGAGGATGAATCGGTAGCTTTAGTTTCAATTACATCGGGAAGTGGAGAAGAATTTTTGGAAAGTAGTAGTGACAAAGAATTTGGCCGCAAAGAGATAAGTATCATAATTCCCATTCTTGTCCTTTTTCCATTATTCTATCTCAAGGAAATTTTGGAGATGTTGCTACATACCATATGTTGTTACCACATGTACATCCATTAAATACTTTAATGAAACCCTTCCCAAAAATTAGTTCATCACATATTGGAACCAATCATGTTAAAATTCATCCAAGTAAAACTTTAAACGTTAATAATTGGTTGAAGGAGGATAAAGAAGCTAAATTTTTTAATGTTCTAAAAAATCATGCTAAATATTTTTCTTGGAATTACAAAGACATGAAGGGGATTCATCCAAGTATCTACACTCATCACATCTATACTGAAAACATTAAACCAATTAGGCAGCCTCAAGAAGGATTAACCTTGACTTTAAGGGATATAGTCAAACAAGAAATTGAAATACTATTATAAATAGGTTTTATCTACCCTATCTTAGATAGTCGGTGGCTATCTCCTCTTGTAATTGTTCTAAAAATAATGGAAAATGGAGAATATGTGTTGAATATAGGGAGGCTGAAGAAAGCCACAATGATAGATCATTTTCCCTTACCATTCATAGATCAAATCCTAGATAACCTTTCGGGTAAGTGGTACTTTTATTTCTTGGATGGATTTAGTGGGTACAATTAGATCGAGTTGCTACTAAAGATTAGGAAAAAAACTACATTTACATGTCCATGGGGAACCTTTTCCTATAGGGTGTTACCATTTGGTTTATGTAATACTCTTGTAACTTTCCAAAGAGTTATACTTGCAATATTTTCTTATCTAACAAATGATTGTGTTGAGGTATATATGGATGAATTCACTATACACAGAGATACATTGGAATATGCTTTGAGAAATATGGACAGAGTGTTAACAAGATGTGAACAACACAGCCTGTCTCTTAGTGATGAAAAGTGTTTGATGATGGTGGATGAGGGGATTGTATTAGGACACCATATTTATAAAAATGGAATTCAGGTGGATCAAAACAAAATTAGGATCATTTCAGATTTACCTATTCCCCATACCCCCATAGATATCAAATCATTTCTAGGGCATGCTGGGTACTATAGGTGCTTTATAAAATATTTTAGTAAAATTTCTACCCCCATGTTTAATTTTCTAACCAAGGACTATGAATTTCTTTGGAATGAAAATTGTCAGCATGCTTTTGAAGAAATTAAAGACACATTAATCGGTGCCCCAAGTATTGAGAGGACCTAATTGGGAAAATCCATTTCATATCCAAATAGATGCCTCAAATTATTTCATTGGTCGATATTGGGACAGAGAAAGATGAGGAAGGAAACATGTATGCCATTTATTATCTTAGCAAGAATCTTACTCCCCGAAAAGGAATTTCTTGTTGTGATTTATGCAATCAATAAATTCGAGACATTACATTACTGAGTACAAGATATTTATACACACAGATCATTCAACAATTAAACTTATTTAATGAACAAATCGGTGGTTGGAGGAAGAATAACCGGATGGTTATTACTTTTGCATGAATTTGATATTACCATTGTTGAAAATCCAAGTAAATTTAATGTGGTAGGTGATTTTTGTCAAGACTAATCACCACGAGAGGAGCAAGATCCAATCAAGGATAACTTTCCGGATGAACAATTGTTTTGCGGTCTCGTAAGTACACCATGGTTTGCTGATATGGAAAATTATCTTGCAATAAGGAATTTTCCTCCTTCTTTCACTAAGAAACAAATAAAGAAGTTAATTAAAACTAGTGCATAATTCAAATGGTTAAATGGAATGCTATTTAAGTGTGGTCCTGATTTTGTCTTGTGCAGGTGTGTAAGAGAGGATGAAATCTTTGACATCCTCAGAGCATGTCATGATGAACCAAGTGGAGGACACTATTCAGTGAAAAGAACAACTCATAAGATACTTGGCACTGGTTATTATTGGCCATCTCTGTATAAGGATGTGAAGAGATATATCAAGAGGTGTGATCCTTGTCAAAGGATGGGATAACCAACTTTCACCAATGAAATGCCTCTTCAACCTCAAGTTGTGGTTGAACCATTTGAGAGATGGGGATTGGATTTTTTTGGTCCCTTTAATCCTCCTTCACAAGGGAAGGAATATATTCTTGTGTGTATTGACTATGTGAAAAAATGGGTAGAAGTGCAGGCATTGACAAATGCCACTAAAGAAGCAATTGTTGATTTCCTTTGGAACAAAATTATGATAAAGTTTGGAGCACCAAGGAGCATAGTTTCATATTAGGGACCAAAATTCATGTCTAATATGATCCAAGATTTCACAAGGTATTACCAAATAAATCATAGGAAGTCATCTCCTTACCACCTACGAGTCAAATAGACAAGCAAAAGTAATAAGCAGATAATTAGAGAACATCCTTACCATAACAAATGATTGAATCTAGGAGAAAAGATTGGGTAAAGGGACTACGAAACATGTCTTGGCTTCATAATACAACTTGAAAAACTACAAAAGGGTTTTCACCATATGAATTAATCTATGGGAAAAATCCCTTGTTGCCTATAGAGTTTGAACGTACGATATTGAGGACAATAGTGAAGGTGGAAATTGAGTTGAATGCAGCTCAAAAAGAAATAATCCTTCAACTCAATGAGTTGGATGAAATAAGGTTGGAAGCACTTTAAAGACAGAGAGATAATTTAAGAGTAAAAGAAGCAATGACATGACACACATATCAAGAAAAGACAATTCAAAGTAGGAGACTGGGCATTCTTTGTTTGATTCTAAGTACCAACAATTCAAGGGAAAATTTAGAACCTAATGATTAGGACCCTATCAGATTGAGAAGATATTTGACAATGGTTTTATTGAGTTACTTCCCATTGATGGCAGCAATAGAACACTCTTGGTCGGTGGGCATAGGCTGAAACTCTATAGGAAGCCTCACACTAAGGATGAATTCTTGAGGAATATTGAAGAAGATAAAGAATTTGATCATATGAAAGAACCCAGATCTTCCAAAATGCTCAAATAACCAAATGATAGATCCAAAATAAAGGGAAGAAGATGAAAACTAGCAAATGGTGTTTTCTTCCCAAAAAAATATATATATATATATATATATATATATATATATATATATAAAGAAATTCTCTCAAAGGTCAATTGAAAACCAGCAAATGGAGGTCGACCTTTTTTTGGCTAGATCAAATAAAGGAATTATTTTGAAGCAGAGAATTTAACACTAAGAATAGAGGTTTTGTAGCTAAGAATAGAGGTTCGCAGACTAAGAATAGAGGTTACGCATCCAAATTTATCTATTCCGCATGACTAAGCAAGAGGGCCTGCAACCAATTTGCACAAAATCAAAAGAGACAGAACTCAAGCCAATATGGGGATTAAGAAGAAATCAGAACCAGAGGATGATTCCCAGCTGCTCACAGACAAAGAAGTGGCATCTATCTTTGAGCATGCAGGATGGCTAGAGTTCTGAAGAAATTTTCAAGGCATAATGACGAATTGGTAAGAGAATTCGTCATAAACCTAGAACAATCCAGGACAAAGGTGAGAAATATATTTATTCCTTTTTCTATAAATACTGTAAGTAACATGTCTGGAGTGCCAATTGTGCATGTACCAAGGGGACTTTGAAAGAACTGGTTGAAGTCTTACTATAAGAAGGAGAAACTGAACCCCAGTACATCTATAATATAAAGAAAATCATAAAAGGGGTCAAAAGGGCTAGTTTTCCCAAACCCTTTGACAGGGTAGTGTTTTGGATAGTGAAATATTTAACCTATGATGGTCAATTTGGGTCTGTGGGAAAAGAAGTCCTAAAAATTCTCATATATCTGAAGTATGGAGCCACAAAACCTGAGTACATAATAAACCTTCCAGGGTTTCTTTTTTATTCTATCCAGACCATGGCTCAGAGGTATTCCTAGGGTGTTGGGACAATCTAGGCATCATAGTCTAATTCATTTAATATGCCAGCACCATTTTCTATCAAAGAAAAATGGAGAAGAAATTTGGGACAAGTTTCTTGGCAAGTTCAAGAAAAACCCTAATATTATCAGAAGGACAATTCTAGCCCCATTCTCTCCTTCAACTAATTTGGAAATTGATGCCCCTGCAGAAGAACAAAGGGAAATGGAAAGAGAAAATATACCAAAAAGAAGAAGGTCAGTGAGAAATATCAAAACAACAGAGCCTTTATGTACCTATGAAGGAAATTCCTTCTTCTGCAGTAGCTTCAGGGAGCCAATATCTGTCTCTGACGGTGATAGCTCACCCATGCAAGAGCAAGAAAGAATAGTAAGAAGAAGCTCTAGAAAGAAATCCACTGCTGGGCATGTTGAAATTCCCAGAGAAGAAAAATTCATAAGAGGTCAAGGGAAACCCTAGAGGGATGGAGTAGGAAAGGATGGAAAAGGAAGCTACTAATATTTTGGGCAGCATGGCCATGACTCCTCCTGAGCCAAGTCAAGCTAAAATGGATAGAGGAGAGGAGAGACTTGAAGAGAAATATTTTCAAGAATTGGCTGAACCATCAGCATTACCACATGAAGAAAAAGAGTTGGCATCCAAGAGAAGATAATGAAAATTTCCTTTGATAGAGGAAGAACTCCCAACTCCTCAAATAATTTCAGAGGAGGAAGAAAGACATCAAGTTAAACAAGCTCTGTTCTTGTCTAGAGCAGAGCTCATTATCAAAGAAAATGACAAGGAATTGAATTTCCTCAAACTCAAATTAGAACAAAGGGAAATGCTCATTGGAGAGCTAAAAACTCATCATGCGTTAGGACTAAGGAATTATCTCTGCAAACAAGAAACAACTAATAGAAAAAGAGGAAGAATTTCAGACTTCTAGAAAATAGAGTGCTATGTCCACAGTCTCTGCACAGACTGAGTTAACCTATTTTCCACTCAAACAGCTATGGAATGACACTTGCAGGGAACTCAGAGAAGCCAAAACATCAAATGAAGAATTGAAAACCGATATGGAAGAAGAGAAGAAGGCAAGAAAACAATGGGAAGAAAATTTTTATAAGGAGGAAGGAAATAAATATAAATGTCTTGAAAAATTCATATTGTCTATATTATGAGTGAAAAATTGCTTGCCTGTAGGAGGTCCTCTCCTACATATAGTGTGTTTTTAGAAGAGCAGTTCATTTGCTAGCAGCTATCAAGGATTGCATGTGGGATTCCACATGAACTAAAAGATGAATCTGAATTCATGGCAACTTACTCTCTATCTAGTCTTGAGTAGAAAAATCTTCTATGTGAATTTTATCTTTGTAATTTTATGCTAGAGAAAAACACAGGATTTATGATCAATTTGTATGTAGGGGAGAGCCAACTCAATGCATTTGTCTCTATTCTACAAAACCAAATTGCATGGAAGGAAAGGGAATCTAAGTTTTTATTGAAAGCTAGCTCAATAGGTCTCTGTATGAGAGCTCATTATGGTAAACCCTTTTCCTTACACATTTTAGAACTCATGCCTTTGATGAGAGATTTAAGACACATTATCTTGCCATTCTACAAAAAAGTATTGATGCCTTCACCTCCTATGAGGAGGAAAATTTTGAAGATATTTATGAAGAATGATTAAAGTGGTGAGAATACCTTACTATTTCCTTGAGAAGAAGGGAAGTAATTTCCCTGCAAATCTGATCTGGAGTTTATAAAGGGAAAAAGCGTTATGCACAATAATTCCCCAAGTCAATTAAACCTATGGAAAAATATGGATGGGAATGTGAATAAGGCCCCTATACTTCTTACCCCCATGTCTCCTTGGAAAAATAGAGAACCTCAAGATCCTACTAAATTTGATGAGTGGGATAGGAAAATAAAAGCAAGAGCAGGGTATAGTACATCTAAGTTTAAACATTGGAAAATCTAGTTTCAGCCATTTGATTTGAGCAATCAAATGGAATGCAAAACATATAACCAAAATTTTTAAGAATCAATTTTGTTAAGGGACTTACAAACAAGTAAGTTTGGGGAAATGATGAGGCGAGAATATGCCCGATTAATGTATAATATATGATTTCATCTTACTCTCCTTTTTATTAAGTTTGATTACATTGTGTGACTTTTAGTTGATCGATATGAGTTAGGATGTAATTTTCTATATTTTAATTAATTGTGATTATAACATTAAAAGCTCTAGAATTCGATGAAGTGTATGTTTGAAATTTAGTTTCGTTGTAGTGCCCATTTACTCTACCACTTGAGACCAAGAAACAACCTAGGGTTAGCTAGAAAATTATGGAATAATTTTTTTACTAGAAGTGTCTACAACTAAGTTGCAAGACATCAGTTTGCACTAATAGGTTCCGGAACAAATCCTAATTACCAAAACACAAGTTTTCCATTTTTAACCTATATCAAGTTCACAAGGTTCCAAATTTAGGGTTACATGTTTTACTTAGGTTCAGGGAGCAATTTACCCCCATGCCTGCTCTCTAACAGGCTCAGAACTTCAACTAGATTTTTCTCCTACTAAACACTTCCAAAATTTCCCTAAACCATTCCCAATGGATAGGAAATTTTCTCACCTTTCCGGTGATATAAATAAGTCCTTCTAACTCCTTACAGAACTCCAGTTATGAGTGGGCGGAGTTTCTAGGGTAAAATTTCCCTAGAGGGACACGTGTCGGATCCTACGCCAAGCGGAGAAGGAAGATGGGAAAAGCGGAGCGGCGGGGTAATTTTTCACTTTGCACCCACAAAGGAAAAAGGGGAGAAATTAGTGTGTGGGTCCATACACCTACGAAAGGACAAGTCCGAAGGGGGAGCCGGGAATCGGGCCACAAGGAGAAGCTAAGATTTTTCCCCAAACGCCAAAACCAAATAAATTTAGAGGGCTTACGCCCCTACCCGCCGCCACCCCAGAGTGCCACGTGGCACGTTTTCATTGGCCATAGGACGAGTGGTCAAAAAGGTAGATTTTCCCTAAAATTTTATAAGCAATAAAAAGTTAAAAAGAACCGTGCCTCCGCCTCAACCCTTAGAGGACACATGTCACTAGTTGATTGGCTGCGGGCCGGAGGAGGAAAAATGAAAATTTTTCCTGAGTAAAAATTTCAAAGGATAAAGTTTAAAAATAAGTCCCCCTCCTAGGGTGCCACGTGGTAGGCCCGATTGGTTGTAGGATGGCGGGGGCAGCGGACCTTTTTGGGAAATCTTTCCAAGGTCAAAATTTAAATTTTTCTATAGTTAAATTAAATCGTATCATTTTTTTGAATGCCAAATTGAAGTAAAACTTCAAATGGCCATAACTTTTGATAGGAATGTCGGATTTGGGAAAACAAATAATTTTTGGAAAACTCTTGATGCCCTCTTTGCATAAGATTAGACAATTTTAGAAATTATTGAAGTGTACTAGGTCAACTTAATGAAAACAATCTACAGGATTCTAATTAGTGAACTTGGGTTTACAACTTCTCGTTTCGATTAAATTTGAACTCCTCCTTCACTCAACATGTCAAACAGACATGGAGGATCAATCTAGGAGGGTTTAGAATGTTTTAGTGAAGGAAATTTGTTCATTTATTCAAGTTTGCATTTTTCCAATAGTTGACGGGAAAAATGACCGTGCAAGCTCCGATTTGAAATTCCTTGAGTTTTAGAGATTCATTCTTGACTGTTTTAGTGAATTTGGGTTCCTTAAGTCTTCCTAAGTATGAATTTAAAGTTTCATAACTTATTGTTGGGTGTAAGATTGAACTGCTTTTTTTTTATTAAAATGTGCATTGCCAGATTTGAGTTTTAAAACAGTGAGCTATTTCTTTTAATTTGAGTAACAATTTGGTCATTAGATGTATGCATAGTTTTCTAAATTTGTCCAATGCATTTGTTTGGTAAATCATCCATTCAATTCTAAATTAAGATGCATTTCTGATATCAATTTTAATATACATTTTACAAGCTTATCACACTGTCTTTCTTTCCCACGCATTCCTTCTTTCTTTTCTTTTCAATCAGCAATTAAATTTCAACAATAATTCAAATCTAATGTGCAGTACACTTTTGAGAAGGAATGAAATATTTCATTGTTCATTTGTTTTCAAATACAATGCATACAATAACAACATTGTTTTCTTATTTCTCATTCAAACAGAATCTCATTCTTGGACAACAATTGAATCTAGTATACATTACAAGTTTGAATAGATATTGCAACTTTCATTTATCAACAATTACATCTTACAAATTTTCCTCTATTCATAATTCAATAACACTTTTACAACTGATCTCTTTTCCAATTTGAATTGGTATCAAATTTCAATTTACAAAGCATGGAATAACATTTACATTTTCTTTCCAAAATAAAACAGAGATCAAATATACTTCTTCTTTACATTCTCAATTTCAATTTCATCTTCCGTTCGATTCAATAACTTCACATTACAAATACAATACATCTCATCCACTCAAGGTGGGAAAGGTTACATTAAATTACTCAAAGGGAGATGACTGTCAAACTATGAAATTCCTTCTCCAAATAGTAGCATGCAAATTTCTTCTTCTTTTCAACTTTGATCACAACAAGGAAGGGGGGAAAGGCAACGCTCTCCACCCAACCAAGACATCCAATGAGAAGGGAGAATCCATCCTTCCTCATTGGCCCCCAAGCCCCAACCATATTGAAATGGAGCATGAATATCAACACATGGCAACATAGGCTTCTTTCACATACAAGAAACATTCACATTGCATACAACATTAATAAAATACACAGTCCAACAAGACAATAGTTCCCAACTACATTTGCAAACATACACACAATACATAGGCTTGGTCCAAACAAGCCAACAAGAGCAAGAACTATGGGGAACTCCTTATGCCTCCCAATTTGGAATTGGGCATCCACCAAAATGCATACCACCAATAAACATATCAACCCCATAAACCTTATATCTCCCAACCCCTCCTTATGCCCCCTCCCCATAGTAAGAAATGCAAGCAATTTCTTTTCCAAGGTGGATCCCAAAACCAAAACTCCCTCCTTAATAAAATAGTGCCATTGGAAATCCCTTATGCCCCCCATATGAAATCCCCATAGCCTTCTCCTACACCATGCCCTAAGAATTCTACCCAACCAGCCAAGAATACAAGACACATTCACCATTTAAACATGCATGCAAGAGAAAGAAAAACAACATTTAAAAAGGGCAAGATCCTACCTCTCCATAATGGAGTTTGTTCCCAAAATAGCAAGCTCTTCCAATGCTCAAAATGCAGTCCAAAATAGAAACACCAAGCATGCAAATGAATTTCCAAACTCCCTCCATAATTAAGACTCCAAACAGCAATAAAAATTCGACCCAAAGAGGAAGAACAAAGTTTCAACAACCTCCAAATGAGCAAGAAGCTTCACTTTTATAGGAAAGGAAAGAGAGAGGATGATGTAGATCCAAGTGGGATGCCACATCATTTTTCCTCATTCCCAAGAGGAAATCAACATCAAAAAATAAATCACAATAAATTAAACATGACAAAATCACTCACATACTCCATACTCCAATTCAACCCATACTCCAAAAAGGACTGCATTAAAAATATATAAGGAAAGTACAATTAAAACTTACAAATTGTCACTTAAAAAAGCATTAAAAATGCCTACATTTAACCTCCAAACCATATGAATAGTTGGTGGATCATTTTAAGAGGTGTGGGACAAGTTTAACTTGTCCCACAAGCCTCCAAATTTGGCCTCCAAGGTCAAATTCGAATTTCATAAAAGATGGAGTGTTTGACATTCCAAAATCTGCCTTACAAGACTCTTACATCTTTCTTACACATTCTTACATATTAACTTACACACTCTTCCAACATTATTATTTAAACTCAACAACTTTATTAATTACACTCCATGTCCCAATTAAATTTAAATAAAGTTTAACTATATGACTCTCACATTAAAACTATCACATTAAAATTAATTTAAAAACACATTACAAATAAAAATACATACAACAATAATAAAAAGGAACACATAATTAAAACACATATCCCATGGTCACATATAATGGAAATTCCCCCCATGGGAAATCCTAACATAACTCAACACACAATGCACAACACAGTTGCCATGGTGACCTTGTTGATTTCACCCGAAATTTCAATATGGTTAGTCTCAGGTCCCAGACATTGTTGTGATCTTTAACTGCAAAATGCAAATACCTCATTCGGCCTCATGGCTGCATCGACATCTAAAATGATATAAACAATATTTCAAAATCATTTAAACACACAAATCACAACAATATCATTAATTCAACATTATCATTTTTAATTAAATAAATCAACTATATCATCATCAGTAATATTCCAACTAGGTCTACTCAAACATTCAATGTCATAAGTCCAAATCAACATCCATAATATATCCATGTCAAAAGTATATCATCAACCACATATAAACATGTCTCTAGTAATCATTAAGCATAATAACCGAATCCAACTCAATAATAATCCATAATCTAACATCAAACCATCATACTAAAACAAACATAATAGTTTCCATAATATGATCAATAGTATCAAAATCAGTATCTAAAAGTGTCAAAGGGAAGTGGGCTCTACATTTTCCTCCCCTTAGACTTGACTTCCTCTTTGAATTCACTATAACAAGTGTGGAAACTACACTCCTAATACAGTGGCATCCTCCCAAGTGGCTGCAGTCTCATCATATTTGTCCCCCTCCGCACTGCACGATCAATCTCTCTCTACCTCGAAGGCCTAGGGTCATGTAATCTATGATACAGACATGCTCCACCATCACATACCCTTGATCCTACACCTGCAATGATGTCTAGTCCAACACATGAGAAGGATCTGCAATGTACCTCCTAAGGACAGAAACATGAAACACATCATGTACGTGAGACAAGCTAGGTGGTAATGCTAGACGGTAGGCCAAAGGGCTGATACGCTCCAAGATCTCAAAGGGACCAATGAATCTAGGAGCTAACTTAGAACCTTTTCCGTAATGGATAGGGATCTTGTGTGGTCTAACACAAAGGAACACCTTCATGCCCACATCAAAACTATGATCAATCCTATGTTGATCCGCATACTTCTTCTGCCTGTCTTGTGCCTCCTGCAATCTCTTCCTGATCAACACTACTTGCTGCTCCATGTCCTATAAAAGAGATGGTCCAAGAGATACTCTATCCTCTAACCTGTCCCAGCTAAGGGGTGTCCTGCACTCTCTACCATATAATTCCTGAAAAGGAGCCATGCCTATAGAACTCTGAAAACTATTATTGTAGGAAAACTCCACTAAGTACAGGTACTCCTCCCACTTAGACTTCTGATCCATCACGTACATCTTAAGCATATCCTCCAAAATCTGATTCACTCACTTGGTCTATCCATCTGTCTCAGGGTGATATGCTATGTTGAAGTTAATCCTCATCCCGAGGACATACTGCATGGTAGTTTAGAAATGTGAAGTGTATAAAGGATCACGGTCACAAATGATCTTCTATAGAATCCCATGTAACCTGAAAATCTCATCTAAATATACTCGTGCCACTACTCTAGCTATATAAGTGGTCTTCACTAGAGAAAAGTGAGCCACTTTTGTCAATTTATCAACCGTGACCATAATGGCATCGTGGTGATATCTCGACATAGGTAGTCCAATAATGAAATCCATGGAAATGGTGTCCCACTTCCATTCCGGTATGGCATGAGGATAAAGAAGACCTGTTGGATGTTGATGTTTAGCCTTAACCCTCTGGCACTCTAAACACTATGACACAAACTAAGCCACATCTCAACAAAGTCCTCTCCAGTGATACAACTATCACAAAGTGGCATGCATCTTCTTCACCCTGGGATGGGCTGAATAGGGTGCACGATGTGCCTCTACCAAGATGTCCTACCTCAAGCCTCCATCTCTGGGAACATATATCTGGCCTCTATGTCTAAGAAGACCATCTGCCTCTAAGGTGAAACCATCAAACTTCCCCTCAAGGGGTCTCTACGACTCTATCTCTGCTTGAGCCACAATGTAGAAGCTGTCAAGAGGAAGTTGCTGAAGAATCTTGCTCCACAAATCTGTGCTCACTATAGTGGCCATAGCCACATGTCTCCATCTGCTGAGAGTTTTGCTACCACATTCTCTTTCCCCTTCACATGCTTGATCTCCATGTCATACTCACAAAGCAACTCCATCCAACACCATTGACGAGCATTTAGATTGGGCTGCGTGAAGAGGTGGCGAAGACTCAAATGATCTATCTTGAGTGTGAATCTCCATCCAAGAAGAAAATGTCTCCATCTAACCAAAGCATGCACAACTGCCACAAGCTCAAGATCATGGGTAGGATAATTAATCTCATGAGACTCAAAAGCTATAACCCTGCCATCCTACATCAACACACCTCCAAGCCCTGCTAAAGAAGCATCTGTGCAAACAAAGAACTCACCATGTGGATCCAAAACTACAAGAATGGGTGTTGTAGTGAGGCACTCCTTCAATGTCCTAAAGGCTGCTCACATCTGTCCATCCAAAAAACTTCTTCCCTTTCCTCTAAAGGGAAGTGATAGGGTGCACAATTCGAGAGAAGTCTTGAACAAATCACCAGTAGTAACCTGCTAAAACCATAAATATTTGCACCTCGGTCACTGTAGTGGGTGCTGGCTAATCCATAATGGCTCTAATCTTGGAAGGATTGATTGTGATACCTTCCCCAAAAATAACATGACCCAAATACTACACCTCTATCTGAAATAAAGAACACTTCTCCAAGTTCCCGTAAAGCTACTACTCATGAAGACACTGGAAGAACCTGTCGAAGGTGCCCCTCATGCTCCTCACGTGTACGTGAGTATATCAAAATTTCATCAAGGAAGATGAGCATGAAGAGATCTAAAAAGCTTCTGAATACCCCATTCACAAAAATCATGAACACTGTGGGGGCATTTGTCAAACCAAAAGGCACCACGGTGAACTCATAGTGCCCATATCTCATGCAAAAGGCGGTCTTATGAATGTCCACCTCTGAAATCCTCAACTGATGGTATCCTGACTTAAGATCAATCTTAGAGAAAATTGTAGCTCCCTTCATCTAATCAAACAAGTCATCAATGCGAGGAAGAGGATAATGATTCTTGATCGTTACCTTGTTTAACTAGCGGTAATCCATACACAACCGCAATGATCCATCCTTCTTCTTCATGAAGATCACCGGTGCACCCCAAGGGGATACACTAGGATGAATAAGGCCCTTCACCAAAAGGCCCTCAAGCTACAACTTGAGCTCATAGAGCTCTGGAGTGGTCATCCGATAAGGTTCCCGTGAGATAGGCTCTGCTCTAGGAACTAGGTTTATATGGAAATAAATCTCACGTGGGGTGGTATCCCCAAGTACATCCCCTAGAAAAACATCAAAAACTCTTTCAAGATGTAATGATCATCTAGCGATGGTCCACTAGACCAATCCTCTAACCTATCACCGATCGTAATAGCATACATCCGACAACCCCATCGTACACACCACTTAAGCTGCGCATAGAAAAATGGTGTGAATAAAAATTGGTCTCCGACTCCCGAGATCATTGATGAACTCTTGAATAATTTACACAAGCTATAGTCTTATGATAACAATCCATCCTGGCCCTATGTGCTTGATAGCCAATCCATACCTAAAATGACTCCATACGAGCCCAAAGGAAGAATATGGAGATCTGAGGTGGTGGTGAAAGGTCCCAAATCCATAACACATTCCTTAACTAAGGATTCTACAGAGATCTTGGCTCTAGAAGCCATCTCGACATCCCAACTAAGACCCTACCTAACTACCACTAGCTTGCATTGCTCTACTAAAGATGGTGCAATGAAAGAATCAGAAGAACCAGAATCAAACAATACAAAGGTAGGAATACCACCAATGCTACATGTGGTCTCAATGACTGTGCTCTGGTGCTCTACCTGGCGGTTCTCAACCACTACATAGATCCTGTGACTGCATCCCATGTCACCAACTGTTAGCTCAAAACCAGTGCCTTACCCTTGTTAGGGTTCTGAGACTAATCTCTCCAAAAGTGTCCAGCTACTCCACATCCAAAGCAACCACCTGATCCTCTCCAAGGAACAACACCTCCAGTAGGTGCCCTAGAAGCCTGTGGTGTGGATCTTGATGATCTGGCTATGGTCTACTGTGGCCTCTACTAGTGAGCTCCAGCTAACTGAGCTCTAGGTCCACCCTATGTCTTGATGGGACCCCTAGGAGGAGGCCCCATGCTCTAACCTCTCTATGCATCAGCTCTCTGTGGAGGTCTATATGGTGGGTGGGACTGCTGCTGCTACTGTGGCCTAAAGGATGACTATGTTGAATGTTGACCACCACGAGGGAGAGGTGTTAAACCTCTCGATCTACCATCCTACATCTGTTAAATGCAGCTCCTGACTCGGTCTCTAGCCTATTGGGTTTTACCCCAAGTCTCCTCTGCAATATAGGCCTTCTCGATAGCCTCTGCTAAAGTCTGTGGACAGTGAATCCATACTGCACCTCCAATGTCCAAATTTAGGCCCTGGATGAACCTGTGAATCCGTACCTGCTCATCCTACATGTACTATACATATTGAAGTAGATCTAGAAATCTACTCTCATACTCTTCTACTGAAAGGGTATCCTGTCGGAGGTCATGGAACTTATCAATCCTCTGCTGGATGAACCTCCGTGATAGGTACCTACTCCTAAATCTCTCCTCAAACAACTCCCAAGTCACTGTCTCTAAATCTACATGGAGCTTCTACTCCTCTGTCCTCCACCATAATCCTACTCCATCCCTCAGTAGATGGATCGTAACACGAGCCTTCGTGTTGCTAGAACAAGGACAAAGACTAAAGCAACCACTCAAACTCACTAGCTAGGCCTCTGCCTGAAATCCACCTATATCACCTGAGTAATGTGAGGACCTAAGCTTCATGATTTCCCTGATGTGATCTGCTATTGTGGTATGTCGGCCTCTAGGTCTCTTTGTATGCTCATCCCTAAGCCTAGGGCTTCGAGACCTTTCTCTATGCTCTGGAACTCCATCACCCTGTCTCCTAGGTGGTGAATCTGGTCTTGTTGACTCTGCATGGGATTTATCTCCTCTATGCTCTTCGCTAAAACAATGAGGTACCTGACCCTCGATAGAAGGAGCTCTATCATGACTAGCTATCTTCCCTCCACCTAATCCTCCGCGTAGAGTAGCATTAACATCCTGAAGGGTCTATAAAATTTGAGGTAGAATGTCTGCTACACCTTGATCCAGTGGTGGTGAATCTGAGTCTTTTTGAAGGTTCGTCTCACTCAATATGTGCCTCCTACATAGACCAAAGTGAGAGTCGGTTCATTTTCTAGTAACCGATGTCGGTTATACTATAGCCGACGTCGGTTAGGTAACCGATGTCGGTGTAAGAAGTCTAGGCTAACAAGATATAAAAGGCTGCTAATTTGATTTTTAACAATGTTTAGTATACTTGTCCAATTATTGATCACAGAAGACAGTATGAGAAAGAAAACAGAACTAAAAACAAGCAAGATGCACACGCAAATCCAGAGATTAACCCTAGGGTTAATTTTAATTATTGTGGGCTTATGCCTTTAGACACGGAATGATGTCAATCCTAAACAAAAGACTTAGGGGAAATGTCAAGTTGTTTTGGCTTATAAGGTCACCTCAATCGGGCGGAGGAATACCGTGGAAAAGGGGGGATGTTTGAGCTGTTGTGTTAATTGTGAAGTGATTCGAGTATGTGTTGTGCAGTGAAAGTAAGATTAATTTCTTGTCAATACCGTGGATATCACCCCCATGTGTACGACCTGTTACTTAATCTATGTTCGCTAGAATTGAAAACAATGAAGCGATGAATGCAATGCACGTGTTTTAAACCCAAATCGAAAATGATATTCGATGAAGCAAAAGAGATGACTTTCACTAAATGTGAGATGTAAAAGCAAAGAAAGTTCTTTTATCAAAATAATACAAAACCTTGTGAATATCTTTTAGAAGAAGAAAACAGCAAGTATACTCCCTATATGAAAGCAAGCAAGAAAGAAAGAAACCCAAAATGGGTCCCACCGGGCGTGCCAAAATGTTTCGCTCGGAATGTTTCAGCTTCTGGGAATAGAGTTGCTTCTATCCTTTCATTCCTTTTAGAAATAGATAAGGTTAGGGCTAGGAGGAATACCTGTTGAACGTCGAGATGGTGTGCGCGCATCGTAGAGAAAGGTCAGTTGATCGTGAAGAACTCCTTTTTGTCTTGGAAGGACTACTCGCAAATAAGAACACAAGACCACAAGATTTTGATTAGACAATAAATGAAGGAACTGCCTTGGGCCCAAGAAATATAAAACTTCCTTTCGAAGGTGGTCAGTTCCCCTACTAATATGAATTAACACAAAAGACTGTAAAATATCAATTAAATTGCTTCGTTGAGACGGGTAGGGGAAAGGCTGATTTCTGGTTTTGAGTCACAATAACCGATACCGGTTGCTGATAACCGATATCGGTATGGTCTAGGATCGTAGGTTGGTTGTTTTGTGGGGTGGTGTGTGTGTCAGTAGGGTAACAATGTTATTGGTAAGGCTAGTATATGAGTGATATTAGGTAATGAGATGGTGAGAGGTAAATGAATGATAGTTAGATGCAATGACACGTTGGGTAGTGGATCTAGGAATGGATTTATGGGGACTGTGATTCAAAAAGTCTAAGAAACGTTATTAAAGAGGACATGCAAGGTGTAACTTACTGGTTATTGACGAAGATGCAGGTCCAGGAACTCTGATGACAAAGGCAAAACTCAAGTGGGATGGCTTGACACACGTAAGATGAGAGATCTCCTCCCGATGATCACCGAGTATCACGGGCTCGGCTATTCCATCGCAGCTTGGGCTTGATCTCCTTTTGCTGCAACTCTCCTTGTCTCTTCACTCGTCTCTGCTCGGCCAAGTGAAGATCCGAATGCTCTTGATCACTCCCAATGATCTCTAGTGATGAGGTTAGATCAGGATACGAAATGAGATACGGGTCACAAAGGGGTCGTAAGACACAAATTTGGTGTCTACATTAGCCCCTTATTATCCCGTGTAGCTTGTTTTGTAAAGCTGCTAGCATGTCGGACAATAATATGAAATGGTTTCTCTGTTAAGGATATAGGTAATCCCCCTCAAATCTATCAATTGAGAGAACGTTAGAAATTAGGGGGATAGGGTTGATAAAGGGTGAATGGTGTAGAGAGGATGGTAAGATGGTGGGGTAGGTCCAAGGAAGCAGACGCATGTTGAAATGTAATAGTGCGACTAGGGTACATGATTTGACGAGTAAACCGACAATGCATAGGCAAAGGTCGATAGTTTATCCAAACAAGGGTGATATAATCCTGGTATCCAAGGCATAGGAAGTAGCTCCAGGGTATATAACAGGTAAGGTACAGGAACATTTAGGCATGTTCGGCAGTACCAAATGGTTGGTTTGGTTGAGATAAACGTCACGGTCTAGGTCTAGGCAAAGTTGGTCGACAGATCAAGTCAAGGACCCTAATCATGCTAAAACACGAACAGGTGAGCTCGATGGAACAAAAAGCTACATGATGGGTGGATAAAAGTGTATGTTGTTGATGTTGGGCGAGGTATCGAAGTGGTACGGCCTTGGGTCGGGCCAAGTTGTTGGGTTGCGGCCTTGGGTCAGGCCGGAAGGGTAGAGTGAGGCCTTGGGTCGGGCCGGATGGGTAGGGTGAGGCCTTGGGTCGGGCCAAATGGGTAGGGCGAGGCCTTGGGTCGGGCCAAATGGGTAGGGCGAGGCCTTGGGTCGGGCCAAATGGTTAGGGTGAGGCCTTGGGTCGGGCCAAATGGTTGGGGCGAGGCCTTGGGTCGGGCCAGATGGTTGGTTGCGGCCTTGGGTCGGGCCAGATGGTTGGTTGCGGCCTTGGGTCAGCCGAGTGGTTGGTTGCGGCCTTGGGTCGGGATGGAGTGGTTGGTTGCAGCCTTGGGTCGGGCCGGTGTGGTTGGTTGCGGCCTTGGGTCGGGCCGAGAGTGGTTGGTTGCGGCCTTGGGTCGGGCCGGAGTGGTTGGTTGCGGCCTTGGGTCGGGCCGGTGAAGTCAAAAATGGCTAAAGAGCAATGGAGCATATAGGCGATGTGGTAAAGAGGCAATGTGGTGGGAAAGGGAACGTAGTGAATAAGGGCAAAAAGTTGGGTAAAAAAGGACAAAACCGATATCGGTTATATATGACCGGTACCGGTTAGATAACCGACGCCGGTTCCTTAGGGCATGATTTGACCGGTATCGGTTCAATGTTAAAAACCTATAAAAAGAAAAATACGGCCGGTCATTGTCACTTTGTGAATTTGGAAATCAAATTAAGTTGTCTGAGGTGGAATATTGACATTGGTGTATTTATTGGCTGAGGTGGCACTAGTTGAGTGGAGAAGTGAGTTGATTGGCGGGCCCGAGTGAGGAGGAGGCAGTAGGTGATTGGCAGAGGACCCAGCAGAGGACATTTGGAGCCATGGCACAGCCAGGAGGAGCAGGAGGAGCTGGACCAGCTGGACCACCACCACCCATCCCACCACGACGACGTGTCGTCGTACCGGTAGGTTCAAAACCCTGCATTGTGTTCAGTTGATTGCATTATGCTAAATTTGGGGTTTTGGGTAGGAATGTATGTTTTTGATGAAATAAGTAATAAATGGAAGTGATTTGAAAAAGGGAGAGGGTAGATAGGTTAAGTAAGCCAAGGCGGCTGGGTGGGTAGATTTTTAGGGTATTTGGGTGGGTAATTTGGAAAAAAAATGAAAAAATGTAGGTGGGGGGCCGCGTGGGGTTCGGCCAGAAATTACAGCGACCGATGTCGGTCGCTAAGCGACCGGCATCGGCAAAATTTAGGGACGGGGTGCTTTGTGTTTGGCCGGTGTCGGTCGGTAGTTGACCGGCGTCGGTGGGAAGAGGGCCGCGGTCGGTTATTGGGGACCGGTACCGGTCCGTAGTGGTTGTTAGGTTTTTTTTTTTTTTTTGGATTAAGTTATTGTGTTGTGTTGAGTTTGTGGTGGTGATTTAGGTGTTGTTTGGGTTGGGATGGGGTGTTTTGGGGTGGGTTGTTTTGGGTAGAAGAGGGAGGCGAATAGCGTAGAGAATAGGTGGGTAGAGGGGTGTGTTAGAGAGTCGTGGTGTGGCTAGGTGGAGAAGAAAAGGGGGTGTAGAGGGTTGTGGTGTTGTTGTTGTAAAGAGTAGAGCTAATGTTGTGGGTTGGTTTTGCAGGCACGTCAGCAGCTGACGATGCGGGACAGGATGCCCCCGCTGTTGGTGCGGATGCGACCACATGTATCCGTAGCACACTGGGTGATCATGCGCGAGGTGGGACTCGGCTGAGTCCAGCGATACAGAGCTATCGACAGAGATCATAGTTTGATGGTTGCCCTCATCGAGAGATGGGATCCGGTGACCAATGTGTTCCATCTCCCGACTGGAGAGATGACCATCACATTGGAGGATGTATATCGCATCCTTCGATTACCTATTGATGGAGAGGCCATTTTTCAGGTGGATGCAGAGACAGCCATGGACAACATCCTACAGGTTTTCGGGGATGCAGCTGCGCTAGTGACATATCACAGCGCGAGCATCGGGTATGGTGATATGTACCGTGCGCACCGACATGAGACACGGCTTGCCGTGTTGATGATGATCGGGATCACCTGCTTCGCCCTCCCAGACTCAGAGGGAGGCCGCTTTCCACGGGCATTGATGGGGGTGCTTCATGAGATGGTGGAGGAGCACACCTGTTATGCTTGGGCACCAAAAGATATCCGGTGCGCTTATACAGGAGTCGTGGGGCTATCGCCGGATGAGGCGATTCGGGATTTGTTCGACATTTTTACTTCACTGTTGGGCATATGAGCACATCATATGCATCAGACCAGTAGGGTTACCCCAGCAGCCAGGGCCACAGGTCATATACAGATACGGCTTTCAGAGGTGGTTGGGGGTCGTGGGACAGCCACGAGCAGTGCTTGCAGGGCGGGACGTCGCCTATTACAGGCATTTATTAGAGGGCCTGACAGCGGTAGACATCGTATGGAGACCTTACAGAGGTCATCACCCGCACAGAGGAGCCCGAGTATAGTTACGCTTGATCCAGTACACTTTCTGGATAGCAGGACGGAGGCCGGGAGAGTACGAGAGGATACCCCTAGAGAGGGTACGCAGGCAGATGGGGCTGCGACAGGACGAGCCACCTCCCTTCCCTCAGTACAGGAGGGATGATGTAGAGGCCCCACTGCCTGCACCACAGCCCGTGGATCCAGATTGGGTTGCTGAGAGGCCGGCAGATGACACTGTAGATGATGCGGGCTGTACGGGAGCATATATGGTTTGGTGGGCTGGTCAGAGAGCAGTGAGGGAAGACACGCATGCCTGCCTGCAGACTTGGCAAGCAGGTGATGGCAGAGCGAGATCAGCTCAGGGGTCAGGTGCAGCTATTACATAGGGCAAATGGTGCTGCTGACAGCACGTATAGGTGTTTTACAAGGGCAGCTAGCCCAGCTCAGTATTGTGCACGTGCACCACCACCAAAGCACGGCATGACAGCCCCCGGGCAGTGTGCAGTACATTGTGTACCACCACCACCAAATGCAGCCACGGCCACCAGTGCACAGTGCAGTGTACAGTACCACTACCATAGTGCACCACCCCGGGCACCATCACAGCATGTGGGGCACGGTAAGTAGGAGTCCGGGGACCAGCCCCAACACCTACGGTGGCAGACAGATATATGGAGGCGAGAGCGGAGGCCCGGTACTATCAAGATGTTCTTGATGGTACCGGAGCTGAGTATCAGCCATATGTAGCTTATAGAGCAGAGACCTCCCATAGTCAGAGATCGCAGGGAGGTGCAGCCCACACCGGCGTGTGTCATCACAGGCAGGAGGAGAGGCAGGACAGGGGACCAGCAGCAGAGACAGCAGAGGGAGGTGGAGAGAGCTGAGGGGTCCCTGCACTTTTTGTATATTAGACGTGGGCACCGGTCTGCGAACCGGTTGTGTTGATAGAGGCCTGCGTGCCTACATATTATTCATTTATTCATTCATTTATTTATTATACCGGCCTGCGAGCCGAGTACGGGTTGTACAGTTGATACCACCTTGAGCCGAGTCTGTTTTTGATATGAGAGACCGGCCTGCGAGCCGTGTTGAGGTTTTTGATGGTTATTGCGGCCTGCGCGCCGGCTTTGTTGTATTATGAGATCACAGAGGCCCCGATGCAGGGCACATTGTATATTTGAAACCTTGTATATATATATATAGATATGATGTTTTGATCCACATGCTGTGTTTAAAAATGCGTTAAATGTTTTGTCGATGGTTTGTGATATTTGATGTATGATGAGTTGGATTTACATGGTGTGATATATAAATGATGTTGACGTCTTTTGTTAATGAGATGCGCATATATATGGATGACATGTTATATTATGAAATGTTGCATGTGTTGTTGCTGGTTTTGGTGACATTGTTATATATGTATCTGATGAGTTGGATCCAAATGGTGTATAGATTGATAGTTTTTTGATATCCTTAGATGATGGCATGTTTGTTTTGGTAATGTAGATAGATGATATGGATGAAATCGTAATGAGAAGTGGATTGGATGGACAAATATGGATAATGGTGTTGTTATGTAGGAAAAGAGGTGGGCGCGATAAAAAATTAGGTAGAAAATGAAGAAAAGAACTATGTTTCAAAAAGGCAGGTGTGTAACCGATATCGGTTAGGTAACCGATGGCGGTAGTTAGTAGACCGATATCGGTTATGTAACCGATACCGGTTATTTAGGTATGAGCGTTTCTAAAAATAGAAAAGCTAGGGTGGCAACTTAAGTTCTAATTTTGAGAGCCATGCAAGAAGTTAAATACGCGAACGCGACGCTTTTGACGACCGAGACAGTAATTGCATGAGAGATTTGAGTGATAAGGAGAAAAGAGACAGGGAAAGTGAATGTGATCTGAGATTCAGAAGGCAGAAAGGTGAATTTGAAAAGGGTGGTGATCATGGCAGAACGAGGAGAAGCATCCAGCAGGCAGGGACGAGAGGGAAGACAAGTGCCACCTCAAGCTGCTGCAACTCAAGAGGTAAACGTTTTGGTTGTGATTTGATTACTGCATGTTTTGTGAATAAGATGGGGGAGAGTAGGTGGGTAGATATGAGAAAGAAAACATGATAACAAGGGTTATAAATGAGGTGAGTGTTACGTGGTAGGTAATCAAGGGTTTCGGGTATGTCTGTGTATACAGAGAGGGATAAACGAGCAATTTATTGTCGTAGGTGGTTGTTTAGGCAAGGTGTATGTAATTGACAGTGACCGATACCGGTTAGGGAACGGTATCGTTCGAACCGTACGGTTATTTATAACCGATACCCAGTTCTTGGAGGAATTTCGAATGTGAGAAAACCCTTAGGGATTTGATGGATTGAATGGTTGTTTGTTGTTTTGATGTATGCAGGCAGAGGCAGGGTTGAGGATGAATGATAGTGTAGCCAGCGCTGTTGTC
Organism: Taxus wallichiana var. yunnanensis; assembly: GCA_018340775.1. Lineage (NCBI taxonomy): Eukaryota > Viridiplantae > Streptophyta > Pinopsida > Cupressales > Taxaceae > Taxus > Taxus wallichiana. Next base: position 440,428,736 of record CM031241.1, on the reverse strand, counting down.
ACGAATCCGAGCGGATGTAACACCAACTGGAATGGACATTGATAAATCGTTTGGGGTTAAGTGGAATCCGCTATTATTCACGAATCGCACATAACCATGCTATGTTGCAGGCGTTGATTGAAAGATGGAATCCAGAGAAGAATACGTTCTATCTGCCAACAGGGGAGATGACAGTAACATTGGAAGATGTGTTCCAGATTTTGAGACTCCCAATTATAGGAACACCAGTATATCAGGCAATGCCTAGCATGCAGGCGGGCAGCGATAATAAAGCAGTATTTGGTCCATACGCACGTGATTTGACACAGCGAGGTTTGACATTTACGTATGGCATAATGTATGCAGCACACCCTGAGGAGACAAGGTTAGCAGTGATATTAATGATAGCGGTAGGGTATTATGCATTACCGAGGGCGGAAGGGGGAAGATTTCCAAAGGCATTGATGTGTGTTATTTGGGAGATGATAGAAAGGAACGTGACTTTTGCATGGGCACCTGCATATTTGGCGGAGCTATACAGGGGTTTATGGGCTTGTAGGTGAAATCACAGACGACACTGGATTGTTCATACTTATTACACTGTTGGGCCTATGAGCACATTGTTTGTGTGCGACCAATAGGCCGACCCATCCAGTCAGGAGAGACCGGAGTACAGAGGTTGGGATTCAGACGATGGGTCCAGACAGAACAAGAGGCAAGATCCCAGGCCGTGACGGGTGACATTGAGTATTACTAGGCAGGTATGGGAGAGGGTGACGATTGTGGATATCTGTTGGAGGCCTTACGGGAACTATATGGTAACAGAGAACATAGCTGAGGAGTTGAGGGGTGTAGAGCGATTGAGGTGGATCGCGGGGCACAGGCCAGGTGAGTATGAGAGGATTCCTATAGATCACGTGCGGCGACAATTTGGATTTGTGTAGGATATACCCCTGGCTTATAGACCATATATGAGGATCGATGCCGAGGCAGCATTCTCACCTCCCCGACCAACACCTCCAGAAGGTCCTGAAGAGGTAGCAGCCGATCGCAGGGTAATGGATGCAGGAACGACAGAGGCCTATAGATTATGGTGGGTAGCAGAACTGCGAGGTGTACGTGAGCGTCCTGACATAGCTATGATTACAGCAGAGAGAGATCGTCTGCAGAGTTTAGTTCAGCAGCTCCAAACGCAGGTGAATGAGACAAGAGGATTGTTAGCGGTTGCGGAGTCACGGGCGGAGAGACTAGAGGCTGAATTCCTCCATGCGAGGGAGCGTATTCATATGTTACAGGAGAGATTGGCAGATCAGTGGGTGGTACCAATAGCCGTGGTACCGTTGAGGACAGAGAGGCCTGGTGAGAGGCGTCGACGATCACGGTCATCACCTGGTGCGGGATGAGGCGTGAGGGTCTGAATAAATGTTAGCAAGGTATAAGAATAAATAAGGATGCCGACCTGCGTGTCGATGATAGAGAAGATGTATTTGTTTAACATCTCAATAAAACTGAATATGTATGTTGATTCGAGTTATGATAATAATAAGAATGTTTTCGTTTTGACTGTTGGTGTTTTGAAAAAGGATAAAAGAGGAATGTGATTAAATAGAAATACACAAAAATATTTATATTTACCACACATGATAGGTTATGGTAGGGGATGGTCGAGCTAACCTTGGGAGACCCCATGTCTCCGAAGTGCTGCCTACATAGCCCATTGCACAAAGCAAGGAGGGGCCTCAGACCGATGTAGTTCTCCCTTAGGACCAGGGAGAGGTGAATTTAGGTATGGTTAGGCAATTTGTTGGTTGGTAAAAATGTTGATATTAATATTGGTAAGGTAAGGTTGATGGTGTTGGTAATGAATTGGTGATGTTGTAAAAGGTATAAGGGAAGCGAAAGTTAGCCTACCCAAGTAGTAGGGAACCATGTCCTGATTAAGATCAACACACAATCCTAGATGCGAGGCAAAGAGGAAAGAATGCTCCGTAGGTGAAAAGAACTAAACAAACCACATAATAACGTAGAATGAGCTTGAACCCCTAGGTACCTTGCATAGACGAGAAGTCGATAGGTGAAAAGAGTTGTATAATCACAATATATCGGGTGTACGTCACGTCCCTTGAGTTGAAACAAATGGTGAGGTGAGGTGGATGGTATAGCTGAGGTACGGAGAACTTATTACAAAGTGAGTGTTCTGACGAAAGAGAACCTACCCTAAATAGACAAGTCCATGACTCAAAAGTTCTTTTGAATGAGGCTTTTATTTTATTGAATTATAGACTGATCGATGCGGGAAGTCTACAAGGGATATTGATTGTATTATTCTTGAGGTCTTCACAAAGCTGATCAATGCGAGAAGCTTCTGAGAAAAGGCTGACTGTGCATAGCTGTCCTTCGAGGGAGCAGTCTATTTATAGTAACAGCTGTGATTTTAGTGCATAGTCTGTCCTTCGGGGGAGCAGTCTATATATGATGATAGCAGCAATAGTTTGGCATATAGCTGTCCTTCGAGGGAGCAGTCTATATATAATTTAGATAGCTAGATGTTCTTTTGGCGTGAAGCATCTAGTTTGGTAGGAAGTTTGACTCAAGAAAATCCCATAAGAAGGTGTTATTTTAATACTTTGAAGTCATGGACTAGACTAAAAAGGGGAGGGCATCGCTAAGGTGAGGTGAGAATCAAACTATGTGAGCTTGATTTTTATTATGAGGTGTAGGAAACAAAGCGTATGTAGCGGTGAATGAGCTCAAGGGACGAGCAGTAGGTAGATAAGAAGTGATGTAACACTAAATTCAACAGTAGAATGGTCGAAGATGCAAGGCATTAAGGGGTTCAGGCTCAGGTTTACCATTAAGTGAAGCTAAACGATAAGTGCCTGATCCATACGTGTGAGTGATTATATAAGGCCCAATCCAATTAGGAGCAAATTTTCCACGTTTGCTCTTTTCTAGTTTGGTTACATGTTGATTCTCTTTGAGGACAAGATCACCAACCTTAAAGGTACGCTCCTGAAGTCGCTTATCATAAGCACGCTTGATACGTTTTTGATAGATTTGAAGGTGATCGAGAGCTGTAAGACGACGTTCGTCAAGAAGCTCCAATTGGGCTAACCGCTCTTGGCGGAAATCATCGTTGGTGAGAATATCCTGAAGAGATATCCTGAGGGAGGGTATTTGTATTTCGAGAGGCAAGACGGCCTCGGTACCATATACCAAAGAAAAAGGTGTAGCACTAGTGGAGGTACGAATGCTAGTACGATAAGCCCAAAGGGCAAAGGGAATGTGATCGTGCCAATTTCTTCCGGACTCATTGACAACTTTCATGAGGATTTTGGTTAGGGTTTTATTAGAGGATTCGGCTTGTCCATTTGCTTGTGGATAGTAGGGTGATGAGAAGCTAAGTTTGATACCAAAGTTGTCACAAAGGTCTTGTAATAACTTATTTTTGAAAGATTTTCCATTATCTGTTATCAGGCGATGAGGAACACCAAAACGACAGATAATGTGGTGGTTAATGAACTCTACAATTTTTTCTTTTTTGGTTGAAATGAGTGGAATAGCCTCCACCCATTTTGTGTAATATTCGGTTGCTGTGATAATCCATCGGTGACGTTGCGAAGAGGACGGGTGAATCTCACCAATAAGGTCTAAACCCCATTGTGAGAAAGGCCAAAGATCTCGGGCGACCTGTAGGGGGTGGCTAGGAGTATGTTGAAGGTTGGCATGTTGTTGACACATAACACAACGCTTAACATATTCGTAGCAATCGTTATTGAGAGTAGGCCAATAATAACCAAGGCGAAGGATTCGTTTGGCCACGGCAAGGCCGCTAAAATGCCCGCCACAAATACCGTCATGTACTTGTTGGATGGTATGGGTGACCTCCGCACCGGTGAGACATCGAAGGAGGATGCCATCAAAGCCACGTTTATAAAGGAGTCCTCCCATAACAAGATAACGAGAAACGTGTTTAAGAAACGCGCGTTTGCCGGTACTAGTAAGGTCAGATGGGAGAACAGAGGTTGTAAGGTAGTCGTGAAATTGGTGATACCAGGTATCCTGCGAGTTAGCAGACACCGTATTTATCGTACAAACAACCGGGGCTGAATAAGATGGGGCAAAGAGTTGTTGGACCAAGACGAAAATATCAGAGTCAGTTGATGAAGCTGGAATTTGCGAGGCTAAGCAAGCCATAGTATCCGCAAATTTGTTAGTGGAGCGGGAATGGTTTGGATAGAATAGTGAGTAAATAAGGCTAGAAGTGAATCCACGTAGTGTTTGTACTTTTGAAGTTCCTCATTTTTGCATTGGTAGATGCCCATAACTTGATTGACTACCAATTGAGAATCGCCAAAAATATTGATAGATTTGATACCTAAGTGTAACGCAACTTGGAGACCCAGAACAAGGGCTTCGTATTCCACTGTATTATTAGTGCAAGGGAAATCGAGTCGAAATGAAAGAGGCATAGGCTCAAGGCCGAGAGGAATGAGAACAACGCCGGCTCCTCCTCCACCGCGGTGGCATTTGGATCCATCAAGAAGAGGGTCATTGGATACGACTCCTCCGAGGGAAAGAGTAAGCGATGAGTTCGCTTGGGAATGTAAAATTGGTAAATTGTTCCCCAGGTAAAGGGGCTTCCGCAAGTTGGTCTGCGATGGTTTGTCCTTTGATTGATTTCTGGTGGACAAACTCAAGGTCAAGGTCGGCGAGGAGCATGAGCCATCGGGCGATGCGTTGGTTTAGATGAGGTTTGGCATACATGTAATGGATGGGGTCCATGTTGGTGATGACGAAAGTTTTGTGATTCAGAAGGTAGTGTCGGAGTTTGGTAGCCACGAATGATAGGGCTAGGCATAACTTTTCTACATGTGTATACCTAGTCTCATAGTCCACCAAAGTATGACTTATATAATAGATGGCTTGTTCTCGATTCTCAGAGTCACGATGTGCAAGCATGGCCCCTACAGCGTGGTCGGTGGCGGAAAGGTAAAGGTAGAAAGGGCGGTCGTCCTGAGGTGGGATAAGCACGGGTGGATGCAAGAGATAAGCTTTGAGAGCTTCAAAGGCTTGGTGGCACTCTTCGCTCCATTGAAAATCAATGTCCTTTTTAAGAAGGTGATGGAAAGGTTGACATCGATCCGAGAGTTGGGAGATGAAACGTCGGATAGATTGGAGCTTACCTTGTAAACTACGCAATTGTTTGAGATTGGTAGGTGGGGGCATTTCTAGGATAGCTTTGACTTTAGATGGGTCGACCTCGATGCCACGCAAAGAGACGATAAAGCCAAGAAGTTTTCCTGAAAGGACACCAAAGACACATTTCTTTGGTCAAGGCGGACAAATATTGTAACAAAGATCAAAAATAATGGTTAAAACATCGAGATGTTCACTACGATGTTTAGATTTGCCAAGAAGATCGTCGACGTAATCTTCAAGGATAGTGTGCATAATGTCATGAAAATGTAGGTCATAGCCCGCCGATAGGTGCACCAAAGATTCTTAAGGCCAAATGGCATAACACGGTAATGTAAGGTTCCCAAGGAGTTATGAAGGCGTTTTATGTTGATCGGTGGGGCAACCAAAATTTGGTTATATCCCGAGAAGCCATCCATGAGAGAGAGCATCTCATGGCCTGCAGTGAGATCTACAAGTTGGTCAATGCTAGGCAGGGGGAAGTCATCCTTAGGGCAAGCGAGGTTAAGATCCCGGAAACTGCATATCCGAAGTCCCCCCGTCGCTTTAGTGACAGTACGATGTTAGAAATCCATTGAGGATAGTCAATAGGTAGAATGAAGGAAACAAAGGAGTCGTCAAGCTCCTCTTGACCAAGAGAGCAATGCGTGGATGCATTTTTCTCAATTTCGTTTAATTGGCTTGGAATCGGGTTTTAGTGTAATGTTATGGACAAGCAATGTCGTGGATCAATTCCCGGCATGTCACGTAGGACCAAGCGAAGGCTTGGTCATGAAAGCACGGAGAAAGGTAGTAAAGGCGACTTGTTCTGATGCGTTAAGGGATTGTCCGATCTTCACAATGTGAGGATCCTCCTCCGTGTGGATGTTGATTTCTATAGTAGATTCGTTCAGCATGGTTTGAGTTTCAGATGGTAAGGCGCGTTGAATATAAGAGTCATCCGCGCCAAGGTAAGTGAGGATGGAGTCATCATCCTGGCACTCAACAACATTAATTGAAGGTGAGTCCTCTTCAATCATGTCTGGATATAGAAGGGGAAGAGAAGATGGGTCCTCATTATCGCGTTGATAAGTGAGAGGACCTATGAAGATAGCATTTATGAAAAAAAAAAGTTAGGAGGGATAGATTCAGGGTCCATCGATTCTGTGGGTGACGAAGGCAAAATGGGTGATGATGGTTCGGTAGGGGTGACGTCGTTGTCTTCTAGAAGACAACTGACACGAGGTTCCTTCGGTGTAAGTGTTCCCGGAAATCCGAGACCACTACGATCATTGTGCTTGCGTGTAGTGATGGGGATGAGCGTATGTCGGCCTTGTTCATAAAGACCAAAACCAAAGCCTTTCCAAGCACAGCGAGTCAAGAAGGTGAGGGCGAAACGATGGTTTGTCAGGTACTGAAAATCGGATTGGAAAGGAATCACACCAAGAGGAGGCTCAGGGGCAACGGAAGATGTGTCGACACCCCCATATGTTAGGTTAGTGCGGCAGTGAGGTGGTCCGTAGGGGATTACTTCCCCCACACGACGATCATAGGTAGGATGTGCATATACTTGTCCGTACTCCTGTGGGGTATGGAAAGAACTAACGTTATATAGGCGATACTCCCCCAGCGTAAGGCGTTGAAAAACATCTACTAAGGGGTCTGCGGTTGGGATGTTAGCTGTGGGAAGGGAAGTGGTTTTTGCGACGGTGGTTTCATCAGTTGAAGGTGTAGGTGCGGTTGAGGTGGATGGTTGAGGTACATTTGAAGAGGACGGTTGGGTTGAATGAATGGGTGGCTTGATTGGTACAAGCACATCGTTAGGGCGGTACAACATATTGCAAGTCTTGAAGGGGGGAGGATCAGCTTTTACGGTGTAGGACTTCCCCTCGTACTCAAATTTTATGCATCTATGTAAGGTGGAGGGAACGCATCCCATAGCCCGGATCCAAGGGCGGCCTAACAACATATTGTATTGGAACTCTCCTTCAAGGACATAGAAGAGTTCGGGTAAAGTACGTGGTCCTACCCGAATGTTGAGGATCACGGTGCCTAAGGTAGAGGTAATAGCGTCATTGAATGACCGCAACATGATGGGATTGGCACACATGTAGCTAGAAGGGATATTCATTTGTTGGAAGGCTTTTGAAGAGATGATGTTTAGGCTAGAGCCCCCGTCAATCATAACACGACGTACCCGAATGTCCCGGACGTAAGCTGAGATGAAAAGGGCAGGGTCAGGATCTTCTGTACCAAAGTCAACAATTTCATCTTCAGAGAAACTGACTGCCGCAGCTTGTTGTACAGAAGTGGTTGGGGCAGTGGGTTGTTTGGTGAGAGAAGCAACGTGATTGGGTGTTAGAATGGAGGCAACAGGTAGGGTTTCATTAGGTAAGACCTCGATCCCTTGAAGAATTTCAACGAGAGCTTGTCGATGAGATTCAGAAGTCTGAATGAGATCATATAGTGTCATTTTTATGGGTGATTGGTGAAGCTGTTTGATCATGGCTCGATGGGCAACTCCATTAGAGATGGGGTAAGCGGGTCCACGAATAACCACTTTGGGTGGTGGTGCAATCGGGATGCTGGATGGAGAAAGAGAGGACGCATGTGTGCTTTCTTTCGCTTTCTCGTTGTTTTTCTGCGCTCGAGTAGCAACACTAATCATATTAATCTCATAGACCTGAGATGAGGAAGATGGTTGGGATAAATCATGGTCTTCAAGAGGTGGGGTTGTAATAATGATAGATCTTGGTGAGGCGGGGACAGATGGTATAGTAGAGGGAATTGAAGCTAAAGGTCTCTCCCTTCGTAAGTTGTCTTTCTTAACCTTTCTATCTGGGAGAGGTGACTGACGAAGGATGGTTTTTAAAGCTTTGCATCCCTCCACATCATGTCCGGGTGTGCGGTGATAAGCGCAGATTTTAGACTCATCATAACCTATAGGCCGAGGTTTAGACGGGTCATAAGGTCTGAGTGGGGGTAGGGAAATGGTCGCATTCTCCACCAACATAGCAAGGATTTTGGCGTAAGATCCTTTGAGTGGGTCAAAATCAGAGGAAAATGAGGCTATTGACTGGGTCGATTCTGGTGATGACATGGTGTGGTTGGTTTGTAGAGGGGGTTGTTTTGCCAAGGAGTTTTGATAATGGGTTTTACCTAACCGTGGTTTCTTTGACGTAGAAGCTATGTTGGACGATGAGGCCACGGATGATGTGGTATCAGAAAACAACCACGGGGAAATAGGAGTGACCGAAAACAAATCTTTTGATGATGGAATTTGTTTAGGGTTGATAGGTGGATAGGATACGCGGGGTGACGGTGTTGCTATACCCTTGGATTTCGGTATGGGCGCAGAAGGCGTAGGTTGCTTTAAAGAAAACGCAGGAGGTATGATATATTGATGCAAGGTGGAGGGATGAGGTCCCAATATGGAAGGTAGGTGTGACGATGATGGTTTTGATTGTGATAGAGGCACGGATTGAGTTTGTCTCCTAGGTGGCGGGGCGGCTTTATTTTTGGATAAATCGAGTCGCTTAGGCGGGTGTGTTAGACTGGGCATTGGTGAGGTCCCAAGTGTAGGGGAAGATTTGGTTAGGTTAATAGAGGTGGATGGGCTACTTGGTATAGATACGGGGGGTGAGAATGAGGACATAGGCATTTTGAGTTTCTGTAAACACTTAGGGTATATGGTAGAGGTGTCCGGATCGGTCATCTGCATTTGAGTAGAATAGGGGGTACTCAAACGTTCCCATAGGATTCGCCTCATCTTCCGGAGAATGACATCTTCTGTGTGTGAATTGGAATTTTTGTACGGAAGAAAGGTGGGTTGTGATTCCCCACCGTGGGTGTGATACAGGGGGTAGATGAGGTACTGTATCAATAGATATTAAGAGGTCGACCGGTTGTTGAAAAGATTTAGGCGATGAAGGACTAATAGGCAGGAGGGCATGTTTGAGAGGGTCTGTTATGGTTAAAGAATTTGGTGATGTTGGTGCAAGAGATTTCTCGTCTAAGGATGTCAAAAGGAGTGGCGAGCCTTCCTCTTGTGCAGCAAGAGTGGTAGAAGGGGACGTTTGGGAAATAGATAAATTAGATAACATCCGTTCGCAGTCTTGTAGGGATGTGGTGTAAGCAGACTCATCGATGAGAAGAGAAGTCTGGGCAGTTAACTCTTTTATGGGTAAAGGAATGATTTTGCTTTGGCTTGATGGTGGTGAAGGAGGTTCGGACTCCTGCGTTAGTGGAGAGGCTTGATTCAAAATTTTCTCGATAGAGGCTTTTGGCTGGGAGTCGAAGACTGCATGGATCTCATGAACACTCTCCTCGGCTAAGATATCCTGGTTTACGTTACTGTTGGACGAGTGATTTGGGAATGGTTTGTTGAAGATTTTCAAATTTCGGTTGGCAGGGGCATTAGGATTATCGAGGGTTATATCCCCTGCGTCAACCATTTCCTGCACTATGTTTTTCAACATCTTGCAGTTTTCATGACTATGTCCTTTTACGCGGTGAAAGTTACAGAAGTCATTTTCTTTGTACCAGGAAGGTATAGCACGGGTGGAGTCAAACCCGGAGTGAGGTTTAACAGGAGGCAAGGTGATAGCTCCGGCTTTGAGCAGTTTTTCCAAGATGACACCATAAGTTTCTCCCAAGGGAGTGTAATTGATGGGCTCGGCTTTGTACTTATAGGTGGTTTTTGGTGGGGTATTAGACGGTGTTTGAGATTTGACCATCACCGCGTGGACAGCTCCTTTTGATTTTGAAGAAGTGGACGTGTGAGGAGTGGTGGTGTTTGGTTTATTGGTAGAATCTGGAGTTCAGAAATTGGGGTTTTTGTTGCGCAACCGCAATTTCTCTTCTTCTAAGGCTCGAATTTCTAGCTTCCGAGCCATGGTAAAGGCCTCATCAAATGTGCGGAAAGTTTGAATTTGAAGAGTAGGAGAAATGTGCTTAGCACATGCCCGCGTAAAAAGTTCGATAAGTTCAGCCTGAGGCAAGGCATATGTAAGTTGGTTAATAAGGCCACGCCATCGTCCAACGAAATCTGCGATAGATTCATCTTCGAATTGTCGGATGGCATAAAGGTCGGTGATAGATACTTTCTTGGCAATGTTAATGGAGAAATGATCCAAGAAAGATTGGGCTAGTTGGTTAAAAGAGAAGATTGAGTGCTGGGTTAAAGCACTGTACCACTCCAAGGCGGGTCCTGATAAGGACATGGGAAAAGTGTGGAGTAACAAGGCATCATCATGAGCAATCAAATAACAAGCATGTCTAAATGATCGCAAGTGTTGTTGAGGATCCTCTTTACTATTAAAACGAGTAAATTTTGGTAATTCCCATTGAGGAGGATACGAATGAAGGGGGACAGAAGGGTGAATAGGCTCCCGACAAACTTGTTCGTATGTCAAGGCGCTACGACTTCCTCAAACAGAGGCCTCCAGATTTTGCATTTTGTCCATCATTTGTTTGATGAAATCCGTGGTTGGATGAGATGATGGTGTGGTTGTGGTAAACGGAGGCAAATTGGGCCAAGGGCCTCTACTAGACAATGGTGGGGTTAAGTGTTGATAAGGTATGGAGGATGAATATGTTGAGGTGACCGAATAGGGATGTCCCATATAAGATGTTGAGGTCACTGGATACGTGTATGGGAATGAAAAGGTAGGCGGAGCTTGAGAAGGAAAGCTAGTGTGGATAGGTGGCAGAGAGCAAGTCATGAACGGAGCAGTCTGCAAGAGAGATGAGGTAGGGGCAGTCGGCGGTAATGATATGTGGGGTCCAAGATTAACCAACGGAAAGCCAATCTGAGTCGTATGAACCTCTGAAGCCGTCGGATTGGGAGACGGGGCTAAAGATGCAGGAAGCAAGGCGGTGTTATCAGGCGGAGTGGGAGCTAAATGAGCAGCTATACTAATAGGCATACCAACAAGGAGCTGACCATCAGGCGTACGGTCAGGGGTATGAGACAAATAGTATTGACAAAGACTAGGATTAGCATCCGTAAACTTGGCAAATTCTTTATCTCCCACAGAATTTTAGGAACCTCGCCGGTATCCGTAGGATTCCCATGTAATGTGAAGGGGGTGATTCAGCAAAGAAACAGAGCAAGCATGTGAAACCATGGCGGCTTGCTTTGAGTGATAACAACCATGGACAGGAGTTCACACAAGTAGGGTTTCAATCATCAGAAATGTAAACAAACTCGATCGGTAAAATTGGTAGGTTGCTTTGGTTTGTGTAGGAATTAGAAAGACAAGAATCGATATCGGCCCAGTAACCGATGTCGGTTATACTATAGCCGACGCCGGTCGTAACCGATGTCGGTGTAAGAAGTCTGGGCTAACAAGATATAAAAGGCTGCTAATTTGATTTTTAACAACGTTTAGTATACTTGTCCAATTATTGATCACAGAAGACAGAGTATGAGAAAGAAAACAGAACTAAAAACAAGCAAGATGCACACGCAAATCCAGAGATTAACCCTAGGGTTAATTTTAATTATTGTGGGCTTATGCCTTTAGACGTAGAATGATGTCAATCCTAAACAAAAGACTTAGGGGAAATGTCAAGTTGTTTTGGCTTATAAGGTTACCTCAATCGGGCGGAGGAATACCGCGGAAAAGGGGGGATGTTTGAGCTGTTGTGTTAATTGTGAAGTGATTCGGTATGTGTTGTGCAGTGAAAGTAAGATTAATTTCTTGTCAATACCGTGGATATCACCCCCATGTGTACGACCTGTTACTTAATCTATGTTCGCTAGAATTGAAAACAACAAGCAGGAATGCAATGCACGTGTTTTAAACCCAAATCGAAAATGATATTCGATGAAGCAAAAGAGATGACTTTCACTAATGCGAGATGTAAAAGCAAAGCAAGTTCTTTTATCAAAATAATACAAAACCTTGTGAATATCTTTTTAGAAGAAGAAAACAGCAAGTATACTCCCTATATGAAAGCAAGCAAGAAAGAAAGAAACCCAAAATGGGTCCCACCGGGCGTGCCAAAATGTTTCGCTCGGAATGTTTCGGCTTCTGGGAATAGAGTTGCTTCTATCCTTTCATTCCTTTTAGAAACAGATAAGGTTAGGGCTAGGAGGAATACCTGTTGAACGTCGAGATGGTGTGCGCGTACTGTGAGAGAAAGATCAAAGTTGATCGCGAAGAACTCCTTTTGTCTTGGAAGGACTACTCGCAAATAAGAACACAAGACCACAAGATTTTGATTAGACAATAAATGAGGGAACTGCCTTGGGCCAGTGAAATATAAAACTTCCTTTCGAAGGTGGTCAGTTCCCCTGCTAATATGAATTAACACAAAAGACTGTAAAATATCAATTAAATTGCTTCGTTGAGACGGGTAGGGGAAAGGCTGATTTCTGGTTTTGAGTCACAATAACCGATACCGGTTGCTGATAACCGATATCGGTATGGTCTAGGATCTGTAGGTTGGTTGTTTTGTGGGGTGGTTGTGTTGTAGGGTAACAGTGTTGTTGGTAAGGCTAGTATATGAGTGATATTAGGTAATGAGATGGTGAGAGGTAAATGAATGATAGTTAGATGCAATGACACGTTGGGTAGTGGATCTAGGAATGGATTTATGGGGACTGTGATTCAAAAAGTCTAAGAAACGTTATTAAAGAGGACATGCAAGGTGTAACTTACTGGTTATTGACGAAGATGCAGGTCCAGGAACTCTGATGACAAAGGCAGAACTCAAGTGGGATGGCTTGACACACAGAAGATGAGAGATCTCCTCCCGATGATCACCGAGTATCACAAAGTTTCTCGGCTATTCCGCTGCAATCTTGGGCTTGATCTCCTTTGCTGCGCAACTCTCCTTGTCTCTTCACTGCCTCTGCTCGCCAAGTGAAGATCCGAATGCTCTTGATCGCTCCCAATGATCTCTGTTGATTCAAAAATCCTTCGACCCTTGTTTCTGGTTAGGGGAGCCCATTTTACAGGGAACCGATGGCGGTTACGTAACCGACGGCGGTCGAGTAGGAACCGGCATCGGTAAGGAAAAAGTAGGCTATTTTTAGTAAAATAGCCCACCTTCCCTGCTTTTCTCCCGAGGGATTAGTTGTGGGCTTGGTCAAGTGACTAGAATGTCGGTTTTGGGTGCGAGAAAGGGGTCCTTAATCATGGGTGTAGGTGTAGACCAAGTTATAGGTCTTAATTAGGTTAGTTTAGGGTTAGGACTAGGTCACGATGAGGTGGCAAAATGAGGTGGCAGGTGAGGTGATGTGGATTTATCAATTACGAGGTAATTAATAAATAATTGTGTAAGGTTTAGGTGATGAGGTTAGGATACCAAAATTTTCTTAAACCATTCCTAATGGATAGTAAATTTTCTCACCTTTCTAGTGATATAAAGAATTCCTTCTAACTCTTTACGAACTCCAATTATGATTGGGCGAAGTTTCTAAGGTAAAATTTCCCTAAAGGGACATGTGTACGATCCTACACCAAGTGGAGAAGGAAGATGGGAAAAGTGGAGTGGCGTGGTAATTTTTCACTCTGCACCCACAAAGATGTTATCCCGTAAAATTGACAAGGGAAATTTATAGGTCACCATACCAAAAAAATTTTTTTGGCTCCAAGGAAGTTTGATAAATGTTCAAAATAGCCCAAAACTCCCTTTCAAAAAATCAAGTTGTTTCAGGACTTAACCATTTTTAGCCATTTTCCTTTGGGGAGAAATTTCTGTGTTGACACGACAAAAAGTGTGCCATTTTCCTTTGGGAAGAAATTTCTATGTTGACACGACAAAAAGAGTGCCATTTTCTTCTTGGGGAGAAATTTTTGTGTTGACATGACAAAAAGCGTGCCATTTTCCTTTGGGGAGAAATTTTTGTGTTGACACGACAAAAAGTGCACCATTTTCCTTTGGGGAGAAATTTTTGTGTTGACACGACAAAAAGTGCACCATTTTCCTTTGGGGAGAAATTTTTGTGTTGACACGACAAAAAGTGCATCATTTTCCTTTGGGAGAAATTTTTGTGTTGACACGTTGAAATTTGTGCCAATGGGGAGAAATTGTCATGTCTACGTGCCGAAAGTTGTGCCAATGGGGAGATATTGTCATGTCGACGTGCCGAAAGTTGTGCCAATGGGGAGAAATTTTCATGTCGACGCGTGCGAAAGTTGCGCCAATGGGGAGAAATTGTCGTGTCGACATGCCAAAAGTTACGCCAATGGGGAGAAATTGTCATGTTGACATGCCGAAAGTTGCACCACTTTACAAAGGGGAATTTTTTTGTGGTGACGTGATGAAAGTTGTGCCACTTTACAAAGGGAAAAATTATCGTGTCAACATGCAAAAAAGTGTGCCCTTTTACACCACGAAGAGTAGTCCCTTCTTTCTGGGATCCATTGATTGTTTTTGTAAAATATTTAAAAAGCATGTTGGCATACATGATGACCTCATCCATGTTGCACCATGGGATGTTGCCATCCAAAAACTTGCCCAAGTCAACTGTTGACTTTTTAGATATTTTGTAAGTTGTTGGTTTGCTTTTGTCTTCTTTCCTCCTCTCCTTCTATAAATACTAGAATACTTGTTGTATTCAGTGTGGACATTTTTGTATGAAAGGAGAAGTGAGGAGAGAAAGACTTTGTGCTTTCTTGTAACAGAATAAATATTAATACACATATTCAGACTTTGTGCTCCATATATGTGTTATTTACATTAGATATTTCTTAAGTTAGATCTATGTTTTTATTCTATTGGATTCATTCCTACTATTGTCATTTGTTCATCAGTATTGCTTTATTTGTTTATGCAAGTAAGTTTGGCTCTATTTACTACCAGCCCAAAGCATAAACCTTCTGACCTTTCTATCTTGGAATTCATTTCTTTTCTTCCTTCAGATCTATCCTTCCTCCGTTCCTTCTCTCCTACCTTTCTATTCGTTGTTGGAACTACCTCTACTTTGGGATGAGATCCCAAACCCCCTGAAGTTAGAATAGTGTAGATTTGCACAGATTCCTGCTTGATAGATTAGCAATAAACCAGTTTCACTTTCCTGTCTCAAAGAGGGGCTATTCCCTGCACACTGTTGGCCTGTTTCCCCATGACCTGCCTAACCGACAGTTTTTCAAACCAACAATTTTTGGTGACTCTACTGGGGATCAAACTAAGGAAATAACTAAAAAACTGTAAAAATCACTACTAGATTACAAATTTTAACTCTTTGTTAAAAATTAAAATTTTGCATAAGTGATCCAAACTCAAAATTTCCTTATAAAAATCCATAGATCTGAGCCAGAGAGGAGCTTTTAGTTCGCTGAGTTTTTACAAAAACCTATATATTTCAGTAGATCTGAGATTCTGACATTTTATATTATTCCCAAAACCTTACAAAATTCAGGTCAAAGATCTGAAAATCAACTTTCTAAATTAACCCACCTTTTATCCTTATTAATCTTTGTCAGAAAACCGCAATCGGTTGTTATTAAAAGAGGATAAAATTAAATATTGAAAAAGCACATGCTTCTGATTTTTGCCAAAAAAATCAAAAAATCAACAAGTATAAACAAAATTTTTGTTGTGAATCTTCTCTTAATTGTTGCAGATCTGAACGGGTACACTTTGGCGGGACGAACCATTTAATCACAAAGAAAAGAGATCTTGGGAAGTTGATCCAATTTTGATCTACTTCAAAGGCACAATTTTAGTATCACCCCAACATGATTTGCATATCTAAACTCAATGGATTGATCAACAAGAACTGTCTCACCTCCACGAAAGAGCCGGATTTCACAGGGTGCCTCAACATCAACTTACAATTCTCTTTTGCTAAGTGGAACCACACTCCCTACTCATGTTCTTTTTCCTGATTCTCAAATGGCAAGTTAATCTACTGTACCATGGTGAAATGAAATGGGTTCTCTAGCACTACCACATCCAGTACACCCCCTCCCCAGCGGAAATCACAAGAATTTCCCAAAATTTGATGGGAGCGGAAATCAAAGCACAAACGCGCACATAGCTACATTTATTATGTCATGCAACATTTTGGATGTAACTCATGAGGATGTATTGAGCACGTCTTTTCGGAGACCTTACAGGGCTCGCATCGAGTGGTTCTAGTACTTACCAGCTGGATCCATCACCAGTTGGGCCACATTAGGGACCGCATTTGAGGGCAGATACAAGCCTTCAGAAGATGCATTTGTGTTATTGTCATGAATCACTCACATGAAGAAGGAGCCCAATGAGACCATGCGTGATTTTATCGCTCGATTCAATTTGTTGATCAACTCTGTGCCTCTTGCCATGATCCCGACATTAGAGAATCAAAAGTGTTTCTTCTTGAACGCCATGAGTTTGAAAGTAAGTTTCTTACTTTTACAGGAACAAATACCCACCTTGGTCCTTACTCAGGCTATGGCCATTTAGATAGAAGATAACCTCCTTATATCTGGTGAGTTAAGACGAGATTCATCTAAATCAAAGGCTTCCACTTCTTCTCAAAGCTACCTCATCGGACTCAAGCATTCAGAAGATGATAAATGACTTGCTCTCATTAAAGAAGCAATTGGCTCAAACATTGTCTACTACTCCATCGGGATATCCCACGGAGGAAGTTCACTCCCAAAAATTCCCCCAAAGGTCATGTTTACTCTTGCTTCTCCAAGGTTAGCAATTGAAGCCCCCGGTTAATGTTTTGGTTGAAATAGAAGAAAATGATCCAAATTATGAAGAACCTTTTTCGCAAGGCAAAGATGATCAAGATGTCGGTGAATCGACTGACAACTCTACTATTGGGTATATGGAATTTAAAGATGAGGAATTTGATGAAGAAGAGGGTACCCAAGGATATGCAAGCAGACAATCATACGCAGTTTTCACTTGCTCGCAAGGAAAAGAAGCAAAGGTTGCTACTGAAAAATGAAAAGAATAGGTTGTGGTAACTCCACCACCAACGATCGCTAAAAGAGGTAATCCCCTTCCTACTTAACCTCCTATTAAACCTTTTGTAAAGAAATATTTTCCTCCCATTTCTCCTCCAATTTAACCTTCCTCCATTCCCATAAAGACCAGTAATCCCCCTCCACAAATGTGAAATGAAGGACTCATTCCTTTGTTAGTACAACCCTTGGTCGCATTTGATATAATTGATCACGCCAAAAAGACCAAGATCCAGATGTCTGAAGTTGAGTACCTTCAGTCCAACCCAGAGCAACTTATAAGATTAACTAAGTATATCCAAATCCAGGTTGTCGTCCCTCCTCCCATTTCTCCAAAAGGAATTCTTCCCACTCCTCCTACGTCTCACATAAATGTTTCCTTAACTTCTGTGTCGAGGAAAATTGAACCTTTTTACCTATCTCTCCTAATCAATGGTCATAAAATAAGTAACTGTATAATTGATTTTGGAGCTTTTGATAATGTCATGGCAGCAAAGGTCACCCATGCTTTGGGCCTCACACTTACTAAAGCTTTTGGCAGATGCTTCTCCATAGAAACCAAATAGGTACCATTGATTGGTCAGATCAAGGATGCGCAGTTTGCATTCATGGCATTTCCTGAGAAAAGGGTAAAAATGACTATTCTCGTAGCTAATATTCTAGCAACATATAGGATATTGCTAGGGAGAAGCTTCTGTAAAGAATTTTGTGGGGAAATTCATATGAACTGGTCCAAAGCCAGCATTCCTGTCAAAGGGATGATGCAGACGTTGGAACTAGAGTCACAAAAGAAATATCTAGTCACCAATTTGATGACCCCAAAGCTCAGATTCTTTTCGAATCATCAGGGATGGGGAACTACTTCTGTCCACCGACTTAGATAGAATGGATGTTCTCATCCAAAAAGAGGATCTCAACAAAGTATGGACATTGCAGTTTGATGGTAGTTGTGTGACAAGTGGATGCGGTGTTGGGGCTGTTCTAATATCTCCTGAAGAGGAGATTTTCCCTTTTTCTTTCAAGTTATAGTTCTTCAATATGAATAATACTACGAGTATGAATCCTTGTTACTTAGCATGCAAGCTACAAAAGAGAAGGGAATCAAGAATCTAAAAGTGCAAGGTGATGTTGAGCTAATTGTCAATCAGGTAAAAGGGATATATCAAGTAAAAAATGACCAACTCAGACACTACCGCAATGCAGTATGGGATAACATCAAAGAGTTTGACGCTTTCTCAATCAAAGCGATTCATGCAAGCTCAAAATGACATGGTTGATTCATTGGCCATCTCAGCCTCTCTCATGCTCCCTCACCCAGGGTTAAAAATAGATACATATACCATTAAAGTGGTTTTTTCACCTGAGTGTGCCAGATAATTCACAACACTGGAAAGTGTTCAATGATGAAAACTAACTTATCAATTTTTTGGAGAAAGCTGACAATTTCAAAGAACTTCATTTCAATGGATCAAATTCTACATGTCGTGAGTCTCTCATCGGTCAAGCACATGAATCTAAAAAGGAAACAGTGATATAGCTCAAAGGAAATAAGATTCCGAAAGGTTTGGTTTCCTTAGAAGGATTATTTGATAATCATGCCCATTTTGTGAATAAAAAGTGATAGGACGATCCTTTCTCTTCTCTGAAAATTGAATCTATCAATCTAGGTACTATAGAACATCCTCATTTCATGAATATCGGGAAGTGTTGTATGCCCCAGGAAAAGTGGAAATTTTTAAGTTGCTAAAAAAGTATATGGATGTGTTAGGATGGTCTTATGCTGATCTGAAGTCTTTCAAGCCAAAGGACATTCAACACGACATTCCGCTCAAGGATGACATCAAGCCTTTCCATCAAAAGAAAAGGCATTACAACCCCAAAATATCAGGTACCATCCAGGCTGAAATTCAAAAGATGTTGGATGCAAGAATCATTTTTCCAATTCATCACAGTACCTAGGTTGCAAATATTGTGCCTATGCGAAAGAAGAATGGTGAGATACACATATGCGTGGACTTTCACAACTTGAACCAGTCATCCTTAAAAGATAACTATCCACTGCCAATAATGGATCAAGTGCTACAGGTAGTAACTGGTTCAGAAATGTTGTCTATGCTTGATGGTTTTTTAGGTTACAATCAAATTTAGGTCACATGTGAAAATCAATTCAAAACAAGATTCACTACTCCTTGGGGTACCTTCGCTATAGCAAAATGCCATTCGGTTTAATCAAGGCCGATACTACCTTCCAACGAGAAATGGACTTTGTATTCAAAGGTATGATGGGAAAAGTCATCATGGTTTACCTAGATGACCTGAACGTGTTCTCCAAAAGATGAAGTGATCACTGTGATCATTTGGAACAAGTCTTGATCAAATGTCGAGAGCACATGATTTCGCTACATCTAAGAAGTCAGTTTTTGGGGTCACCGAAGGAAAGCTACTAGGAAACGTCATTAGTAGAGAAGGAACTAAGATAGATGTTGAAATGGTCAAGGCTATTCAGATCCTTACTTTTCCTACAAGCAAGACTAGTGTTCAATCTTTCTTGAAAGGTAAATTTTCTTAGATACTTTATTCCTGATTTCTTGAGAAGACTCATCATATATCTAATATGATGAAAGGGTCCCAAACATTCCAATGGAGTGAGGAAGGTAAGGCATCATTCAAAGACATAAAAACCTCTATTTCTCATGCCCCTGTTATGGTGTGCCATGACTTCAGCAAATACTTCATCATGTACAGTTATGCATCTACACATACTGTATTAGCTATCTTGATGCAAAATAACACCGAAGATATTGAATCCCCGATTGCTTTCATGAGCTATCCTCTTAAGCCTCATGAACTGAATATGTCACAATTGGAAAACATGCCTTTTCTGTGGTAAAAGCAGTCAAGAACTTTCGCTACTATATTCTGAATTCTCATACAGTAGTGCTGGTCCCTGACATGACTATTAAGTCTATCCTAACTCAACAAGAGTTAGGGAGATTATGAGGGAATTCGATCACAAAGGTCCAATAATATGATCTAGACATCAAACCAACTAAGTTGGTAAGAGGTAAGGGCCTATGTTAGCTAATGGCTGAAAATAAAGACTCTGAGGTACCTGAAGAGAAAGTTGATCACGTTGATGGAGAACAAAATGAACTAGAGAAAGTAGATTCTTTTCCCATGGTTCTGTTTGTCACAACCAGCAATGAATGGTATTCTAACATCACGTTCTTTCTCACCTATGGAGAGTTCCCAACTCACCTAACCACAAAAGAAAAGTGAACGGTGAAGCTCAAAGCCGTGAGATATGTCATATGGGATGATGGATTGTACAAACGTGGAATTGACGACATTTTTCTACGATGTGTTGACAAGCCGCAATAGGTAAAATTATTAAAGAGTTTTCATGACTTAGCCTATGGTGGTCACTTCTCCTCATCAGTGATAACACACAAAATCATTCGGGTCGGTACTCACCGGCCGATGATATTTTAGATACTGACCACCAGCTAGCGATATGTGAACTTTTCCAATAGTTCGTTGGAAAACCAAAGTTGGTTGTGTTTCCCCTTAGGCCCATCATTATTGACAAACCATTCAAGCTATGGGGAATTGATTTCATTAGAGCACTCAATCCTTAATCGAGTGCTGGACATAGTTATGTCCTAACAGAAAAAGATTACTTCACAAAATGGGTGGAGGCCATACCTATCAAGCATGCCACTTTTGAAGTTGTTTGCAACTTCATCAAAGAGAATATTATTGTGAGATTTGGCATTCCACACAAAATTGTTGCTGAAAACATTTCCAAATTCTCTTCACGGGAGGTAATTGGTTTTTATTATGGATATGGAATAACCTTGGCTGATGCTTCTAATTATTATCCTCAAGGAAATGGTCAGCGAGAATCCAAAGCAACAAGAACCTGGTGACTATCATACGGAAGCTAGTTGATGAAAAACAAGTGGTCCTAGCACAAATCATTGTATGATTATTTGTGGGTGGATCGTATCACTCCAAAGAGATCTCTTGGCATGTCACCTTTTCAAGTGTTATATGGAATCGATGTTGAAATCCCTATTCTGCAGAACTTCCTACTCTGTGCTTAGCTCGAGCAATTGAAGATGAAACTTTTCAGAATTCTCTTGAAAAGAGGATTATGTACCTGATGGAACTTGAAGAAAAGTGAGTGAAAGTGGTCGACAAGATCACTGAACATCAGAATCAAGTTAAGAGGTTGTTCAACAAGAAAGCTAAGCAAAGAGATTTCCAAGTAGGAGATCTTGTTCTTTTGTGGGACAAACAAAGAGAACCGAAAGGTATGCACGGGAAGTTTGACTCTCTTTAGAGAGGGCCATATAGGATCAAGTAGCTCAATGGAGGGAATAGTTTCTATCTCTCATATCTAGACATAATCGAGCTCTCGCTTCCCTATACAGGCAAAGACTTTGAAGATCTTCAGAATTAGAGCTTGCTCTCTTCTTTGTATAGTTTGCTATCGATATGTGTTTGATTTCTATTGTTGTGTGTTCCCTTTCTTTTTCCTTTTGTTCGCCCTCTGGTCGCCCTTTTTTTCTCTGTAACCCAATGGATAGGCACATGAAAATATGGGATTCTCTACCCTTAAGTTTCACTCAAATATAGTCCCTACAAAGAGCCAACTGTTATCCTACAAAATTAACCAGGAAATTTAGGTAACCATACCAAAATTTTTGTTTTGGCCCCAAGGAAGTTTGATAAATGTTCAAAATAGCCCAAAACTCCCTTTCAAAAAATCAAGTTGTTTCAGGACTTAGCCATTTTTAGCCATTTTCCTTTGGGGAGAAATTTCTATGTTGACATGACAAAAAGTGTGCCATTTTCCTTTGGGGAGAAATTTTTGTGTTGACATGAAAAAAGTGTGCCATTTTCCTTTGGGGAGAAATTTCTGTGTTGACATGACAAAAAGTGTGCCATTTTCCTTTGGGAAGAAATTTCGTGTTGACATGACAAAAAGTGTGCCATTTTCCTTTGGTGAGAAATTTTTGTGTTGACACAACAAAAAGTGTGCCATTTTCCTTTGGGGAGAAATTTTTGTCGACACTGAAAGTTGTGCCAATGGGGAGAAATTGTCGTGTCGACGCGTGCTTGAAAGTTGTGCCAATGAGGATAAATTGTCATGTCGATGTGCCAAAAGTTGCACTAATGGGGAGAAATTGTCGTGTCGACGCGTGCCGAAAGTTGCACCAATGGGGAGAAATTGTCGTGTTGACGTGCTGAAAGTTGGGCCACTTTACAAAGGGGAATTTTTTTGTGTCGACGTGTTGAAAGTTGTGCCACTTTACAAAGGGGAAAAATTATCATGTCGACATGTAGAAAAGTGTGCCCTTTTACACCGCGAAGAGTAGTCCCTTCTTTTCGAGATCCGTTGATCATTTTTGTAAAATATTTAAAAAGCATGTTGGCATACACGATGACCTCACCCATGTTACACCATGGAATGTTGCCATCCAAAAACTTGCCCAAGTCAACTGTTGATTTTTTAGATATTTTGTAAGTTGTTGGTTTGATTTTGTCTTCTTCTCTCCTCTCCTTCTATAAATACTAGAATACTTTTTGTATTCAGTGTGGACATTTTTGTATGAAAGGAGAAGTGAGGAGGGAAATAATTTGTGCTTTCTTGTAACAGAAGAAATATTAATACACGTATTCAGACTTTTGTTCTCCATATGTATGCTATTTGCATCAGATCTTTCTTAAGTTAGATCTATGTTTTTATTCTATTGGATTCATTCCTACTATTGTCATTTGTTCATCAATATTGCTTTATTTTTTATGCAAGTAAGTTTGGCTTTGTTTACTACCAGCCCAAAGCATAAACCTTCTGACCTTTCTATCTTGGAATTCATTTCTTTTCTTCCTTCAGATCTATCCTTCTTCCGTTCCTTCTCTCCTGAATTTCTGTTCGTTGTTAGAACTACCTCTACTAGGATGAGATCCCAAACCCCCTTGAAGTTAGAATAGTGTAGATTTGCACAGATTCTGCTTGATAGATTAGCAATAAACTAGTTTCACTTTGTTGTCTCAAAGAGGGGCTATGCCTTGCACATTGTTGGCCTATTTCCCCATGACTTACCTAACCGGCGTTTTTGGTCCAAAAAAGGAAAAAGGGGAGAAATGGGTATGTGGGTCCATGTACCCATGAAAGGAAAAGTCCGAAGGGGGAGCCGGGAATTGGGCCATAGGGAGAAGCTAAGACTTTTTCCCCAAACACCAAAACCAAATAAATTTCAAGGGGCTTCCACCCTACACATCACCACCCCCAGTGCCACGTGGCACGTTTTCGTTAACCGCAGCCGACGGGTCAAAAGGTAGATTTTCCCTAAAATTTTCAAAGGGATAAAAATTTAAAAAGAACCACGCCTCTTCCTCAGCTCTTAGAGGACACGTGTCGCCATTGATTGGCTGTGGGCCGGTGGAGAAAAATGAAATTTTTTCCCAAGTAAAAATTTTCAAAGGAACAAGTTTAAAAATTAGTCCACCCTCTTGGGGTGCCATGTGGCGAGGCCTGATTGGTTGCGAGATGGTGGGGGCCACGGACCTTTTGGGAAATCTTTCCAAGGTCAAAATTTAAATTTTTCTATAGTTAGATTAAATCGTATTATTTTTTTAATGCCAAATTGAAGTAAAACTTCAAATGGCCATAACTTTTGATAGGAATGTCAGATTTGGGAAAACAAGGACTTTTGGAAAGCTCTCGATGCCCTCTTTGCATAAGAATAGACAATTTTATAAATTTATGAAGTTTACTAGGTCAATTTAATGAAAAAAATCTGCAGGATTCTAATTAGTGAACTGGCAATTTACAACTTCTCGTTTCGATTAAATTTGAACTCCTCCTTCACTCAACATGTCAAAAAGACATGGAGGATTAGTCTAGGGAGGGTTTAGAATGTTTTAGTGAAGGAAATTTGTTCATTTATTCAAGTTTGCATTTTTCCAATAGTTGACTGGGAAAAATGACCATGTAAGCTCGATTTGAAATTCCTTGAGTTTTAGAGATTCATTCTTGACTATTTTAGTGAATTTGGGTTCCTTAAGTCTTCCTAAGTATGAATTTCAAGTTTCATAACTTATTTCGGGTGTAAGACTGAACTACTCTTTTTTATTAAAATGTGCATTGCCAGATTTGAGTTTTAAAACAAGTGAGTTGTTTCTTTTAATTTGAGTAACAATTTGGTCATTAGATGTATGCATAGTTTTCTAAATTTGTCCAATGCATTTGTTTGGTAAATCATCCATTCAATTCTAAATTAAGATGCATTTCTGATATCAATTTTAATATACATTTTACAAGCTTATCACACTATCTTTCTTTCCCACACATTCCTTCTTTTCTTTCTTTTCAATTAGCAATTAAATTTCAACAATAATTCAAATCTAATGTGCAAGTACACTTTTGAGAAGGAATGAAATTTTTCATTGTTCATTTGTTTTCAAATACAATACATACAATAACAACATTTTTTCTTATTTCTCATTCAAACAGAATCTCATTCTTGGATGGTAATTGAATCTAGTATACATTACAAGTTTGAATAGATATTGCAACTTTCATTTATCAACAATTACATCTTACAACTTTTCCTCTATTCATAATTCAATAACACTTTTACAACTGATCTCTATTCCAATTTGAATTGGTATCAAATTTCAATTTACAAAGCATGGAATACCATTTACATTTTCTTTCCAAAATAAAACAGAGATAAAATATATTTCTTCTTTACATTCTCAATTTCAATTTCATCTTCCATTCCAATTCAATAACCTAACATTACAAATACAATAAATCTCATCCACTCAAGGGGAAAGGTTACATTAAATTACTCAAAGGGAGATGACTTTCAAACTGTGAAATTCCTTCTCCAAATAGCAGCATGCAAGTTTATTTTTATTTTCAACTTTGATCACAACAAGGAAGGGGGAAAGGCAACACTTTCCACCCAACCAAGACATGCAATGAGAAGGGTGAAGCCATCCTTCTTCATTGACCCCTAAGCCCCAACCATATTGAAATGGAGCATGAATATCAACACATGGCAACATAGGCTTCTTTCACATACAAGCAACATTCACATTACATACAACATTAATAAAATACATAGTCCAACAAGACAGTTTCAAAGAAAGCATTTGCAAACATACACACAATACATAGGCTTGGTCCAAACAAGCCAACAAGAGCAAGAACTATGGGGAACTCCTTATGCTTCCTAATTTGGAATTGGGAATCCACCAAAATACATACCGCCAATAAACATATCAACCCCATAAACCTTATATCTCCCAACCCCTCCTTATGCTCCCCCAATGTTTATCCCTTATGTCCCCCCATAGTAAGAAATGCAAGCTATTTATTTTCCAAGGTGGATCCCAAAACCAAAACTCCTCCTTAATAAAACAGTTCCATTGGCAATCCTTTATTCCCCCATATGAAATCCCCATAGCCTTCTCCTACACCATGCCCTAAGCATTCTACCCAACCAGCCAAGAATACAAGACACATTCACCATTTAAACATGCATGCAAGAGAAAGAAAAACAACATTTAAAAAGGGCAAGATCCTACCTCTCCATAATGGAGTTTGTTCCCAAAACAACAAGCTCTTCCAATGCTCAAAATGTAGTCCAAAACAAAAACACCAAGCATGCAAATGAATTTCCAAACTCCCTCCACAATTAAGACTCCAAACAACAATAAAAATTTGACCCAAAGAGGAAGAGCAAAGTTTCAACAACCTCCAAATGAGCAAGAAGCTTCACTTTTATAGGAAAGGAAAGAGAGAGGATGATGTGGATCCAAGTGGGATGCCACATCATTTTTCCTCATCCCCAAGAGGAAATCAACATCAACAAACAAATCACAATAAATTAAACATGACAAAATCACTTACATACTCCAATTCAACCCATACTCCAAAAAGGACTGCATTAAAAATATGTAAGGGAAGTGCAATTAAAACTTACAAATTGTCACTTCAAAAAGCATTAAAAATTCCTACATTTAACCTCCAAACCATAGGCATGGTTGGTGGATCATTTTAAGAGGTGTCCAAGGTCAAATTCGAATTTCATAAAAGATGGAGTGTTTGACATTCCAAAATCTTCCTTACACATTCTTACATATTAACTTACACACTCTTCCAAAATTATTATTTAAACTCAACAACTTTATTAATTACACTCCATGTCTCTATTAAATTTAAATAAGGTTTAACTATATGACTCTCACATTAAAACTATCACATTAAAATTAATTAAAAAAACACATTACAAATAAAAATACATACAACAATAATAAAAAGGAACACATAATTAAAAAACATATCCCATGGTCACATATAATGGAAATTCCCCATGGGAAATCCTAACATAACTCAACACACAACGCACAACACAGTTGCCATGGTGACCTTGTTGATTTCACCCGGAATTTCAATATGGTTAGTCTCCAATCCCCGACATTGTTGTGATTTTTAACCTGCAAAATGCAAATACCTCCTTTGGCCTCGTGGCCGCATCAGACATCCAAAATGATATAAACAATATTTCAAAATCATCTAAACACACAAATCACAACAATATCATTAATTCAACATTATCATTTTTAATTAAATAAATCAACTATATCATCATCAGTAATATTCCAACTAGGTCTACTCAAACATCCAATGTCATAAGTCCAAATCAACATCCATAATATATCCATGTCAAAAGTATATCATCAACCACATATAAACATGTCTCTAGTAATCATCAAGCATAATAACTGAATCCAGATCAATAATAATCCATGATCTAACATCTAACCATCATACTAAAACAAACATAATAGTGTCCATAATATGATCAATAGTATCAAAATCAGTATCTAAAAGTGTCAAAGGGAAGTGGGCACTACATTTGTAATAAAGTAGGTCTAATCAGTTGAGGAAATGAAGCAGGAAGCATTCAGTATGTTTTCGGTAACATCTGTTCCCACACAACTTAGTTTTGGAACTTCCAAGCTAGTTCCGAAACTCCATCACACAGTCATCATCTAGTTCCAAAACTTTTGGACTTACTTCTAGAAATCTAGTATTTAGTTCCATATTTTTCGGACTTAGTTCCGGAACTCTTGTGTATAGCTCAAACTCTCATGGTTTTGATCCTTAACAATTTCCTATGGTTCTGGAACTTCTCTGAAGTTCCAGAACCGATGGGAGTTATCTATTCTAACCACATCTAGAGATTTTACATCTACGACCCTTTCAATCAGAAAGGATGAGAAGATTTCTGAACGCAGATCAAGGGAGAGTTATCTTACAACTATCCGATCAACTGCAATATGACTCAAAGATCTATTCCGAAAGCATGATTCGATTTCATCAGAATCGTTGAGACAGATGTGATTATAAAATGTATATAAAAGTAGACCTACAAGTAGATAGATATAGATATAATATGATATGAGATAGATATAGAACAAAGAAGAGAAATAGACCGAGTACTCGATCCAAAGACATTTTGTAATACCGAATATTTTATCAATAAAGTAGACATTCCCATTTGAGATAATTTTGAGTTGTTAAATCCTAATTCGAGGAGGAGCAAGGGCCCACTCCCCAAGGACCAAGATATTCATTTATTTGGTATTTATATTTCTTCAACAAATAGCTTAGATCTATTAATTCTATATTGTTTTAATTCTTTTAGTTAAACTTTATTGTATACTTGTTCCTGTAGGTGTTTAGATAGATTCTTATATTTCTTGCAATCATTTTCAAGAATTCTAAATTGAGTGTGTTTATTTCCAAAAGAAAGTGTGTTTACTTTCAAAAGCAAGTGTGTTTATTTTCCAACAGCAAGTGTGTTTCCATTCTGCACAGTGTGTTTCCTTTTAGCAAAGCTTTTAGTGTGTTTACTTTCAACAAGTTTTCATAGTTTGATTTAAATAAGGTTTTACCAAGAAGTCCTTAAGACATTGAAGAGATCCCCCAGAAAATACAAAAATAACTACAGTCAACTACTAGATCGATAAAATTACTCTTGTTGCATATAGCTTTAGACACACCCCTTATTTGATATGACATCAACAAGAAGTTGATTAAATGAAGGGAATAACAACACCCATCAATGTCTATTATTGTAAAGGTGCATAGATATTTTCAACATGTGGCCTATTTTGAGATTCATGTAAGTGGTGAAGGGAGTCTCCACCCTTATAAATATGTAGTGAGTTGTGTAGTCTAGTATATATGTGTAGAGATAGACATAGAGAGCTACTATGGAGTTATGATACTAGTTCGATGCACGTATAAGCTATGGTACCAATTATTATAAGAATCTTCTGTTTCTTTATTGTATTTAATATAATGGAGAAAATTTGATAATCAATGGTGTCGGATGTAACTCGATTACTACACACATAGTTTCTTTATGTTATTATTTGATTCATAACTTAGATCTAGAATATGTTCATGTCGTGGAAAGATACAATGTTTATAGATTTGAATGCATTAACCCTTCATCATGTTCACATCCTATACAAGTAACTCTAAGGAGGAGTCTAGTACCTTTCCGCACATTGGGTGAGCGCTCAATCTAGGGCCGAGTGATGTGTCAACGCACCTAGGTTCTTCTTGGTTAATTCTAGGCTGCATCATTGGTTCCATTCTTTGAGACCTATTTTTCAATTATTTTTAGAATGGTTCATGATGAATACATATTACTTGAATCTAGAAAAAATGATGCAAAGTGGAAACAAGATCTGGAATAAGATTACGCATAGAGATTCAAAGCATTGGATCTCGAGTTTGATGCATGCACATGAGTGGAGCATAACCTATATGACTATTTGTATGAGAGCTTCTTTGTTATCTTTCTGTTAGAACTTTACAAGTGGCTGGTTACTTATACGTCTAAAAAGAACTAAAGATATCACACACTTGTCTCGGGAGAAGGAAGAATTTCAAGCCCTCTATGATGTTGATTTAGTTTGGACACATGATGTGGATACTTGGTTTTGTGGCATCTTGAATAGCTATATTATGGAGTTCTCAATTTCTACCTATTCTTGTCCACAGTATCTGAGTTTCAGTTTATATGGTATCCTTGGGGAACCAATTTACAAGGAATTCCACTAGCAATCAAGATTTTGATGGTAACCCTGAACTTGGAAGAAAAATCCATGGCTAGCTAAACCTCACGACGTGTAGGTGAAGGAGCAGGATCGGGTGAAATATGACAGACTTAGTAGAAGCAAGAAAGAGAGAAGAAAGGAAACTTAAGTATAATGAGGCTCATGAGAGGGAGATATATAATCAATGTTACATTATAGAGTAGATGGCATTGAGGAGAGAGATGGATCATGAAGGATTTGGAGTTCACGTAGGAGACGTGAAGTTAGAGCATCAAGAAATCCCCATTTGGGAAATCATGATAGAAACCCTCTTCAGCCTCATAAGGAATTAAGCCAACAAAGATGACTGGGTCGCGGGCACACATCGGAACCTACCTTGCAACCTAGCCCTTGCGCTTGGTTTTCCATTATCTAGTACAAGTAGTCAGTAAGCAAATTTAGGTAGTGGGAGAGTAGGAGTAAGTCAGATAGAAAGTACATCGATGGTAGGGTAGGCATATTAATTATTGTTTAGGGGTACTTTTTCTGGTGCATCATTTACATAGTAATGCGAGTGCCCATAATGTTGGATTCACTTCTAGGAGTGGTACCACCTCACAGACCATAGGGGTTTAGTTTAGTACTACTATTGGGGCATAGGGAAGTACGTCTTTTGGTCCACTTCTTAGAGGAGGATTAGGAGGTATATGTGGTTCTAGCTTCAAAGTGGATCGGTGGTTCGGAGGAAGAGGAAACACAAGAGGTTCTCGGATTAGGTGGGAAAGGTCCACACCAACCCCAAAATATTTACATAGAAATGTTTCTTCATCTTACTGATTATAAGGGCATAGAAGATGCTACTAAACATGTGGACATGTGTGAAATACTATGGCGCGTAAAAGGGATCACAACTTCGAGTGTGAGGCAAGCCAATTTGTGACTACATTGTAGGGACACACACATAGTTGGTATAAAAATTTTACCTCGATCAAACTTGCGTGGATTATGCATCATTAAAATATGTATTCTTAAAAGAGTTCTATATTCCTGATTTTGAGTAGAAGAGTATAAGCATGCTCAAGGATATAAAAAAGGCACTACGAGAGTGTCCTGGGAGTATGATGCTCATTTCAAAATACTTTTAGCTAAACTTTCTTATGATATTCACGTAATCCAGCATGCACAATGGTTTGTTAGGGGTTGATTAGACTTTTATAAGGGCAATGTCACATAAGACATACACTAATCCACATGAAGCACTTGAAGCATCTTTACGCTACCGAGGTAGTTGGGAGTATAGACACCGGAGTCACCCATTCTTAGAAGCTACAGTATTACATCTATGGAAAAAAGATTAGAGAAACTATTGGAAAATTCATTACACGAGACATGTATGGGTATTTGGTATACAAATTGTGAGGTGGAAGGCCACACCAAGGATAGTTTTCCCTACATATCCGTATGTTCATTACTACTAGATCGTGTGAGATATGTCATTTAAACCATGATGCTAGCCACTTTCCATTACTACAACGCGTGATAAGAACTAACATATCCTGCTATTGTAATATTTTCCAATCCATGACTCATGATACCAAGGACTATAGATTGATTGGTCAGATCCATGATGCTATAGATATTCGTGTGAGATAGACAAGCGTATCATATAACTCTAAGGGCAAGAATGAGCACTAGGATCGGGATCACAATCAAACATGCGACGATCAAAATGAGGGGCATTTTTAAGGATTCTGTGCGCAGAGGACATAGATACCATGGAGGATTCGTGAGTTCAAGTCCATGGTGGAGGACGAGGTGATTTCCTCACGTGACTTGCTTTACATGTGGATCTGCTAACCACTAAAGGTGTGAATGTCCCAGAA
Source organism: Taxus wallichiana var. yunnanensis (assembly GCA_018340775.1). NCBI lineage: Eukaryota > Viridiplantae > Streptophyta > Pinopsida > Cupressales > Taxaceae > Taxus > Taxus wallichiana. Next base: position 440,397,640 of record CM031241.1, on the reverse strand, counting down.
TATTTCATGTTATTTATGTGGATAGAATCATAGCTATGAGGAGTTCCCATAATTTTATGAGCATCTTAGTAAGAAACATAAACAAGAAAACAAAGGAACAAATATGGTTAGGATACAATGCACCGTGGAGAATCATTGGATGCCCAAATTGACTCCGAGCTCGAGGCATTAACCATAAATATTACTACATGTACCGAAGTGGCGCGTGCCAAATCGGTGTCAGAAACAAGCCTACCATCACTAAAGAGGAGGTTTTACATGTGAGGTACCCAGATCCTACCCATCAGAAGGAGGTTTATCAAGAGACCATGGAGGTCCTCAAATCTTTAGGGTGAAATACAGTGTTTGAAAGAGTAATCACAGAAGATAGAACAAGAGAAAGAAGCAGGGAAGGTCACATCTGATATTGATGACTTAAGGGAGGTTTGCAAAATGTTGTGCTAGGATAATATCATTGTTATTAGGGAATTGGTGAAGGGAAACACTCCGCGTGTAAGTATTGAGAATAAACGATAGATCCTGCATGTAAATATTCCCCTTGATAGCATAGACTACGACAAGGAGATCACTTTGAATGTTGTTGTGGATGGATGGATTTTGAGAAATATATTGATTGACACAGGTGTGGAAGTCAATGTTCTTACTTTAGATGCATGGGTGCGCAGATGGAGAGACCTTCATTACGATGCATCTTCCAATGTGTTGTTTATGGATAATAAGACTAAGGCCACTCGATATGAGTTTTTAAAGATGCATAGATTACTATATAAGGGGCCAAATTTATTGGGGATTTTTAGGTTTTATTACTTGCAGTGAAGCAGCCAATTTTCCATCTCTCGCTTGGGTGCCCTTGGTGTTATGTAAATAATGTTGATTTATAGTTCAACAAGGGATACATCAGTTTTGAGAATAAGGAGGAATGAGTTGTAATCCCTTTAATTCATGTTAAATTTGTGTCGTATGTTGAGACTTTAATTAAGGAAGATTTAAATAGGATCTACGCATGTCATTCAATACCCAGAGGTTATTGAGCCATCTAAGGAAGGAATCCTTCAGTGGGAAGATGCATAATCTATTAGTGATATTATAAGTATTTCTTGCTATAATTGGGCTCACGGTATTTATGAGATGGTAGGGCATGAAGAAAGAAGCACGTTTGCATGGAAAGGTGGAATTTGTTCCATTAGAAGAATAGGTAATAACCATGTGCCTCGGAGTACCTTTGGAGAAGAATATCCTACATCATTCTTATGATCCATGGAGGAGTAGTGGATAGACTAAGTTGAGAGAAGAAATATGTTAGTATATACCCTACATGGTATAGCAAAGGCACCTTTGGTGTGTGGTCCACAAAGATAATCTTATAGAATGGAATGATATCAAGATCGCTCCGTCTACTCGCCTTTACAGAGCAATGCACTTACTCAAATCTACAAATATCATGGTAATCAACATGTTCGAACCATGTTTAGTAGTGTGAGAGACTCTAGGAAAAGGGTGGGAAGCTTTACCATCTTCACTCTGGGTGCACAAATTTTATTCCACTTACAAGGTTGCGCATGCACTTGGTATGTATATGCGGAGCTACATAGAGAGACTGGAAATTAGTAGGATTTGATTGCAGGAATGATCCAGACTTTTGACTACTTCTCTACTAAACCTTCAGTAGAAGAGGTATTAAAGGTTATAAAGAGCTTAACTATAGGAGATAGTGCAAAAGTGGAAGAACTCATTCAAGAGTTATTTGGTGAGATAGAATCAGGAGCATGTTTTGATGAAGAAGAAGAAATAAAATCCATGTTACTTCTACGCACTTGCTTTGAGAAAGACAAAGGGAAGATGGTCTATGTAGTAGATGATGAATAAGTATAAAATCTAGATTACGATCATTCAACAGGATGTGTGAAGTATTGGACAATGTAGGTAAGGATACACGTGCATATCATGAACCTATGAAGACAAAGAAAGTGAATATTGGCATGGATACTGAACCTAAGGAGGCCATAATTGGGGATTATTGGTCTGAGTCTAAAGTGGAAAAAATTAGAGAGTTACTATGGGATTTTTAGGACTTATTTCCTAGAGGATATCATGAATTAAAAGGTGTGCATGAATCGTTGGGAGAGATGAAGATCAAGCTTAAGGAAGGTGTATGACCGGTTAGGAAGAGACCCTATAGGATGAACCCTAACTTACGAGTCAAAGTTAAGGAAGAAATTGACAAAATGTTGAAATCGGCATCATCAAGCCCCTAGAAGATTCTGAGTGGGTTAGCCCCATGGTTATCGTATCATGAAGGATGGTCAGATTCAGATATGTGTGGATTACAGAGAACTAAATTTTGCATGAGTAATTGATCCTTTTCCTACACCATTCACAGAGGATGTATTAGAAGGTGTTACGGGCGTGAAATCTATTCTTTTACGAGATGGATTCTTGGGGTATCATCAGTCAGGTTTGTGCAAGAGGATCAAGAGAAAACAACTTTCACCACTAAGTGGGGAATTTTTGCATATACTGTGATGTCGTTCAGTTTGAAAAATGTGCCTGCTATATTTTCATGCATAGTAGTTCAAGCATTCCAAGATTTCATCCACAACTTTTTACAGTTTACTTAGATGATTGGATGGTGTATGGACTTGTTAAGGATCATTGTGAAATTTTTACACAATGTTTGAAAGATGTAGATAGTTAAACATCTCATTGAAAATAAAGAAAAGCATATTTTCTACACTATTTGGCACTTTTTAGGGCATATAATCTGCAAGGATAGTTTGTTGGTTGATCCAGTAGAAGGTTGTTATGAAGGATATTGGTCATGTATAATAAGTTGACGGGTTAACAAATTATAAGATCGGTCTAGATTTTGTAAGAGAGAAGGTAGCACATATTAGCATTAGGAAATTGCAAGTTGGAACATAGTTGAGTGTGAATGCAAATCTTGAAGATTGTATATTGATCCACTAAGGTTACGCTTATTATATGCCTAGAAGAGCCTACAAGTCAAAGTGAAGTGCACGGATTCTTAGATCACACTGGGTATTATAAAAAAATTATCAATGGATATGCTAACATTTACACACCCCTAGAAGAGTTACTAAAAGGAAAAAGGGCATTTTATTGGGAAGAACCACAAGTAGTGTGCATTCGAGACATTAAAGAAGAAAATTACCACATCCCTTATTCTAATATTTTCTTTGTGGGACTAGTCATTTCATGTACATGTGGATGCTTTTGGCATGGCCATTGGCGCTGGATTCAAATAATCCTGGAGAAGGTATTATAGATCATTATATTTGTTTTACTAGAGAAATTTTACTCCTACAGAGAATAATTATACAACTACCGAGTGCGAATCCTTATCGATGATTTATGTGCTACATAAATTGCATAACACTGTTAAAGCAACACCATTAGTCTTTTATAAAAATCACTTGGAATTGAAATACTTGGTAAATAAGTCTGTTTTACAAGAGCATATGTAAACCGGTGCTTTTATTCCTTGAATTTGATTTTATAGTTGTGGTAAAACCAAAGAAAAGTAATTCTAGGCCAGACCATTTATCAAGGATACAGTCAGGGGAAGAAGCAAAAAAATTGAAGACACAATGCCAGATGTACAATTGTATAGATTACATCATGTGCCTTCAGATTTAGAGGATATTGTTGTCTTTCTATGTACAGGTGTGGCACCAGAAGGACTAAACGCCTTAGAGAAGAAATAACTAGACATTTGTGTGGCATCTTTATGTTAATCAATGGTGACCTCTACAAGTTAGGCCGAGATGAATTATAACACCGATGTGTCTCGGAGAATGAGCACACAAATATCATGGAAGAGGCTCATGGTGGTATTACAGGTGGGAAATATGCAGGTGATGCCACTACGCGTAAAATTCTACTTGCTGGATTATGGTGGGAGACCCTGTATAAGGATTGTAAGGCGTATTGCAATGCATGTGATCACTGTAAACACCTTGGAAAACCAAGGAAAAGAGATTAAATTCATTTACAACCTATTCCCTATATAGAACCATTTGAAAAATGGGCTATAGACTTTGTGGGTCCTATTTTTCTAGTTGCGTGTAGTATTCGATCACGCTACATCATCACTTGCAAAGATTATCTCACAAGGTGGGCGTAAAGCAGCACCACCAAGGATTGTACAACTACAACATGTGTATTTATGGGAAAATATTCTTACAAGGTATGGATGCCCACTAAGTTTGGCAAGTGATAGGGGTACACATTTTTTGAATGAGACAATCAGGATATTATTGGATGAATTTATGATTGTGCACCATAAAACTACACCCTATCATCCTCAAGAAAATGGAACTGTTGAGGCCTTCAACAAAATATTGAGCTAGATATTGGAAAACATTTATGATGTTGGAAGGAAAGATTGGGATGATACTGATTTTGCAATACTTTGGGCATATAGAATAACCTATAAAAGGTTGAACAAGGCCACACCATTCCAGTTAGTGTTTGGCGCGGAAGTAGTTCTTCATATGGAATTCATGTTACCTTTTTTGCGTATTGCGCACACTGGAGGTCTAGCTGATGATTAAGAATTAGAAGAATGGATTGAAAATTTTATCAAGATGGATGAATGATGAGAAATAACACGTTGGAGTCGAAGCAAGAAAAGGTCAGGGTAGAAAGCATGGCATGACAGGGCACATCAGGAAAAAAATTCTTGAGATTGGACGAGATGGTGCTTCTTTATGATTCTAAGTTTTTACACCTTGGAAAATTTAAAGTACATTGGTTGGGACCATATGTTATCACTCACATACTTGAAATAGGCACTTTCTAGTTAGAGGTGCTTGATGGAATACGGTTACCTAGTTACTCAATGGGAGTAGGTGAATCCCTACTATAAATAAGTCTTTTTGTTATTTGTAATAACAAAGTGTTGCCATTTAGATTAGGTTTTCAGTTATGTATTCCATTAATGTATTTCCTTCTTTGTCACTATGCTTTTTCAATTTAGTTTTTGTTTTGTAATAAGCGCGTTTACCCACCAAAAGCTAATTACTATTTGAAGAATTTTCATGCACAGAGAACTACACATACCATTTTTGTGGGGTGGTTACTTATAACTAGGTACACGGCTATTGGAAAATGGGTACACATGAAGGAACAAAATACTACATGTGCTATTTCAACTTTGGAAATTTTTTAGAAAGGATATTGCTTCTAAAACGAGGACCCTAGATGAAGATAATTGAAGGAACAAGTATAACACGAGGTAACAAGAGACCATGGAGACTACCAAGGGAAGGCATGATGGTGAGGTACTCGGGTGCATGGGAGTGTGTTGAAGAGAATTCCATGGCCAGAAGGTAGGAAGGAGTGCTTTAAGGTTATAGCTTGGTCGCGAAGATGTACCACGCAGAAAGTGTGAAAATCATCAATTAATGAGAGGATTATTGATAGGTGAAGGAGCAATAAACTAAATTTTTGAAAATCTATATAAGGACGTGATGTGATTTCATTTTTGCCATTTTAATCATGAGAATTTGAATGAGCTAAGTTCCAACAAGCTGAACGAATCATGTTGAGGTGTGAAGAGTGTGAAACAAGACGTGGAGGGTAGATTTACGTGCGGGGAGAAGCTTGTGTCCCCATTGGTGAAGAGTTTGCGTAGAGAAGAGCATTGTGAAAGAGCTAGGGCATGTGATTTCAACTAGGGCATGCATATTTTAGCTAGGGTTTGGGCTTGTAAGTTGTAGAAGATATAAGGTGAGCATTTGAGGACAGAAATTTGAGAGTTACAGATGGCACCAAGAAAAGAACCTATTGTAGGAGCCAAGGGAAAGAAGAAAGTGGAAGTAGAGGTTGAAATTATTCCGAGAGTAATTTATCAGAGATACAATACCCAAAAGGCATGATAGTGGGATAAGAATGGGAGTCTCACATTTGTAAGTGCAAAATCAGTGATTATAACCACCACACATCAGATAACAAGAAGGATTTGGATGCATTATTGAGTACGAAGACAAACAAGCACAACAGAGGACATGCTAGTGTATGATGATGCTAGAGAGAAGTTGTTAAAGTATATTGGAGTTTACTAGTTGTACGAGCTCCCGTATTTTGGAAAATATGAACCTTTGTACCAGTGGTTGATGAGTAGAGTACATGAATATTTTTCTATTTCGCCAGATGGAGGGTAAGGATTACTGCAACATTGATTTCAACATTGACAGATTAAAGGGCATAGGAGTAGATTTGGATAGTGACTTGATAGATAAAGAAACAATCTTGGAAACATGAAAGGAACCTGAGGGTATAAAAAGGGTCCTCATAGAATGGACATCAAAAAGGCTGAAGAAGTACCCAGGTGGTAGAAGAAGTTGTGCACCTGGTGACAAAGTTGAATGACCTGGGAGAGATGGTCGCAGTGAACACAATGTGGCTTCATGTCGCAAAGAAGATGTCACAGGGGGTAGTTTATAAAATTGTAGGCTACCTTGTGGAGACCATCATTGAGGAAGTAAGTGTTAGTGTGAATTCACAAGCACCCCTAGATGTTGATCGATTTCTAGTTTGATCATACTAGCACCAAAGTGTGATTACACAACATTGAATCCTTTCTCCAAGTGTGGGACTTGCAGAAATGAGAAAGGAATCTCTAGAGAAGGTGGTTCCTATTTCCTGCATTGAGATGCACACGAAAAATGCAGAGGGTTTACTCTAATCTAACTTGCCAAGGAGACGGGGTGGTAAGAAGATGCATAAAAATAAACCTAAACTAACAAAGGTGATGCACCGAGGAATGAAGAAACACCTATCTTGCCAATAAACAAAAACCATTAAAATGTGATGCAAGATCATGCACAGAGATAACAAAATTTGCGGTGAAAGATCGGGAGGATGCAAATGAACACGAGAGAGGGTTGAGAATCATCCACTGAGACATGCATTACTTGCTCCAAAGATTGATACAATTCACTACAAAATGCCAAGAGGCAAAGTTGCATTACTGATTTTAAATGGGAGGTTTGAACTCCACAAATTCACTCGCCACGAGAGAAAAAGGGAGGGGCAAAATAGGAATGTTCGACCTTTAGAAAGAAGCCCCTCCTTACAATTTATAGGAAGAATGAGAGAGGGAAGAGAGAGGAAATCCAAATCTACCCCAACCACTTCTAGGTTGCATTTAATTCATCTCAATATGGTGGTGGGTGAGAACCCTAGCAAAAGCGGTGAACTGTATTTTACATTAAAGCTGGTTGTTGAAATGTCAGTTCTAGCCATTACCACGTGCCAGAGACGTTTCTTGATTTTATCTCTCCAAACTAAACCAAAATGCAAGATTGACCCCATAATCGTGTAGAGAATTTCACCAGCTTTCCATTTATATAAAGAATGTGAAAATCTGAGCTATGGATCGAACGTTATGGCAATCTGAAGATTTAGGGAAAAATAGGCCAAAATGGATCGATGGGAAAATATTTGAATTTTTCCGTGCTCTGCCACTTGGATGACACGTGTCAGGCTCTGATTCATCTGTTGGTTCATCCTCTAAAAATTCCTTTCAGGCCCTTAAACTTGGACACGTGGCACTATTTTATTGGTTCGGGCCTGAGGGGTGCATTTTTACCTTGCGCCAAACACTTAGCAACTTTTCAACCTTCTGACACGTGGCACGTTCTGATTCATCCATGGGCCTCCTTGTCTCTTTTCGGCCATTTCACCTTTTCGTGTCCCACGCATCCCTCGCGTACTTTTGGCCCGGATGTCCCGGATGAAAATCTCCTGCTTCGGCCGATTCGGGCTTCCTTGTTCCTGTTTGAGGTGAAGACACGTGGCGAGATTCCATTCGTTGGCGCTCTTTTAGCTTTTCGCATCCCACGCGTCCCTCGCGTACCTTTGGTGAGATGTCCCGAGGCTATGCAGGAAAAATATCTCCGAATCTGCCCGGAATGGACCGACTTGTGCCAAACCGGCCGATCCACGTCCTCCATGTACCTTTGTCCCAACTATCCCGGACCGCGTGAAACGAAGACTTAGGCAATTTTTTCCTCTTTCGGCCAATTCAGCTTTTCACGTCCCACGCGTCCCGACATCCCAACTGTCCCATGAGACAGACTAGACTAGGACTTAGCCGATTTTCTTCATTTTTTCGGCCCCAAGCTTGGTACAACGAACCTCGCATTTGACGGCCGAACCCTTAGGATCCGAAATGCCTTAACATAGTCCTGCAACCTTATTTTTTGTATTTCTTCCATTTTCTCAACCTGTTGGGATTTCTTCTTGGGTGGGGGAGTTAGAAAAAGGCCGAGGGGACCCCGAAAAACATGATTTTGGGCCTCGAATCAATCTTACTTGCTCGGGACCGAATAATCTGATGCATGTTATCAAAATTACCCCTGGGGTGAATTTTGGATAATAATTTGGCGACTCAGCGGGGTCATCTACCTGCTAGATGGAGTTACCAGTTTCTGAAGCATCCATTGGGCATGGAGTCACTTGATTCTCTGTTTAATACCCCAACTGACTAGAACGTTGCAAGGAGGAAGATGGAAAATCACCATGATGGAAGCAAGGGCTGCAAAACATCTCCAGGGACAGCAAGCCTGTGCCAAAGCACTTAGGGAAAACAAAACAACCTACAGCAAAACAATGTGCACAAGCACTTGGAGGGATGAAAACCTAAACTAATATTTACAAGGTGGAGAATTCCCTTTAGTAGCAATGCTTTAGATAGATTCCATTGACTGGAATCTGAGTTCTTCGCCATCCAATGAAGACAATTGGAAGGCATTGTTGTCCTTACACTTTGTGACCATGTATGGGCCACTCCAAATGGCATCAAATTTTGAATGCCTTCCCGGTTTTGCTCTATCTGCATCCCATTTTAATACTAGATCTCCAACTTGGAAAGATCTACTCTTGGCCTTCCTATCAAAGGTCTTCTTGATCAAAGCTTGATCCTTTTCCATTGCTTGGGATGCCTGATCTTTGATCTCTTGGAGCTCCATCAACTTTGCATATCTCACCTCCATGGGCCCAAACTCTAGCAACTCTAATTGCTTCATGAGTTCTAATATTGGCAACTCAAGTGACATGGGCAAGATTGCCTCTCTTCCATAAACAAGCCTGAATGGAGAATTACCTGTGGATCTCTTGGGAGTTATCCTATCAGCCCATAAGGCTGATTTCAGTTTGGTATGCCAAGACCTATGATTCTCATCAAGAGTCCTCCTAATGATCCTCAACAAGTTTTTGTTTGTAGATTCAGCCTGGCCATTACCCTGAGGGTAGTAGTTTGATGAAGTACTTAGGTAGATCGCGTTCTTGACAGCCCACTCAGTCACCTTGGATCCAATGAATGCTAATGCATTATCTGAGATTATTGTAGTAGGTATGCCAAATCTGGTTACTATCCCCTCATAGAAGTCTAAGATGCTAGACTCATTTGCTTCCTTGAGTGCTACTACTTTAGTCCATTTGGTGAAGTAGTCTGTGGCTGTTAAAATCCACTTGTGCCCTTGACTTGAATTGGGATTAATGACTCCAATGAAGTCCAAACCCCATTGCATGAATGGCTGGTCAACTGAAATTGGATGCAATGGGAGGGCAGCAAGCCTCTCTTTACCTGTGAAGAATGCACAATTCTTGCACCTCTTGATCCATGCATAACAATCATTGAAAATCTTGGGCCAATAATAGCCAGCCCTCATGATCTTTAGGGCTGTCACTCTTGGTGTAAAATGACCACCAGCTGGTCCACCATGGAACTCTTCCAATACCCTATGAATTTGATTTGTGTTAATGCATCTCAGCAACACTCCATTCACATCTCTCTTGAACAAAACACCGTCTACTATGGCATATGGGACAACCTGCAATCTGAAGTGTCTTCTTTGGGTCTTGTTCATCTCTGGAGGGCATAGGCCCATGCTTAGGAAGTGCATTATACCTTGGGTCCAGCAAGGAGTGGAGACAACATTATCCTTTTCTTGAGTGCTACCTTGTACATGGCTGTCTTGAACTGTCAAAACAACCTCTTCTTCATTGCATACTCCCTTTTGCTTGCCTAGAATCAGCTGCTCACACAATCCTTTTCCTTTTACCAGCTTGGTGACCTTGATCTCTATGTCATACTCCATGACACGAGTGATCCATCCTGCTCTTTCTCATTCAAATCCTTTTTGAGGAGGAAGTCCTTTACTCTCGCATGAGAGACCAACAACTGAACTTTGTTGTTTGAGACTAGATGCTTGAATTTCTTCAAGCTTTCGATTCTACGCAAGTACATGCTTCTCAATAAAAGAATATCTCACCTCATAGTCCTCCAGGCTTTGGCTGAAGAAAGCAATTGGCTGCTCATCATTTTCTTTATTCTATTGTACCAAAATTGCAGAGATAGTATCATCACCCCCAAATGCATAGAGGATGAAATCCTTGGAGAAATCTGGCTTGATGAGAGTTGGTGCTTGGGAGATGGCCTCTTTGATTGCTTCAAAACTCTCCTTGCCTTCTGCTTTGTCCACTTGAAAGCCATGCTTTTCTTTAATATTTTGTGATAGGTTTGACAAGGGCTGCAAAATCTGGGACAAACCTCCAAACAAAGTTTATTCTCCCCAAGAAACTTTGAAGGGCCTTCTTGTGGCTTAGCAATGGTAGTGCTCTTATGGCTTCAACCCTCTCGGATCAATTGCTAATCCTTCTTTGGAGACAATATGGCCAAGGATCTTTCCTTCATGTGCTAGGAAGATACACTTATTAGGATTCAAAGACACTCCAAATCTCCTGCACCTTTGGAAGACTTGTCTCAAATGAGAGAGGTGGTATCTGCATTTTTGAAAAATAGTGATATCATCAAGGTATATTAGCACCACTTTGTTAATCAAACCTTTTTATTGGAAGGTAGCTCTAGTGTTGGACAACCCAAATGGCATTTTCCTATATGCATAAGTTCCCCATTTGGTTGTGAAGGCTGTCTTGAATTGATCTTCTTCCTTCACCATAATCTGATTGTAGCCCAAGTAGCCATCAAGTAGTGAAAACCTCTCGGAGCCAGCCACCACCTGCAAAATTTTCTCCATAGAAGGAGTGGGTAATGGTCCTTAAGAGACGCTCTATTCAAGTCTCTGAAATCAACGCACAATCTGATCTCTCCACTCTTCTTTCGATTTGGAACTAAGTTGGAAACCCAACTAGAATGCTTGATTGGGAATATGATTCTTGACTCAATCAACTTGTTTAATTCCTTCCTCATGAGAGGTTCCATGTGTGGATTGGTGGCCTTTGTCTACACTGATAGGCTTAGTATTCGGATCCAACTCAATGGTGTGTTGAGCTAACTCGGGATTGAAACCTTTCAAGTCTTCGTAGCTCCAAGAAAAACATCGGGGAAATCTTGACATGTTTGTATGAACTCATACCTTTCTTGTTCGATTGTCATCTTTCCAATTTGCAATGGTTTATTCTCTTCCACAAAGATGGATCCGAATCTTCTCTCTTGACACGAATGTTTGCTTTCTCTTTCCTAAAATGATCATTGGGATTGAAAATGGACTCCAAAGTGATAAGTCCCTTGGGCAGCTTGTTAGTTCTCGGCTATACCACTTGGTCACCATCTTGTTGTTCCAATTTTTCCTAATTTTTTATGTTTGAGAACTCAACTTCTTCTTGTAAGAAATTGATGATTTTCTGGTCATTCTCGAATACTTGCCAACTTACATTATTATCATGCTTTGAAGGCCTCATAATCACATGGATGTTTGGCTGTACCTTGTCCTTTTGAATGCTTTCCACAATATCAAAGGCTACCCTAACCTGCCTGCAAGCTGTCGCAAGACTTGGTTTTCTTTCCTAGGAACCGATTTGATGCCAAAGCCCTCAAAATCCTCAATGAGGTTCCACACCCTGTTCTTGTAACACTTGAGTAGATCATTCTTAGCAATATGCTACCCTTTGACCTGATTTACAATCAACTCACTGTCACCAAAGACTTGCAAGTTATTTATTCCTCTCTTTATTGCCCAATGCATCCCTTGCACCAAGGCTTCATATTCAGTAGTGTTATTGGAGCATGTGAACTGAAATCTAAAAGCTGAATAGTACTTTACTCCTTGAGGTGAAACTAGCATGGCTCCCCCTCCAGCACCTTGTCTACTCCTTGACCCATCAAAAAACAACTGCCATACCTCATTGTCATCCTTGTGGTCTGGCTTGGTGATGCTAGGAATAGGCTGATTTTCTTCATGTATGCAATAGACTCCTAGCTCAGATTCTTCTACTTCTTGATAAGGATCAAAAGCATGCACCTTGTTTTCCCATTCATCAAGAGTTAGATCCAGGATGCTTCCAACCTTGGTGTCAACTTCATCAGTGCTTGGGTGATCTTCTTGATCAAATGCCGAATAGTTGGCATTGATCTGACTTGGAGTGTAGGGCTCAATGTGGAAGTTTGCAATAGGTTCAGACCTGATTGTAGCTTTGGTTCCATACCTCATTCTGAACAGCATGTGTGACCAATCAGTAGACAAATATCCTCCAATCTTGGCTATGAAATCTCTTGACAAACATAGGGCAAAGAGTGGTGGAAGGTCTATAACTGATACATCTTGTAAAACAACAACATTTGGACATGCATGCAAGGTAAGCCTCAAGTTTCTAATCACCCCAACTGTTGTTACTACTGTCCCATCCAACTACACTACCCCTTTGGATATGGTTTCATATTGAAGTCCTAGGTGATCGGCTATTTGCTTGGGCATCTTTGAAGCTACTTTCCCGGAATCAATCATGCAATTGTGCACCAATTGGTTTCTAATGATTAATGAGACATAAAAAGGAGGGGCTTCAACATTTTACCTTGTTGTCCTCCATGATTCTCTTGAGTTGGGCAGCATTTGCGAGCACCTTCTCTTGTATTCGGACTTGCTAATTTGAAGTTGGCGATCCTTCATGGCAGCTTGTAGCAAATCTCTCTACGGCACCGGGATAGATAGGATTCCCACATCGATATATTTACATTTGTCTTCTTCATCGATCAATGATACTAAATGGTGATGAAGGATCTCTTTGCTGTCCCTTGGTTTGCATATTACGCCTTGCACATGGACAGCGAACAGTGGCATGTGAGTTGTCCTAGGAAGCTTGTTTGGCGAGTCCTTGTGTGCTTGGAACTACATTTTGTTTGCAGTGGCTTGTGGAGTGATGAGAAGGTTGTGAATTACTTGGGGCCAATGGCTGTTCTTCACCCAAATTTCTCCTTTTGACCTTGTGTTGTTGGCTGCAACACCTTGAGAGACTATTTGATTTATGCCACAAAAATCCTCATCCTACCAATTGACAAGAGTAGTCTCATTCGGAGATGTTCCTTGCTGAGTGTTCTTCTTACTACTGATCCTCTTCATGGCTGGACTCTTGCGACCCACCAATGGTTTGCACCATAAGAGCTTGATTTAATGCACCGTTAAAGCACATTGATTGGTTATGTGGCTAACCGCACGGGAAACACCAATCATATTCTTGGGCCATGTTATTTTGCACCGGTACCAAAGCTCTGGATGTGGATGCAACATTGGGGTTATCGGGCTGAAATGGTCTGTTGGCAGGAGGCCTTGCTTGATTCTGATTTGCAGCTAGATTGGGTGGTCTTTGAGGCTAATATGGCTATCTATTAGGCTGAGCTCGAGGTTGATAAGAAGGTCTAAAACTTTGGGCTTGCTGCCTCTTGAGTGTAACTAGCTCATTGCCTAGATTTTGCAATTGCTTCATGACTTCTTGAAATTCGTTTGAGGCACTAGAAGATGAAGTAGAAGCTTCATTTGAACTCTGATTTCTAGGAATGGGAATAGGAGCTAAGACAAGCGCTTGACTAGTACTTGGGTTCTCTAAACTTGGATATAATGGCATTGGAGGCCTAGGAGCTAGCTTTCCAGCTTGGATCAAACAATTTTCAGCCCTAATGGCAATGCTATAAGCCATAGGGATAGTTGTGCCTCCCATGGATTGAATCAACATAGAAATATCATAATTTAAGGCTTTAAGGTAATATAGAAAAGCACCTTCTGCTGTTGGCCTTACTGCCATTGGAATCCTCTCCCAAGTCCTTTGAAATCTGAAGTTGAAGTCGGTCAGCTGCTCATTGGGAGCTCTCTTGATGGTTGTCAGTTGTTCCAAAAGGGACAAGTTGTCTCCTTTCTCCCCAAACTACTCGTGGAGAGCAATGCATAGCTGGTTCCAGTTTTGAATAGAACCTGAGGCAAGGCTTCTAAACCATTGCAAAGCTTTCCCTTTGAATGAGGATGCCAAGCAATTTGACAGCAACTTGCATCTCATTGATTTCATGAATTACACAAAGGTTGGCAATGTCTTTAACATGATCACCAGGAGTAGTCTGGTTCTCTCCAGTGAAGTATGGAATGTTCTTCAATGCTGCAACTGGGATTGGATGTTGTGCATTGAGAGAAAGTGGGCTGCTGCCAGTGAAATTGACATACGGATTCGGTGGTTGCACCATTCTGATTGGCCTGAGAACCCTTGTTGATTGGATGAAAGGCCTACCAGGTGGAGGTGTTGACAAGGTTCTATTAGGTGGAGATGGAGATCTTTGAGCTCTTCTTCCCCTTCTTTCTCTTCCTAGAGATAGGTGTAGATGAACAAACAATCCTTCCTCCCTAGTTCTTGACCTGGTCTATATTCTTCTCATAAATTTGCTAGGCTTGGACTGCTGAAACTAGCAGATTATGCTTCTTTTGGAGTCACCAGATGTGTGATTTTAAGCTCTTTCAAAGCTGGAACTTACAACAAGTGCACATCGATCTTGTTGTAATAAAAGTGAAGACCTCTAAGGTCCCACCGGGCATGCCAAAACTGTTAGTGCGAATTCACAGCACCCCCGGATGTTGATCAGATTTCTAGTTTGATCATACTAGCATCCAGTGTGATTGCACAACATTGAATCCTTTCTCCATGTGTGGGACTTGCGAGAAATGAGAAAGGAATCTCCGAGAGAAGGTTGGTTCCTATTCCTCTGTTCGAGATGCACACGAAAAAATGTAGAGGGTTTACTCTAATCTAACTTGCCAAGGAGATAGGGTAAGAAGATGCACAAAAATAAACCTAAACTAACAAAGGTGATGCACCAAGGAATGAAGAAACACCTATCTTGCAATAAACAAAAACCATTAAAATGTGATGCAAGATCATGCACTGAGATAACAAAATTTGCAGTGAAAGATCAGGAGGATGCAAATGAACACAGAGAGGGTTGAGAATCATCCACAGACATGCATTAATTTCTCCAAAGATTGATACAATTCATTACAAAATGCCAAGAGGCAAAGTTGCATTACAGTTTTAAATGGGAGGTTTGAACTCCACAAATTCACCTGCCAAAGAGAAGAAGGGAGGGGCAAAATAGGAATGTTTGACCTTTAGAAAGAAGCCCCTCCTTACAATTTATAGGAAGAATGAGAGAGGGAAGAGAGAGGAAATCCAAATCTACCCCAACCACTTCTAGGTTGCATTTAATTCATCTCATTATGGTGGTGGGTGAGAACCCTAGCAAAAGCGGTGAACTGTATTTTGCATTAAAGTTGGTTGTTGAAACGTCAGTTCTGGCCATTACCACGTGCCAGAGACATTTCTTGATTTTATCTCTCCAAAATAAACCAAAATGCAAGATTGACCCCAGAATCATGTAGAGAATTTCACCAGCTTTCCATTGATATAAAGAACATGAAAATCCGAGCTCTGGATCGAAAGTTATGGCGATCTGAAGATTTAGGGCAAAAAAAAAGGCCAAAACGGATCGACAGGAAAATATTTGAATTTTTTCCGCGCTCTGCCACTTGGATGACATGTGTTAGGCTCTGATTCATCTCGTGGGTTCATCCTCTGAAAATTCCTTTCAGGCCCTTAAACTTGGACACATGGCACTATTTTATTGGTTCGGGCCTGAGGGGCACATTTTTACCTTGCGCCAAACACTTAGCAACTTTTCAACCTTCTGACACGTGGCACGTTTTGATTCATCCGCGGGCCTCCTTGTCTCTTTTTGGCCATTTCACCTTTTCACATCCACGCGTCCCTCGCGTACTTTTGGCCTGGATGTCCCAGATGAAAATCTCCTGCTTCGGCCGATTCGGGCTTCCTTGTTCCTATTTGAGGTGAAGACACATGGCGAGATTCCATTCGTTGGCAGCTCTTTCGGCTTTTCGCATCCCACGTGTACCTTTGGCCCGGATGTCTCGAACTGTCTGGGACAAATATCTCTGAACCGCCTGAAATGGACTAACTTGTGCCAAATCGGCCGATCCGCGTCCTCCGTGTACCTTTGTCCCAACTGTCCTGGACCGCGCGAAACGAAGACTTAGGCAATTTTTTCCTCTTTCGGCCGATTCGGCCCACGCGTCGGAGCGTCCCAACATGATCCTGCAAACCACCTAGACTAGGACTTAGCCAATTTTCTTAATTTTTTCGGCCCCAAGCTTGGTACAATGAACCTCAGTATGACCCAAACCCTTCAGACCGAAATGCCTTAACACAGTCCTACAACCTTATTTTTTGCATTTCTTCCATTTTCTCAACCTATCGGGATTTCTTCTTGGGTGGGGGAGTTAGAAAAAGGCCGAGGGGACCCCGAAAAACATGATTTTGGGCCTCGAATCAATCTTACTTGCTCGGGACCGAATAATCTGATGCATGTTATCAAAATTACCCGGGGTGAATTTTGGATAACGATAAGCACCTATGAAAGGATTTGTTTTTGTGCTATTATATTGTCTTTGGTATTTATGGAGATTGGAGTGCCTGATTGGACAAAGAACATGATATGGGAGTATCCTATGGAAAAAAAGTCACGTGCAGAAAGATTTAACAAGTACTTGCGGAAAGGGTCAATGGGCGGGCCATTTAAGAAAAATGTAGAGATGTGGTATGAAAGGATCTACACGACGTTTGAGGAAGAGTGATGCATTCCTAAGGAGTTACCTTTCATGGTGGATAAGGCGGTGTAGTTCATGGTGTGTCAACACTTCTAGATCATGCTATTTACAATGAAGGATGGGACTTGGACCCCCTAGTGTAAGGTGTCATATACCTTCACAATGTGCTACTTCCAGGCATTATTGCACAGACAAGGTAGATTGTGACTACCACACTTTGAGGAAGACTTATGTATATCCAGGCCAGATTGCCTATATTGAGAGGCTAATTTCAGATATGATAAGCATGAATCCTATAAGTTTGGAAATTGGAGATAGTGGATTCGCGCTTGTGTACCTTCATATTAAGCCTAAGTTGGAGGGTAAAAAGTATGTAGAGAATGAATTCGCGCTCCTAGGGCCACCAAAGGGTAAGAATACAATGGAGAACATACCAGCCCCATAGCTTGTAGAAACCATAGTAGTAGATGAAGAGGAAGAGGAATGGGAAGATAGTGGTGGCCTAGAACAAAGAGGACGAAGGCAGCCCATGGATAAGGTGGAAACTTAATGCGCGACCACTCCACCCCAAGTACAAGAAGAAGGTGATGAATACTTAGAGGTAAGATAAGACCTGAAAGAACGTCATTTCAAAAGGGTATTCAGGAGAATAAGAACCCAAGGTGCTACTCCACAATCAATATGGATATCACCATGAATCTCTCCTTAGAAGGAGACAATTGAGAGATACGATGGATGAAGTAGACCTGAATGAGGAGACATAGGAGTTTGCAGAAATCACACCTAAATATCCTACACAACCAAAGGACATGGAAGAGCCAGGGGATGAATAAATGAAATATGAAGATGTGAAGAATGGAGGAGAAGAGGTAAAGGAAGGAGAAGAGGCATGATCGGATAATGCTCGATACATAGAAGATATAACTCCAAATCTTGGCACTCTATTTCCTAAGGGTCTAAGAAGTAAAAGAATAAGTGGAGAGATATTATTCCATCCTTGGGATATGCTTTGAGGACACAAGTAAAATTGTCTATGCCTGTTTCCAAAACAAGTTGATCCATACGGAGTTATATGGATGGGAGCTGATGGATGAATACATTGCATGGCCACCATGTAGACAAGGAAGAAACTATCTTGGTCTATGCACACTCACATGGATGAGCCAAACTTCAAAATATGCAATGAATCAAGTGTGTCAAGAAGATTGAAGAAGGCACCTCAGGCCAGACATATAACTATAAATCCTACTGTTATGTCTGATGAACAAGTAAGTAATGCTTTGGTAAAAATGTCTATAGAGGTGGCGCGTCGGAAAATAGAAAAATATTCTACTATCAGAGTGCTACGGGAAGATATCAATGCTAAAGCTGCAAAAATAGCATGCCTAAAGGGAGAAAAGGATTTGGAGAAAAATAAGAATGAGGTTTTTGTTAGAATGGTAGAGGAGATCGAAGATCATGTCCTGAAAGTAAGACCACACTTGGAGTCCAAGGTACCTGAAAGGTTCCCTTCAACTATGCACTATGTGCATACCTTAGTTGATTTGGTTCTTGAGGATGGACCTATTCGCATGCCATCACTAAAGGAACCTGAGTAAGAAGAAAAGTGAAAAAAGGCTTCAATGGCTAGGAAGATTGCATCTTATGAGGAATTTCTCTAGACCTTGCGGGAGGAGCTAAAGAAAGTAGATGAAGCATCTTTGAATACTTGCACAGCTCCAGAGGCAATCATAAGAATCAAGACTATGGTGGAGGATAAGAAGTCCTTAAATAAATGAAGGATGAGACATTGGGGTGCACAGAGAGATTGGCTTTAGTAAAGTAAAAGTGCGATTCCCTTACTGATAGCCCGGGAACCCCATAAGGATAGGTTGGATGAGCTTGGGAAGCTTATAGCATAGAAGATAGATATTTTGGAAGGGAGAATGTCTACAATATCTAATATTGTTACGGTATTATAGAGTGAGAAGGATGATATTGCACACGATGAGTTAGACTCCATTGTAGCGAGATAAACCGAGAAAAGGCAAAGGCCACCTTTGGATGAGTGGAAAATAATAGAGGCCAAAATAAAAGATGAATATCCAAAATTGTTTCTTTCGGTTGAAACAAAGGATGTTACTGAGAATAAACATTCATTCTTTGAATAATAATTCTTGAAATTCTTTCCATTTTTCATTCTATATTATTTCCACATAAAAAGGAAACCATTGTCGAGGTGGCAATGCGATTTAGTGTGGGGTAATTTTTAGCAAATAGAGTATGCTGCTAAGGAAGGAGGAGCGAACAAATTCACTTGTGGGATTAAGGCATGTTTGAAGGTGCAAAGGAATGGGAAGGAAATGAGTGTGAAAGGCGGACTGATCTGGGACTCAAACCATTTTCATGATCACTAGATATTTTTAGAAGATGGCATGTGGGGCATGAGAATCGGATGAAGACTTGCGTGGCACACAAATTTTATTCGGGAAGAGTGACTATCAAGCACTTTGCATGGGTTCAAATTAATAATAGAATTTCCTTTGTAAGAGGTCTATTATTAGCACACTTTCATGGCTATTTATTCTGTAAAGATGCATATCTATTTACAGCATGTGACCTATTTAAAGAATCATGTAATTTGTGAAGGGAAAGTCCCCACCCTTATAAATATGTAGTGATTTGTGTGGTCTAATATATATGTGTAGAGATAGACATGAGAGCTACTATGAACTTATGCTACTAGTTCTAATGCCTGCATAAGCTATGGTACAAATTATTGTAAGAATGTTTTGTGTGTTTACCATATTTAATATAATGGAGAAAATAGGATAATCAATGGTGTTAAATGTAACTTGATTACTCCATACATGGTTTCTTTATGTTATTATTCGATTCATGACTTAGATCTAGAATATGTTTTGTCTGTGGAAAGTTACACTTCGTTTATAGATCTGAATGCATTAACCCTTCATCATGTTCACATCCTGCGCGAAGAAACTCTACAGAGGAGTCGGTACCTTTTCACTCTTTAGGTGAGCTCTCGGAGTCTAGGTGAGTGATGTGCCGAGTGCACCTAGGTTGTTCTCGGTAAATTCTAGATTGCATCGCCTTCCAACTACCTCGGCATACAGAGCCGCTTCAAGCACCTTGCATGGATCTCGTATAATTCTTATGTGAGAGAACCCTCCTAAAAGGTGTGATTAGGCCTCCAACAAACCATTGTGTATGCTGACTTGCATGGATATCATAATATAGTTTAGACAAGAGTGTTTTGATGTGAACATCATATTCCGAACACTCTCGCAGAGTGCCATACTTGATATCCTTAATTGCGCTTATACTTTTCTGTTTGAACTCAGGGATATGATTTTTTTTTATGAAAGCATCTCTTAACCTTGTATAATCCACACAATTCTTATTAGTGTCAAACTTCCTATACCAGCTATGCACACGTCCTGTAATGTAGTTACAAATTAAATTTCCTTGCACTTTGAAGTTGTAATTTATTTCACATGCCATAATATCTCACGCATATGTACATGCTTAACAACATCCTCTATTCCTCTATACTCCAGAAGACAAAGTGACATATCCATCTAAATATTTTGGGGCTAGTGAGGACCATGCCCACTAGATCCAGAACCTCCTAACCAAATGATGAACTTCCTTGTGTCCCAACAGTTGTGCTAAACTAAACTCTCATATTCTGTGAAGTTGTACTACTCCTAGATGTGAGTCCAAAGTTTTATGCACCCGTGTTTTTTGCCAATGACACACCAGAAAAGGTACCTCCAACTAGACCTCCAAATAACAAGGAAGAAGTCTACCCGACCATAAATGTACTTTCTATTTGATTTACTCCTGAACTTGTTGATAAGTGAACTCTACCTCTGTCTACTCTATTGCCCAAACTAGCTTGTTGATTATTGGATGTAGTAGAAATTGGAAAACTAAACGCAATGGCTAGGTAATTAGATAGATGCAGATGTGCACCCGTGGCCCATGTCATCCCTACTGGTGTGCTTTCATAAGAGGATTGGGAGGGTTCTCTGTCATGCTTGTTAAAATGGGGGAGTTCTAGATGCTCTAGCTCCATGTCCTCTGTGTGAGCTCCAAATCCTTCACGATCCATCTCTCTCCACAATGTCATTCATTCTACAACCTCATGTTTCTTCTCTAACTCCCTCACACATACCTCATTTAACCTTAGTCTACCTTTATTCTCTTTTCCTTTTTACCACTAGGTACGTCATCTTTCACCACACTGTTCATGCCCCCACACATGGTGGGGTTTAGTGAGCCATCAACTTCTCTTCCAAATTTAGGGTTACCATCAAGATCTTCATCTCCAGTGAATTCCATATAAATATTATCCCCTGGGATACCGTAAAAACTAAAACACATCTACCTCACGGACTAGAGTAAGTAGAAATTGTGTACTCCAAAATATAGTTATTCAGAACACCATGGAACAAGTATCAACAACATGCATCCAAATTAGATCAACATCACAAAGGCCTTGAAATTATTCTTACATCAAGACAAGAGTGCAATACCTCCAATTCCTTTTAGATGCATAAGAAACCAGCAACTCATATAGCTCTATGGGAAAGATAGCAAAGAATATCTCATATAAGCGATCAAAAAAAATATGCTCAATCCACGTGCATGCATTAAACTCAGATCTAGTGCTAAACCTCTAAGCATATTATTCCTCAAGATCTATTATCCACTCCTCAATACTTGTTACGGTCAAACAATACGTCTTCATCATGAAACATCCTAAAAATAGATGAGAAATAGGTCCCGACAATGAAACCAATAGCATAGCCTATAATTCATTGTAAATGACCCAGTGCACCGACACATCACTTATCTTGAGTGAGCACTCACCCAAAGCGCACAAAGGCGCTAGGTCCATCTTTAGAGTTCCTTGTATAGAATATTAGCATGATGGTGCATATATATATATATATATATATATACATATATATATATATATGTATGTATGTATGTATGTATGTATTCGAGTCATAATCGATAGTGAAAAATCCATCGTGTCTAAACTAGATCTATATCTAGAGTATATGAAATTTAGACTAAACAATTATTATAATAAGATTTACCATGTAAGAACCAGATTCAACTATTTCCAACACCATTATTTAGCTAATATGATCTTTTTATTAAATAATGTAAAACACAAAATCTTCATACATTACAAAAGTATCTTCACGAGTCATGCACATGACATAACGAATATCATAACTCTACAAATAAGTTGGGGTTCTCTAAATTGTGAAAATCAATACATATATATATAGGGTGGGGATTGGCCCTTCACCACTCATGCACTTTCTCAAAGTAGGCTACATGTTAATAATATCCATGAGCCTTTTCAAAGGATACAAAACATGCAAGTACTCTAACAATAGACTTCCTACTAGTTCAATCCAAGTAGAAATCCTATTATTAGACTAAACTATGCATGGCGCTTGAACTGATGCTTGTTTGCAAAATACCCTTGCGTGAGCCGCAAGTATTCATGATTTTGTGTTCTTAGCACGCTAACTCGAACAATATCCTTCCCAAAAATGGCTAATTCCTAATTATGAGAGCTTCAACCTTATTGTAGCACCACACACTCTTCCCACACCCTACATTCACATTCCCAACAATTAGGATATTTTTACCACCCAACAAGTGTTACTTGTAGGGTTGTAGCTCTACTAAACTAGGGGTTGGTGCTCCTTATGGGGTTAGTACCTCACTAAATTTGAAACATATCAATATAAATATTATGTTTCAATGGTTTTCTTCCTCTTTTTGGTTTCCCAATTATATATTGTGTTCTTGTGTTGATTCTATGTTTCATGGCTGATTGAATTTATGATATTTGATGAGGTGCACATAATAGTGACTGGATAAGTGAATTTTTGTTTGATTGAATAACCTAAAATATTATTTAAAATTTTGTAAGGACTAATTCACCCTGCCTCATTTCATTGTTCTTTCAATAGTTGGTATTAGAGAAGTTACTTTTGGAGAAGTTTGACATCTTAAAAGAGATCCTTGAAACAAAAAAATGGTGCGTAGTATAGTTATTGGCAAGGCACTGATGTTTGATGGTGTGAATTATGATTTTTGTAGCTTGAGGATGAATACCTTTATTGTGGCTCAAGGTTTTGAAGTTTGGGATGTTATGGAGCATGGCTATACCCCTCCCGCCACTATTCTAACCACTAATGCATAAAATACAACATGTAGGAATGAATCAAAAGCTTTTGTACCACCATAAGTGGCCTTGTAGAATAAGAGTGAGGAAAATTGATCCATTGTAAATCAACAAAGGAAGCATGGGAAAATTTACAAGTTCTTTATGAAGGTGACTCAAAGGTAATAATTTCTAAGCTTCAAACTTTTAGAAATCAGTTTGAGTCTCTCAAAATGAATGAAGATGAATCCATTGTTTCCTATATTCTCAGAGTTGAAAAATTGGTCAATAGTATGAAAGGGTTAGGTGATGAGGTGAAAGAAGAAGTTGTTGTTCAAAAGGTCTTAAGGTCACTAACTCCAAAATTTGATTCCAATTTTTTTCCATAGAAGAAGCCAATGATTTGACTCAGTTGAAGATGGATGATTTATATGGTACCTTGACTACCTATGAAATGAGAATAGGTGACTCTAAACCAACCAAGAAAGATATATATTTCAAAATGGAAAAGATAACAAAGGATAAGAAGGTCAATGCTAATTATTCCACTCATGAGCTAGATGATGAAGAACTTTTTACCTTGGTTGCTAGAAGAATGAAATTTGGAACTAGTAAGTATAAGGGTAAACTTCCTTTCAAATGATTTGCTTGTGGTAAAATAGGTCACTTTGCTGCTAAATGTCCTCATAGACATGATAAGAAAAGAAATAATGACCATGAAAGTGATCAAGATAAGAAAAATCAGAAGTATGCCAAAAGGAAAAAGGATTTCAAAAAGGTGATTTTAAGAAAGGTAAGAAGAGTTTTCTTACCAAGGAAGAGGTTTATTCCTCTTAAGAAAGTAGTGATGTTGATGGATATATTTCTAATATTGATTCAAGTTTCAAATATTTAGGTGATGAGGTTCTTTTCATGACAAAGGAAGCCATGAGATCCTCTAGTGGAGGTTCTACTTTTTGGGAGATGTTACACCTGATTCTTGCAAGGAAAATGAAGGAGAAGATTATGTTATAAGGATTTAATTAGCATGTGTTCAATAAAAACTATAACATGCTGAAAATAAAAATAAGAAGTTGACTTCACAAGTTAAGGAGTATGAGGAAAAGATACAAGAACTTGAAGGGAAACATTGGGCCATTTATGAAAAGCTTGAGGAATCAGTGAGAAGGTTAGAGTAATAAATGTGTAATATGAATCTTAGCCTACAATGTAAGGAGGAAGAAGTGATAATCCTTAAGAAATAACTCTTAGATGTTGAAAATAAGATAAAATCATATCAGAATCTTAAAGATAGTACAAGGCTATTGATGATATCTTAAGCAATCAGAGAGTTACAGGTGACAAAGCTAGTTTGGCTTCAAATCTTAGGTCTTGGACACTAAGATGAAGAAATAATACATTTTTTCATGTAAATAAGTAGGTGAACCAAGCACCAAGGAAGGAAATAAGGATATCTACATCAAGGACATTGAGAAAACCAAGAAAATTAGGAAACCTAATGCCTCAAGGTATGAAAGATCTTTTAATGGTTATTGTTATACATGTAATGGATTTTTTCATAGGGCTAAGGAGTGTAGAAGGCCTCCTAGAGATACTCAACCATGGAAAGATAAAAATATGATCATGCTAAGAATGTTGTATGCTATAAATGCAATGAGGTAGGCCATGTTGCTAGTTCTTGTTTGAATGGTACATCTAGTCATGTTGATGATTTCAAGAAAAAAAATATAGTGGTGTGCTACAGTTATAACAGAGTTGGTCATGTTGCAAAGTATTGTTATCAAGGCTATTCAAGTCAAAACAGAAGTCTTCAAGGTCCTAGAGTGCAAGCTAGTGGAGTTCAAAGACCTAAAATGTATGAAAATGGTCAAAGAAGAGTATGGGAACCTAGAAGAGACCTTGGTGTCTCATCAAGAGCTTGTGATGATGGAATGAAGGGTAAAACATAGAATTTTTATCATAAGTGAGAGGAAGAAGGAGTTTTATAGGTACCTAAGAGGGCTCGATATCTCTTAAATACCTTCTTTTAGGTCTTCATGGTGTTCATATATCTTCACTATGCTTCTTAAAGGTATATTGGTACAAATGAAGCATTTAAGTGAGAGGGAGATGCTTTTTATGTGTGTGACTCCTCCAAGTTCTTAAGGTATGTTCTTCTATTCATTTAAGTGTGTTACCATGTTTCATGATGGTTGTCCTTGTGTGTGATTTTTCAAGATCTCTACTTTTGTGATCATAAGGTGTATGTGTTTGAAGCTCTTATAGGTTTGTGATTGTGTTTTCATGATTAATTATCTATCTAAGGTTTTTCATCATGATTGTGAGTCTATTTGAGGTCTCTTATGAGGTTCATTATTTCATGACACTTGTATGGAATGTCTCATTTGGGTCTATGTCAATGGTTGACTATTCCGAGTGAGTCGAAGTGGTCTATGAAGGTACATTGTAACAAGTCTGAGTATTATGAAGTGTCATAAAATCATCATGTGTTGAAAAGGAATTTTCTAAGTGAATCTAAGATTATATGGTGAGTGTGAAGCTATGAATGTGTCTAAGGAGTTGTTGAAGGCTTTCAATGGTCCTAGAGGTTTCATTTTCCTAAGGAAGTACGACTTGGTCATCATAACGTGGTATGGGATTATCCATTTGTTTTATTATCTAAATTCTATGTTATGCATCTCAAAATGTGTAAATGGATCTATAATGTGTTTGAATATTCTCTTGTATCATCAAATGTGATGACTTGATCATTCAACATGAAAGTGGAAGATCTGTGCAGAGTTCTTAAGGGCTTGTGAGGAAAAATCAAGATGAATCATGGTAAGTAGATGGTATTCTTAGGTTCTATTCATTGAAAATGGTTCTCAAAGTGTTAGAAGGTGTGTCTACAATTTTAATGATCAATTTTGGGGTCATAAGTGTAAATTTGTACATTTTGAGACACTTATCTTCCTAGACTAGTTTTCCCATACCACCGAGAGTGGTATGCAAGAAATGTGATGTTTGAAGGTATACTTTGTGAATTCCAAGGAAAATGTTTTTTAAAATAATCCACACAAGTTTTTCTATAGGATTCAAGTTTTTTGAGGTCTAAGAATGTCTAAATTCTTGGGAATTTGTGACAAAGTTCATATTTTGAGAGAATAAACAAAAAACCTAATTACAAATGAATGGTCTATGGATTGAGTAATTTGTCTTCATGTGCTTCATTCAAGGCTTAAGGTGGTGATTCTATAACAAAATGGGTATCTATATCTACTAATATTTCTCATGAAATCTTGTATACCAAAAGTTATGTGTGTTTCTTGAGGTTCTAGGGCTAGTCGATCATGTGAATGAGCAAGTTGATGGTAAAAAGAAGGAACAATGAAGTTTTTGTTGATTCTCATAGTTTTCTTAACATAGAAATGTGTTTTTAAGTCCTCTTATGTACTTTGGATGATGAAAAAATTCATAATGAGGTACATTTATACATCTTGTGATTTTGGAACTACATGACTGAGTTGAAGAAGTACTATGCACCTACAGGTATGGTCATTAGTGTGCTTTATTATTGATAGGTAAAATTCCCATTTAGAAATTCCATACATGTATGAAGTGGTATATATGCTTTGAAGTGTGCTGGTGGTCTATATCAGGAATGAAGAAGCATGTGTGGTCCTCACACATGTCTTGAGCTAGAATTGGCTATCTCAGTACATGATACAAAGGAAGAGGAAGAGCATGTAAATATCTATTGGTGTGTGTGTATAAATATCCCTATAAACCTATCAAGAGATTATAGTAGAATTTTCATAATTATAATAATGAGTTTGAGATTTAAAAATTGCTAATGACGGTGTGGTTGAGTGCTCAATGAGAAAAAATTTCATTATGACTACCTACGGTATTTAGAAAGTTGTCTTCTTAGGTGAAAGGTATGTATAAGTCCCATCGATGATGTAATCAAGGTGATATTGCAGGTGTAGGATTAAAGGATGAGATATTATGTTGGTCTTTTGGATCATGGTTAAGTCAAATATAGAAAAATCAAGGTCTCGGTGAGTTAGCTACAATGCTCTCAAAGCTACTAAGGTAAGTAAAAAGTCTGCATGTCGGGGGGAGTCCATGATCCACTTCATGAATATTCTCTTGATGTTTTCACATGCACAAGATATGATAAGGGAGGTTATTGACTAGGTGGAAATAACTTTATGGTAAGGATGATGTACGTGTGATGGTTAGTGTACAATTGTATGCATAAGTTGTTGCTACATGAGGGTAAGGTGTATATGTACTTACTAGAGTCGGGCGGAGCATGTATGAGTTCTTATAGAAGATGATATGGATGTTCTCAAGGAAAAAAATGTATGATATATAAGTATACTTATAGGTTTATATGGTTTTGTTTCTTGAATTCATAATGTCATTATAATGTGAATGTAAAACACTAAAATAGAGCTTTAAAGTTGTGTCAAGTTTCTCATGTTGGTCACTTAGCAAGATAGCAAAGTAAGATGCTTGAATTTGATATTTTCTACTTGAGATAGTGATTCTAATTCCAAGGAGTGATGATTTTCTGATTCATGAGTTGAATGAAGCTTGAGAGTTTTGTAAATTTGGTCCTAAATGCACCGAGAAGTTTGATTAGGGACATGTGTCCTTAGGTCAATTTGGGTACAAGAAAAGTGTATTGATAAGATAGTTCTATGCCTAGAAAAGAAGGTATAAATTTATGAATGAAGGTATGATAGTTTTTCACCTCATTTATGACATTTTGGCATAATATCAAAGTTCACGGTTCGAGATAGTGCTCTACTATAGTGGTTTCATGAGGGCTAAAATAGGGTTAAGGTGAGAAATGACTAGTTTTTGCATACCTAAAAGGATAATGATGATGTTTTATCTCAATGAATGGTAATATAATTATTTATTCATGCTTTCTTGAATTATTTAGATGATTTTTATGTTTTTCCTAGTGGGAGTTGTTAGGAAACTAATATTAATGTTTACATTATTTATGTATTCATTAAATACAAATGTTAGTAATTATATTATTGTTATATTAACAATAATATTTGGTTGGATTTGTTTTAACAACTCATATGATTTGAGTTGTGTATTGTTACGTGAGTAACAATCACAACTAAATAGGAGATATTATAGGTTCCATAATAATAGGAAATCCTATATATGTGTAATGAGTTTGAGATCGATTGATATACATTGTATTATTATTGTGTAAAACTGTTTCTGCGTTTATATTTTTTATCAGAGCGAATTACTATGGAGTCTTCAGTAACAATTATTGCATTCCAATGGATCTGAAAGAGAACTACACTCTACGCCATTAGACAACGAGCCAACGAGGTAGAACCACTGTTTCCCAACCACGACATCAGCTACAAGATTCTGAAAAACATTTTTTTGGGACTAGTCATTATACCGAGGCTCACAATTTGAGGATCTCATTTTTTTGGGCTCACTCGAAATGGTGGGAGGTTTCAAATGCAGACCAGGTAGTTTTCGAGAAATGTGCAAATTTTCTTCTAATTGTATTCTTCCAATTCAGTGTAAACAGTTCTGCTTGTGCTCATTTTTTTCTTCTCACGTGATCGTTGCATGGAATAGCCAAATCCACGTGTGGTCTCATTTTCTGTCCATTTCTTTATGGGGCTGGGCGTGGTGTTGTGGAAAGGATTGTTCTCTCAGCACAGCCATAACAGAAGCGTTGGAGGAAGAAAAGGGTTTCAAAATATTTGTGCTTTCAAGATTGAAGGTTCGTATCTGTGCATAAGATCTTGGATCGATTCACTGTTCAATGTAAAATCATCAAGATTTGCATTAAAAACTCGTCATGTGGATCTGTTTCACTTTATTGCCTCCATTGCCATCATCACCATTGCTGAAATATTGATAATTTTTTGCATGAATTCAGTCTGCATCTACCTCCACACAGTTCACGCCACCATCCTTGTTCAAACAACTGCATGTGGGTATGTTCTCTTCTACATTGTTTTGTCGAGATGATTTGATAGCAATCTGCCCTGCATATCTGAATGCATGTATCTGTGCATGCAATGCACTTCCATCCATAGTCCGCATATACACTCTCCATGTACCTGCACCGTCATTCTTCCTAAACTGCAGTCTGTAGATTTATTGGCAAACTTTTATTTTTGAGACCAGTGCAGATTCATTTCTTGTTCCTTGCCATTTCATTACTTATAATATTCTCGTAGTCTGTTATGCCATGTTATTAGAAATTATTTGTCCGTGAAAAGTCAATAGTTTGTATTTGTTGTAATTATATAAAAAGTAATCATTTATTACTTTTTTAATAGATTTGTAATTGTCCATTACAAATCAAATTTATAGTCATTATTGCCTATTTGTTTGTAAAAAGGTGCATTTTCGGTTTCAGCCGACACCTATTTTTTTAAAAAAAAAGAAAAGGTTGTGAAGAGTCATAATGGATAAGTTAAGTCACATTGAAAAATTTGAAGGTAAATATTTTCATACCTAGCAAGTACGAACTCAGTTGTTCCTAATTAACAAAGACTTATGGGATATTGTTGATGGAAAAGAAAAGAAACCGAAAAATGCAGATGAAGCAACAAAATGGGCAAGTAGAGATCAAAAGGCCACTACAATTATTGGATTGGGTCTATCAAATTCTTATTTGCATCATATAAACTTAAAAAGTCCTCTCACACAATTTGGGAAACATTGAACAAATTGTTTGGATCACAAGATGGAAGCACAACAATATCTTTAAAGCAGAGATTGTTCGGCCTCAAGATGGAAGAAGGTGACAACATGGTGGAACATATTAGTAAGTTTTGTTCTATTTGCAATCAACTAGTGGGAATAAGTGTAGATGTGCATGATGATGATGCTAAAGCTAGTATTACTCAATAACATGCCTCTATGCTATTCTAACATGGTATTTACTTTGAGTAAAATAAATCCAAGTTTAGAAGAACTTATTTCTTCTTTACTCGATGAAGAAAAGAAAATCATGTTTGCATAACCAAAGGAAAAATGCCCTGTATGGTAGGAAACAAGATAAAAGAAGATCTAAATCTTCTTTCAAACCTGGATCATCTTATAAAGATTCAACAAAGTGGATCACCTGTTATTACTACAAACAATCTGGTCACTTGTCTTAAATTGCAAGAGAAGAAAACAAGAATTACTTGATGGCAAATTGCAAGATAATGCCATGACTACTGATAACGAAGGAGAAAATGAAGAGGAAGGAAATACTGCTTATACAGAAAATAAAAGTGATGAATATTTTCTCTTTTAGATAATTAAAACTAGAGGATGGAGGCATTGGAGGTTGGAGGTCAGACATCGACCTCTCATCAGTCACCAACAACGGGGCCACATGAATCTATGGTGGCACATTTTGTGGTGTGAGTGTGCTTTCAGTATTTGATGTCTAGTGTGATTCTTTCGATTTCTGTTGTGTGTTGAATAAGTGAAATGTTCACATTGAGGGGGGAACATGATCAACATGATCCAATGTTCCATTTTCAGTTTTTCAGTTGAGTATGTGGCTATTCCTATTTCCCCAAATGCAAAAACATAGTACAGAACAAATAACACAGTGAAACGCAACATCATGAGGCTTGATGAGGTAGAACAGTCAGATGTGTTCCTGTTCGTACCTAGGTTTGTGGTTAGCCTCCTAAAAACCATTGAAGGCTATTCAGATGTGTTCCTGCTTGAGTTCCCACACTGCTAGGTCAGATGTGTTCCCTAGAGTGACTGGTTGATAAGCAGATGATTCCTGAGCATGTTCCCATCCTCGTCGGTCAGATGTGTTCCCGATAGTGCTTGGTCAATAAGAATTTGATGTGTTCCTTCTTCTACCTTCAGTTCGAGTGTGTGCAAGATCATGAGCGCGCAGAGGTGACAGGCTGCAAAGGAAGTGTGAAAGTTCTAATGTTACCATGTAAACATTAAGGGGGGGAATGTTAGGAAACTAATATTAATGTTTACATTATTTATGTATTCATTAAATACAAATGTTAGTAATTATATTATTGTTATATTAACAATAATATGTTGGTTGGAGTTGTTTTAACAACTCATATGATTTGAGTTGTGTATTGTTACGTGAGTAACAATCACAACTAAATAGGAGATATTATAGGTTCCATAATAATAGGAAATCCTATATATGTGTAATGAGTTCGAGATCGATTGATATACATTGTATTATTATTGTGTAAAAGCTGTTTACTGCGTTTATAGGAGCATGGTGTGTCTATGCTTGAAAAAGGCTAAAAATCGGGATTTGAGTGCAAATTTAAATTTTTGTGCTTGATTGAAATTTTTGGTTGATGTTTCCAAAAAAATAATGTTCTGTAAAGTTAAGAAATATTAATATCATGTTGGTATAGGTATCCTTTTTAATTAATGGTAAAATGGGGAGAAGTTCGGGTGGTTTTCCATCAATGAAAAAGGGGAGGATTATTGGCATGTTACTCCATAGGTGTTGTCATTGGTGAAAAACCTCATTAACGACAAAGTGGATAATGGATTAGATCATATTATTCTCAAATTGATGATGACATGGATATCATTAGCATGACCTAAAACATATTTGGACATCTGTTTTCACCTTAACCACGAGGATGGCTTGTTCAGCAAGCTCATTCGAGGTGACTTAGCTAGTCTAGGTGACATTGTTTAGTGATTATAGCTTCTTGGTTGGTTGATAAATATGTTAGAATGATTGGGTGCTTGTTTAGAGATTTTCTAGAAACTCATATGAGTTGTAGGGTGCATATGCATGTTGGTGACCATGATTCGGGTGTTTATTTAGAATAGGTATGGATGCTATGAAGTATGAGATTAAGGTATGTAGTTATATTATCTCATGGATGTATGTAGGAAGGTGTAACGTGATGTATCAGGTATTTTTGGACCATTTTGAGTGATTTCATGATCAGTTATAGTGTTCTTGATTGACCATAACATTTACGATAAAAACCCTAAGTGGTAGCTATGCAAGTCTTAGTGGATGTAAATATTAATATTTACTCATGACATTATGATGATTGGATATTTTATTAGGGTGTTTCCTTGTGATATGGGAAATATTTTAGGTTTCTATTATGTGAATTTTGCAAGATATGTCAGTTTTGGTGAAACATGGTGAGAACTAGTCCATTTCATTTCGAAATGGAAGTTTTGATGCTCACCCTAAATTTTGTGATTTGCATGGGACCTTTTGGATTTCAGGGATGTTTATGTATTGAGTTTATAAGGTTTAAAATAATAATTAGGTAATTTAATCGTCACATTTTTATGAGCGAATGTTGAGAAGGTATAAAACTTATTATGAGTTTGAAACCCTAACTTCAAATTGGTTTGTGAGATTTGCTTCATAATTGGTAATAATGTATTCCTAATGAATGTATGATGATTGTAAAATGTAGAGGAATCCTTCATATTTCCATAAAGGTATTGTAGAGGTTATGGTGATGAGTGGACCCCACTCGAGAAAGGTCATTTTTGAAGAAGTTTGTTTTCGGTCAAGGTTGTCCAAAGGAGTTGCTAAGATAAAATTCCATTGTGTGATGTTTATGAGTTTTATTGATGTCCAAATATGTTTCAGATCATGGTGATGTAGTTACATGGTCAAGTGTGATTAATTTAGGTTGACTAGTCAAAAGCTAGTTTTGAGGCAGTAAAAAGTAATATTTAGTAAAATGGACATAATTGGAGATACAAATGCATTTAGGAGGTGATTAAATTTTTTTTGGAAATATAATTCATATGGATTTACATTAATATAATATTTTATTCATGATTATTATATTTTCCATGGTTTCTAGTTCAATTTGTGAGTAAGAATATATCTTATTATCCATGAGAACTATTTTTGCGAAGAATTGAGTTGGTTAGAGCATGAGATGGATTAGGTGATGTTTTATATCACATGGAATGTGAAGATGGGTGAAGTTTTGATCTAATGATTCCATTTTTACTTATTTAAATTTTATTTAATAGTGTTAACCATTTGCATTTTAAAAATAACTTTTTGGCAACATGATTTGGTGAAGAAAAACGTAAATGTAGTTTGAACTGTGGTTGTTTAAAGGCTTATAACTTAATTAAAATTGTTATAAATGTATTGTAATTTCCATAAAGTTTTCACATTCCGTATTTGAGTTTATTTAAAGATATCTTGAGGCCCAAAGTCAGAATCAAGGTCTTGAAGGGTTCTGGAAACAAGTGTTTTGAGAAGTATAAGCGAGTGGTCCCATTAAATGAAATAATATGATTAGTTGGTGAAACATGAGGCCACGTATGATGTTTAAATGTTATTTTAAACATGTTTTATGAATTTTAATGCATTACTAAAAATATTTTTGTGTTAATATATTTTAGGCATTCTAATGAATGGGTTTTGATGATTTTGGTGTATGGATGATGGGTTTTTTCTAGGCCAACCCAAATGGGTCACTTTTATATGTTATGAAAAGTATATGGGGTGTTTTTATGATGTAGTTTTCATGTAAAATGAGATAAAAAGTTTTTGTTTGAATTTTAAACAATATGGAGCTTATAGAAGCATAGTTTTGGGTACTTTTATGAGCTAGTTGAGAGAGTATAGTGAGTGTGCAAGAAATATGAAATAGGTGTGATAGTTATACGGGTGTATGAGAATTAATTAAGATAATATAAAGTGTGCTATAGGTTTCATAATATCATCAAGTATGTGTGCAAGATTTTGAATACTTGATAAGTGAAGATAGAGCTATATTTTGCAAGCTTGAAGACCTAGGGTTTGAATGAGGATTTGAAGAAGTGTGAGTTGAATCATTAATCTCTATCAGTTATGGAAGAAATAATTTATAGATCACAACATCATAAGGTGGTTGAATGGGTGATTTATCATCTTGGGGGGTTGTAGCCTCCTTATAGATTTGGTGCTTCACAAAATTATGGGTTTGTGATCCTTGTAGGGTTGTAGCTCTACTAAACTAGGGGTTGTTACTTCACTAAATTTAAAACATATAAATATAAAGATTGTGTTTCAGTGGTATTTCTTCTACTTGAGTGTTTCCCACATATATCTTGTGCTCTTTTGTTGATTTTATGTTTCATGGTTGATTGCATTCATGATATTTGATGATGTGCCCACATTAATGATTGGATAAGTGAATTTTTAGTTTAATTGAATAACCCGAAATCTGATTTAAAGTTTTGTAAGGGTGATTCACCCCCTCGAGTCCATTATGCTTACAAAATATAATAAGTAAAGTGTAACTTCTTAGCATAAATATAATTTGTTAAGTATATAAGAGGGGATTATGATTCGTCAATAAATGTGAGATTATCCTAAGCTGAGCCAATTTGGAATGGCTATAAGAAGGGTGATGGTGGGTGATGACACATGTCATCATGCATCCGAAACATTTCCCATAGGTATTCCAAGATGGTTCAATCATTGTACTATCGTAGGGTTTTACAGGTCATAATAAATAAAAATTATTAAAAATGGTAATTAAATTGTTCCTAAAACAAGTGAAAATTATGAAAGTATGCTTAAGGAAACAATTTTAAATGGTGTACTTAATTTTGATATATAACATATGACTTATCTAGCTATCTAGATAACTAGGTTGATAAAACCAAGTATATATAATACAAACATGTTATTGTCTTCGAAAACAGTGACATGTAACCACATGGTTAAGTACCATCGTCATATTATTAAATTATGATGGTATCGAATGAAGTACAAAGGTACTCTGAGATCACTTGAATAGGGTACATATGTACTTATTTGTCTTAGTAAACTAAATCAACCTAGTAACTAATAATGGACATTGGTGATTACGTAAGTTGATGAACAGTGAACTTAATAAATTAAGAATAGAAATAATCCTATACGAAAAATGAGATGATTTTGTGGTGAATAGAGCGAGTTTCATGTGACTTGTGTGCAGTCACAAAACTAGGCTAGCTAGCGTGATGCCCTAAACTACGGCCGTGGTAGTGCAAATGACTGATTGCATTGTCGATCACCATTTCTTCTTTTAAATTGTGTTATTCCCAAGAGGCTACACTAATAATATACACATAGTCCTTGTACCTTTAAAAAGGTTTAACCAAATGATATATTGGGTATATTGGCTCGTAATGAGTGTTTGAGGGGATTGAGTAGGATCTGAACCCTTACAATTGCACATGGTTATCATAGCTTGTCTAGTTAGATTCTAAACATTAATTAATGTTGGATTAATTTGTTGTAAGCTATTAATAATTAAAGGCATCAAGATAACTGACTAATGTTGGATTATTTCAATCTTTCCTATAAAATATGTTATACATTTCAATGTAAGATAACTAAAGGAAATTTATAACTCTAGTATGCAGGAATTTAAGTGTTGTATGTTAAATTCAATGAAGAAATTATACGTGAATAATAAGTTGATAAAAAAAATCCTAGATCTGTTGAAGTAAATAGAGGTGTTACATACCTAATGAGCTTCGTTATGTAGTATATCTAGCTCAAACATGAGAAGGACCTAGTGTTAGACTGCGATTGTGTGTCGCCACCTTGGGGACCATATGGAGGTCATTTGAGTAGAGGTTTCAATGGGGGATATGGTGGTGTTGGTGGTGTAGAAGGTGCTCGGGGGATAATTATTTGAGTGAGTACCTTTTTGGGGATTTTCATTTCACCTAGTAGATATGATATTTGTGATGTATATTGATCTTGGTGAATCATTTATTTTTAATACATATGTATTTGATATACAAATATTTTGAGGCTCCAGATGATATATAGAGACACTTTGATATGATTATATATATTTGTGTGATGATGATGATTTTTATTCTTGATTCACATGTTTTTTTACTTTAATGTGTTATGATGAATCTTTAGTATTGTATAAATGTTTGATAAATGTTGTTATTATATGGATGTTTTGGTAGGTGTGGATGTTGATATATATTTGATAAATGATGGTGTTATCTAAGTGTTATGTGTTACAGAATTTAATGTGATCTTAATGTATATAAAAATGTGTTTTAAGTCTTAACTAATAATACAATTGGAATGATTGATTTTACACTAGATTTGATACATACGTGATGGGAATAGATATGGTGAAGGATCTTGCACTTTTGGCCTTTATTACAAATGTTAACATATGACTAATAATGGGTAGTCACACGTAGGATCTTGGATATAGATGGAAGTGAAATGTATACCTTCCTAAGACATGGGAAGGGTTGACACATGTAGGTTGTGTGGGAGAGTAGGTTCTTATTTCAATGGTTTCATAGGGAGATTCCCTAACTATATATTTTATTTTTGATGCAAATTGATTGATGTGGGATTTTTTATTTGATGGGAAAGATGATTGATGTAGAAACATTTCCTAGGATTCTTTTGACATTTTGAATTTTTAAGGATGATTGATGGGAATCCTTTTTACATAGTAACCACCCTTCCAGGAGTGGTCTATAAATTTGAATTTTTTACTTTTATTTTTTTTGATAGTCGTCCTTTGAGGGATCGGTCTATGATTTTAACAGGTAGTTGTCCTTTGAGGATTAGTCTAATTTTATTTTTGATAATATTATTTTAATTTTTGATAGTTTTCCTTCGAGGGACAAGTCTATTTATTTTTATAAGATGCATCTATATATATTTTAATTTTTTAAGCTTAGGAAAAACCTAATGTACCATTTCAAGGAGGGGAAGAAATGTGTGCACAAACTACACATGTGTGCCCCATGACATGTTTTCATTTGATACACAAGGTGGATGGATGTAATGATTGCCGAGGTTATGCTAAGGAGGAACTTTTTCATGTGGAATATGTGATGAATATATTTTTGGTGCTCATCTTTAAGGTTTCGAGGATAGTGACGGAAAACCACATACTTTCAAATAATTATGATGATAAGATGGCTGGTTGGTGGTGAAAGAAGATATTTGATGTGGATATTTTCATAATATTCAATATGTTAATAGTATAAAGGAAACAAGTGCAAGGAATTAAAAGGTTCCTTTTAAGGTGTACTATCAAGAGAGGCTAGACAATAAGGTCCCGACCCATACTTGTGAGTGATGACATATGGAATAATCCAGTTAGGGGAAAACTTTCAATGTTTACTCTTTTCTAGAGTAGTAACATTTTTATTTTCATTGAGAATGAGATCACCTATGTCAAATTCAAATTCTTTTACATGTAATTTATATGTGCGTTTGATGTGCCCTTGATGCACATGATGATGTTTGAGAGTTGTTAAGAGATTTTCATCTAACCAATATAATTATGTTAGACACTCTTGTCAATAGTCCTCATATGAGATGAAATCCCGAGGGACACGCATAGTGATTTGATTTGAAATTTAAGGGGTAAAACCACCTCAGAGTCATGAGGAGTGAGAAGGGTGTAATACCTGTAGGAGTATGGATGCTAGTTTGATAATCCTGGAGAGAAAATGGGATTTAGGATGCCTATTACTGCCTACTTTGTCAATATTTTTCATGAGGATCTTGTTAAGTATTTTTTTAGAAGCTTCATCTTGTCTATTTACTTATGGATAATATGGTGATGAAAATATTATCTTAATATTAAATGTGTCAAAAAAATTATCGACGCCTTTGTTTTATAAGGATTTTTACATTATCAGTGATGAGTTTGTGAGGGATACCAAAGCAACATATGATATGTTGATGGATGAAATCAGTGATTTTATTGGATTTAGTAGATGTCAAGGGAATGGATTCTACCTATTTAGTAAATTATTCAGTGGCTATGATGATAGAATGATGTTTTTGTGATGAGTGAGGATTAATTGTGCCAATGAGGTCTAACCCCCATTGTGAGAAAGGCCATAAGTCTTGAGTGGGTTGTAAGGCTTGAATGGGAATATGAGTGAGATTCAAATGTTTTTTACATTTGAAACACCTCTTAACATACATGTACCAATATTTGTTGATAGTAGGCCAATAATATCCTAGTCAAAGGACACACTTAGTGATAATAGTACCATTGAAATGTCTATTGCATATACCATCGTGGATTTATTGAATGGATTTAGTAGAATTGTGGGATCTAAAAAATCTTTAAAAGAGGCCATAAAATCCATGTTTATATAGTATAGCACCTCGATGACATATCAGTATTGCATTGAAGAAACAATCATTTGGCATTTTTAGATAGATCGGGAGGAATTTTGGATTCCAAAAGATAGTTAAATATATGGGTTTACCAAAGTTCAATTATATTATTTGTGATGATGTTGATAGAGGGTAGTTAATTTTTGTGCGATGGTTGATCAATTTTGTGGATAATAACAAACAATTTAGATTCATCGAGTTATTAAAGGGGTGAGAAATGCTAGAGAATCCATAGTGTTTGTGAATTTGTTAGAAGATCATGGAACTATCTGGATGGTGTAATGGTCAAAGGATTCTAGGAGGAATTCAACAATGGTTTTATATTTTTATAGAATTTCATTTTTACATTGGTAAATTCCTTTGATTTGATTGATGACAAGTTGCGATTCTCCATAGATGTCTAATATTTTAACACAAAACATGAAAATAGTTTGGAGACCCATGATTAATGCTTCGCATTTGGCCATATTGTTAGTAAATTCAAAATTAAGTTTGAATGATAAAGGGATAAGAGTCCCTTATGGAGGTATAATGATGATATCAAAACCTCCCCCCCGACACTTGGATCCATTAAAAAAAAGTGTCATTTTGAGAGCGATGTATTCTTGATCAATGATAATGATGATGTATTCGTTAGGGAATTGTTCATCAAGTGGTTGATTATCAAGGAGGGGAGATTCAATGAATTGATAGACGATATCTTGTCCTTTAACAGTTTTTTGTGGGATAAATTTAAGATCAAAATTGGTCATAAGAATAACCACCAAGTGATAAGGTCACTATGATATAGTTTAGAATGCATTTTTAAAGTGGATTAAAACTAGTAACAACATAATTCTTATGGTTAAGTAGATAATGACACGATTTGGATGTTGTGAATCAAAAGGTAGAAAACACCTTATCGGCTTTAGTATAGAGAGTTTTGTATTCATGGAGGGTGCAGATTATGTAATAAACATCTTGTTCATGACCCGATTATCTCAAAGTGAGCAAGCATAGCACCCAAAGCATGATTAGTATTTGGTATAAAAAGATAGAATGGATCCCCTTTGTGTGGTGTGAGCACATGTGGTGATAGGAGATATTATTTGAGGTCGTTGAAGGCCTTTTGAAAATTGTGGTCCCATCTAAAGTCTACATATTTTCAAAGAAGAATCTGAAAGGGATGACAACATTCTAAAACTTGTGATATAAAGTGATGGATAGACTGAAGCTTAACCTAAAGGCTGTAATTTTTTTGAGGTTTTATAGAAGAGGAATTTTTATGATAGCTTTGATTT
Source organism: Taxus wallichiana var. yunnanensis (assembly GCA_018340775.1). NCBI lineage: Eukaryota > Viridiplantae > Streptophyta > Pinopsida > Cupressales > Taxaceae > Taxus > Taxus wallichiana. The sequence continues at coordinate 440,358,091 of CM031241.1, read as the reverse complement.
TAGTAGGCTCTACCTCAATGCCCCGAGATGGATATGATAAAACCTAGGAGTTTTCTATGAAAACCCCAAACACACACTTTGTAGGGTTAAGGTGAAGGAAATATTGAATAATAAAATGAAAGATAGCATCAAGGATGGTGAGATGATCCCTACGTAGTTTAAATTTCTGTAAAATATCATTCACTATATGTCATGGTACTTTTATAGGAAGCCCTTGCATTCTTAAGCCCGAAGGTCATAACACAGTAACAAAAAAACCCCCAAGAAGTGATGAAGGACATTTTTTTTATCATTGGTAGCGATGAGGTTGTGTTCTACCATAGAATCCATCCATAAGGAGAGAATCTCATGGTCGGATATTAGATCAACTCAAGTCGATCTTTGGGAGAGGAAAAATATCTTTAGGAAAAATGAGATTGAGATATCAAAATTCGGTGTAGATACATAACTTCCATGAGGATTTTGTTATGGATAAAATATTAGAAATCCATTGTGGATATTCAATGGGTATGATAACATTAGTGGAGAGTGATTATTGTGATTCTTTTTTATGGGAAAAATTATGCGAGGGTGCATACTATAGAACTTTTTTAAGCTGGTTTGGCATTAAGATAAGTGATGATATAGTGAAGTAAATTGGGCGTAAGGAGATGATATTCCCTAGTAAAAGGCATTGTATAACAAAATCAAAGAAAGTGTATCTAGTATTTTGGAAGATGGAATGGAAAAGCGGTGGATGCTTCATCACAGGATCCTGGGCTTGATTTGGGAACAAGTATGACATTTAGACAATGCATCATGTGATAAGCTCGAAAGGGTTAGGTTCCATGGGAACTATAAAGGTCTTACCTTCATGTTTGTATTTAAGACATCAATGGAGTTTGGATGGGATATAGTGCATAACATGTATCCAGGGTTAGCCTAGTAGTATGTTGTATTGGAATTATCCTTATACCAGATAGAATATTTTAGGGAGATTTTTAACGTCAATTTGAAGTGGTAACATGACCATACCCAATGTGGAGGTGATGGTCATTAAAGGATCGAAGTATAGCTAGTGTCTAGATAATAATGGTGTTAGGTAGTTGAATTTTATTAAAGGCATATGATGATATGATATTGATACTAGTGTCATTATCGATCATGACTCTTTTTATGAGGATATCATTTATTTGGGTGGTGATGAAGAGGGGAAGATCATGGTCTTTTGGCTGTAATGATGGTATTTTGGAACTGTCAAAGGAGATAGTAGTGGATGTTTTAAGAGTTCCTACTAGATTTGCACATAGTTTTGGATCATCTGAGGGAACTGATATGGATTAGAGAGCATTAATCAAGGCTTGTCGGTGTGAAGGTGAGGTTTGCAGAAGCTCGTAAAGGGACATATTGATTGGAGATTGGAAAAGTTGTTTGATTGTGATTTTTTTCACTAAGGTTGTGGATTATGTATGAGAAGCGACAAGGATAGAAACCTTTTCTTTGGTGGGAAGTGTTTAGTTAGATGACTTGGGAGGCGAGTGGAATAGTGAATTTTGAATTTTTTTGATCGAGGGGTTAGGTTCATGGGTACATGATCTAGTGATGATATACACTTCTTCAATTTGATGTAGAGGGGTTTTATGATATTAACCCCACTTTCACTGGTTGTGGATGGTTTAGATGCGGTGATTATAGACTCTTTATGAGGTGTTTTTATGTTGTTATTTCAAGAGGAATAATGCATTTATTTAGAAGGATTTTAATAGCGCAATAAGGACTTTACAATGTTCTACATGATGCCTTGGTGATTGATGATAGTCAAAAAAGGCTTCAAATGTATACCAAGTAAGGCTTCCACCCTCGAGAGATAGATGGATTAAGAGGGGGTAGTGCTATGATGGATTTTTAAAGGATCCTTTCAAGGGTTAATGCATAATATCCTTTTGAGGCATACATTGAAGGAAGTGATGATTTTTTTTTGTATAAGTATCAAAGGCGTCAATTTTAGTGTGGTTTATTTAGATGAGGGATGTAGCCCTAGAATAGAGGGAATGGGGATTAATTTTTGTGTTGAAGGAGTAATAGGGTGATGTTTTATGATTGTCGACATTTTAGATGAAGGGATGCATGGTTGTATAATAGGTTTTTGAAATGTATGAAGGTGATATTGGGAAACATGATCATCATATGAGATTTTCACAATTTATAAGATGGGTTTATTTTCTAAGGTTTGTGAAGAGATTGTGGATGAATTAGATGTGGATAGAGTAGATGTAGATAAAAAAAAATTCTCTTTTATGGTAAGATTAGACAATGTACCCGCATCTTTGGATGTTAGGTTAATTATTTCTATGATAGAGTTACTTGTAGATGGTTTGGATGTGGGTTCATGATGGGTGTTTTAGGTGTTACATTCAATTTATTTGTGACTTTGTTGATGATTTCATGGGAATATATGACATTGGATTGTGGCTCATTTGGTGGATGGAGAATGATTTGGGAAAGTTTATTTAAAAACATCCATGTTTTGATTTTGAGGTACATTTGGTTTGTCTAATTGTAACGCACCTTTTTCAATAATATCTTGAAGGGAATTTCAGAATGAATGGAACCTTTCAATGTTGTGGCCCTTGACCCTATAGTATTTACAATAATCATTATCTCTATACCAAGAGGGTTTCAAGACAAATGTATCGATGGGGCAGATAGGAGGAAGAGTGATCATGTTGGTTGCGAGAATTTTGTCAAAGGCTACACTATAGGACTCGCTATATAGCAATGTAGTTAGATTGATGAGATCGTTTATAGGCCAAATGTTCTTTGGGAGAGGTCTTGATGATGAATGCATTGGTGATGATTTAGATTAATCGTGACTAGATGATATTTTTGATGAAAACTTGGGTTTTTGTTTCTTTGACCTACATTTAACTCCACCATCTTAAAGAGCACGCACTTCAAGTTTGTGAGCCATAAAGAAGGCTAATGGTGTTTAACCATATTACAATAAAATTCATGGAATAATAGTCTATCATTCAATTTTTTCTGGATATACATTCACAATATATTAGCCATATATATAGGCTTTTAGATAGGCATAACAACTCTAACAATGCATACCTATATTATCTCAACCACTCACTAATTATGTAAATTTTTATAACACTAATAACAATTTACTCAACCACATTATCATAATATATTCTCACATATATATTATGCAAACCCCTATGAGCACTAATAGGATTATTCCTAACATTCCCCCCTTAGTGCGAACATGGTAGAAAAAACATTCACACACTTCTCTGTAGTATGCTCACCCCTGTGGCATGTCCATCTCTGTGACTCATGACCTTGATCCAAAAGAAAGGCTCTCTCCTTCCATGGTTTTAAACAGGTTTACCACAAACCTTGACATGAACAGGAACCCATCAACTGTCCACCTCGTGTGGTTTTCTGGATCTCCCACAAACCTTTTCAAGATCCATGAATTGACTTACTCTGGTGCTTCTATTCACCACTATGCTTGTACATCAGGGAAGTATATAGGAAATAGCTCATACTGGAATATATTTCACACAGAATGGAAATGGAATATTGTGTTCTATTCCCCCCCACAATGTGAAATTTCCATTATTCTACAAAACTGTAAAACAGGAACTCTGAAATGAATCAACACACTGGAAATGCTGAGAAAAAAACACACACATGTCACCAAATCTATTGTGCGGCCCGTCGTTGATGATTGACGAGAGGATGTTGGTTGTCCTCCTTCCTCCATTGCCTCCATCCTCCGATAACATGCTGCTAACTCAACCTGATTTGGATATGAAGCTCAATTATTTCCACATTGTTTATTATATCTTCCCTCCCACAATGTGAAACACTTTATTTTTCTGGACGTCGGGTAACACCAAAAATGTGTCCGTAATGTATTTTTTCAAACATCATATTTTTCAACAAAATTTAAATCAATGCAAAGAGGATTAAAAAAACTTTTTCCAAAAATGGCACTCGATTTCGAGGTACCAAGCAAAGTTATTGAGGTTTTAATTTCCCGTATAAAAGGCCCAATTTGAATTAAAATTGGATCAACGATTAAAAATTTCTCCGGATGAATTTTTTTATCGTGTGACCACTCATTGGAACTGGGAGGAAACGAGGATTCCAAAAATGTCAAAGGCCCAAAAAAATGGTGTCAGAAAAATATTAATTTGGCTAAAAAACGTAATAATTGCCCTTAAAATGTAAATATTAAACAAAAACTATAGTAAAATTAAATTTTTCAAACTATAGTCTTTGTTAATTTTTTTTTAAATAGCCAAACACAAATGGCTGCAAAAACTCACGACTTCATTGAAGTGACATAATGATTTGTTGATAATTCCACAACCTAGATCTCCGTTTTATAAACCAAAAAATACGTTGGAAAGGTGCTTTCAATACCTCTACAATGCTACTAACAAAAGTTGATTTCATCACCTGACCTAAAATCTGTTCATGACTAAGTTTTACTTGAATTTGGAGTTGTTCTTCATGCCTGAACTACAAAAGGTCACTGTCTGCATGTTTCTTAATTCTTTGTGATTTTGTTCACCACTCCTTGCAAAGACTTTTCTCAATGTTGAATTTGAGCCATGAAGAATGGTGGAGACATCCAGTTCTTTGTATTCATCAATGCAAAATGTCACTAACCAGACCCGAATGAACAATGCAAGAAGGAGACAATGATTTCACCAAGATTCACAATGCAGCATGCGAAAACAATGATCAAGGTCATGTTATTATTTTGGAAAACACTGATTGAATGCTCCTTCAGAAGGTTGCATGCTTGAAAAGTATGAGATCTGACAGAGAGAACATTCAGAGGTTTGAATACTATAAATTTGAGAATGATAGATCATAGCTCGATGGAGATGACAGGATCCATAACAATCTATAACTAGAATTAGCACCGATCTGCTATAAAGTTATCTGACAGTTTGGAAGCGCAAACAACTCTCAGACATAGATCTCTGAGCTATCAATTAAATGATGCACATGGTCTAAACTGCGCCTTGGGTAGATTACATCGAGAATGCAATATCAATAACAAAAAGGAACAATTCTTGTCAAAGATAAAAGAGTCGTGTGAATAAGGATGGGCCCCCACAATACACCCAAATTGAATCACCTAAATATTCTCCATTGCAAATTATTGGAAGCATTGCAATAAGATGGTTACCTCTTCACAGACCTGAGCATGTATCTTCAAACGTGGATCTGATGAAACAAGTAGAGCTTGGAAGGCTATACGGTCTCTTACTTACAACACATTCCAATAGATCTCCAAAGCATTAATCTCTAGTTTTTCAATCTTCAATACATATTTGGCAGTGTAGAAAATACAATGAAATGACCACCTAATTTCTATCAGTAGATTCACATACCAAATAATGGTGTTTAACCAGATTTACACAATAAAATTCATAGAATAATAATCTATCATTCAATTTGTTCCGGATATACATTCACAATATATTAGCCATATATATAGGCTTTTAGATAGGCATAACAACTCTAACAATGCATACCTATATTCTCTCAACCACTCACTAATTACGTAAATTGTTATAACACTAATAACAATTTACTCAACCACATTATTATAATATATTCTCACATATATATTATGCAAACCCCTATGAGCACTAATAGGATTATTCCTAACAAAGGCTTCATCAAACTTATAGAAGGATTGGATTTATTGTTTGGATGAAATGTGTTTGGCATAGAAGTGAGAGAATAAATTGATTATCTCAATCCATGGGAGGAAATAATAGTTGATTGATAATTCCCCTTTAGTGGATGATGAATTACGTAATGGACTCATCTTTGAATTGGTTGATTATGTATAGGTCGGTGTTATTTATTTTATGTGCGATGTTGATTGAAAAAATTTCAAGGAGCTGAGAAAGATGAGAGAATAAAAAAGAAGTATTGAGGAATGTTGTTATACCAATCTAAGGCAAGGTCAGCTAAGGAGATAGGGAATTTCCTCAAAGCATAAGTCATGTTCATGTGCTATGAGGTAACATATATGTCGTAAGGCTTAGATGTGTTGTTGGGGTCTTCTTTACTATAAAATTGTAGGAAATTAGGAAGATCCCAATGTGTAGGATATTTTTAATATGGTATGGATGGATGGATGGGTTTGTTACATATTTATTTATATGATAACATGTTTTTGAACCCATGTAAGTGGATTCAAGGCTAGATATTTTGTTTATTAAATCATGTAGCACGTTTGTTTATGGTTGTTGTTAGATGATGGTTGATGAAGGTCTGATTTGATTATATGAGAATGGATTTGACTAGTGATATGGCTATGGGATGTTATATCGGAGAGGGGTACTTATGCAAACTTTATAGATGGGTTATGAAACCAAGGGTTGTGAAGGTTGGATATACTAGTATTAAGAAGGAAAGGATGTGTTCATAAGTGGTTGTGATGGTTGTGGTATGTGTTGAAAAGAGGTATAGGATTAGATAAGTGGTTGATAATGCAACATTATGTTATAAATTAGAGGCTAGGATGGTTGAGGTACATGCTAGAAAGGAATGGAAGTGTGAATGAGGGGGTGCAATTGTTGAGGGATGGATTGAGAGGATGTAGTTATGGTCAATGACTATTGTGAGGAGGGATGAAAATTAGGAATAAACTTTTGTTCATGGGAAATGTCGATGTTGAAATATACTAGAAGATATTTTATACAACGGATGTGGGTGTTGGGATGGGGTAGGTTGAGATATGCTTGTTAGGATGGATACTAAACTCACATGAGGAGTTTGGATGGTAGAAGAGACCAAAGGGGTTGATGTGGATGAGGATATATTTGTTTTTGGGATGATGTGGAACTAGATAAAGGGTCTAATGAGGATGATGATTGTTAATAGTTATTGTCTTTGGGAAGAGACCACATTAAGATCAAAGGTGATGACAAGAAATGAAGACGCGACATTGGAAGATTTTGATTGGTTATTAGTGGAATAATGATGTATTTCTTTGCATGACCAGCTCATGGTTAGGATCAATAAGTTAGGATAATTCATATGAAGTTTTTGATATAGGTGGTCATGGTTAAAGGTACACACCACTGAGCAACAACATATCCATTAAGGGAAATTGAGTTTCAATCTAAGATTTTAGAAAATATTAGATCCCGATATCAAAGAAACAGGGACTAGGTGGATTGGGTATTTCGAATGAGGAAGATCATCTGTTATGGGAATGTGGAGGTTCTTGATCTTCCTGACGAGGTGATATATTTTCTCGTTGTTGTTCAATTAAATGTGAAACATCCTCAATGCAGGTTTGAATTTTTTCAATAGTTTGTTGGAATTTTTCAGTGATATTTTTGGGATTTTTTAAATGGGATTGTTTTCTAGTAAGAACCATGAAATTAAACAATCAACTAATAATGAAAAATGAATCTAGATTGCTGATTACGAATAGAAGAAAAATCATGCAGTAGAATTTTTAATTATCTTGATTATTTAGAGAAGGGATGAAATGTGAAAAATGGATAACAGGGTCCTAGGAAATGATAGTCTATGGATGGTTTTAGGTGATGTTAAATGCAGGATTCCTCGATATACCCAAAGGTATGTGAGGACCAAATCTATGTTGGTGTCGGTACGAGGCCTAGTATTAGGGCCTACCCCCTCACTTCACGAGTCCCACAATGATAAGGGATTTGGGTGCTTAGCCAATATACCACCCACCGGTTTATTTATTCTCATCCAGAACACCGAGTCAACTTATTCCCTTGGTGATGAAATCCAAGTGGGTCCACCTGGGTAGGAATGTTTTAATGCAATTTGTGTTTAAATTGATTTGGTTGTGTGTGGGGGAGATTAAGTGAATGCAATATATTAACCTCCTAATTAAGCTATGTGATCAAATAGAATGAGAGGTTCTTTTTAATACCAAAAATAAATATGAGTTCAATGAGGGAAGTAGAAAAAAATGTTATACTTGAAAAGGACAAGAAAAGAAAGGACATACCAATAAATGCTCATTTTTTTAATTTTTTAATTTTTTTAATTTTCAAATGTTTTAAGCATAGTTAAAACACAACAAACTGAAGTTCCCAAGACAGGAACCTACAAGGGTTATATGGAAACAAAGAACAAGAAAAATAAATACCGGTTAAAGGATAGCCGACTACATGATAAAAATAATCTATAGAGATCATCGGGGAATTGGTGACGATGCACCGAGATCATTGGCGATGTAACTAGATTGCTAGAAATTGAAAAGCAGAGAACCTAAAGGTGGAAATTAATTAATTTGGAATGAAATAAAAGGGACATGGTCCCATAGGGCATGCCATAATTTAATAGAGAGTTTTTGCTTTCTAATTTTAACTTAATAAATGAAATAAAAAAACTAACCTCGGAAGGCAGCGGGGTTTATCGATACTGCGATGCTAAACATTAGTGATGTGTAATAAATTTCCTTCCTCTTTCAATGAAGAAGAAACCTACGAGATCAAAGACAACAAGACAAAGTATTAGATAGATAGATAAATGATTACTCAGCAATGGATGATTCTAAGAATCCAAATGGATGTCCTACGAGGATTTCAGCTTGCTTGATACAATTAATTAGATTGAAAAATATAATGATAAGGATATGTAAATGAAAAATATAGATAGATAATGGATAATAAGATTTAGAACTCAATATCCAAGGGTAAGTCTTATGCAGCTTCATAGGTAACCCAAGATATATTGGATGTGATCTGGACTGTTTGAAGTAATCATATTAGTAATATTCTCTTTCTTGTTGGATCTCATGGAGGAACTCAATTTGATCCTCAATGGCATCAATTTTGGTTGTAAAGTGAATTGAACAAAATGTAAGCTCGTTGAGGATGTTGTAATGTTCCAAAAAAAAGGGTTGTTAAATAATTGGTAGGTCGTAGATGCTTGTAATAGGATGTGACTCACACTGGAACTATCATCTAAAATAGAGCCATGCTTGCAGAAGACAAGTTAAATCCAGAAAAGTTGATAAAAATTGATATAAAGTTATGATTAATTGAAAACAAGCTTGAAACACATGGATCACTTTGGTGATTTATAGGAATTGTGGGTGATAAGACAATCATGGGATATTATAGTAATCACTAACAATTACTCTAAAACAATTTCTTCTTCTAATAACGATGTTTTGATCTAAAAGGAGAGTGAAATTGATTATTTTTTATTGTTTTTGATGTTTTATAGAACAATAAGAATAGAATTATGATAAAGGAATACCTTGTAGGGACGAAAGAAGTTAGATGATGCATGTAGAAGTTGGATGAGGCTAGTGACGTCGATTATTCATCCCAAGCCAACGAATTTGATGTATGAGGACTTTTGAAGAGATTCTTGATATTATAGATGATGCTAATTATCATGAAGATCATTGTAATGAAAAGGGTTTCACTTCTTGAGGAAAAAGAGTGAAAGAACATCAAAAAAATTTGAATATCCTTGAGGGAAGAGTGAAATCTAGTATTTATAATCGCTGGCGATCCAGGATTTTCGGGGAAAACATTTAAAAGTGGTTGAAACCACTTCCTAAATGGGATTTTGGGTAAATGTGTGAGGGAAAATGATTGCAAATAGGTTACACAAAGTTTTAGGAGATTGGGAAGTTGGGGTAAAATGGGGTAGAGATGATTTATATATTATTAGGTGGTTTTAAAGGGGTTGAGGTAATTTAGGATGGGTAAATAGTAATTTCGAGGGTGTAAAAATTTGTATTAATAGATGAGGAGAGGGTGACTTAGGATAATGAAATAATGATAGGTTTTAGATTGAATAATGTGTATATAAGATGAAGTACACATGCTAAAAAAACATGATGTTGACACGTATTTGTAGATATGTTTCACAGATTACCAACAATGAGGGCGAGGTTATTTCTAAACAAATGGAAGTCAAAGCTGAAATTCTTTCCTTCTTCTCTTCTTTTCTAAGTTGTAAGAAATATTCCATTCTTATTAGTCTAAACTCTCTTCCTTTCATTTTCACTATTGTTTTAGATTTCTCTACTAACAATAAAATCCTCTCTCCCTTTACCTTTGAATAAATTAAAATTGTCATTTTTCCATGGAATGCAAGAAGGATCCTAGTCCAGTCGGGTTCCCTGTGGATTTATTTCAAGAATTTTGGGATATTGTAGGTATGGATGTTTGGGCTATGGTGTAAGAATATCATTGCTCTAAGAAGATGTTGGGGGTATTAAATCATACCCTCATTTTTTTGTTTCCCAAAAAGGATCAACCTTCTTCCTTTGATGATATTTGTCCCATATCTCTATGTAATAAAATTTACAAAATCATCTCCAATGCAACCTCTCTTCACATTAATCCTTTTCTTATTCCCTCATTTCTCAAGAGTAGAGTGGCTTCATACCTTGTCTCTCTATTTTTGACGATGTAATGTTAGCTCATGAGCTTAATCATTCCCTCTCTTTATCTAAGCGATGCAGGATGTTCATCAAATTGGATTATAGCAAATATTATGATCGTATTAATTGGATATTAATTTGTCTCATCCTTCGTAAGATGGGTTTTCATCCAAATTTATGTGATTGGATCTTAAATTATATTTCTACTCCCAAATATTATGTTCTTATTAATGGTTTTGCGGAATGTATCTTTTCTAGTAATCACAACATTCATAAGGGGAATCTACTTTCCTCTTTCCTATTCATAAATTCATAAATCTCATGCTCTTGTACATATTCGTGGTCTCATATAGCAGAATGTGCACCGCTAGTCTCTCACCAATAGTTTTCCAACGATAGCTTTCTCTTTAGATATTCCTACTTAGAGGAAGCTAAGGCGTTCCATTCCTACCTTTTGATTTATGCAAAATCTATCGGTCGGGTGATCAAATTCTATAAATCTGTTATCTTTTTTCTTTAATACCTCTCTACACATGTCCAACATTGGATTAGAGACTTTCTTGGATTTAATTTGGGTAGTTTTCCACACAAGTATATTGGAATATCTTTGTTCAAGGGTCAAGGTCAATCCTCTCTTTGGAATTATCTTGTTTCCTTTCTTTTGAGGTGTTTTCAATCTTGGAAAGAATAATGGTTATCTTTGACTTTGGTCATCTCACACTCATTTGTTCTATTCTATGCTCTCTTCCCATCTTTATATTTTCAATTTTGTGCATCCCCAAAAATGTTCGATTAAAATTGAAAATATTATTTAATCCTTCTTATGGCATGTTACTTCGATCTTAAGAAATTTCATCTCATTAAATGGGATAGAGTAAAATCTCGAAGATCTTGGGTGGTGTTGGCATTCTTGTTCTAGGTTTGCAAAACATCACTTTTAGGGAAAAAAATTATTTGGAGTATAATTAAAAATCTTGGAAGTTTCCTTAATCAATTCCTCATCAAGAAATAGCTTGGTAATGGGAATCCTCACTCAATTATTTCATCGGTTTCTCTCCCAAAAGATTATCATATGTGGAATTTTATATCGTCTTGTCGATCCACTTTTGTAAATCATGTTTCTTGGCTCATTGGAAACAACACTCTAGCTGATTTCGAGAGGACTCTTGGAATGGACATACCCCTAAAGCAAACATCCAAGGTCTTCATGATGTCATGAATATCACATAAATATTTTGGGGCTCTAAAGTATTTGATTATGAATTTAATAATACTTACGGTGCCCCTATCCTAGTTTGCAAAGATATCAATTTCATGGGTTTGTCCATTGAGTAGTCACCCTTGTTTTCTTTTAAAATGGACCTTAGTTGTGTTATTTATATCTTGGAATGAGATAAATTATTTGGACAAACTCTATAAGTGGTATTTACTATACTTCTTAAGTTATCGGTTGTTTTTTTCCATGGCATTATTCATCATCCTTTTTAGACTTATTGTTGGAATTCAAATTGTCTTCCTAAAGTCGGTGCTTTCTCCTAGATGGATTTTATGGGTAAAACCTTGTATCAATTGCGTAGATAAATTTTTTAGCTTGTTTGTCCCTCACGGTGCGTCATGTGCTTACAATTCAAGGAGGAAAAATAAATATTTTATTCTCCATTGTTCTTTTTCCTCTCATTATTGGTACCGACTCTACGTTAAACTACATCTATCATGGGCCCCTGGGCCATTCTTTCTTCCACTTTTTCTCTCCTAGCCGAAGCTTAGATACGACTCGTTTCTTAGATTGATATGGATATGTAGTACCATTATTATTCTTTGGAATATTTGGTGCAAACTCAACCTTTGTCTTTTCCATGATGAAACCACTTCTATGTTTAGCTTTCATTCCTAACTCAAGTTGGCCATATTTGAAAATGTTAGAATGCAATTCAAGGAACTTGCAATTTTTCTAGTAGGGATGTGGAAATTTGTCTCACTTGGCCTCTCATTTGACTTCCTTCTCTTGGGTCTATTCTCTCTAAATGCATTTCCAAGGTTTCTAAAATGTTATTGCGTAGAAATTCTCACTGGAATCCACCCCATGGGTTACGTAAACTCAATTTTGATGGCTCTTCCAAAGGGATCCTTGATCTTTTTGGGGAAGGGTATATTCTTCGTGATGAGAGGGGTTTCTTGATAAAAGTAGGTTCTTTCTAGATTCCCTCTAGATTTAGTAATGCGGTGAAGACTAGGATCTTCTATAGGGAGTTAAAATAGCCTTGAATATCATTTGTATAAAGATTTGTATCGAATGTGACTCTCAAATCATCATTAAATCCTTTTGTAAGGGAAAAGCTTGTCTTGGTCTCTTAATTTTTATATTTCTCAAATTATTCGGGTGTTCTCCTTATTTGAAGATTAGTCCATTCACCATGTTTTTCGTGAAAGCAATCATGTCACGGAAATCCTCGCCAATGTTGGGGTTTATCAAAAGTGAGTTCATTATTAAAAATAAAGCCAAAGCTTGTGAAACTCTTGATGACATTGTACATCATAATTGTGATGACCTCCCTCACATGAGTTAATAAGTTATTTAATTAGGTAGATCTCAAAGAACTTTCATTCAAGCCCTTTCCATTCTCTTTTCTACATCCCCCTTTCCCTTATGGTGTATCCTTTTTTCCTTCCCTTACCCCTACACGGATAAAAATACAAAATGGATTTCTTTTCCCCTATGTATACTACTCGTTTGTGCCATGTCTTCCACATTTTCCCGCCCTAGTGTAGAATGCGATTGAGAAAGTCATGGGTGAGGAATACATTCAAGAGGGCTCATGTCAATTGTGAGATTGCAAGTTTTTTTGTTCAATTCTCTTATGTTGAGTGTCGATAAGGATGTGTATTTGGCGACTACATCCCATTTCATTTTCCCCTAAAACTATGTGGGTTTCGCTGAAGTTTTGGTGGAAGTTTTCCTCCCTTCTCTTTTTTTCTTGATCGGCACTTATATGTCTTCACCGTGGGTTGATCATAGAATTTGTGGTTCCCTGGAAGAGATAATTTTGGTTCTTCTTCTTTTTGTTGAATCCTTCCATGGCATATTTCACTCCCATGGGCATCTATCTCTAGAGTGCCTCTCTTAATTTGGTTGTGTTTACTGACTCCTATCTCGCGCCCCGATCGAGTAGAACTTCCGAAAGCCTTCACCGGTTTTTCCTTCTCCTTTCTCAAGAAGGTGGCATTTCTTGGTTTGGTGGACCAATTTTTGTGGGTGAAAGAACATGGCTCTTGATACGATTAAAAAAGTGGAGGTTTTGGAAATTTTTATTGCCTTCATCTTTGTCTCTCTCATCTTCTAGTTTTTGCTAGCCCGGTTGTTCATGCCTTCTTTCATCCTTGTCGTATATACAATACCATGTTTTCAGGAAATTTTTTCATATTTTTCTTCTCCTTGTTATATCTTTCATATCTTGTAGGGTGAGGTCCCACCGACTCCCGATTCATAGCTATGGTCAAAAGAATTCAAATATATATATATATATATATATATATATATATTATATCTTTCATATCTTGTAGGGTGAGGTCCTATCGACTCCCGATTCATAGCTATGGTCAAAAGAATTCATATATATATATATATATATATATATATATATATATATATATATATAATGTTGAAATATTGACTTATTATTTATACTATTATTAATTTTTTAAAATTATAATAATAATTAAATAATTAATTATTTATTTGTAAAAAAATAATTTTTATTAGTATTAGTATTACTATTATTATAAATGTTATTATTCATTCATGAACACAAATACTAAGTAAATGAAGAATTTAAATACAAATTAGTATTACTAAGATTACCAAAATAATGGGAATTTCGAATCTTATTTGTTGAAATACGTGTAAGTGACAATGAAACACAAAAATTTATATTTGAATAGAAGTATCATACTCACCGCAAAGCTCAATCACTATTAAAATATATTGACTAAACAATGTATTACATCAGTCGAATATGAATTTCAAGTCTCTAATTAATATGAAAATTTTATTGAATTTGAACTATCAAAATTTACATGTTTAAACAAACACATGTCATAAATGACAAGTAAATTTTTTATCTAAATGACCATGATATGGTTGCATCTATCAATGCCATCAATTCCAATTGTTTTGGATGATCCTTGTATGCATTGATGAATCATGATTTGTCATTGTTCTCTTCAAACATAATATTGAATGTGAAAAACCTTGCAGACGATGTTCAAATTCATATATATTCTATTACATTGAACTAATGACAAATTTAATATCATGTGGCATCTTTCTTGTGTAACGACATCACATTATACAATTGTTTTTATTGAAAACCTTTGATATATGCATAGTGTAGACTCAGCTAATTAAATATTGTTTGATATTCTTGTGAGCATATCTTGATATTTCATGAAACAAACTATCATTGCATGTTTATATTATATGTCATTGTTGTACAAGAAACCATGAGTCTATCAAAAGTGAACTAATGAAGTGTTTACTCAAAATTTTAATTATATACATGTTTATATTATATGTCAACAATGTCAAAATTTAGAAAACGAACAATAAAAATTTAGAAAATGAAAAATTACATAATACATATATGATAAATTTTATTCTAGTGGTGTTTAATCATGTTCGAAGCCTTAAATATGACCTCCCCTACAACAAACAATAATAGATATTAAACTTTCAAAATAATGGAATAAATATATATTTCAACAATCAATTATCAGTGAGTAATAATGTAAAACCTGATTTTTGTTCACATTTTAATAAACGAGCTTCCTCTCTTCCTAAGAGATATACACACACTTTCCTTCATCTTAGAATAACACTCAAAAGAGAATGGAGGAGATATACATAATCTGTTAAGAGATTTAACTCTTGATATTGCCATGAATGTCAACCCTTTCTCGATCCTTGCCACTTATTCCAATTATTGCTTTGTTGAGAGTGAGTCCTTGCGACTTGTTAATTGTTAAAGTGCATGTGTTGACAAAGTTCTTCATCAAATTTTGGATAAGCCGCAGAGTTAAGGAAATAGCCGCAAAGCCGTAAGTAGCCACAAAGAATAGAGGAAAGATGTGAGATAAATAAAAAATCCGCTTGAAAAGGGAGAAGCCATGATAAACTAGATAAATTCATGATATATGGAGAAATTTGTGAGAGACTCGAGAAGAGCTGTAGAAGCGACATCAAGTCACTTGATTGAAGACAAATCAAACCAAGATGAGACAAAAGTCGAAAGAGGCACAAGTTAAATGAAGTGAATTTATGAATGTATTGATTCTTATATATTTGTTGTAATTAACCTTTTTATAAAGGTGCATAATAAGAAATGTATGTGTGAGTGCCATTTTAAGATATTTTGTATGAGAATTGAGATAGATTTGATAGAATGAGAATAACACATATGTACTCAAGAATAATGTAATCATTATTGATAAATAAATATTTATTGGAGTTTGGAATAAAATTTGTTTTATTCTTTCCTTTATACTTTTTTCTTAAAGTAGATGTTGTTTATTTCAATGTACATCCTTAACTAAGGTAGAATTTCCTAAGCCTCATAATCTGTTGAGGTCTTAGGTCAACATTTTTGGTGACTGAGCCCAGTCTAGCTAACTAATATATATAGGAGGGTAGGGGGTAAGGTGTGAGAAAAATGAGGTATTTATTTCAAAAGGAAGGAGAGATGGTTAAGGAATTTGATCAAAGATTCAAGAATATAGTGTAGAAATTAGATGAACCACCAAATGAGAAAAGGAGAATTGAGTTTATTGTGGGCATGTTACCTTATATAAGATTATTAATTTAGGAAACAATATTCATAACATTCATCGAAGCTTTGGAAATGGCATCAAAACTAGAGGAAGAACCATATAGAGAGAGAGTGTTAAATGGTATTAAAAATAGAGAAGCTGTAAAATGAATTAAGGAAACTAAGACAAAAACTTGATCACAATAATGGAAGAGGATACTAATGGGGATATCATAGAGATGATGTATATCATAGGAGATATAAAAGAGATAACGAAATGGGATCTGCAGAGGATATCATGGGATATATGGAGGAAATAACTATAATAGAGGATAATATCATCATTATTATGGAGGTAATAACTATAATAAATGTTGGGATGGAAAGTATCAAAACAATAGATAAAATGGTAAATGGAGAAGGTTAATAACATGTTATTGGTGTGGAAAAATGGACATATACTATGGAATTTTGAGAATAAGATACATATTTAAAAGAGATTTTACAAAGAGGAAGGGACACAAACAGAAAAGGAGACCAAAATAATAGAACCATCTAAGAAATATACATCCATGGAATTGGCTAGACCATAGCAAGAAAAATTATGGCAAGTAAAGAAGAATCATATGGAAGATAAAATAGAAAACCAAAAAATGGAAAAAGAAGAGACAAGGAAGTTAAGTATTAAAGGATAAAATGAAACTATGACATTGTGTGAGGATGTTGCAAAACAAAGGAAGGAAAAACTGGAGAATGAACAAGAAGAAAGAAAAAATAAGAAAAACAATGAGGAAAGAAAAAATAGAAAAAGGGATGAATGAGGAAAATAAAAGTATACTTAGTGAGAAATTTGAAAAGAAAAAGGAGGAGTTTTGAAAAAACATGACAAACTTATTAGAAAATTTTTAAGCTCACCCGCCAAATGATGATGGAGAAAATATGACATTCGGTGTGAAGGAAGCAATAACATACTAGAATAAATGAAGAAAGAAAAAATACTCATAGAATAAACACACTAAAAATTTAGAAGTCTATAAAGACTCTATAGAGTCCGAAGATTAATCGAAGTAGATCCTATCAAAATTATATCCAAGGTGCACATAATCTAAACTTTAAAAACTAGGAGATTTATACCTCAAAACTTGTGTATGGTAATACGATTATTCATCACTTGGTTGTCTCGGGGATGAGACAAGGTTTAATTCAATGGATGATTTTGACATGGTTCCTCATCAAGTTTTGGGAAATCCACGAAGACTAAAAGAAGCTACGAGTAAAACAAGGAAGCATGGGTAAAAGTACAAAGCTACGTAAGAGGCTGGATGAAGCCACGGGTAATGTAGGAAAGTTGTGGTAAACATGATAAATCCATGATACAAACAGACTCTAAATCATCCTAAATATTGAATAGAACATTGTAATGATAAACCATAGATGATCCTTTCTTCCACAAGAAATACATGTATGCACATTTTTCCGACTCGAACATGGTTGAAAAGTTCTTCGTAGACACAAAACAGTTGTACTCCATTATTTGGGATGGTTTTATCAAGTATGGATCATCATATTTAGACCTGACCAATCCAAAACTAATTTTAAATATTCCCAAAATATACTTAATTTATCATCGATCAGAACCATTGATTTAATTTACGATTTATCATAAATTATCATAAAAATGGCATAAATTTGCATAATGAATTAAAATATGATCTAATCACGTAGAAAATATCAAAAAAACATAATTCTAAAATCATATAAGAAAACACCAAAATTGTTTACTAAGTTTGGTAATTACCTACATCTCTAGGTACATTTCAAATCAATTCATTAAAATGTTCAAAACTACAATTATAATCAAAATTACAATTTACAATAATAGATCCAATACACTGTAAATTCATGTCTTCGGACATTTGGATGACTCGGTGATGCTTAGTGTTCATCCTCCACCTTCTCAAAGTACTTTCATAATCTCTTCCCTTCATTCTCTACCAATAAGAAACTTTCAGACCTTAAAATGACCTCAAAAGAAATCCAAATTAGGAAATTAAAAGGTGCAATAAGAGTGTCTCAAAATTTTGGACAACTTTCTATCTTTCACCAAGTGATAAAAATGATCTTAATTTTCTCAAAAACTATTTTTTTAAAACTACCCTATTATCTCCAAATACACAAATCACCAAGTTAACGTTATAAAAACTCAATTTTCATATATATAGTTTTGTGGCCACCTTATGGCCTAATAGTTTGGCATACAATGTGGAGAAATGTGGATGAGGGTTCAAACCACCCATTTCTTTGTTTAAATTTTTTTGGGTTGAATGATCCAAAATTAACAGGATAAAAATTTAATAAAGGATTTAATAAGATTTAAATGCTCCACATATTCTATGGCTTGGGCCATTCATGTACCCATTTTTCTAAGTTAGTTAAACTATCTACCATGTTTAGAATGTTTTCGGAAAGTAAGTGGAGATTTGGCATAGTTGTTGGGGAACTAGGTGAGTTGGTTAATATCAAGGTTGCAAATAGGCTCGGTCGGTTGGAGATCTGAAATACCTTTGATCCTGTTTCAATACACTTTGGCGAGTTGGTTGGGAACCCAACATAGTGAGTTACTAATAATGTGGGAAAGTTGGCTCGGTGTAGGTGGTCTAGTTGGCACTCAAACTTGGCATGTTAGTGTATGGTGAAAAATGGATGGTAAATAGTTTATAAAAAAATGGGATAAATCCCACATGCATCGACAAGGACAACCCGTGGAACTTAAAAAATGTGACAATGGTAATATGAAGATTTAGAGGAAAAATCATGCCTCCGCAATAATAAGAGTGTGGTGACCTTGACCGAGGGCCCCCATATAGAAAATAGTAGGCCCCCTGTCCAAACTCGAGCGTCGAAGACCGGAAGTGGAAAACCAAAAACACCATTTTACCATTTTTATTATCTTTGCACTATCACGTGTCGCAATCCGATTAGTACGGTATCCCTATTTTTTCTCCTTTAGATGGGAACTTATGTAGATGGTATCTTTCTCAAACGCAGTCTATTTTTCACGTTCAAATACGTGATGGAAAGATATCATATTATTCTACCATATTGTAATTATTCAGGGAGGTTTATGGAAAATTGTCCACTAAATTGATCTTCATATCACTCATTTACACTAATTTTTACTTCATTCTTACCCGATGTTGGTTTGTTTTGAAGGTGTAGGTGGTTTTTTTGAGTTACACGATTGAAATAAAATGTTAGAAATGAGATATGTTTTCACACTTCATTTTGGTTCCAATATTCTTATCATGTTAATTCATGCATTCAAATCTCTATAATGCTCTAATATTGCAAATAAAGTATAATGTTTAGTGTAAATACTATACAATCCATAATGTACTAGAAGCTCTATATTGGATATTAATCATGCATCCACTTCCTTTCAATTCTTATATGTTATTGGTACACCATGGACATTTTTTTGCCTCTTTTAATTTGTTTGATTAAATATCTTGTAATTTATTTCACTCTAGTAGTTTCAACTTGCAATGTTGTACT
Organism: Taxus wallichiana var. yunnanensis; assembly: GCA_018340775.1. Taxonomy (NCBI): domain Eukaryota; kingdom Viridiplantae; phylum Streptophyta; class Pinopsida; order Cupressales; family Taxaceae; genus Taxus; species Taxus wallichiana. Next base: position 440,338,312 of record CM031241.1, on the reverse strand, counting down.
TGAGATATATAAGTTGAAACTCTAAAGTTGAAGGAAATCATGTTATGCGTTGTATATGCCAAAATCACTAAAATGTAAAGAGAATTATGAAAAAGAAACATGTTGAACTGGAATATAACAATAAAAATTGGTAAACTAAAATAGAATGAGAATTATTAAATAGAAACATATTGCACCTTTGAAATGTAAAAGTATAAAATGATAAACTAAGGTGGAAGGAAATCATGTAATTGTTTCACCTAATTCTTAGAACGTTTCTTGGAATGTGATGAAACAGATAAGGGTAAAAGGGCTAGGAGGAATACCTGTTGAAGCTAGTTGAAGGTTGTTTTGCACGTATGAATTCTTGATCCACTGGTGACCATGAGAGATTCCTTTTGGCTAGGAGGAAATACCTGAAATAAATAACAAGACCACGAAATATAAGTTAAATAGTATATGCAGTGGACTACCTAGCGAATGCAAAATCGGGAAGTACGATACTCCCTAGAAGGTTGTCAATACACTGTTGTAAACAAATTAATGCAAGAAATAAGGTAAATATTTTCCTACTATAGTCAATATGATTTAGGCATCTCATATAAACACAATAAGTGAAATCTAATCTAACAGGATAGGTTAGGATCAGATCCGGAGCTCAGGTAAATGGTTTTGGATTTCTGCAGGTTTGACAGAGATCTGATGAAGGTCACAGGTGATTATAGCTAACTTGGGAGTAAATAGGTAGGTTGCTAGTCTGCACTATTCTAACAGACACAAAGACCGATTTCGGTCAAGTCACGACTAATGTCGGTTAATTGTCACCGATGTCGGTTTCTAAAGAAATGACAAGGGGTCAAGAACAGGGGTATGGGTCTATTTTCTAGGTTGATGGGGAATTGAGTGAGGTAAATACGAGGTGTGAGTAGCGATGCGGAGTCGGTGGGTAGGTCTGGTGGGTTTTGGTGAAGTGAGGGAGGAGTTATGGGTTACATTGATGAATGCGTGAAGCAAAGAGGCCAAGATCGTGGTAGATAGACCGACGCCTTGATAGAGGCTAATAGATGACGATTTAGGGAGATTGACATCGATGACTGTGGGAAAATGAAAGATGTTTGAAATGGATTTTGGATCTTCTTTGTGATTGCACAAAGGGTTAGGTAGGTTAGAATGAGGTGTTGGATTGCTAGGACATGGTTTTGAGGGGTTTTGGAAGCATTATTAGGGGATATTTATCGAGATAAAAATAGTGAGTGGCTAGGAAACCAATAGCACACAGAAGAATCTAAATATTGAGAGTATTCAAACAAAACTAGACTGAATAAAGCAGTATACTTACTTGGGATTTTCTACCAGTCAACTGTGGATGCAAAGATAGGAGATGGTGGTTGGAGGTTTCTTCTATAGAGGGTCACCAATTGATAGGAAATTGTTGCTTGAGCTGCCTAGGATTTCCTCCTTGCTTGGCTGAATCAGATCTTGGCTTTGATGGTTGTGGATGTCTAGGTGTGAATAGACGCTCACTTTGATTGCATGCTAGATGTGATTATTCTCCCTTGCTCTCAAAATGTGACAACCTTGAAATAAGGTTACAAAGGGAATAAAAGGTGATCGAGACGGTTTGGGGTTGGTGACATTGGTTAAGGGTAATCGGCATTAGTTAGGGTGATATTTCTTGGGTTTGCTAAAAATGGAAGATTATGGCAATGATTTTCACCTGATATTTCTATTCCTCCTGGAAAGAGTGGGAGTTACCCTTTTTAATGCGGGAATGTGGTTAGAAGGAATGTAGGCTTTGATTTCTAGGATTTAGTTAGGTCTTAGTTAGTTATGGAAACATACTAAGAATAGACTTAGGGTGAGGTGTATAGGTGAGGTGGTAGTGTGGGAATTATATTAATTAGGATAATTAAATAATAAATATTGTGAGGAGGGGATTAATTTAATTAAATTAATTATATTAATATTAGTGTGGGGTGTAAGGGTTCATGGTTAGGTGAGTGTGTTTGAGTTGGTTATTTGATGAGGGACCGAGGGGAGTGTGACCCAAATTTGGTGTCTACATTTTCCCCCTTTTTGTTACATAGCTTGTATTGATAAGTGACACTGATAAAAATAAGATGTGGTTTCCCCATCTGTGGGTGAAGGTGATCCCCCTCAAACTAGGAACTGATGAGGTAGAAGGTAGAATTAGTGAGTGGTTTGATAAAAGGTGAATGTGATGAAGAGGAAGGTGGACAATGGGAGTAAGGGGTAAAGATCCAATCGGTTAATCGAGGTAATGGGTAAAGGTCAAAGGTAGTGTGATCAAACACATGCACACATATAAACTGCTGCAAACACGATACTCGGTTGAAGAGCATACAAAATCTACATTGTCTTAGGTCGATAGGTTGATCCAAACAAGATTGAGGTGATTCTGATATCCAAGGTATAGGATATGGTTAGGAAACATGATGCAGGTTAGGTGCAAGAAAGTTTAGGTGTATTCGGTACACTAAAGATTAGGTCAGGATAAATGGTCACGGCAAGAGGCAAGGTAAGGTCATTAGGTTAAACAACATGGGTGACAGTGTCACAAGGTATAGTGAGCACATGAGGTCATAGGTCACTAGCAATGTTCGAGGTCCAAGTAGCTAGGTCACGGCATGGGTAGGGATGAGGTATGGGTAAAATAACGAGTCCCCAAATGATGAAGAGGTTAGGTGGTAAATGATGAGGTCGAGAGGTAAAGTGAAGTGTCCAAGTCAGGTGTGGGTGAGGTAGAAAGGATTCATGATAGAAAATTAGGGGTAATGGGTAGTAATAAGACTCGAGCGGGATAACCGACAATGGTCAAAATTAACCGATGTCGGTTGCCATGAACCAACCATGGTATGCTAGGGCACAAGACTGATGTCGGTCGAGGTGAAACCTGTTGCCGGTCAAGTCGGGAAGGTTATAAAAAGAAAAATTTATGTGTTTTTGAAAATCATTTGTCATTTTCCACATAGGAGAAAACAACAAGAGAGAGAGAGAGAAAGAGGTGGAAAGTGACCAAGCAACACGGAGAGCTGAGTTGGGGAGTAATAGAGCGAGTGATCGTTGGTCGATAGGTGGGTATACAAGTGTAGTGTGATTGATTTGATTAGGTGGAGAGCCGAGGAAATCGGTGATGGCAGAGGTAGGAGAGGGATCGGGTGGACCTGTGTAGTGGCCCGAGGTGCCACCACATAGATGACAACATGATGAGGTAAGAGTCAATTCCTATTGTTGTTTGTTTTGAGTAGGTGGAGGATAGAAATTGGGTAGGAGGAAAGTGAGTTTTGGGGGGAAAATATTAAAATTTGAATGCGGGGAATTTAATGAGAAAAGGGGAACAAGGGAGGGTAGATTTAGGTAAATGAGGGGTGGGAATAGGTATTGGGTAGGCATTGGTGGGGGAAATGGGTAGAAAGGAGAAGTGTAGGTAGAAATAGGGCAGGGCGTCATGGTTTTTTCTCTACGAAAGTGACCAACGTCGGTCCACTCTTAGCCGGCATCGGTGGGTGAGGACCGGTATCAGTCATAGATGCGGTGACTAATGCCAATTATTATTAGACCATGGTGATCGATGATGACCGATGATGAATTGGTCGATGAGGCTAGAGGGTAGGCCCACAAGGAGATAAAATAGATGGGTTATGGATAGATAGGCAGGGGTAAGGAGAGTTAGGTAGGGGGGAAGAGTTATGGGTATGGGTAGGTGGGTGAATAAGGAAGATCGGTGAGAGGGGAAAAATGAAAATAGGTGAGGGTCTGAGGCATGGGTAGATAGGTAAAATGAAAATAGGTGAGGGTCCGAGGTGTGGGTAGATAGGTAGTGTTGATTTAGGGAATAGATATAGGTGAAAGGTTGATTTAGTAGGGTAAGTGACATAGTAGGGGTGGCAAGGTTACATCTGGTATGGTCAAGTTTTAATAATATGATTGGTTTTATGCAGGCCAAGGACCAGCTATGGATGAGGAATAGGGTACCTCCCTTGCTCATGGAGGTACAAGGGGATGAAAACTGAGGAGTGGAGCCATGTTGCATAGGTGGTCCTGATTGGGGCCAGATGCTACCAAAGCATGTAATCCGGGAGGCAAGTTTGATGGTTTCCCTCATTGATAGATGGGATTCGACAACCAATACATTCCATTTTCCAACAGGTGAGATCATGATCACCCTAGAGGATGTTTACAGGATATTGTGACTACCTATAATAGGTCCATAGGTTTACTCAATCTCCTCAGAGGCATCTGAGGAGTTAATGTTACCAGTGTTTAGAAAGGGGATGGTATTGGTAGGATTCCACAGTGCCAGTATGAGCTACGGGGTGATGTACCGAGCCTACCCCGAGGAGATGAGGCTGGTAGTGCTTCCGATGGAGAAATTATACTCTTTTACACTACCAGATGTAGATGGTGGGAGATTCCCATAGTCATTGATAAGGGTTCTCTACACAACATGGAGAGAAGGAATTAGTTTGCATGGGCACCTACGTTCTGGTGCACACTATATAGGAGTTATGGGCTTATGGATGACTATGGCGATTTAACTTGTGCTACAAATTCCTATTACATTGTTGGGCCTATGAGTGCATTGTGTGTGTGCCCAGTTGGTATGCCCCAGGCTGATGCATTCAAGCTAGGTTTTGTTTGATTGGGCTTTAAGCGATGGGTGCCAGTTATTGGAGAGTGCAAGCGATGAGAGATACACATGACGTATCCTATTACTGGCGATTCTTGGGAGGGTTGTCTGGCATGGACATAATTTGGAGGACATATGTGGGCTTCCCTTCATACATGTAGATGGTGGTGGAGTTGGATGGGTTAAAGATCTATAGGTGGATAGAGGGGTGGGGGCAGGGGAGCATGAGATGATACTCGTAGACCGGGTCGAGATAGCAGTTCGAGTTACTACAAGGATATACCTCCACCCTTCCCATAATATAGGAGAGATGATGTGGAGAGGCCTATGTCTCTCGCCATAACCTATAGTGCCGATCCGGTAGGAGAAGGATCCGGTCGATCGACAGATAGATGATGGCGGGGAGATAGATAGGTATAAAAAGTGGTGGGTTACACAACTATTAGCAAGTACCTTGAGGCCGAGGAAGTGCTTGTATTTAGCCACCATCACAGTTCAGAGAGATGCCTTATAGGGGTAGATGGCTACCTTGGTGACCCAATTGGGCATAGTACGAGGACATTTGTGGGTTGAGGCATAAGTTACAACTTGCGAGCACGGTGGCCGCTTTTCATGCACAGGGAGTATATGGACCAATACTTGCACGATGGGGAGAGGGATAGGTGGAGATGGAGATGGGGTGTAGGTAGCCACCCTATAGGTGCAGGTGATAGGTTTGTAGGGCTATTTAGCCCAAGACAGGGACAGGTTATAGGTTTGCAGGCTGGCGCTTGTGCACAGGCATAAAAATAGTGGCCCTTGAGCCCAGTACATGTGTGTTCAGTTCGGGGTCGATGACACCACCAGAGGGGAAGGCACAGGGTCCCATTATTCAGGAAGGAGCAGGGTAGGGTCAGAGGTTGATGGCACCACCACAGATAGTACCTACAACTAGGTTAAGAGATGTCATGGGTGAGGTGAGATACTACCAAGATCACTTGATGGCAGCGGGGATATATGTCTTATCATATGCCAAGCATAGAGCACAATAGGCCTTGAGTGAGAGGAGAAGATCCCACACACATAGTGTGTGGAGAGTACAAGGGGCAGAAAGCCCAAGGGCTGGGTCAAGGTGAGGCCACTAGTGCACGGAGGCCAAATCCAGAGGCAGGACCATAGAGGCTTGACTACCAGGTGAGGCGGAGAGAGGTCAGTGGGCCGGGCTAGAGGAGCAGAGGAGGAGATAGATGAGACATGATTGGATATCAGATGGGGAGATGATTGAGCTCCATGTATGATTATTTTATTTTTGACATCATATTTTTGACATATATACCGGCCTGTGTGCCGAAGAGAGTGAAGATGCACATGATAGTTTTTGAGATTTTTTTATATACATCGGCCTGCATGCCAAAGATATTTGAGAGTCATGTATATGGATACACATGTTTTGATGATTTATTTATAGATATGATGGTGGTTATGGCATGATGTATATATGGTTGTGTGTAGCTTTCTATTATGATTTGTATATGTGATGGAAACCAAGTAGTATAGACATAATAGATCTAGGTCATAGGCATGGATCAAGTCAGGTGGATGTAGGTATGGATTGAGTTAGGGTGGTTTAGGCATGGATGGAGTCAGGTCATAGGCATGGATTGAGTCAAGTTTTTGGTTTAGGCATGGATTGAGTCAGGTTTTGGTTTAGGCATGAATGGAGTCAAGTTAGGCATGGATGAGTCGGAGTTAGGCATGGATTGAGTCAGGTTTTGGTATAGATTAAAAGTAGTTGGTGATATAAATAACAAATGGTAATGTAGATATACATGATGATGTAGATTTCCAAATTTTTGTTGTATGTGGAAATATGAAATGATGAATTGATGAATGTTATGATGATGTTTGAAACATGGATGGTAGATATGTGTATTAGTTATTGTGTGTTGAGATCATACTTCCAATTGTTGATATACAAAAGGAAAAATTAGGTATAATGTGAATAGGAAAATAGGAGAAAATTGGTAAGGGTAGAGAGTGGCGAGATAACCTTCAAGAGCTACATGCCCTTGAAGTGCTACCTATATAGTCTCGGAAAAAGGGAACCTCAGGCCAATGTAGTTCTCCGATAAGCTAGGGAAAAATGCAAGGAGGTATGATAATGGGTAGGTAGGTTACAGGCATGATTGAGTCAAGGTATTTTAGGTATGGTTGAATTGTGGGAAAATAGGTATGGGTGATTTTAAATTAATTGTGGTGAAAGAGGAAAATTTCCCAAAGATAAGCATCGAGGGTCTAGTCTGTATAGGATTATCAATACGTAATGAAGAAGTTAAAAGATAAGAGGAGGCAAGAGAGCCACCTGATTGGTGAGGATCATAACAGTGGACCATACCTTAGGTAGGCTAGTGAACATAAGACCCTAAAGACATTGCATGATTGATTATTCTAAAGGTGAATAATAGTCACATGATCACCAAATGTCATAGTTCCAGCAGGTCCCTTGAGGCGGTAGGAAATGAAGGTGTAAAGGGCGAGGAGGTGAAAAATGGTTAGGTTATATGGTATGAGGTAGCATGCCTTTTGGAAAGAGATCCAAGATCAAAATGAGAAAGTCCATGATGAAAATGTTTTCTGTTTGAGTTGTATTTGAGATAGACTGATCGATGCGGGAAGTCTATATGGAATGAGGAAATTTTCTCCTTGAGGTCTTCACAAATCTGATTGATGCGGGAAGCTTCAGATTTTATTTTTTTGGAAGCAAGCTTTACATAGCTATCCTTTGAGGTAACATCTATTTATAGCAGCAATGTAGAGAGAAATATGTCCCTTTTGAAGGTGTAGACACTAAAATTAGGTCACACTCACCTTTGGTCCCTCGACAAATAAATACATTCACCTAGCCATGACCCCCTTCACCCCACTAATATTAATTTAATTAATTTAATTAAATTAATGCATTATCCTCACTATATTTATTATTTAAATATCTTATTTAAATAATATCTACACATATAGTTCACTTAGACACCTCACTAAGTTAACTTAACCTAAGACCTATTCTTAGCAAATTCCCATAACTTTTAAGACTTACCAAAACCCTAAAAATCAATGCCTACATTCCCTCTAACCACATTCCCACATGCTCATAAGAGGCTCCAAGTCTAATCCATGAATAACGACATGAGATCTGAGAAAATGAGGAGGATCTCCCTAAGTTTGGTAAAACCTAGGAAATCCCACCTTGACCGACATCGGTTATTTAACCACCGCCGGTTAACCCATCGCCATCGATTACCTTTTTAACTGAAAACAACCTTATTCTCGAGGTGTGAAGTCAAAAAAGTTGGCAAAAATATTGGGAGAAAGTTGACGAGAAAGAACATATCTCAGAGAGATAACGCATCTTCAGAGAGCCAATTCTAGCAAAAACTCACATCCAGGAAGGAGATTGAGCATCTTCTCCTGCACAACCATCTCAGCCATGGTGTGATCTATCCAAGAAAAGAAGAGTGTGCATGCAGCCCATGCAGAAGTTGTTCTTTGGTTGGTGATCACTTGCAGCCCTCAAACCTATCATCAACACCTCCATCCATCACACACAAGCCTTTAGGAATGAAATCCAAGTAAGTACAATATCATACTTTCCTGGTTATTTCATTTCATCATTGTTTTATCACCCATTGTTTATCTTGCTCCTTATTGACCTTCTCCAACATTTTCACCTCCATAGACCCATTGAAACCTTGTAAAATCCCACTCCCATCACCCAATACCTCATCCCGACCAACCAAAATCCTTTGTACAATCACAAAGAAGATCAAAACCCGTTTTGTGACATTTCCAGATCTCAAAGAATCGACACCGAGTTTTTACCTAATCGATGTATGGTCACCCCCGACCGACATCGGTCTCTGGTTTTTTCCCATAAAAAATACCAACCCACCTAATCTTACCTCACCCTCACTTACCCGTGATCTTCCCGAGACCTTTATCAAGACTGATGTGACCGTGGTAACCAACCATTTTACCTTTGGATTCTATTCTAGCTTAGCTGTTAGATTATATCTATTTTTATTATTGTGTTTTTAAGTGAGATACCTAAATAATTTCAAAATAACAATAGGATTTACTTTGTTTACCATATTAATTTGTTTAAAAAAAGGTGATGACCCATCTAGGAAGTATCATACTTCCTAGTTCTAGTAGCTTTAGCTAAGATCACACCGCCCATATTGTTTAATTCTTCTGGTGGTCTTGTTTTCATTACGATGTAGCTCCTTCTAGCCAAAAGGAAGCTCTCATGATTAGCTATGGTGAAGTCATACGTATGCAATGGAGCCTATCAGTTTTTTTTTTTTTTTGACATTTGAACAGTATTTCTCCTACACACTGTTACCCTATCTATTTCATCAATGATTCAAAGAAACAATCTAAAAAAGGTGAAATAGAAGGAGTCATCTTTTATTGGAATTTTGACTCAAGGATTTGGATCCCATGTGGAAATTGTGTGAGGTATTTTAAGTCATGGAAAACACTAGGTGAAGGATCAAATTCTTATTTAGAAAGAAAGGTGAAATGACCATGGGATCTCATCCGAAAGAAGATGAAAAGTATCCATGAGAATCATGCCATATGCAGAGATGTGGTACACATATTTAAGAGAGGATAAATGAGTGATGGGTACGCACATGATTCTTCTTTAATCGTTGAGGATGACATAGTGAAATGAGGGAAGTGAGTGGCACTCAAGGGATGAGCATGTAAAGAGGCGGAAGGTGAGGTAGGATCAAGGTGAGGAAGGTGAAAGTCAATAGTAGAATGGTCAAAGATGCAAGGCATTAAGGGGCCTAGGTTTGGGTTTACATCGAGTGAAGATAAGTGATAAGCACTTGATCCATAAGCATGGGTTACGATATGTACGGTCCATGCCAATTAGGAGAAAATTTTCCCCATTTACTTTTTTTTTCTTTGGTTACATGTTGATTTTCCTTTAGGACAAGATCACCAACTTGGAAGGTTTGTTCATGAACACATTTTTCATAGGCATATTTGATACATTTTTGGTAAACTTGGAGATAGTTAAGATCATTAAGACAATGTTTGTCTAATAACTCAAGTTGTGCTAAATGGTCTTGGTGAAAGTCATCATCATTGAGCATGTCATGGAAAGAAATATGAAGAGATGGAATTTGGACTTCGAGAGGCGTAACAACCTCTATACCGTAGACCGTAGAGAAAGGAGGAGTGGCAGTGGAAGTGAAAATACTAGTAGTGGTACATCCACAAGGTGAAAGGAATGAGTGTATGCTAGTCCTTCCCAAAGATATCGTTAACCACTTTCATGAGAATTTTGTTTAGGGTTTTATTAGTGGATTCATCTTGCCCAATGGTTTTGGGTAATAAGGTGATGAGAAACTTAGTTGAATCTGTGAAGGCATCACAAAGCTTTCACAAGGTTTTATTTTTGAATTGTTTTCCATTATCAATGATGAGGTGATGTGGAATGCCAAAGCGACAGATAATGTGATGATTTATGAACTCACATATTTTCTCAGCTTTCGTGGAGATGAGAGGTATGGCCTTAACCTATTTGGTGTAGTATTTGGTAGTGGTGATTATCCATTGATGTCTCTGGGAAGAATGGGGATTGATCTCTTTGACAAGATCCAAACCCCATTGAGAGAAGGGGCAAAGGTCACGGGTGACCTGTAAGGTATGACTGGATGTATGATGAAGACTGGCATGTTGTTGGAATTTTGCACAATGCTTAACGTAGTCTCAAAATTCATGGTTAAGGTCACGATAATAGCCTTAGTGAAGAATATGCTTAGAAAACATGAGACCCTTTGAAGTGACCTCCACATATGCCATCATGAACTTCCTTAATGGTATAGGGAATTTCATAACTCGTAAGGCACCATAAGAGAATACCATCAAAGCCACACTTATAGAGGAGGCCACCCATGATGACGTAACGAGAGGCCCTTTTGAGAAAGGCACGTTTTCCATTACGAGTGAGGTTGGGAGGTAAGATGGAGAGGGAAAGATAGTTTGAGTATTGTTTATACTAAAGGTCACTTGGGTCAGGAGCAGCGGCTCCAAAAGAGTAAACTTCATGAGGTAAATAAGAGGTGATTGGATTCTTTATATGGTGACAAATGTTTTAGAGTCAGCGGGTGAAGCGAGTATCTGAGAAGCCAAGAAGGCCATGGTATCTACAAATTTGTTGGTAGAATGTGGGATGGTTTGAAGGGCGTAACGGTCAAAGGTGGTCAAAAGTATGTCCACATGATGCTTATACTTTTGAAGTATCTCATTACGACACTGGTATATACCATTGACTTGGTTTATGACCAACTAAGAATCACGAATGATATTGATGGAATTAACATCTAAGGCATAAGAATCCTAGAGACCCAATACGAGTGCTTCATATTCAACAATATTATTTGTATAATTAAAATCAAGTTTAAAAGAAAAGGCATGGGTTTTCCATTAAGTGGAATGAGGATAACACCAGCCCTACCCCCATGCCGACACTTGGAACCATCGAATAAGAGTGTCATTTGGTAAATGGGTTCGTCTAGTGAAAGGGTAATAATAGACTCATCTAGAAAGTCAAAGTTAGAGGTTGATCCCAGAAAATAGGTGCGCATTGGCCAATCGGTTGGTGATAGCCTAGACCTTGATGGACTTTTGATGGATGAATTTGAGGTCAAGGTCAGCCAAAATCATGAGCCAGCATTCCACCCATTGGTTTTGATAAGGTTTGGCATACATGAAGTGTAAGGGTTCGATGTTGGTCACAACATAGGTTTGGTGGTTGAGTAGGTAATGGAAGAGTTTTGGTGGAAACAAAACCAAGGCTAAACAAATTTTTTCATCATGGGTGTATCAGGTTTTGTATTCTAGAAGAGTATGACTTATGTAATAAACCGCTTGCTCCCTATATTGTTCATCACGATGAGCAAGCATGGCCCCTAAGGAGTGATCAGTAGCAAAGATGTATAGGTAGAAGGGTTGATCATATTTAGGTGGAATGAGTAAGGGTGGTTGGAGAAGGTATTGTTTTAAGCCCTCAAAAGCTTTGTGGAAGTCATCATACCATTTAAAGGAGACATCTTTTTTGAGAAGATGATGAAATGGCTGACATCGATGGAAAGTTATGAAATGAAACAGTTGAATAGACTGCAACTTACCTTGCAGGCTACAGAGTTTCCATAGGTTAGTGGGTGGAGGAATTTTGAGAATGTCCTTGACTTTAGTAGGGTCAACCTCTATACCATGTAAGGAAATGATAAATCCTAGGAGCTTTCTGAGAGAACCACGAAGACACACTTCTTGGGCTAAAGGTGAACACAATACTTAATGAGGTGGTCAAAGATGGTCTTTAGGATGGCGAGGTGCTCGGAGTGGCATTTATATTTGGCCAGGAGATCATCTACGTAATATTCTAATATATGGTGCATGATGTCATGGAAGATGTAAGTCATAGCCTGTTGATATGTGGCACCAGTGTTTTTAAGGCCAAAAGGCATGACTCGATAATAGAAGGTCCCCAAGGGGTGATGAATGCATTTTTGTGTTGATCCTCTAGGGCAAGCAAGATTTGGTTATAACTTGAGAACCCATCCATGAGTGATAGCATCTCATGACCAGTAGTAAGGTCAACCAATTGGTCAATACCAGGTAGAGGAAAGTCATCTTTTGGGCAAGCTAGGTTGAGGTCACGAAAATCTATGTAAATGTGAAGTCCCTATCACCTTAGTGACAGGGAAAATGTTATAAATCCATCGGGGATAATTAATGGGTAAGATGAAGGAAATGGAAAGAAGGTGCTAAAGTTATTCTTTGACGTAAGAGCAATGTGAGGGTGCATTTTCCTCAGCTTTTGTTTTATGGGTTTGGACTCAAGAATGGTTACGATATTGTGGACCACTATGGTGGGGTCAATACTGGGCATGTTTACGTAAGACCAAGCGAAAGCATGGTTATGATTTTTGAGAAAATAAGTGATGGCTTCTGTTCAGTAGTATCTAAATATTGGCCAATCTTTAGAATGTACGGGTCATCCTAAGTATGGATGTTGATTTTGATAGTCGATTCATTCAACATGGTTTATGTCTCAGATGGTAACAACAGTGAATATAAGAGTATTCTGCACCAAGATAGGTGAGTATAGATTCATCATCCTGACATTGAACGACATTAATAGAAGGTGTATCATCATCAATCATTTCAAGATACAAGAAGGGAAGAGAAGAGGGAGCCTCACCCTCGCATTGATAAGTCAAAGGCCCCAAGGAAATGGTGTTTATGAAAAAAAAAAGTTAGGAGGAATGGATTTTGGATCCATCGACTCTGTCGGTGAAGGTGGTGAAGACAGTGAAGAATGTGGAGCAGGTGAAGAAGGTGGAGAAGGGTCGATATCCTCAATGAGTTTAATACGGGCCTTCTTGGTAGGTAGTTCAGTAAAGCCGATACCACTATGGTCGTTATGTTTGCGGGTAGTACATGGAATAACAGTGTGATGACCTTTCTCATAAAATCTAAAACCAAAACCTTTCCACGCACATCGGTGCAGGAAGGTGTGGGCAAAGTGGTGATTGGTGAGTGACTGGAAGTCAACAAAAAGGGGAGGGTTTGTGATGGTGATTCAGGTGTATATGTGGAAGTATCAAGTCCCCCATAGGTGAGATTTGTGCGAAGGTGGGGAGGACCATAAAGGATACTTTCTCCTATGCGGTGATCATAGTGAGGGTGTTGGTGAAGGCTTCCATACTCTTGTGGAGTGAGGAATGTGTTGACATTATATAGGTGATACTCCCCAGAGTGAGGCATTGAAAAACACCTTCCAAGGGATCGGTGGTTGATATGCGGGTAGTTGGGATAGATGATGTGTTAGAGGTTGGATCGGAGGTGGAGCTAGCTGATTGGGAGGCTAACGGGTCGGCCGTGGAGGTTGTGGCAGCGGTAGGAATGGAGGATTTAGGTGCAATTGAGGTAGTGGAGTAACTTGTGAGTGGAGGTGTGGGTGAAGAGGAAGTGGTCATAGAGGTAGACGCCTTAATGGGTATAAGCACGTCATTGGGTCGAGTAAAGCATGTTACAGGTTTTGAAAGGTGATGGGTCAGCTGGAATGGTATAGGTGTGTCCTTCATGCTCAAACTTTACACAATGAAGCAAAATGGAAGTAACACAACCCATGACACGAATCTAGGGTCTACCAAGTAATAATTTATATTGAAATTCCCCTCCAAGATGTAAAATAACTTTGGAACAATACGGGGGCCCACGTGAACATGGAGGATGATGGTGCCAAGTGTAGAGGTGATAGCATCATTAAATGAACGTAACATGATGAGATGTTTATGCATGCATTTTTGGGTATGTGCATTTGGTTGAATGCATGGGAGGAGATGATGTTAATGCTAGCACCCCCATTGATCATAACACATTGTACACGTATATTATCAATATGGATGGAGATGAAAAGGGCTAGATCAGGGTCATTGGTTTGGTGTGGTGTGATCTCTTCATCTAAGAAGTTGAGGGTGGCTACTTGGTGAGTAGGTGGAGGTGTAGAAGAAGGTGGTAATTTGGTGAGAGAGGCTATATGATGAGGTGTAATAATGGAGGTTATGGGTGTAGGGTCATTGGGTAAAACCTTAATAGACTGAAGAACCTCCATGAGAGCTTGGCGATGGGACTCAGAGGTTTGGATGAGGCCATATAGGGAAATTTTGAGGGAGGATTGGTGTAATTGTTTGAGTATCGCGTGATGTGTGACCCCATTAGAAATAGGATATGCGAGGCCACGGATAGTGACTTTAGGTGTGGGTGCAAATGGTATGTTGGGTATAGGGTTGGTTAGCGGGTCGGTTTCCTTTTCCTTGCCTTTTTCTTCTGAGTGTGGGTAGAAATGTGGATCATTTTGATTTGAGGTGGGGAGATAGATGAAGTAGGTGAGCCATGAAAGGTGTAACGACAAGAAGGGAAGAAGCAAGAGGTGGGAAGGAACCTTGTGAAATGAGCTGGGCACACCGACATTTGGGTGGAGGTTTAGTGAGTTCTTTGATACAAACCATGTTAATTTTGAATCTCGGGGATGGATCTAAGAGTTTTGGGGGTGGAGATTTTGGTCGCTAAGTAGGAAATGAGGGAAGAATTGTGGAAATTGATCTTGTGAAATGGGGTCCTCATCAAGAAGATCATCATCATCAAAGTTTTCTTCAGGAGGACACAACTGGATAAGAGTGGCTTTCAAAGCCTTACAGTTCTCTACATCGTGTCCTGGCACATGATGGTAGACGCAAATTTTGGTTTCATCAAATCCTTTTGGTTTGGCTTTATATGGGTCATAAGGTCTAAGAGGTGGTAATGTGACGATAGAAGTTTTGAGGAGATTGGTTAAGATTTTGGCATAGGATCCCGCTAGTGGATCACAATGGGAGGTGAATGTGGGTTTGGGTAAAGGTGTGGCTGATTGTATAGGAAGAGTCTTTGCAAGAGGGGGAGTGGGTTGGGCTACTAACTTGGTGTGTTGTGTGGTCTTAGGTGTTAGTCATATCTACTTGGGTAGGGGCATGGTAGATGAACTAGTAATAGAGTGTGTGGTGGATTTAATTACCTTATTTGAGGGTAGCATATTTTTTCCTTTAGGTTGCACCTTCTTGGGTAAAGGTGATACAAACACATGAGATGTATAGGGAAAAGTGAATGGTGGAAGAGGGCGGGGGTATCCATGGGGGTAATAGCGAGGTCCTGTGGAGGTAGGTGGCATAAGTTAGGCAGGAGGTATGAGGGAAAGGGAAGGAAGTGTCGTGGGTAGTGAAGAAGTTATTGATGGTATTGGAGGTATGGGTGGTAAAAAGGTTATAGGTGAGGGCAGAGGTTGTGTGGGGTGCTTGGGTATATTAGAGGTTTGCGATGGGGAAATGGGTTATTGCATTCTCGTGTTTACCCGGTGGATGGGGTTTCTTAGCCAGGGTTAAGGGGTGAGGTCCTAGGATGGATGAAAGGGGTGAAGGTGATAAGGGTGTGGTTGGCAAGGTTGGGGTATGAGATCTAGGAGATTGGTTCTTCTGTTTAGGGGTTGGGTTAAATTTGGTGTTAGTTTTGGAAGACGTAGCTAAATCTAATTTGATGGGTGGATGAGTAAGGCTAGCCGTTGGTATGACCCCTAAAGTAGTAATAGGTTTAGGAAAGGAAGATGATGTAGGTGTGGGTTTGGATGTAGATGCATGTTGGGTTATGGGTAGAGATGTGATTTGAGCCATGAGTGGTGTCGTGGGAGAATTTTTGATAGTTTTGGTTGTGTTTGGTTTGGTCGGTGAAACACTTTTGGATAGATAGTGGAGGTGTCAGCGAGTGACATCTGCATTTGTGTTGAGACAAGAAGTAGAAGATGCCCCAAAAGTAAGGATATATCAACATAATCTAGGAGATTGGCTAAGCATGAGAATGGCACTGTTGTAGGTGAGGTCGATGTGGATCCAATGGCAATTCTCATAAAATGTGTTTTAGAAACAAGGAAATCACTAGCTTCAGCCTCTATGGGTAAGAGATCCAAAAGTAAGTCAGTAGGATCTTGGGTGGTTGATGGAGAATGGTCACCTAGAGGTAACGACATTTCTACTGGATCTTTGATAGGTGGAGGCTATGATGGGTCCTCTATGGGTGGAGGAGATGAACAAGCATCTCCCATGGGTTGGAGAGGTACTACTAGTGACAACTCTCTAGGTGGAGAAGCCAAAAACGAGGTGGTCTTGATGTTAACAGAAGAATCCTTCACAGGTAAGGGAGGAGATGAAGGGTGTTCCTCTGTGGGTGGAGTTATAGGTGAAGTGGGTTCATGTGTAGGTGGAGGACTTCAAGCTAGGATTTCCTCTATGGAAGAAATATGAGGCAATTGGAAATTAACTAGTACATCACTGAAAATAGCATGGACCTCACAGGTATTGCTATCATTAGTTGAAGTATCCCCAGTTTGGTCAAAAGAAAGGGCATGATTAGGAAATGGTTTCTTTAAAATTTGCAGGCTTTGGTTGGTAGGTGCGTTTGGATTATCCAAGACTAACTCACCGTTCTTGAGCATTTCTAGACAATGTTCTTGAAAGTGATGTAATTTGTCGTCATTATGACCTTTTACCCGATGATAGTTGTAGAAGTTGTTCTCTTTGTACCACACAGGTGTGGGGTAAGCAGGTCAAAACTAGTGTGTGGTTTTATAGGAGGAAGTGTGATGGCCCCAACTTTAATGAGATTTTCTAAAATAGAAGAATAAGGCTCCCTAATTGGGGTGTATTTCCATTGTTCTCGTCTGAATTAAAAATTCTGGATAAGGGAAAGATTAGATGAGGGCTTAGCCTGATTTGATGGATGAGCTGGGCCGCCTTGAGTACCACCACATTAGTGGTTCCCTTAGATTTTGAATAATTATTCTGTGGTTTCGAAGAAGAAGAAGCATCATTTTACTTAAATTCCGCATTCATATTTCGTAGTTGGATTTTCTTTTCTTCGATGGCCCAAATCTCTAGTTTTCATGCCATGGTGAATGCCTCATCGAAGGTTTAGAAAGTATACACCTGCAGGGTCGGTGAAATATGTCTAGCACAAGCCCACATGAAGAGCTCTATAAATTCAGTTTGTGGTATTTGGAATGTGAGTTCATTGATCAGGCTACGCCAATGAGTGACACAATCTGATGATGACTCATTGTTATATTGATGCGTAAGTAGAGGTCAGTCATGGTAAGCTTCTTAACAATGTTGATGGAGAAGTGATCCAAGAAGGCTTGGGATACCTGATTAAATGAGTAGATAAAATGTCTAGGTAATCCACTATACCAGTCTAATGTGGGCCCAGTTAGAGACATGGGAAAGGTCCTCAGAAGAAAAGTGTCATCATGGGTGATTAGATAACACCCATATTTGAAAGACCAAAAATGTTTTTGCAGGCACTCTTTCTTTGCTGTTAAAGTAGTTAAATTTAGGCATCTCCCAATGTATGGGATATGGATGAATAGGAATGGATGGGTGTATGGGCTCATTACAAGTTTCATTGTAGGTGAGAGAATTGTGTGAGCCAAAAACCAATGCCTCCAATGTCTGCATCTTGTCCATCATTAACTTGATGAGGTCATTAGTAGGTGGTGATGGATAGGTACCTCTATAGTGTAAGAGGGTTGATATTGGACATATGATGGAGGTGGCATTCCAGTATATGGTGATGCCGAATAGGTAGGTTGAGAATGAGGGAGTGAGATAGGGGCACATACCCAGAATGAATGATAGATGAAATGAGAGGCTATTGATAGTATGTATATGAAGGTGGAAGGGTCGAGGTGACTCTAGTAGTGATGGGGGCTAAGGACTATGGAATAGAAAGGAAAATGTTTTGAAATGGGGTAGGGGTCATCAACACTAGGTGTTGTTGTGGTTCTATGGGTATATGTGAGACAATAGGCACAGATGAGGCTATGTTCTGGGTAGTTTATGAAGGTATAGTGGATGTTACGGGTGTAATAGATGTGGTAGATGTGGGTCATAGCAAGTATAGGGCCTAGCTGCGAATGACTAGGGGCAAGGTAGGTGCGGGTAGTGTGGAGCTAGAAGGGGTTGATGCAGAAGTAGGAACGAGTGTCGGGGGATAGATATGGGCATGCCATATATCAACTGACCCGAGGCATCTTGAGTGGATGAGTGGGAAAGATAGAACTATAAGGTGGTAGGGTTTTGGTCAAGGAGTCGTGTGAACTCCTCGTCACCTATGGCAATGGTGATAGGTTGGGTAGGATCCATGGGTGATAGAATGGAAGGTGGTGAAGGACTAGGTGGGAGTGGTTGACAACTAGTGTGGAATATGAGGGTGTTTGCTTGGTAGCTGAGTCAACACCATGTGAACAAGTGCTGATTTGGTAGGACTACTTTCTGTAAATGACACAGAAATACAATAGAAATAGGAAAAATAGGTAGTGGTAGGTGGATTGGGTTAAAATGTCAGCTAGAAAATGCACAAGGCTAACCGATGCTAGTTAGGGTAAACCAATGTTGGTCAGAGGTAACCGCAGATCAATCACTATGAAAAAAAGAGAACAACCGCCAAACAAGGAAAAATATTGATGATCTACTAGGTAGATAAGATATTGAGAGTTACAGAGACTCTAAACAACAAAGAAGATGAAGCAGGTGTCATTTTAGGAAGGTTAACCAAAATAACAATAAACCGATGTTGGTTGTATAAAACCGTGTGACGGTCGAGGGTAACGACGACGGTCACTGGACCGACACCATTACTTATGAAATTGAAATAGAGATGAAGAAAATGTGGTTGTGATTTACAATCAAGTGTGGAATCAAACCTAGAACTATGAGAATGATAAGAATGGGGTCCAAGCACACTCAGACAAAGTTGGACTACACCAACTATGATGAGGAGTGTGAAAGGAGAAATAAGAAGATGAAGAACGTGTCCTCCCACCTCAAAATGCAAGCCAAGCGAAACACTAAGAAAAATACAATCCCAAAAGTCCTTTTTCTATTATGGTTTTTCATCTTACGCTATTAATGACTGATTGTGTGTATTTAGAACAAAAAAATTTTGGTTCGGAAGGCGTCCTATGAAGAAGGATATCTAAAAGGAGAGGTTTCAGGTATGTTATGGTGGGGGTGGTCTGTCTCCTGAGATAATGACTTGACAGAAGCAACAAGCTGGGGATTACCTGCTAATCAGACTGTGTTATCACTGATAGATGTTCTCGGGTAAGATGTTGTTTAAGAAAGATTTGTTAATTTGAATTTGTGTAGTTTAGTAAGACTCGTAGAGAGAGAGAGAGAGAGAATGTTCTTTCTACGATTGTTTTGTCAACCATCCGTTGGGCATGACTTCCAGCGTATAGGTTGCCCTCATTTAATGTTCATTAATGCAACATACAAGAATGAAATGCCGTTAATTTTAATCCCAAATTGAAATATTAAATTCGATGTCACAAAAGAAAAATAGGAGAGAATATCATCTTTCACTAATGTAGTATAAATGAAAGAAAAGAAGAGTTCCTTTTATAAGCACCAAAACATGATTTCTTTGAGACAAAAGAAAGAAGAGAAGATTCCAGAGGAGAAATTTAATGTGAGAACCTTTCGGAAAGAAAACAAACATGCAAATTTTACCTAGGAATGAAGAAATTCAAGGAAACCTTAATGGGTCCCACCGAGAATGTCAATATGTTTCACCTGATTCTTAGAATGTTTCTTGGAATGTGACGAAACAGATAAGGGTAAAAGGGCTAGGAGGAATACCTATTGAAGTTGGTTGAAGGTTGTTGCACATGTATGACTTCTTGATCCACAGCTGACCATGAGAGCTTCCTTTTGGCTAGGAGGAACTACCTGAAATAAACAACAAGACCACCAAATAAAAGTTAAATATTATATGCAAAGTGGACTCGCCTAACGAATGCAAAATCTGGGAAGTGCAATACTCCCTAGAAGGTGTCAATCCATTGTTGTAAAGAAATTAATGCAAGAAATAAGGTAAATATTGTCCTATTGTAGTCAATATGATTTAGGCATCTCATATAAACAAAATAAGAAAAATCTAATCTAACATGCTAGGTTAGGATTAGATATTCAGAGGTCGAGTAAATGGTTCTGGGTTTCTGTAGGTCTGACAGAGATCTGATGAAGGTCATAGGTGATTATAGGTAACTTGGGAGTAAATAGGTAGGTTGCTGGTCTGTACTATGTTGACAGATATAGAGACTAATGTCGGTCAAGTCCTCACCGATGCCGCTTTATCAGGACCGATGTCGGCTTAGTGAAGAAATTACAGGGGTCAAGAATAGGGTCTGGGTCTATTTTCTAGGTTGATGGGGAACTGAGTGAGGTGTCTACGAGGTGTGAGTAGGGATGTAGGTCAATGGGTAGGTTTGGTGGGTTTTTGGTGAAGCATGGAGGAGTTATTTTTTACGTTGATGAAAACAATAAAGGCCAAGATCGTGTAGATAGACCGATGCCAGTAGAGGCTTGACCAACGGTGGTTTAGGGAGACCGAAGTCGGTGATTGTGGGAAAATGGAAGATGTTGCAGAATGGATTTTGGATCTTCTTTTTATTGCACAAAGGGTTGGGTAGGTCAGAATTGGGTGTTATATTGTTAGGATAGGGTTTTGAGGGGTTTTGGAAGTAGTATTAGGGGATAGTTATCAGAGAAAAGCATTGAGTGGCTAGGAAAGCAATAGCACACAAAAGAATCTAAATACTGAAAGTATTTAAACAAAACTAGACTGAATAGAGAAGTATACTTACTTGGAATTTGCTACCAGTCGATTGTGGATGCAGATAGGAGATGGTAGTTGTAGGTTTGTTCCGTAGAGGGTCACCAGTTGATAAGAAACTATTACTTGAGCTACCTGGGCTTTCCTCCTTGCTTGGCTGAATCAAATCTTGGCTTGGATGGCTATGGATGTCTGGGTGTGAACAAATGCTTGCTCTGATTGCATGCAGATGTGATTACTCTCTCTTTCTCTCATAAATGTTCCAACCTCGAAATAAGGTTACCAAATGGGAATAAAATGTGACTGATGACGGTGTTGGGTTGACCGGCATCGGTTATGGTGGGATTTCCTAGGTTTGCTAAAAATGGAAGATAATGGCAATGATTTTCACCAGATCTTTCTATTCCTCCAGGAAAGAGTGGGAGTTACCTTTTTTTATGCGGGAATGTGGTTAGAGGGAATGTAGGATTTGATTTTTAGGATTTAGTTAGGTCTTAGTTAGTTATGGCAACATACTAAGAATAGACTTAGGGTGAGGTGGCTAGGTGAGGTGTATAGGTGAGGTGGTGGTGTTAGAATTATATTTATTATGATAATTAAATAATAAATATTGTGAGGACATGGATTAATTTAATTAAATTAATTAAATTAATATTAGTGTGGGGTGTAAGGGGCCATGGTTAGGTGAGTGTGTTCGAGTTGGTTATTTGATGAGGGACTGAGGGGAGTGTGACCCAATTTTGGTTTCTACAAAGAATGTAAATATATAGCTGAAACTACTAAATTGTAAAGAGAATTATGAAATATTTGAACATGTTACATCTGGAATGTAAAAGCATAAACCGGTAATCTAATAAGACATCATTTGATTTTTATCATGGATGACAACATAATTATGTTGCAAGACATAGGATGAATGTAAATAGACCTCACTTATAATATGGGACAAATCATAACTCGACTCACCCCGAAGATCCCACAAAACATTGTAATGAAAAACCATAAACGGTCCTTTCTTCCACAAGAAAGACATCTCGTTACATTTTTTCTATCTCTCGAACATGGTTGAAAATTTCTTCATAGTTAGAAAGAAGGTTGTGCTCCATTATCTAGGTAGTGTTATCAAGTATGGATCATCATTTCTATACCGATCAATCTAGAACTAATTTTAAAGATTCCCAAAATATACTTAATTCATCGTTTGATCAAAACTATTCCGATTTAATTTACCTTATTTCTCATAAATTATCATGAATTGATTTAAATTTTCACAAAACTAAATTAAATCGATCTAATAACGCAGTAAAATATAAAAATAAATCGTAATGCTAAAATCATATAGGAAAAGACCAAAAATGTTTATGGTGTTTGACAATTACCTACATCTCCAGGTACATTTAAATCAATCCATTAAAATTGTCAAAATTACAAGTACAATCAAACTTACAATTTATAATAATAGATCCAATACCTACAAATTCATACCTTCAGACCTTCAGAAGACTTTGGTGATGCTTATTGTTCGTCCTCCACCTTCTTAAAGTACTTTTAGAATCTCTTCCTTTCATTCTCTGTGAATAAGAAAATTTTAGGCCTTAAAATGACATCAAAATAAATCCAAATAAGGAAAGTAAAAGGTATAACAAGAGCATCTCAGAATTCTAGACAAATTTCTAGTTCACACCAAGTGATAAAAATGCTCCTAAGTTTCTCAAAAACTAATTTTTTAAAAACTACCATGTTATCTCTAAATACATAGTCACCATGTTAACATTATACAAAACTCTATTTGCATATATATAATTTTGTGGCCGCCTTATGGCCTAACAACTGGGTATACAATTTTGAGCAATGTGGTTGAGGTTCAAACCACCCACCTCTATGTTATACTTTTTTAGGTTGAATGATCCCACATTCGGGATAAAAATTTAATAAAGAATTTAATAAGATTTAAAGACTCCAAATATTATATGGTTTGGGCCATGCATGCACCCATTTTTCCATGTTGGTTAAACTATCGCCATGTTTAGACTTGGTTGGGAGAGTTGGTGGAGAGTTGGCATAGTTTTGGGGACGTTAGGTGAGTTATTTAATATCGAGGTTATAAATAGGCTCAATCATTTGGTGATCTAGAAAATTTTTGAGCTCATTCGCACAATCGGTGAGTTGGTTTGGCACACAAAGATGGCGAGTTGGTAGGGAACCCAACATAGCGAGTTGTTAATAAAGTGGGAAAGTTGGCTCGATGTAGGTGGTTGAGTTAGCACCCAAACTTGGCGTGTTGGTGCATGGTGAAAAATGGATGGTAAATAGTTTATAAAACATTTGGATAAATACCATGTGCACCATACAAGGATAACCCGTGGCACTTACAAAAATTCTGTGAATGGTAATATGAAGATTTAGAGGAAAAGACATGCCTCAGTAAAAAGATTTTGTTAACTCTAATTGAGGGCCCCCAACTAGAAAATAGCAGGGCCCATTGTCCGAACTCGAGCATCGAAGACCGGATGTGAAAAACAAAAAACACCATTTTACCATTTTTATTATCTTTGCAATGTCACATGTCACATTTTGATTAGTCTTGTACCCCTATTTTTGCTTCTCCAACTGGGAACTTCTGCAGACAACAACTTTCTGAAACTTATTTTGTTTTTCGCATTCAAATACACAATGGAAAGATCTCAAATTCTTCTACCATATTGTAATGATTCTAAAATATTTAGGAAAACTATCCACTAAATTGATCTCTAGATCACTCATTTACATTGATTTTTGCTTCATTCTTACCCAATGTTGGTTTGTTTTGAAGTTGTAGGTGGTTGTTTTGAGTTCAACGATTAAAATAAAATTTTAGAAATGAGATATGTTTTCACACTTCATTTTTGTTCCAATATTCTCGATAGTGTCAATTCATGCATTCAAATATCTATAATGCTTTAATATTCCAAATACATTATAAGTTTTAGTGTAAATATTACAATTCATAATGTACTAGAAGCTCTGTATTGGATATTAATCACGCATCCACTTCCTTTCCATTCTTATATGTTATTGATACACCATGGAGGGTTTTGGCTCGTTTAAGTTGTTTTAGTGAAACTCTTGCAATTCCTTCCACTCTAGTACTTTCAACTTATAAGGTTGCACTGGGATATATAAGTTGAAACTACTAAAGTTAAAGGAAATCATGTTATATAGTTGTATATGCCAAAATCACTAAAATGTAATGATAATTATAAAAAGAAACATGTTGAACTGGAATCTAAAAAGTCAAAATATTAAACTAGAGTGGAAAGAAATCATGTAATACAAATATATATAGTCTGAAACTACTAAAGTGGAAAGATAATTATGAAATAGAAACATATTTCACTGAATTGCAAAAGTAGAAAATGATAAACTATGGTGGAATTAAATCATGTAATGTAAATATATAGGATGAAACTACTAAATTGTAAAGAGAATTATGAACTACTTGAACTCGTTTCATCGAATGAAAAATAATAAACCGGTAAGTGAGAGGACATCATTTGATTTTTATCATGGATGAAAAAATAATTATGTTGCAAGATATAAGTTGATTGTAAATAGACCTCACTTATAATATTTTAATTAAATCATGCACCTCTTTCCATTTTCAACTACGAGATTCATGATATTTATATACAATCCACATCTTCTCTAATTGAGGAACAATTTGTTAGAGTAATATTGTATTAAATTTTTTACACTTTACTATTTTTTACTTAATGATCCTAGTGTAACCACGATTATTTTGAATGAAAAAGACCTCACTTCTATTTTTTTATTTCATTCATGCAGTCATTTGTAACATGTCTAATATTTTACATCCCAATCCCAAACTTCCTATATTGATTTTTTGTTTTAGGATTATTATTGAATGTGATTTATGTATATGTTGTATAGTAATGATTGTAGTACTGATTGACTATTTGCATATGTGAAAGTGGGTGATATTAGAAAATAGATAAAGTGGAAAAACTTTCAAGTGAGGTTAGTTTCATTAAGTTTATGATCCTTAATATCATAATCATAATCACAATAATATATTGTAGGAATGAAACATATTCATAAGATTTACATTTTATAATTGTCAATTTCAATCAACTATAAAAAAATTAATATGATTTTACTACACCTTAAAATAAAAACCTAGAGCATCCAAGCTATAAATATGAAACAACACACTTGATTACTCGCATATGAAGAAATTACAATTGAATAAGATTTTTCTTTGATGGAATTCACAAAGTTATGTTCATTATAGATGGAATGCCACAAGGATTATTAGATGTGGAGGAAACAATTGGGAAAAGAACACTAACCCTTTCTTTTAAAATATGATGTCCTTTGGGAACATGGTTAGTTTCACTTCTTAGACATCTATTTCTCTCAAATTATTTTTGGGTGTTCTCAAATGATTTTTCCATTTGTTAGAGTATAGAATGAATTAGAAATCCGATGTGGATAAAATTTTAATGTT
This sequence comes from Taxus wallichiana var. yunnanensis, assembly GCA_018340775.1. Lineage (NCBI taxonomy): Eukaryota > Viridiplantae > Streptophyta > Pinopsida > Cupressales > Taxaceae > Taxus > Taxus wallichiana. The sequence continues at coordinate 440,312,918 of CM031241.1, read as the reverse complement.
TGAGAAAAAAATACTATATAAGCTTATTCTAGATAAGAATAATTATAAAATTTATGAAGTCTTCCAAGGATATGAAGAGAATATGAGAAGTTGAAAGGTGTAGAAAAAAATCATACACTTGGGTACATTTATAGGTCCATAAACACATGCTTACATTCATATGATTCCTAAGTGAGAAAACTAATAATTTACAACTATCTTTGGCCTCTTTATTTTGTCTCTAGTCTTCTTTATGGTATTTTACACCCTAGATCCTAGTCGATACTTTATTGCTTTATCATTCATGACTCGGGACGCTAGTGCCTAGGTTCCCTTGTCCACTCTGGGAACCCCGACCTCTTTCTATCTTACTTGATACTTTTAGGCCTCTTTTGTCTTTTAGGCACCTTATTTTCTTATGGGTCATCCTTTTAGTTGTCAATTATGAATTTTAAGCAAGGGAATCATATAAATAGAAGATATGTGACCAAAATAAAGGACCAATCTCTAAGTATATATTACCATCACCTAAGGTTGTATCCAAAGGCATCTAAGAGATTCAAAAGCATTCATCTATCTTTCATTCAAGGGACAAGGGACTGCATTTTCTACATACACACATAGAAGGAAAAGTTCATTTTTCCATCCACACATATATCTACATTGGTACATCTAGCTATCACTCGCTACAACGTTAACTTGCATAAGGGATTCCTAAGGAATGATTCTATCACACACACACACACACACACACACACAAAGAAGAGAAAGAGAGAGAGAGAGAGAGACTACATGGAATCGAGATGTAGTGCATTGCTCATCATAAGTTCACTCTTTTAGGTGACCACCGGGGTCATTCTAACTCCATATATTACATCTTTTATTTTTAGGATTTAATGTAGTCTAAGGGTTTTACAAGCCATATTGTCTTTACAGTTATAGGTAAATTTGGTGATCATCCATCAAAATACATTCAACACAAATAAAAGGTTATAAAACTTGTGTGACACAAAAAAAAATAGTTTTGAGATCCTACATAGTCATGAGCGCCCAACAAATGTCTATAGTACCTAGGCATCCTCGCTCCAAAGTATAGGAGCCCTACTATAGGCTCATCCAACAGCTCCAATATTTTCTTTATTTAATTATGATAGTCTTCTCCTCCTATTCAACAATCCTTCCATCCCATATCACCTTCGGGAAATAAAAAATTAGCTGAGTCTTTTTCCCTCTCTCTTGTACTTAGGGTTTTATATTTACTTAGCTTATTTATTATGTCAAATATGTACTTTATCATTGTTTATTGTACTTGACTCTACAATTGGGATTTTATAAATTCAATATTTGTTAAATCATTTCATGAACCTATCACTCGACTCCAAGCTTCTTTCTATCATTTTCTTCTTATGCCTATCACCCATAGTGGTCATTTTGGGTATTTTAAACATATAGAGATCCCTCCATCTACCCGTAGGGTTTCTAAATCAATGGCTGAATATGATAACCCCTTTTCTAGATCTCAAAATTTTCCTCTTAAAAAAATTGAAACATCCGATGCTGAGAAATCCTATGATTGGGACACTATCATTGATCCAAAAAAACTAGAAAATCTTACTAATTTTCATCAAGTTGTTTCTCCTCAAAGTATGAGATAAATTAGACAAGCGTAATGGGATTAGGAGGAATACTTGTGAATAGTAGGGAGGAGGTCGTGCATGTTGTAGAATTTAATCGACATAATGTGAGAGCTTCCTTTTGGCTAGGAGGAACTACCTGTAAAGCACAAAAAGACCACAAGAGAGAGTTAAACAATATATGTCAGTGGATTGCCTAGAAAATGCTAGTTTTGGGAAGTGTGATACTTCCTATAGGGTTTTCAATTCACTATTTTAATAAAATTAATGAAATGTAATGTGATAAATAGAGGTCCTATTACTAACACTTTGATTTAGGTGTCTCAAAACATTATCAATACACTAGATTAAGAAAAGTACTAAAATACAAACTAATCTAGTATTGGGAAAGGTATGGTTCTAGTTGGGAAAGGTCATTGAGGTGTTAGGAAAGGTTTGGGTGAAGTTTGGTTATGTTCTAGGTTATTTGGTGAAAGTTATAAGCTCGTTGTTCTAGGAAAAATTACTGGTACTAGAGACCAAGATCGGTTAGGAGATTGATGTCGGTACTAGAAATGACTTGCATCGGTTGCGTAACAACAAGTGTCGAGGGGAAATATGGTCAAAATATTAAAAATAGGTGTTTTGGGTCTCTCTGTGATTACACATAGATTTTAGGGGTTTGGGAAGGATGGTATGATTTATACAAAGACTCGGCAAGGGTGATAGAGGCACTAGGATGGGAAAAATGGTTTAGGTTGGTAGAATAGATGGTAGATGGGTGAAGGGTGGTATTAGCAATAGAGGAGAGTCAGATAACATAAATGAATAAAATAATTAAGATAAAAAAGTGAACTAGAAAACAAGAGTGACTTAATTATCCGAGAGCCTTTAGATTGGACTATGGTTGGTGGTTAATGAGCATTTTGGAGATGAAACAAGGATTTTTCAGTTGTTATGAAAATAGAGCCTTTGTGCTCTATTGTGGATGATCCAAGGTTGTGGAGGAAGAGATTGGATTCTAGTGAAGACCTGATGTTCTTTGGTTTGTCATCTGATAACATGAATGCTCGAGAGTTAGAATGTCAAATCTTGAGTGAATGAATGAATTGCAGAACCCGTGTAAAGAGTTAGAAACTTTTATTTAAGGTAATAATGGTGGTTAGGAACCTAAGCTTTGGATGAGAGATAACCAACATTGGTTAGGGAGAAATAGTCATTTTTGCTAAAAATATCCCGATTGCTTCTAAATTTGGTATGATTCAAGTTTTAGTTCGGTTCAAAAGTGGGAGATAACGCTCAATGTAGTGAGAGAGTGGTTAGAAAGATAATAGGCCATTATCATTAGGGTTAGAACAAGTCCTAGTTAGTTAGGGAATGTGAGGACTTGGTCTTGGCCATTTAATGAGGTTGGAATAGGTCTAAGATGAGATGGGTAGGTGAGGTGGCCTAGTGAGATGAATATTAATTTAATTGTGGAAATTAGATTAATAATAGTGTGAAGATGAGGATTAATTTAATTCTAGGTAATTAAATTAATACTAATGTGTAGAAAGAGGGCCATGGCTGGGTATATGTGTCGAATTGATGAATTAAAAGGGGCTAAAGGGATTGTGACCCAAATTTGGTGTCTACATTTCCACCTTTTTATTGATAAGTGACCTTGAAAAAAATAGGATATAGTTGCCCTAGGTATGATTGAAAGTTAGGTTGCCTCAATTATGGTTAGAGGTGATACCCCTCAAACTAGGAACCGATGAAATGAAAGGTTGAGTCAGTGAGTGGTTTGATAAAGTGATGAGTTATGAAAATGAGGTATGGATAGGGTAGAGGTAATGATGATATCAAAGTGTGGGTAATATCCAAGGGCATTCAAATGTGCGTACACATATATAATGTGAAAATGAACTAGGTTGAAAAGCTCACAAAATCTACATCATCAAAGGTCGATAGGTTTATCCAACTAATTTTGATGTCATCTAGGTATCTAAGGTATATGAAGCAGACTTCAAACACAACTAGGATAGGTGCAGGAATGTGCATTAGATGTGTTCCAAAGTATTAGGAAAGGAAATATCGATAGGCTAAACAACATGAGTAGCATTATCGTAAGGTACATTAAGTAAGAAAATTTGAGTGTCAAAGGTGTGATGTGATGGTTATGTGTTTAAGTAAGGTCATGGGTAAGGTTGTAGGTAAGGAAGTGGTATAGATAAAAAAATTCCCCAAATGAAATGAAGGGCTTAGGCTAGGTAAAAGGTGATAAGGTGAGCCATTAGGGCTTAGGTAAGGGTAGGGCAAGAAGAAAATTGCATCGTGGTGGATAAAATATGGGAAAATGTGGGTATAGTGAGCCAAGGAGGTTGACCGATGTTGGTCAAGAGTAAACCACACCGGTTAACTTAATCGATGTCACAACTACGACACAACCCGTCGGACGTCGATCGAGAAAAATTTGGTAATAAAATGAAAAAACGCATTGAAAAGGTTTCATTTGGACTTTTCTACTTTTGAAAAATGATAGTGAGAGAGAATTTTAGCTTTTGACGTGGGAGAAAATGATAGGGATATTTTTAGGATGATTTGGAGTGAGTTCAAGAGACCCACAAGATATGTGTGAGTGAGTGGATTGGTTAATAGCTAAGGAGACTGATTGAGCCATGGCTGAAAGGGAGAGGATGCACGAGGACCTCCACCGCAGATATCATATATCCCACCGAGGAAATGACATGAGTAGAGGTAGGGTTCAATCCTCATTTGTGTTTTTGGTGAAATTAAGGTAGAAAGTGAAATCATCGAGAATTTTTAATTTATTTTGAAATTTGGGTAAAAATGGCTAAATCGGGTATGGGGAGGGCCAAATGTAGGCTAAGTAGGTTGGTAAATGAATGTGGGTGGAATTTTGAGGGTTTTTGGTAGGTTTTTATGTGTTTTTGTTAAGTTTTTGAAAATGGGGGCGTTAGGGTTCAAAGATTGGAGCCGAACCAATGACCAACGCTAGTCGGGCATTGGCTAACATCGGTAGGATTTACGATATCGGTGGGGATAAAGGGTGATCAATGTCGATCACTATAAAAGTGACTAATTTCTAAAACATAGTTTTATATGGGAAAAAGGGGAATGGTAAGATTGGGTAAGGGTGGTGAGGTACGAGTAGATAGGTTAGGGGTAAAGAAAGATAGAATTAGGTGAGATTTAGGATTATTATACATGAATGGTTAAGGAGAGGAAGTTAGGTCAATGTGGTGAAGAAGGGAAAGTAGTGAATCGAATAGGTGGAAATGTTTAGATAAGATATAATATATTATAGGTGAGAGAATGTGGCAAAGGGTAATTAAACGAGGAAAATCATAGGTGGGAGCTAATTAGGTAGGGTAAAATAAATGATTAGAATAAGGTAATTGCTTGAAAAGGTGTAAATGGTAATTATGCGGGCGTGTCATCGGTTTACGATGAGAGATAGAGTGCCACCCTTATTTATACCTATGTGGGGTAGTGTGACTTAGGATGAGTGGGAACATATCTAGGAGGTTGGGCTCGGCGGTTTAAGGCGATACATATCTTGATGTTTTCTCTCATCAATAGATGGGAATTAGTGCCTAACACATTCCCTTTACCCATCGACGATATTACAATCATGTTGGAGAATGTATACATGATATTACGAGATGTTGATTGTTGGGAGCCATTATATCAAATTTCATCATATAAGGAATTTGAGCCTATAGTCACATTATTTGGTGAGGCTATGATCGACTTGAGATATCACGGTGATAGCATTATCTATGGTTATATATATGTGGTACATCTGGCAGGAGACCAGATTGGTGGTTCTGATGATGGTGGTGGTGGCATTTTATGCACTCCTAGATTCATAGGGCATAATATTTCCCCTATCATTGATGGGGGTATTAGAGGACATGATTGAGGAGTAGGTCTGATTTGCATGAGTGTTGACTTACTTGGTACAGCTTATATAGAGCATTATATGTGTTTCACATGATTCAGCTATATGGTATTTGTTGTACTTATCTATTGCATTGGTGGGCATACGAGCACATAGTATGTGTACACCCACAAGGAATTTCAAGACATGATTGACACCAGTGGCATCTTTAGAGTATGTTATAAGAGATGGGTGCCAAAGTAGGGGTTGATACACGAGTGGAGAAGGTAACACATAATGTGGCTTATTACAAGTGATTAATAGATGGCTTGTATGCCATGGAAATAGTATGGTGATCATATGTTGACTTTCCCTCTTATGGGGTATGACAGAGGAGCCGAGGGGTTTATAGTTGGGTCACTTTCCTCTTATGGCATGCTAGTGAGCATGAGATGATTCTAGTGGACAGATTCGATGCTAATTTGGTCTTTGATAGGATGTTCCTCCTCTGTTTTCTTAGTATCATAGAGATGATGTTGAGAGACCCTTTTCTCCACCACATCCAAAAAGTCCAAGAGAGAAGGAGGAAGATGTAGCAGATAGGAGTATTGATGATGTAGGTAACAATGTTACATATAGATAATGGTGGGTAGCACAGTTATAGGTAGCAATGCCATGGCTAGGATAGCCAGATTTAGGGACAATGATAGTGCAGTGGGATGCACTATAGAGGTAGGTGACTATGGTATAATTATAGCTTGCACATGCACATGGATAGGTGACCACCCTTTAAGGATGGGTGACTTGGTTCTAGGGATAGTTGTCTCGTGAATAGGCTCAAGCTCAGGCACATGTGATTACATTACATACCAAGGTAGCTACACAGGAACTATATTAGGCACCAGCTAGATATGTACCATCCATACAGGCACCATTATAGGGCCCACTCTTATTGGGACAGGGTCCACAGGGTTAGGCGAGAGCGATGGCTCCTCCCGAGGTTGTATTAATGGATATATACAAGGATGTTTTGTTGGTGGCGAGCTATTATCGGGATAATATTTTAGATGCCAATATTTAGGTGATGTCATATGCCAAGAATAGTGCCCAAAGAGGGTAGAAACTGAGAGGACCAACTCACGTACTCAGATTAGTAGTATAACCGGTAGACGCGAATATCATGGGAAGGGAGAGGTGATGAGTAGGAAGATACGAGAGGACAGATGAGGGTACCAAAGACATTAACATAGGTTTTGACACTTCTCATAGATGATGCAGAGATTATATAGACATGGTATTTTGTTTTTGATATATATACTAGCTTGTGTGCTAAAGATGTGAGATGTATATGATAAGTTTTGAGATACTTTTATTATTTATATCTCGTGTATATATGTATTGATACACAAACACTCCATTTATATAGTTAATGATGAGATTGAATGATGATGTGTTTGGTTTTATTTCCATTATATTGTTATTATGGAAACTTTCTTTAATTGATGGTGTATGTTTTGATTGCAATTCCATTATAATGATGATATAGAAACTAGATGATTAGACATGGTCGAATTAGATGTAGGCATGGTGAATTCATATGTAGGCATGGTGGAGTGATTATAAATTTTCATTGTATTGGTTTCATGAAAATTAGATGGTTTAGGCATGGTTGAGTTGATTTTACATTGTGAATGATTGAGTAAAACTAGATGATTTGGGCATGGTTGAGTTTTAAATTTCCAAGTTATTGTTTTTATGGAAATTAAGTTTTTATAGGCATGGTTGAGTCAAAAAATTCCAAGTTATTGTTGTTATGGAAACTTAGATATTCTAAGCATGGTTTGGTTTAATGTTGTATCATGTTAGTTCAAGTTGTGTGATTTGACTTAATTTCCAAGTTATTGATGTTTTAGAAAGAAAATGACAATGGATGATGTATGGTGTGTTGCATGTTAATTTCCAAGCTATTGTGTGTATGAAAACTAACTAAGTACATTTACTTAGGGGGAATGATGGAGCAAAATAGTGGATGAGATAACCTCCAAGGGCCCCATAACCTCGCAGTATTGCCTACATAGCCCCGTAAAAGGGGCCTTAGGTGATGTAGTTCTCCCAGAGGATAAGGAAGAATAATATGAGTTAGGTAAATAAGTTGGTGGGTTTAGGTAAAATGGGTTAGGTTGAATGGGTGAGGTATATTAGGAATGATTGTGTCTAGGTTGATTAGGTAATGTAGAATGGGTAAGAGTAGGTATGATAAGATTGATTTTATTAAAGGTAATTGGGTAAGTTATCCGAATAATGTTAGAATGAAGTAGGCAATGAATGTAGGTGTGGATGAAAATGAGAAGAAATCCTAGAAATCAAGTGTCAATGGTCTATTACTATTTGAAGAATCAATAAGTAAGCAAAGGAGCGAATGGTAAAAGAGGTGAATTTTTTTATAAGTGGCAAGGACCATAAACGGGTATACCAAAGATAGGCTTAGGAACATGAGTCCTTAAATTCATTTTATGATTGAAATTTCTAAAGGGGGAAGAATTTTCATGATCAAAATGTGTCACATATGTACCATGTTCATTTAGTTGGTATAAGAACAGAAAGGAGGGTGAGGTGGAGTGGTTTTTTTAGCATAAACTAGTTATGAAATGGCATGCCCTGTTTGCAAGATACCTAAAACCAAAATAGGCAATTCCATGATCAAAAGTTGTATTTTTCTTGAATTTTTTTTCATAGACTGATTGACATGGGAATTCTATGTGGGGTGAATAGAATGTCTCCTTGAGGTCTTCGTGAAGTTTATTGATGCACGAAGATTCAAAATAATTTTAATTTTTCTTTTACATAATAGTTTTCTTGTTATATAGGTTGTACAATATAAGCTATCTTTTTATAGTTGTGCTTCGAGGGAGCATTCTATTTATAGTAACAAGATAGATAGATGGATGTATTTTTTGAGGGATTCATCTATTTATAATAAGTTTGACTTGAGGAGTTGAAGTCCAATATCCCATATATTATTTTTAATTTTTTTTTGGAATTTTAGGTCATGGAAAAGACTATAAAGGAGTATAAGATTATTTTATGAAGGAAAAACCATAGCATGCATAGATTAACTATGACAAAGAAGTTTTAAGTGACGAACGACCATGGGATTAAATCCTAAAGAGGACAAAAATTATCCATGAGAATCATGCCATGAGTAGTAAAGATAATGTTGAACAATGACGTAAAATCACATGATTATGGTTTAGTTAATGGTCCTTAAAAGAGGTAGATGGAAGGTGAAGGTTGCTAAAGGGACGAGTGTGTAATAGAAAAAAGTGATGTAGTACTTGATTCAATAGTAAAATGGTTTAAGATGTAAGGCATTAAGGGGATCAGTTCATGTTTACCCTTAAGAGAAGAAACACAATAAGCACATGATCCATAGGTATGAGTGACAACATATGGTCCAAGAAAATTAGGAGAAAAATTGTTCCATTTACTTTTCTCATATTTGGTTATATGTTGATTATCCTTCAGAATAGATCATTGACCTTAAAAGTTCGTTCATAAACATGTTTTTCATAGAACGCTTGACACATTTTGGTAGATTTGAAAGTGGTCGAGATCATGTAAACAATGTTCATCTAGTAGCTCAAGATGTGCCAAAAATTCTTGGTGGAATTCATCATCGAGAGGAAATATTTGAGAGATATGCGAAGAGAAGGAATTTTGACTTCGAGAGGTAGAATGTCCTATGTACCATAGACAAAAGAAAATTTTTGGCATTTGTAGAAGTGTGAATACTTGTGCGATAATCCCATAGGAAGAAAGGAATGTGTATGTGCCAATCCTTACCAACATCATTAATCACTTTCATGAGAATTTTGTTAATGGTTTTTTTATTTGATTCAACGTGGCCATTGGTTTGTGGGTAGTACGAGGAAGAGAAGCGAGTTTTATACCAAAACTGTCACATGTTTTTGAATGGTTTTATTTTGTAATTATTTTCCATTGTCGGTGATAAGGTAATGACAAACACAAAAGTTACAAATGATGAGATGGTTGATGAATTCAATGATATTCTCATATTTGTTAGAAATGAAAGGGATTACTTCCACCCATTTACTGTAATATTGGGTCTCCATGATGATCCAACAACGACATTGAGAAGAATGAGGGATAAATTATCCTACGAGATCCAAACCCGATTGGGATAAGGGCTAAAAGTCTTGAGTGACTTGTAAGGCGTGACTAGGGGTGTCATAAAGGTTAGAATGTTGCTAACATTTGACACAATGTTTGACACATTCACAACAATAATGGTTAAGGGTAGGTCAATAATAGCCAAGACAAAGAATGTTTTTAGAAATGGCAAGGCCACTAAATCGACCCCCACAAATCCCAACATGGATTTCATTGATGGTGTATAGGATTTTTGAACTAGCTAGAAAACATAGAAGAATACCATCAAATCCACATTTTTAGAGTATTGTTAGTGCAAATCAGCAACACCCCCTAAATGACCTTCAGATCTGCAAGTGAGAAATGGGTCATCTAGTGTGATTGCAAAACATTGAATCTTTTCCCCAAGTCTGGGACTTGTAAAAATGGGAAAAAACTCTCCAGATTAAAGGTTGGTTCCTCTACTCCTCTGATCAAATGTATACATGAAATTTACAGAGGTTTAACTCAAAATGATACTCTAATTCTGCTAAGGAGACAAGGATAGAAGAGAGAAAATAAGGTAAAACTAAACTAACAAAGTGATACGAGTAAAAGGAGTGATGAACATCTACTTTAACAAATTGACATAGATTATAAAAATGTAACACAAATCATGCAAAAATTTCTAAAATTGTAATGAAGGATCAAGATAGAGAAAACAACACAAGAAAGGGTTGAACATTCATTCATAGAGCTTGCATTGTCATTTCCATTTTTAAATACAGTGCATTACAACATCAAGGAGGTAGAAAACATGTTATAGTCATAAAAGAGGTTTGATATTCCACAAATTCACTTGCCCTGGTGAAGGAGGGAGCCTCAGTAAAACATAAAAATGTCCAACTTTTTACAAATGAGCCAAATCTAACTTTTAACAATGAAAACTCGGGCTTAGAAAGGAGAAACACCGAGAAAAATGAAAGGAATCATTCAACCACTAATAAAATCCATAAAAATAGAATGGGTACCCTTAAAAGTTCATTCCCTAAGACTTTTAACCATGCTGGAGAAGAATGGAAGCCATACTGCATTAAAAATGGTGGTTGAATGTCGATTCTACCCTTTTCCCCATGCCAAAGACGTTTTTTGATTTTTCTCTCACCAAAATCCATCAAAAATTTGAAGATTCCATCATGTAGAGGACTTCAATAGCTTTCCAATGACACCAAAATCAAGAAAACTTGAGCTCGAATTGAAAGATATGCCCCTCTGAAGATTTAGGGAAAAACAAGGAAAAAATTGAGTCGGCGGGCCGAAACCCAAAAATTTTCCCCTTTTTTGAATTTGGGAACATTTTCCCAAAAAAACTCGCCCCCTACTACTCCACTACTACATGGCACATTCCCATTGGTCCGCGGCCTGAATAGCCATTCTATGCCTTTTTTATTTTGGAAAAAATCCAAAATTCCTCCGTGCCCCGCCGCTCCGTTGCCACATGTCATCATTTGATTTTTCGTGGGCCTGAATCAATTTTCTTTCCTCTATGGGCCCGCAGGAAAAAATATTCCTTTGCACCTTTTTTAACACTTTGGAAAAATTTCCAAATTCTCCCGCACCCCCGACCTCCGCCGGGAACAAGACACGTGGCATCCTCCCATTAGTCTGCGAGGTTTAAACAAAATTTCCATTTTCTCCTTGGCGGGTCTGCGGGCCAATTTTTTCCCTTTGCTATTTTGGAAAAAAACCAAAATTTACTCCACCCTTCGACTCCCGCTGACCTCATGGACACGTGTCACACTCTCACTCGCGTGGGGTCCTGGGCCAAAATTTTCTTTGCGCCATTTTTGGAAATTTTATTAACTTGCATCCGCCGGTCCGACTGCGCCGCCACGTGGCACATTCCTATTCGTTGAGACCTTCCGGGAAAATTTCCTCAAAAACTCCACCAATCCATAACTTGCAAAATACGAGGAGTTGAAAAACTTTACCTTTTACGGAAAGGTGAGAAAATTCTCTATCCGATGAAGCCATTTCCAAATAATTTCGAGTGCCGAAAAGTGGAAAAATTCAACCGTGGCATAAGGAAGGAAGGAATGAAATAAAGTTAGGCAAAAATAAGCAAGGGGCTTATTTTGGATAACAATTTTGGTGACTCGAGAGGGTCATCTACCTTTGGATGAAGTGACTAGCTACTTGAAGTAATTCACTGGGCATGGAGTCATCAACTTAATCGCTTGGTACTCTCAACTCATTAGAAAATTTCTAGGAAGAAGATTTTGAGAGTAGAACATCACTTGATCGGAGCATGGCCTATAAATAATCATCATTGGGACAACAAATCTTGTGCCAAAGCACTTACGGAAATGTAAAACTAAGCTACAACAAAACAATGTACACAAGCACTTGGAGGAATGAAAATCTAAGCTAATATGTACAAGGTGAGGAGTTTCCCTTCTAGTAGCAATGCTTTAGATGGATTCCATTAAGCTGGAATCTGTAGTTCTTCACCATCCTAGTGTAGACAATTGGAATGCATTGTTGTCCTTACATTTTGTGACCATGTAGGGGCCACTCCAAATGGCATCAAACTTTGAATGCTTTCATGGCTTTGCTTGGTCTACATCTCATTTCAACACTAAATCTCCAACTTGGAAGGTTCTAGCCTTAGCTTTTCTATCAAAGGTTCTCTTGATCAAGGCTTGATCCTTCTCCATTGTTTAGGATGCATGCTCTCGATTTTTGGAGTTCCATCAATTTTGCATATCTAACCTCCATGGGTTCAAACTCCAACAATTACAATTGCTTCATGAGTTCCAACGTTGGCAACTCAAGTGACATAGGCAAGATTTCCTCTCTTACATAAAAAAGTCTGAATGGAGAGTTACCGGTGGATCTCTTGGGAGTTATCCTATCAGCCCATAAGGTTTATTTAAGTTTAGTGTGCCAAGTCCTCTCGATTTTCATCAAGAGTCCTCTTGTTGATCTTTAATAGGTTCTTGTTGGTGGACTCGACCTGGCCATTACCTGAGGGTAATAATTTGATGAAGTGCTCAAATAGATCCCATTCTTAACAGCCCATTCAGTTACCTTTGATCCTATGAATGCCAATGCATTATCTGATATTCTAGTGGCAGGTATACCAAATTTGGTTACTATCCCCTCATAGCAGTCTAGAATGATAGATTCATTTGCCTCTTTGAGTGCCACCGCCTCAGTCCATTTGGTGATGTAGTCTATTTTTGTTAGAATCCACTTATTTCCTTGGCTTGATTTTGGGTTAATGACTCCAACGAAGTCCAAACCCCATTGCATGAATGGCTGGTCAACTGAAATTGGGTGCAATGGAAGGGCTGCTAATCTTTCCTTTCTTATGAAGAATGCACAATTTTTGCACCTCTCGATCCATGCATAACAATCACTAAACACCTTGGGCCAATAATAGCCATCCTTCATAATCTTGAGGGATGTCACACTTGAAGAAAAATGACCCCCAACTGATCCACCATGGAACTCTTCTAACATTATATTAATTTGATTTGTCCCAATGCATCTTAGCAGCACTCCATTTATATCCTTTTTTAACAAGACACCATCAACAAGTGCATATGGGATAGCCTGCAATCTGAAGTGTCTTCTCTTGGTTTTGTTCATCTCTGGAGGTAATAGGCTTGTTTGTAAGAAGTGCACTATGTCTTGGGTCCAGCAAGGAGTGAGCATACCACCATTCTCTTCTTGAACACCTCTTTTTCTTGGTGTGTCTGCAACACCAAAACAACATCCTTCACATTGCCTACTTCTATTGATTTTCTCAAGACCAGATGCTCACACAATCCCTTTCCTTAGACCATCTTGGTGACTTTGATCTCAATTTCATAATCCATGACATGAGTAATCCACCCTGCACGTTTTTCATTTAGGTATTTGTTGAGGAGGAAGTCCTTAACTCCCACATGAGAAACCAACAGTTGAACCTTGTTATTTAATACTAGATGCTTAAATTTATTCAAGATCCTAATCACTACAAGAAAATTCTTCTCAATGAAGGAATACCTCACCTCATAGTCCTCTAAGCTTTGGCTAAAGAAGGCAATTGGATGCTCTACATTTTCTTTGTTCTGTTGTACTAAAATTGCAAAAATTGTATCATCACCGCCAAATGCATAAAGGATAAAATATTTAGAGAAATTTGGGTTAATGAGAGTTGGAGTTTGTGAGATAGCCTCCTTGATTGCCTCAAAAATTTCCTTACCTTCAGTTGTCCATTTGAAATCTATACTTTTCTTCAACATCATAGTTATTCGCTTGATAAGGGTTGCAAAGTATAGAACAAACCTTCGAACAAAATTGATTCTTCCCAACAAACTTTGAAGGGCCTTCTTGTGACTTGGTAATGGCAGTGCTTTTATTTCTTCAACCCTCTCTAGATCAATTACTAATCCCTCTTTGGAAACATTGTGGCCTAGTAGCTTTCCTTCATGAGCTAGGAAAATACATTTTTTGGGATTTAAGGTTACCCCAAATCTTCTACATCTTTGGAACACTTGTCTCAAATGAAAGAGATGATCTACTACACTTTTAGAAAATATAGTAATATCATCTAGGTATATCAGCACTATTTTGTTGATCAATACCTTGAACACCTTATCCATTGCTCTTTGGAAGTTAGCTACGGTGTTAGATAGCCCAAATGGCATTTTCCTATATGCATAGGTTCCCCATTTGGTGGTGAAGGCTTTTTTGAACTGATCATCCTCCTTTAGCATGATCTCGATTATACACCGAATAACCATCTAGCAATGAAACCTCTCAGAGCCAGCAACAACTTGCAAAATCTGCTCCATAGAAGGAAGTGGGTAATGATCCTTGAGGGATGCTCTATTCAAATCTCTAAAGTCTACACACAATATGATTTCTCCACTCTTCTTTCTAACTGGAACCAATTTTGCAACCTAGCTTGAATGCTTGATGGGAAATATGATACTTGCCTCTATTAACTTATTTAATTCCTTCTTCATGAGAGGCTCCATGTGTGGATTGACCGGTCTTTGTTTTTTCCTGATGGGTTTAGCACTTGGATCTAATTCAATTATGTGTTGAGCTAGCTTGGGATTGAAACCTCTCAAGTCTTCATAGCTCCAAGAAAATATATTTGGGAACTCTTGGAAAAGTTTCATGAACTCATACCTTTCTTGCTTGGTTGTCACTTTACCAATTTGAAGTGATTTGCCTTCTCCCACCGAGATGGGCATTGAATCTTCTCCCTTGACTTGGATGTTTTCTTTCTCTTTCCTAAATTGATCATTAGGATTAAAGATGGACTCCAAAGTGACAAGTCCTTTTGGCAGTTTGTTGGTTCTCAGCTGTACCACTTGATCACCATACTATTGTTCTAACTTTTCTGATTTTTGGCTGAGAACTCAGCTTCTTCTTACAAGAAATTGATGATTTTTAGTCACTTTCAAACACTTGCCAACTTACATTATTGTCTGGCACTGATGGCCTTATAATCACATGAATGTTTGGCTGCACTTTATCTTCCTTGATACTCTCCACAACATCAAAGGCTGCTCCAACTGCTGCAAGCCTATCAGTAGCTTGGTTTTCTTTCCTAGGGATGGAGTTGATGCCAAAGCCTTCAAAATCCTCAATGAGGTCCCACACCCTATTCTTATAACTCTTGAGCAGGTCATTTTGGCATCATGTTGCCCTTTAACTTGATTAACAATCAGCTCACTGTAACTAAATAATTGTAAGTTTTTGATACCTCTCTTTCTTAACTAAAGCAATCCTTATATCAAAGCTTCATATTCAGCAGTGTTGTTAGAACATGCAAACTAAAATATAAAATATGAATAATACTTAATGCCTTGAGGTGAAACAATCATAGCCCCCTGCACCTTGTCTACTTCTTGATCCATCAAAGAACAACTGCCATACCTCCTTGTCATCTTTATGGTCTGGCTTGGTGATGCTAGGAATAGGCTGATTTTCTTCATGCATGCAATAAACTCCTAGTTCAGATTCCTCTATTTCTTTGTAGGGATAAAAATCATGTACCTTTCTTTCCCATTCATCAAGATTCAAATCTGGGATGCTTCCAACTTTGGTGTTAGCTTCATCTATGCCTAGATAATCCTCTTGATCAAATGTTGAACAATTGGCATTGATTGGGCTTGAAGTATGAGGCTCAATGTGAAATTTTGTGATAGGTTCAGACTTGATTGTGGCCATAGTTCCATATCTGGTCTGAAACAACATGTGTGATCAATCGGTAGATAAATAGCCTCCAATTCTAGTTTGTGAAATCCCTTGGCAAACATAGGAAAAAAGTGGTGGTAAATCTATCACCGACACATCCTGCAAAAAAGTGATATTGGGGCATGCATGCAAGGTGAGGCTCAAATATTTAATTAACCCTACTATTTTTTTTGTTGTCCCATCCAGTTGCACTACCCCTTTAGATATGACTTCATATTGGAGGCCCAACTGATCAGCTATTTTCTTGGGAATCACAAAACTACTTGCCCCAGAATCAATCATACAATGATGTACTAGTTTATCCACAATGATCAATGAAACATAGAATGGAGGGGATTCAAAAATTTACCTTGCTTTCCTCCAAGCTTCCCCTCAGTGAGCAACATTTGTGAGTACCTTCTCTTGCATATGAGCTTGTTGATTTGAAGTTGACCAATTCTTCATGGCAGCGTGTAGTAGATCCCTTTGGCTTGGGATGGATAGTAATTCCCACATAGATATATTCACATTTTTCTTCCTCATTTGTTTAATGATGTTAAATGGGGATGAAACATATTTTGTTGCCCCTTAGCCTACACATTCTTTTCTTATACATAGGCTGCAGTAATGACTAGCATTTGAGCTGGTCTAGAAGGTGGCTTGGGTTGTCCTTGCACATTTGGAACTAGATTTTCTTGCCAACACTTTGTGGAGTGATGGAGGGTTGTGGATATCCTGGAGCTAATGAATACCCTTCACCAATATTCCTCTTCTTTGACCATGTGTTAGCTACTACATTCGAGAAATTTTTGATTCATACCACAAAAATCTTTAGCCTGCTAGTTCACAAGTGTAGTCTCATTTGGAGTTATATTTGCTGAGATGTTGTTTGTTTATTTCTTGACTCACCTCACTTTCTATGCCAGTTGTTGTCACCATCAAATCTTGGTTCAAAGCACCATTGAAGCACATAGACTAGTTGTGAGGTTCCTTGCATGGGAAACACCAATCATACTCTTGAGCTATATTATATTGTCTTGGCACTAAGGCTTTAGAGGTAGATGCAGCATTGGGGTTACGGGGCTGAAATGGTCTATTGGAAGGAGACCTTACTTGATTTTGATTTATAGCTAGAATGGGTGGCCTATTAGGCTGAGTTTGAGGATGATAAGAAGGTCTAAAACTTTGGGCTTGCTACATCTTGAGTGTAACCAGCTCATTGCCTAAATTTTGTAATTATTTCATGACTTCTTGAAGTTCATTTGAGGCACTAGAGTGTGAAGTAGAAGTTTCATTTGAACTCGATGTCTAGGAGTGGGAATAGGAGCTAAAGCAGGTGCTTGACTAGTGCTTGAAGTTTCCAAGTTTGGATATAAGGGTGTGGGAGGCCTAGGAGCTAGTTTACCAGCTTGAATCAAATAATTCTCAGCCCTAATGGCAATGCTATAAGCTGCAGGTATATTTGCACCTCCCATGGATTGAATTAACATAGAAATATCAAAATTTAAAGCTTTGAGATAGTATAAGAGAGCACCTTCAACTATTGGCCTTACATCACACCGGGATTCTATCCCATGTTCTTTGAAATCTGAAATTGAAGTCTGTTAGCTACTCATTGGGAGCTCTCTTGATAGTTTTCAATTGTTCCAATAGAGACAAATTATCTCCCTTTTCTCCAAACTACTCATGGAGAGCTATGCACAATTGGTTCCAATTTTGGATAGAGCCTGTCCCAAGGCTCCTGAACCATTGCAAGGATTTCCCTTTGAATGAAGATGTCAATAATTTGACAACAATCTGCATCTCAACAATCTCATGGATTACACAAACATTAGCAATGTCTTTGACATGATCACCGAGGAGTGGTCGATTTTCCCAAGTAAAGTATGGGATGTTCTTCAATGTTGCAATCGAAACTAGATTTTGTGCATTGAGAGAAATTGGGCTTCGCTAGTGAAGTTGACATAAGGGTTGTGTTGTGCCATTCTGATTGTCTTGAGAACCCTTGTTGATTGGGTGAAAGGTCTACCTGGTGGAGGAGTTGATAGAATTTTGTTTGGTGGAGATGAAGACCTTTAAATTCTTCTTCCTCTCTCTCTTATTCATGGGGATAATTGCAGATACTAAGACAATCCCTCTTCTCTGGCCCTTGACCTTGTTTGGATCCTTCTCATGAATCTTCAAACTTGGACTGCTGAAACCAGTTGATTTTATCTCTTTGGAGTTGCCATATGTGCAAATCAGGGGTCTTTTAAAGCAAGAAACTTACAAAAAATGCACATCAACTTTGTTGTAATGAAGATGAATACCTCTAAGGTCACACCGGGCATGCCAAAACTATTAGTGTAAATCAGCAGCACCCCCTAAATGACCTTCAGATATGTAAGTGAGAAATGGGTCATCTAGTGTGATTACAAAACATTGAATCTTTTCCCCAACTGTGGGACTTGCAAAAATGGGAAAAAACTCTCCAGATTAAAGGTTGGTTCCTCTACTCCTCTGATCAGATGTATACATGAAATTTTCAGAGGTTTAACTCAAAATCCTACTCTAATTCTACCAAGGAGAAAAGGATAGAAGAGAGAAAAGAAGGTAAAACTAAACTAACAAGGTGATACACCAAAGGAGTGATGAACATCTACTTCTACAAATTGACAAGATTATAAAAATGTAACATAAATAATGCACAAATTGCTAAAATTGTAATGAAGGATCAAGATAGAGAAAACAACATATGAAAGGATTGAAAATTCATTCAAAAAGCTTGCATTGTCATTTCCAATTTTTAAATACAGTGCATTACAACAACAAGGAGGTAGAAAACATGTTACAGTCCTAAAAGAGGTCTGATATTCCACAAATTCACTTGCCAGGGTGAAGGAGGGAGCCTGTAAAACATAAAAATGTCCAACTTTTTACAAATGATCAAAATCGCTTTTAACAATGAAAACCTAGGCTCGGGAAGGAGAAACATGGGAAAAATGAAAGGAATCATTCAACCACCAACTAGATCCATCAAAATAGCATGGGTACCCTTAAAAGTTCATTCCCCAAGATTTTTGACCATGCTTTGGAGAAGATTGAAAGCCATACTTGCATTAAAAATGGTGGTTGAATGTCGGTTCTACCCCTTTCCCCATGCCAAAGGTATTTCTTATTTTTCCCTTTAAAAATGAAGATTCCATCATGTAGAGGACTTCAATAGATTTCTAATGACACCAAAAATGAAAAAAATGAGCTTTAGATCGAAAGATATGCCCCTCTGAAGATTTAGGGCAAAACAGGGAAAAATCGGGTCAGCGGGCCGAAACCCAAATTTTTTCCCCTTTTTTGAATTTGGGAAAATTTTCCCAAAAACTCTTCCCCCCACCACTCCTCTACCATGTGGAACATTCCCATTGCTCCACGGGCCTGAATGGACATTCTACACCTTTTGTATTTTGTAAAAATTCCAAAATTCCTCCACACCCGCCACTCCACTCGCCACATGTCATCATTTGATTTGGTGCGGGCCTAAATCAATTCTCTTTCCTCTACAAGCCCATGGGAATCTTCCTTTGTGCCATTTTTAACACTTTGGAAAAATTTCCAAATTCTCCACATGCCCCGACCTCCACTGGGAATAGGACACGTGGCATCCTCCCATTAGTCCACGGGGTTTAAACAAAATTTCCATTTTCTCCTTGGTAGGCCTGGAGGCCAATTTTTCCCTTTCACCCTTTGCTATTTTGGCAAAAACAAAAATTTACTCCACCCTTCCAACTCTCACCGACCTCATGGACATGTGTCACACTCTCACTCACGCGGGGTCCTCGGCCAAAATTTTCCTTATGCCATTTTTGGAAATTTTCTTAACTTGCCTCCGCCGGTCCAACCTCTGTCACCAAGTGGTGCATTCCTATTCGTTGTGGACCTTCCCAAGGAAAATTTCCCTCAAAAACTCCGTCGAGCCATAACTTGCAAAATACGAGGAGTTAGAAAGAAAAATTTACCTTTCTGGAAAGGTGAGAAAATTCTCTATCTGATGAAGCCATTTCCAGATAATTTTGAGTTCCTGAAAAGTGGAAAAATTTGACTGAGGCACAAGGAAGGAAGGAATGAAAGAAAGTTAGCCAAAAATAAGCAAGGGGCTTATTTTGGATATCAAGAATACCTCTCATAATGATGTAGTGAGAGACATTTATGAGAAAGGATTTTCGGCCATTACGAGTAAGATTTAGAGGAAGAATCGAAGGGAAAGGTAGTTAGTAAACTACTTATACCAAAGGTTGTGTGGGTCGAGTTTGAATCTTCCCAAAAAGTTTTCGTCATGAAACAGATGAAAGGGTGATTGTATTTGTTGTATAGTGACAAATATTAAGGAATGGGAAGGTGAGGCATGTATTTTGGAGGTAAGGAAATCCATGGTATCTTCCAATTTTTAGTGGAGCATGGAGTAGTCTCGAATGTTTTAGTGTCAAATGTGTTCAAAAGCATATTGCCATGTTACTTGTACTTTTGAAGTTCCTCATTATGAAACTGGTATAAGCCATGTACTCCGGTTTACAACCGGTTTGGAGTTGCCAAAGATATTAATGGTTTTAACATCTAGGGAAATGGGAGCCTTTTGAACTAGTATGAGTGATTCATATTTGGCTATGGTGTTAGTGCATTTGAATTAAAGTTTCAAAGATAAAGGCATAGGATCATTATTAAGAGGAATGAGGATAACTCCTGCACCTACCCCACACCGACATTTAGATCCATCGAAGAATAAAGTCATTTGAAAAATAGTGTCATGGAGGGAAAGGGTAGTAATAGATTCGTCAAGATAGTTACAATTTGAAGATTGATTTCCTAGAAGAGGAGCATGGGAAAGCTGATAAGAAATTGTTTTTCCCTTGACAAAATTTTGGTGAATGAATTCTAGGTCTAATTCTAAAAAAGCATGAGCCAATGTGTGGTTCATTGGTGTTGGTATGGTTTGGCATACATGTAATTTAGGGGGTTGTTTTTAGTAGTGACAAAGGTTCTATGGTTGAGTAGGTAATGGAAATGTTTGGTGGCTACAAAGAATAAGGCTAGGAAAAAAAAATTGGCGTGAGTATACCTAGTCTCATAATCCAAAATTGTAGGGCTTATGTAATAAACTATTTGATTCCTTTGTTAATCATCATGATGAGTGAGCATGGAACCCAAGGAATGATCAAAGTGGAAAAAATGTAAAGGTAAAATGGTTTGTTATCTTGAGGTGGAATGAGTACGGTGGCTAAAGAAGCTATTGTTTTAAGGAGTTAAAGGCTTTTGGCACTCATCATCCCATTTGAAGGATACTTCCTTTTTAAGAAGATGATGAAAGGGATGACAACAGTCGCAAATTTGGGAAATAAAGTGATGAATATATTTCATCTTTCCTTGAAAACTATGAAGTTTGTGAAGGTTAGTAAGGGGTGGCATCTTGAAAATGGACTTTATTTTGGTGGGATCGACTTGATGCACCACAAAGAAACAATGAAACTACAGATTTTCTGAGAGAACAATGAAGATGCACTTCTTTGGTTGAAGGTGGATGTGGTATGTTATAACGCAATTGAAGACAACCTTAAGGACTGCAAGGTGTTCACCTGATTTTAGATTTGGAAATAAGGTTGTCGACATAATCTTGTAATATTCTATATATGATTTTATGGAAGATATAGGTCATAACACGTTGATATGTGGCAGTAGAGTTTTAAGGCCAAATGGAATGACATGATAATAGAAGGTCCCCAAGGGGTGATGAAGGTGGTTTTATGTTGATCTTATCATGCGATTAATATTTGGTTATAACCAAGAAACCATCCATGAGTGATAACATCTCATGGATGGTGGTGAGATCAATAAGTTAATCGATACTAGGTAGAGGAAATTTGTCCTTGGGGAAAGAAATATTAAGGTCACGAAATACATGCGATGCGGAGTCCCAATATTACTTAAGTGATAGGAATGATGTTAGAAATATATTGGGGATAATAAATGGGTAGAATGAAAGAAAAAAATAGAGGCCTTTGGAGTTCTTCTTTCACAAGAAGGAAAACGTGCGCAGATGTATTTTTCATGATTCGTTTGGTACCGATAATAGTTACGATATT
Organism: Taxus wallichiana var. yunnanensis; assembly: GCA_018340775.1. Taxonomy (NCBI): domain Eukaryota; kingdom Viridiplantae; phylum Streptophyta; class Pinopsida; order Cupressales; family Taxaceae; genus Taxus; species Taxus wallichiana. The sequence continues at coordinate 440,290,941 of CM031241.1, read as the reverse complement.
GTGGACCACAATAGTTGGGTCAATACCAGACATATTAGTGTGAGACCAAACAAAGGTGTTTTTATGAACTCGAATGAAAGAGGTGAAGACTTCCGGTTCAAGTATAATCTAAATATTGGCATATCTTTAGAATTTGAGGGTCATCCTGAGTGTGAATATTGATCTCTATAGTGGATTCATTCAACATGGTTTGTGTCTTAGAAGGTAATGACTGGTGAATGTATGAATCCTCTGACCGAGGTAGGTGAGAATGAAATCATCATCTTGACATTGAACAACATTTATAGAAGGTGTGTCGTCATCAATCATGTCAAGATACAGGAAGGGAAGGGAAGAGTGAGCCTTACCACCACATTGATAGGTCATAGGTCCAAAGGAAACAATGTTCACAAAAACAAATGTTAGGAGGGATGGACTCTAGATTCATAGAATTCGTAGGTTAAGGTGGTATGGTCGGTGAATGAGGGGGAGAAGGATTTTCCTTGATGAGTTCGATTTGGACCTTCTTGGAAGGTGGTTTGGAAAATTTTATACCACAAATTTATTTATGTTTGCGGGTAGTGCAAGGAATTACACTATGATAGCCCTATTCATAGAATCCAAATATCTTACGGGAGGAGCGATGGAGGAAGGTTTGGGTGAAGCCGCGAGTTGGTGAGCTATTATAAATCAAAGGAAAATAGTTGGGTTTTGGTAGGTGGATCAGGTGAGTAGAAAGAAGTATCAATTCCCCCATACATCAATTTGGTTTGAAGGTGGGGTGGACCGTATGAAATAAATTTTCCTATATGATGATCATAGTGTGGGTGTTGGTGAAGGTTTCCATACTCCAGAGTAAGGAAGGTGTCGATGTTATAGAGGTGATACTCCCCAGATTAAGGCATTGAAAAACACTTTCTAAGGGGTTGGTAGTTGGTATTTGGGTAGTGTGAATGGTTGAATCACTCAAAGGGTGAGGAGAAGGATTATCTAGTATTTTGTCTTTGTAGGTGGGTTGGTTGATGGGCAGTACAAAAGTTTTGGAAGTGGTAGGAACAAATGAATTGATTGTGGAAGATGTAGCGGTGGATGACGTAGATGAATCTGTAGATGAAGAAGTGGTGATGGTGATAGATTCCTTAACTAGTAAAAGAACATCATTGGTTTGGTATAGAATGTTGCAGGTTTTAAAAGGTGAGGGATTGGATTGAATGGTATAGGTGTTCCCTTCATGTTCAAATTTTAAGCAAAGTGGTGTAAAGTTTAAGGAACACAACCCATTGTGTGTGAATCCAAGGTCAGCCAAGCAACATATTGTTATTGAATCCACCCTCCAAGACATACAATAATTCATGAATGGTACGGGGCCCACGTGAATGTGGAGGATGAAGGTGTTGAGGGTGGAAGTGATGACATCATTGAAGGAACATAGCATAATCGGGTTGTTTGCATGCATGCGGTTGAGGATGCACATTTTTGCATATGCATGGTAGGAAATAATGTTGATGTTAGCACATGCATCAATTATAACACAATGGATGTGCATATCATTGATGTAGGTGGAGATGAAGAGGGTAGTGAAAGGATCATTTGATTATAGAAGGACAATCTCTTATTCAGAGAAGCTAATGGCAGAATTTTCATGAATGGTATCGGGGGTAGAAGATGGAGGTGGAGTGGTGAAAGAAACTAGATGATGTGCGTAATGATGGCGGAAATGGGTGTGGGGTCATTAGGTGGAACCTCAATGGATTATAGGACCTCAATGAGGGTCTCGATATGAGAATTAGAGGTTTGGATGAGGTCATACAAAGAAATTTTGAGGGGATATTGGTGAAGTTTTTTTATCATGGTACGATGTGTGAATCATTGGGAAATAGGGGATGTCGGCCCGTAGATGATTACCTTGGAGGCGGTGTAGATAGAATGTTGGGTAAAGGTGTAGTGTATGGGTTTCCTATCTTTTTTTCCTTTTTCTTTTTGAGATTGACCGTGCAAGTCAAACCATATTGATATCAAAGATATGAGGGGAGACAGAGGGAGGTGTGTCATAAAATTTTTAATGGCATGTGGGACAAAACCCCAATTCAGGATAAGATCCTTGTGAAATGAGTATCGCGCACTACATTTTGGAGAAGGTTGGGCTATCTCCCTAATCCAGACCATATTGATCTCAAATTTTAGAGGAAAAGAGGGATGTGGAGGTGGAGGTGAAGGTCACTTGAATATATTTGGGGCAAGGTTGTGTGACAATAGGGGGAGGTGGAATGGGATCCTTATCCAAAAGCTCATCTTCGTCAAAGAGCTCTTTAGGAGAACACAATTGAAGAAGAATATTTTTAAGAGCCTTGCAATTTTCAACATCATTCCCTAGCACATGATGAGAGGCAAAAATATTAGTATCATTAAACCTTTCTAGTTTAGGTTTGAGTGATTCATAAGGCCCGAGAGGTGGTAATCTAATGGTGAATGTTTCTAATAGCGAGTGAGGATGTTAGCGTAAGACCCTACCAAGGGATCACAATGAGAAGTGAGAGTGGGTTTGGATGGAGGTTTGAGTGAATTCTATGGGAGAGGTGCGACTAGAGGTGGAGTTGGTTTGGATGGAGGTTTGGGTGACTTTTGTGGAAGAGGCACTGCTAGAGATGGAGTTGGAGGTTGAGTAGGTTTAACTACATTTTTGGTAGGTAGTGTGGTTTTGGGATTTGGTTTCACCTTCTTGGGTAATTTTTTGGGGTAATGCATAAAGTAGAAGGGATTACATAATATGGAAGTGGATGGGTCAACCAAGGTGATAGTGGAGGTGTGGTGAAGATAGTGGTAGGAGGAAATGTAAAAGGTCTAGTGAAGAGAAGGAAATGGCATAGGTAGTGAAGAAGGCGTGGGAAGTGGAGAAGGTGTAGGTAATATAGAAGACTTGGGTGGAATGGAATATTATGAAAAAGATGTAGGTTGTTTCATTTTATTTTTACCTAGAGTAGGAGGTTGTTTGACCAAGGTTGATGGATATGGACCTAAAATAGATAGAAGTGGTGAAGGTAAAAGAGGGGCAAGTAGGAGAAATTTTTTTACAAGGACTAAGAGATTGGGTCCTTCTCTTAGGCGGGGATATACTTAGTGATGTCTTGTGAGGAGGTGGATAAATATAGCTTCACATGAGGATGGATTAGACTTGATGTTACATAAACCCCCAATTTAGTGGTAGGTTTGGGCATAGGTGAAGGTATGGGTGTAGGTAGAGGTTTAGGAATAGGTGAAGTTTTAAGTGATGGTAAAGGTTTGGGTGTAGGTGAGGATGATGAAGAGGAGGTAACAATAACCATCTTGGGTATGGTAAGTTTTTTTGTCTTGAACACTTTAGGATAAATCGTTGAAGTATTTATGGAAAAATTTACATTTATGTTGAGACAAGAAGACGAAGGATTCCCAAAGCATGGAGTAGTTAAAATAATCCAAGTGATCAGCCAAATAGGATATTGGTGTAGAAGTGGAGGGGCTAAGGATGATTTGGCAAGTAATCCTTGTGAAGAAATCTAATGTCTCTTAGACAGGAAATTTTTGGCTTTAGAATTTGTGGGTAAAAGAGATGATAGTAAGTCAACATGATCTCCAATTTCCTCTGCGGGTTTACAAATGTAGAATATTTTCTCTTCTCTAAGTCCTTTTCTGGGTAAGGCACACTATTTTAGCATCCTTCACTTTCAGTTCCTCACGCAGCACTCTTATTGTGGTAGCCTTGTCCATGTTTCTCCTAGCCACTTCAGTTGATACTTTCACCAATGCATTACTCACTTGTTCATCTGACATAATATTAGGCTTTATTGTTATGTGCATGGCATGTGGTGCCTTCTTCAGCTACCTTGATACACATGATTCCTCGAATACATCTAATTCAGGCTTGTTCGTGTGTGTATGCATCGACCATGACAATTGTTTTTCGGTGCACATCATTGCCATGTCTTCATCCATAAGCTCCCAGCCAAATAAATATGGTTGTGGCATAGTTCTCTGGAAGCGAGCATGGATGATTTTCCCCATGTCCTCTGCATATCCCATGAGAGGTGCACTATGTTATACACTCATCCTTCCTGTTCTTGGACCTCTCGGAATTGTGGCATCAAGGTTAGGAATCTGCATTGTATATTGATAGTGTCATGTGTTGCCTCTAATTTGTCCTTCTCTTCTTTCTTCCCATCCTTTATCTCTTCTTCTTCTACTTCTTTCTCGTTGTTCTTTTTGGTTTTGGGGTTCGTCTTCTTGCACATGCGGGGTTGGAGATACACATGCACTCTCTCCATATCCTTCACCTCTTCATCTAGCTTCAAATTTCTTCTCCTCTTCGACGCGGTAGGCTCCTTTAGTGGCAAGAGTCATGGTGATTTCCTTACCATCTGTGGGGTTACACCTTGTGTCCTCGTGCATTTGAACACCTTCTTGAATCTTTATTCTCCCCGATCTACCCCTCGTATATTCTTCTTCATCCTCCCCTTGTGGTGGAGTAGTTACGCACTTTGTTTCCTTCTTGTCGATGGTTGTTTTGTTCTAGGCGTTAAGACACCATTGTCTTCATGCTCCTCCTCTTCACCTTCTAATTTTATTTTCTCTAAGGGCCTTTGTGCTAGAATGTTTTCCATCATATGCACACCCTTCGGCGATCTTGGGAGCACAAAATAATTCTCCACATACTTGTTACTCTCCATTTTGGGCTTTAGCTGAATATACACCAATGTTTCCCAGATTTCCCACAACAAGACTCACCGACTTGATACTTAGAACCTCGAAATTAGCCTTTCAATGTATGTGCCTTTTCCGGGTACACATACTTTTTCTAAGTGTATGGTAGTCACAATCCACCTTGTCTGCATTGAACACCAATCTATGTGTGTCTGTGAATCTATGGACTGATGCTTGAAAATACCTCACCGTGAATGCGTAGGGTAACTTGCACCAAGGGCTCCATGATCCATTCTTCATCGGGAAGCATGTGATGCGAAATCTTGGTAAATAGAAAACTGAACTTGCTTGCCTACTACCAAAGGAAATTCTTTTGGGATGTGCCACTCTACCTTGAAGGCCCACTTCTCGCCCTTTGCTTTACATCATCTATCATGGACCCCTTGCATAAGTATTTTACGAACCTTTCAGCCCGTGATTTATTTTCCATGGGGTATTCCCATATATTCTCATTTGGATCGTCCCGGCACCCCAATCTCCATAAATACCCGGTGATAGAAGAACATCGTCAAAACTTATCTTTCCTCTAGTATGCACCTCTTCGAATATATTTTCTATAATGTATCCTACTATGTTATATACAACTCCCTCCGACATGCGCTTAGCTACATGTAGCCACATAGTATTCACTTGTGACCACCACTCTTGGTCATTTAACCTGGTAACTAGGTGCGTTGTTGCTCTTACAATTGGACAGTTCTTTAATTTGTCAATATCCATCCCACACGGACCCTTAATGTACCTCAGCTCCTTATAGGTCTCCAAGATCACATCTATTTATCTGCTAAGTTGTTCTTTATGTCCTCTCTCATGGCCTCGCAGACCTTTTACTATGGAGATCAATGTGGATGATAATCTGATTATGCATCCCGTGAAGTAAAAGAATTCATCATGCACTCTTCTCATGATCCATCGGTAAAATGGCTCATACTTCTTGAAATTTGGAAGTTCATAAATTTGGTAGATGTCAATTCATTTAGGTAACTTCTCTCCTACATCATCGTATACTTGGCATGTCATATGCTATGCACTTGTTTATCCTTGAAGTGAGAAAGGCATCGAGTTCATTCTTTTTATCGAAGTTTTGTGATTATATTCACTCACTTTACTCTTTCTAATGTATGAATCCCACTCGACTAACAATGACACCCCGAGGATCTGCATTTCCAAAAAATTACTTTCGGGGGTCATTTCTTCTTCTTCTATAACTACCTTTTTCTTTCCTTTTTTTCCTGTTGCTCTTTACCTTTTTGGGAGCCATTTTCACCTTGCAATCATCTGTAAATACTTTCTTCTGCAACTCTTCAATGTCTGCTTCAAACCCTAACCCGATTCAACCGTGCCCTAGGTGAAATTGCATTCTCTAGCTCCTCTCTTTTTTATGCTTCATTCAAACCCTATTTCACTAGGGATATAAGCTCCTTCTTCACACAAATCTTCTTCTCACACCTAGTTTCACATTCTTCGCACCTTGAATCGATCACTTTACTCTTCATATTTATATCTTTTTGTAAATTTTCTTAATCGCAACGGTAAAAATGAATTCACATTCCCTCCTTATATAGATTTTCAAATTTTTATGCATTTATTGCTCCTCAACCTACCAAATATCCTCTCATTCATTGATCAAATTTTTTCTTTCCACATGGTACATCTTCATGCCCAGCCTATAATCCTCTAGCGCACCTTCCTACCCTCGGTCACAAAATTCTCTTCATCATGAGCCCTTGCACTGAGTACCTTATCACTATGCCTTCTCTTGGTAGTTATCATGGCCTCTACTTACCTTCCATTATATGGTCACTTTTGAGAAGCAATCTTTTCAATTTTAAAAACACCCTTAGCAGCTTATTCTTTTTAGTTTCTAATTTCCACAAACATTGTACTTGGATATCACCAACCTTATTATACCTAGATATTACCACCCCACACTAAAAGTATGTGCAGTCCTCTACACATCACATGCTTTATATTGTAGTTGGCTTTAGGTGTGCAAGCACACTTATTACACAAGAACAAAAACTAAATTGACAAAACATAGTTACGATGAAGGAAATACATTAAGGAAATACGTAAATGGAAATCTAATGTAAATGGCAATACTACCTTATTACAAAAACCAAGAAGACTTATTTATAGTAGGGCTTCAACCTACTCCCACTAAAGTAACCGGGTAGCCGTGCTCCATCAAGTGCTTCTAACAAGCAAGCAAGTGATTCAAGTATGTGAGTGATTTCATATGGCCCTAACCAATGTACCTTAATCTTCCCTCGATCGCGCAAGAACTTAGAGTCATAAAGAAGTACCATTTATCCAACCTCAAGCTTCTTTCTCCTTATATGTCTGGCATGCCATGTTTTCTTCCTTGGCTTTTCTTACTTCGACTCCAATGTGCTTTGGCTCTGTCACTTATCCAGTTGATTCATCTTCTCAATTCATTCTTCGAAAGCTTGCTCATCAGCTAGACCTCCAGTGCAATGTGCAAAGAAGGTAACATGAATTCTATAGGAAGAATGAATTCTACGCCAAACACCAACTGAAATGGTGTGTCTTTGTTCAATCTCTTATAAGTTGTTCTGTAAGCCCAAAGAATGGTGGATAATTTATCATCCCAATCCTTTCTTCCAACATCATAATTTTTGTCAATTTGTGGCTTAAAATCTTGTCGAAAGCCTCAGTAGTTCCATTTTCTTGAGGGTAATAGGGTGTAGTCTTATGGTGTGCAACCATAAACTCATCAAGAGAATTCTCGATTGTCTAATTCAAAGCGTGTGTGCCCCTATAACTTGTCAAGCTATTTGTATTACTTTGTAGGTGTTGCTTCTACCCACCTTGTGAGATAATCTATACAAGTAATGATATAGTATGATCCATTCCTACGCATGGCTGGTGAGATAAGTCTTACAAAGTCAATGGCCCATTTCTCAAATGGTTCTACACTAGTAATCGGTCTCAAAGGCATCTCATCTCTTTTTCCTAGTTTACCTAGACATTGACAATGGTCACACGCCTTACAATACTCTTTACAATCCTTGTACAATGTCTCCCACCATAAACCAACAAGTAGGATCTTGCACGCAGTAGCATCACCCGCATAGTGGCCACCTGCAATACCATCATGTGCTTCCTCCATTATATCGTTGCACTCATGATCTAACACACAACAATGCAATACTTCATCCCTGCCTAACTTATATAGGTCACCACTGATCAACATGAATGGTGTTGCGTGTATAGCAAGTTGTTTCTTTTCCAATGCCTTCATTCCTTCTGGTGTAACACCATTCCTTAGAAAGATAGAAATGTCCTCTAGTTTTGATGGTGCACGTTGTAACCTATATAATTGGGAATCCATCATTGTTTCTTCAATTATCTATGCTTCTTCTCTGATTGAATTATAGACAAATGGTCTAGTCCAAAATTACTTTTCCCTAGCTTTACCACAATGTGAATTCAAACTCTTGAAATAAGAGTACCCATCAACATATGTGCCCCTTTAGGATGGGCTTGTTCATCAAATACTCCAATGCCATGTGATCTGTAAAAAAAAAGGTGTTGCTAACAAATATTTTCAGAACTTGTGCAATGCATAGATCATTGACAAAGCTTCATGCTCTGTAGTTGTATAATTTCGTTAAACAAGTCAACTTTCTAATAGAAAAAAAAATCGGATGATCTACTATACCTTCTCTAGGTTGAGCCAACACCGCACCAATGGTCATTCTAAAGGCATCCACATGTACATGAAATGGTTTGTCCCATAAGGGAAAGCCCAGAATTGGTGTGGTAGTAAGTTTGTCCTTTAATACCTCAAATGCACACTATTGTGGTTCTCCCCAATAAAATGTACCTTTTCCTTTCAATAAATCTTCCAAGGGTGCAACAACTTTGGCATATCCTTTTATGAATTTTTTGTAATATCTGTGTGCCCCAAAAATACGCGCACCTCACTCTAATTGGTAGGCGCTTCCAGGTCCTAAAATAAGCTGCAACCTTAGCTAGATCAACAAGCAATCCTTCCTTGTAGATTATGTGTCCTAAGAGTATTCCAAAAGGTGTAGCAAAGATGCACTTCTTGATGTTTAATGAAATACTCAACTGTTTGCATCGTTCAAACATTAAGCGTAGATTGTCACAATGATCTTTCACAAGCCCATATACTGTCCAATCATCTAGATAATCTTGTAAAAAGTTGTGGAAGAAGTATTTGAATGCTTGAACAACTATCTCGAGAAAATATAGTAGGCACATTTTTCAGTCCAAAGGACATCACAATATAGGAAAAGTTTCCCCATTCAGTAGTAAAATTAGTCTTTTATTGATCCTCCTGAGAAATCCTAAACCTGATGATACCCAGAAAACCCATTTGTGAATGAATATATTTTGTGCCTTGCCACGCCTTCTAGTATTTCCTCATTGAATGGTGTAGGAAAGGGATATGTGACACATGTAGCATTTAATTCCTTATAATCGACATAGATTCAAATTCTTCCATCCTTCTTGATACTTATCACCATAAGACTAACCCATTCGACTCATCTAAAGTTCAAATGATTCCCGATTCTAGCATTTTATCAATCTCTTCCTTAACCATTTCATGTAAATTGGGATTCATTCGGTAAGGTCTCTTTCTCATTGGGTGTGCTCCTTCATTCAGCTTTATCTTCATTTCCCCAATTGATTCATGCACGCCTTAAAGTTCATGATACCCTCGAGGAAATAAGTCCCGATAATCCCCGAGTAGCTCAATGATCTTTGCAACTTCCGATTCTGACCAAGTAGTCACCAATAATGACCTCCTTACGCTCGGTCTCCGTGCAATATTCACCTTATTTATCTTCATCGGTTCATGGTATGTGCGCTTATCCTTGTCTCGACCGCCTAAGACCTCGCACACCCCTTGTGAATGTGAAATATCTAGGTTCTCAACTTCCTCATCATCCACCATGTACACCATCTTATCTTTTTCTTTCTCAAGGAAAGTGCATTCAAGTAATATGGAGTCTTCTTCTTCTTCCTCAAAATGCGCATCGACTCTGTCTCACCAAATAATTCATGAATAATCTCTTCTAATTTTGCATTGTCCCCCATAGTTAAGCGCTTGACAAATTTCAATGCCTCTTCTACGGATGTTTGGTCGAGAAGTAGTCAAAATTCTGGATCATTCCTGCAGTAAAATGTTGCCAATTTCTTATCTCTCTATGTATTTTTTGCATATACATACTGTGCGTGTGCACATCCTTGTAGAGTAAAATATAATTTATGCACCTAAAGTGAAGGTGGCAATGCTTCTGTCATGTTGTCTAGAGTCTCTCACACCTTTGTTGAATGTGATGTTGAATAGGTTGATCACCATTATATGGGTAGATCGTGTAGGTGCATTGCTTTGTACAAACCTTGTAGATAGTGTGATTCTAATCTCTGTCCACTCCATAATATTATCCTTGTGAACTACCCACCAATGCGCTACTATCCCATGCAAGGTATATGCTAACATGTCTCTTCTCTTAACTTTATCTGACCACTGTACTTCCATGGCTTGAAAAAATATAGGAATATCTTCTATTCCTGTATACCAAGGTACTAAGCTACCTATCCATCTAACAAAGCGAAGTCCATTCTTGCACGCCACCATGCTTTTAACCTCGCGCCCTACTAGTTTATATGTACCATGAGCCCAATTGTCACAATAAATACTTTTAGTATCACCGATAGATTGATAATATTCCCCGAAGAATTCCTTCTTTTGATGACTCATTGACTTTTGGGTCCCGAATAGCGCGTACATAGAATCTATTCAAGTCCTCTTTACTCAATGGCTCAACGTATGGTGTAGAATTCCCATCTATTAAAGGTATTACAACCCTCTTTTCTTTGTTTTCAAAGTTGATATACCCCTTATTAAACCTCAAGTTAGCATTGTTCGCATAACACCAAGGGCGTCTAAGTAAGGCTGGAAAACCATCCGCCTCTACGATTGTTAGTACCTCAAAGTCCCCGAGAACTTGGCCCCTTGTATTGTTATAGATGCATCCTTCAAAACCCCTATTGGAGTGGCCTTTTCCAGTTTTCCATAAACAATACATTAGATGATGGCTGCAATGGAGGTCTCCCCATTTGTACCCATGCATCCAATGTAAGCACATTTACTTCTGCACTGTATCAATCAAGATATTGCTCAGCAACCAACCATCCACAACAGCATTCAACGTGATCTCCTTATCATAATCAATACTATCAAGAGGAGATTTGCATGGAGGATCTTCCTTTCATTCTCAGTGCTTGTGCATGGAGTATTCCCCTTCAACCAATTCCCTAATAATGGAATAATATTCTCTGGCACAGCATCCTACATACCTCTCTAATGTCATCAATATCAGAGGGAGTTTTTTTACCTCTTTCTTCTACTCCATCTTCCTTGATTGCTCCTTTAAACATTGTATCTCACCTTGAAGATTCCTAAGGACCTCCATGGTTTCTTGATAAACTTCCTTCTAATGAGCAGGATCTAGGTACCTTGCATGCAAAACCTCCTCCTTGGTGATCGTAGGCTTCTGGTGTAATGTCTCTCTTACGCACACAACTTCAGCTCATGTTGTGATCTTCACTATTAATAACTCAGGTTCTAGTGCTAACTTGGAAATCCATTGATCTTATACCGTGCGCTAGATTCTAACCATCCCGACGCCTTTGTTCTCTTGCTTATGCTACTTACTGAGGTGCTCATACAAATCTGAGCACTCCTAATAGCTATGATTCTTTCAACCAAATGAACATGAGATATTCTTAGGACATTCACGCCTATAGTGATCGAGTGATCCACATGTATAACATGTGCCACGGGGAACTCACCTCTTCCTCCACCATGACCTCATCCTCCATATCCACCTCGGTATGCACGTCCTCTTCCATAACTTCCTTCAAAATTCCCATCATTCCTATCATAGCACGTTTTAATATGATCCCGATCCCGGTGCTCATTCTTACCCTTAGAATTATTTTTCACACTTGTCTATCGTACCCCAATATCTATGGCATCCTCGATCTAGCCAATCAATCTACAATATTCACTATTATGGTTCGTGGACCAGAAAATTTTATAGAAACAAGACACATTCTTCCTTATCACACGCTACAACAAAGGACAACGACTAGCATCATGATTCAAGTGACATATCTCAGCCTAAAAACAATGAACTTATAAACCGTGAGGGAAACTATCCTTGGTGTGACCTTCTACTTCACAATATGTACACCAAATCCCCGAGCTTGTCTCATGAGATGATTTTTTTGAGAGTTTCTCTAACTAGTTTTCCATAGCTGCAATATGTGCATCTAAGAATGGACTAAAACCAATTTCAATGCTCCCAATCGCCTCAAAGCATGTAAAGCTACTTACAAAGTGCTTCGCATGGATTAGTGTATGTCTTTTGTGAGAGCGCCCTTCTAAATGGTGTAATCAATCCTCCAATGAACCATTGTGTATGCTAGCTTGTATGAATATCATAAGAAAGCTCGGATAGGAGTGTTTTTAAACGGGCATCATACTCACGTACAATTTTAGTAGTTCCTTTCTTAATATCTTTGAGTGTGCTTATACTCTTCTACTCAAATTCGGAGATATAGAACTCTTTCAATAAATCATCCTTTAAAGCTATATATTCTATGTAAGTATGATTAGGGTCAAACTTCCTATACCAACTATGTTCTCATCCCTATAACGTAGTAGTAAATTGACTTGCCTTGCACTCCAAAGATGTGATCCCTTTCACGTGCCATAATATTTCACACAGTGTACATGCTCGCAAAGAACATCTTCTATGCCTCTATACTCCGAAGAGGAAGAGACATCTCCTTATATATATATATTCGAGGTTGTTGTAGGCCTTGCCCACCTAATCCAAAACCTCATGTGTTTCCTCTACCTCCAGAACCACCATATCCATTGGAACTAGAACCACCTATTCCTCCTGATCCTCCACCTGTGGCTGGAATATGACCAGTAGATGTACTCCCCGTGCCCCGACAATAGTACTATACTGAACCCCTACAGTCTGTGAAGTAGTTCCACTTCTAGAGGTGAATCTAATGTCTGCGCGCTCACATTCTATGTAGATGATGCACCTAAGAATGTCCCTCCAAATAACATTGAAGCCATCTATCCTATCATCGATGTACTTACTCGTAGAATTACTCCAGCTTCTCCTATTTCCCAAATTCACTTGTTGATTACTTGTTGTACTAGATACTGTAAAACCAAGCACAAGGGCGAGGTTATTAGGTAGGTTCAAATGCGCACCCATGGCCAAGGTCGTCTCTCTTGGTGCACTTATGCATGAGGCTAAGGAGGGTTCTCTATCATACTTTCCCATATGGGGGAGTTCCTGATGCTTTGGATCCACATCTTCTACATGAGCTTCAAATCCTTCACGAGCCATCTCTCTCCACAACACCATCTGCTCTACAACATCACGTTGCTTCTCTATCTCCCTCTCGTGCACCTCATTATACTTGAGTCACCTTTCTTCTCTCTGCCTTGCTGCCACCAAGTCTTCCATCTTTAACCAATCTTATTCCTACCCCCACACATTGTGGGGTTTATCTATCTATAGGTTTATCTTCCAAATTTAGAGTTACCATCAAGATCTTGATTGCCAGTGGAATACCTTGTAAATATGTTCCTCTAGGATACCATAAAAATTAGAATTCAGCTACCTCTGGGAAAGAATACATAGAAATTGAATATTCCAGAATATAGCTATTTAGAACACCATAGAACCACGTATCCACAGTGCGAGTCTAGATCAGATCAGCATCATAAAGAGCTTGAAATTCTTCCTGCATCCAAACAAGTGTGTGATATCTCCAATTCCGTTTAGATGCATATGTAGTCAGCCATTCGTATAGCTCTACTGGAAAGATAGCAAAGAAGCTCTCATATAAATTGTCATACAGATTTTGTTCCACCCAAGTGCGTGCGTTAAATTTGGATCCATGTTGAACCTTCATGTGTATTCTTCCTCTAGATCGTGTATCCACTCTTCAAATCTTTCTAGAGTCAATTAGTATGTCTTCATCGTGAACCATTCTAGAAACAATTGAAAAAGAGGTTCTGGAAATGGAACCAATAATGCGGCCTAGAATTCAATAGTTAACACCCTAGAAGTGTTGGCACGTCACTCACCTAGACCGAGTGCTCACCCAAAGTGCGTAAGGTACTAGGTCCTCTTTAGGGTTCTTGTAGCAGGATGTTAGCTGATGAATACCGAAAGCATATATATATATCCATAGCTAATCCATCATTACATAGTGCATAATGGATTCCGATCTAAGGAATAATAACTCTAAACAATAATCATGATTAAATCAAGACATGTGCTACTCAATTGCATACAATAATGACACTCAGATTCAGCCAATATCTTCCATCTATTAATCAAAACAACATTACAGAAGCTTCTTACAATAATGGCAGTCTATGCCATAGTGCACATGGATCTGATACAAGTAATCCACATGCACGTCTCTAAATACATATGCACACTATGAAGTATATCTCTCTCATATTATATCTCGGTATATATAGGGTGGGGACTTTCCCTTCACCGCTTATCTATTATCCACGCATCATTTAAAAATATAGCCACACATGCAAGTGAGCTATCTATATATCTCTTATAGTTAACTGGAGTGATGAATCTATTCTTAGGTCATCTCCATGCAAAAGTGCTTTGATCCAATCCTCTAAAGATAGACAATGCGTGGCGTGCATGTATTTGCATCATCTGTGTGGTCTACACATCATCTTCTAAACATAGACTTTATACACAAAATTAGCTAAGTCCTAAATTTTGAATTTGTACCACCACACACGGGTCCTTCCTATTCTATTGTGCCCTTGAATCTAGCCCACTTTCCATACGCAGACTTCATGTGTGAGTTCTACTAAGTGTTTTCTCTTATCAACAATACTCTTGGTGTGCAATTGTTATTTCTTCTCTTCAATAGAATAGATTTCAAGATTCCGAGCCATTATGAATGCCTCATCAAACATTTGGAAGGTTTTAAATTGGAGAGTTGGAGAGATATGTCTTGGACAATCTCTATTAAAAACTCTATTAGTTCAGTTTGAGGCAACTAAAAGGTGATTTGGTTAATAAGGCTCTGCTATTGTGTGACAAAATTTGTGATAGACTCTTCTTCATATTAATGCATGGAATAAAAGTCAGTCATGGTAACCTCTTTACAATTTTTATGGGGAAATGATTGAGAAAGGTTTAAGCCAACCGATTGAATGAAAAGATAGAGTGCCTAGGTAAAGCACTATACCAGTCTAAGGAATTTTCTGTTAAGGACATTGGGAAAGTTGTGAGAAGTATGACATCGTCATGGAAATAAAATAACATACTTGTTTAAAAGACCACAAATATTATTATGGATCTTCCTTTCTATTAAATTAGTAAAACTTTGGAATCTCGCCAATGTACGGGATAGGGTAGAATGGGAATAGATGGGTTAATAAGCTCATTAAAAATCTCATCGTAAGTCATAGAATTTCAAGAGCTAGAGACATATGTTTCAAGATTTTCATTTTATCCATCATCATTTTTATGAGATCATTTATAGAATTAGATGACAGAGTGCCCTCGTGGTATGAGGGGGTAGGTAAGATGAATAATCTAGGGATGGCACTCTAGTGTGTGATGGTTCGAGTAAGTGAACTGTGATGGTGGCACGTAGTAAGGAATAAATGTCAAGGGTATATACCATGAATAAGAAGTAGAATAAATGGGTGGTTATTGATGAAATTTGTAGGTAGGAGGGATTTTTGTGAAGACACTCATCGTGATAGGTGGTAAAGATCTGCAGGATGGAAATCACTAGGTTACGAAAGGGGGTATGAGTGACACAAAAGGTGGTTTGGAAGCAATGGTTACATAAGAATATGATAATGTAGGTATACCTACACTAAGTGCGATACATGATGGCATGGTAAACATCATAGGGGAAAAAATGTCAAAGGTGTAACAGATATTGAGGATGTGGGGGTAATATTAGAGATAAGAGGATGCGAGTTGAAAGAAAGTAATGTTATGCTAGTATTCACCGATGCGAAGTGGGGGATAGTGCAGGAGGAATACATATATGCATCCCGTATATGAGTTGTCCTAATAAGTCGCGAGTGGATGAGTGGGAAAGGTAATATTTTAAAGTGGAGGGGTTATGATCTAGGAGTTTTGTGAACTCGCATCAACGATGCATATAGAAATATAAGAGGAGGGGTCCATGGGTGAAGATATGGTAACCATTTTCAGTCGGTGGACTGATTTTAGTTACTATGAAATCTAAGAAGATGATGACATTTTTTAATTTTAAGGTGATTAAGTCAAATGAAAACACCAACCTTGAAAATGAGTATGGAAGTGATGAGTCTGCAGACACTAAAATTAGGTCACACTCCCCCTTCGTCCTTTGACATATAAGCCCCCCTTTTATTACATCTACCTAGCCATGGCCCCTTCACCTCACTAGTATTAATTTAATTAATTTAATTAAATTAACTCATTATCCTCACCATATTTATTATTTAAATATCTTATTTAAATAATACCTACACATATAGTTCACTTAGACACCTCACCAAGTTAACTCAACTTAAGACCTATTCTTAGCAAGTTACCATAACTAACTAAGACTTACCCAAACCCTAAAAATCAATGCCTACACTCCCTCTAACCACATTCCCACATGATCATAGAAGCTCCTAGTCCAATTCATGGGATAACGACACAAGATCCAAGGAAATCAGGAGGATCTCCCTAAGTTTAGTAAACCTAGGAAATCCCACCTTGACTAACGTCGGTTACCCCTAACCGTCACCGTTAAGCCAGAACACCATCGGTTACCCCTTTTTAACTCCTAAACTACCTTATTCTCAAGGTTGGAAAACATTGGGAGAAATTTGATGAGCAAGAACGAGATCTCAAAAAGATAACGCATCTTCAGAGAGCCAATTCCAACAAGAACTCACATCCAAGGAAGGAGATTGAGCATCTTCTCCTGCACAACCATCCTAGCCATGATCTAATTTATCTAAGCAAAGAGGAGTGTGCATGCAGCCCATGCAGAAGCTTTTATTCAGTTGGTAATCACTTGCATCCTCCAAATCCATCATCAAGCACGCCCATCCTTCACACATGACCTTCAAGAACGAAATCCAAATAAGTATAACATCCCACTTTCCTGGTTATTTCATTTCATCATTATTTTATCATTCATTGTTTATCTTGCTCCCTATTGACCTTCTCCGACATTTTCACCTCCATATACCCATTAAAGCCTCGTAAAATCCTACTCCAATCACCCAATACCTCATCTCAACCAACCAAAGTCCTTTGTGTAATCACAAAGGAGACCTAAAGCTTGTTCTGTGACATTTTTCAGATCTCACAATAACCGGCACCGGTTACACCTAACTACCGTTGTTCACTCTTGACCGACACTAGTCTCTGTATTTTCCCACACAACCTAGAACAAAGACCTACCCACCTAATTTCATCTCACCCTCATTCACTAGTGACCTACTTGAGAACTTTATCGACTGCAGTAATCCGTAACCCACCATTTGACCTATGGATTCTATCCTAGCTTAGCTTGTTATATTAGATCTATTTTCTTATTGTGTTTTAAGTGAGATACCTAAATCATTTTAAAATAACAATAGGATTTAACTTTTTTAAGCATTAATTTGTTTAAAAAAGTGGATCGATACCATCTCAGAAGTACCATACTTCCTGATCTAGCTCACACTAGGCAACTCACGCCCATATATTTTAATTCTTTTTGGTGGTCTTTATTTCATTACAGGTAGTTACTCCTAGCCAAAAATAAGCTCTCATGGTCAGGTTGTCGATTCAAAAGTCATATGCACACAACAACCCATCAACCGACATTTGAACAAGTATTCCTCCTACGCCCGTTACCCTATTTGTTTCATCAACGATTCAAAGAAACAATCTAAGAAAAAGGTGAAACATTTTGGCATGCCCAGTGGGACCCATCGGGGTTCCTTGCATTTCATTCATTCCTAGGAAAAAAATTGTGTGTTTGTTTCCTTTCTAAAGTGTACACACTAATTTTCTTCCCTGGTAATCCACTCCTTCTTTCTATTTGCTCTAAAGGAAAATTTTCTTTTGGTGTATTTAAAAAGAATCATTTCTTCATGTTTTTTGCATTTTAGTGAAAGAGCATCCCTCTTCCTTTTCATCTTATTGTGTCATCCAATTTCACATTTTTGATTTGGGTTTTAAAATCATTGCATCTCATTCTGATTTTCTACATTAGCTCACATTAAATGAGGGCAACCTATACGTTGGAAGTCATTACTAGCTGATGGTTGACAAATGAATCATAGAAAAGCACTTCTATCCTTTTCTCTTTCTCTCGAGTCTTACCAAACCACACAAAAATTCAAAATACATACATTCTTAAACAACATCTTACCTGGAAGAAGTTGTAGGTGATCACACGATCACGGCATAGTGGGCACCCAGCTCACTACTCTGTCGAGTCATACTTCAGAGCGTAGCCCGCCCCCACCATAACAAACCTGAAACCTCACCCTTTAGATCTCCTTCTTTATAGGAAGTCATCGTCACCAAAAACTTTACTTCACAATTCATGTGTCATTCCCTAAATAGCATAAGATGAACAAATGTAATAGAATAGGCACTCTAGGAATGTTCTTTTTTAGTGTTTTGTTTGATTTGTGTTTTGAGGTGAGAGCTTTCAATCATTATTTTTGTCTTTCCTCACACACTCCCATTCATAGTTGGTGTATTCTGACTTTGTCTGAGTGTGTCTGGACCACATATTCATCATTCTCGACTTCGGGTTTGATTCCACATCAAATTCTAATTCACAACCACTTTTCTCATCACTATTTCAATTTCATAGTGACCGTCATCGGTTACCTCTGACCACCATCGGTTACGCCCAACCGCCGTCGGTTCCGGGTCCTTTTGCTAACCTATTCAAAAGGATAGTTTCACTTCACTTTCTTCCACTTTCCACAGTCTCTATCACTGTCACTTTTTCCATTGACGTTTTACCCATCCCAAATTTGGCATACTTGGTAGATTTTGCCTTCTGCCTCACTGATTACTCACTGCCTATTTTCCATAGTAACCGACAGCGGTTACCCCTAACTGATATCAGTTGTCCCTAACCGCATCGGTTACCCTGTTTCACATTCCACTCACCATTTGTTACTTCATCCATTTTTATCACTAGATTTACCTATTTTCTACTATTCTTTGTATTATTTACAAAGAAGCAGCCCCACCTGATCAGTACTGGTTCACATGGTACTAACCCAAGACAAGTGAATGCCCTCGTGTTCCATGCTAGTTGCCAACCACTCCCACCTAGTCCTTCACCACCCTCTATTTTATCACTAGCCATGGATCCCATCCAACCTACCAATATCACTACCGGAGATGAGGAGTTCGCATGACTCCTGACCTAGAACCCTGCTGCTTTGTAGTTTTACCTCTCCCATTCATCCACTTGAGATGCCTCGGGTTAGTTGATATACGACATGCCCGTATCTATCCCCCGACTCTCGCACCCACTTCCGCATCAGCCCCATCTGGCTCCGTGCTACCTGCATCCACCTTATCCCTAGTTGTTTCATAGTTAGGTCCTATACCCGCTATGACTGCTGCATCTGTTACCCCTGTAGCACCCATTACATCTACCATACCCTCGACGATTACCCCAAACACAACCTCATCCATCCCTCATGTCTCACATATACCTGTAGCTACATTCCCACCTCCAGTGTCGGTGACCTCTACCCCATTTCAGAATGTAGTTCTTTCTATTCCAAAATCATTAGCCCCTATTACCACTAGGGTTACCATGACCCTTCCTCCCCCATATACATACTACCAACAACCGCCTATTTCATCTATCATTCATTCCAGTACGTACCCCCTATTTCCTTGCCTTCTTCTCTCCACCTTACATGGCAGCCCCATACACTGGAATGCCCCACCCATTATACACCCAAAACCAACCTCCTCACATTATAGGAGGCATCCAATCATCACAACCCACCAATGACCTAATTAAATTGATGATGGATAAGATGTAGACACTGGAGGCATCGGTTTCTAGCTCCCACAACACTCTCACTTACGACGAGATTTGCAATGAGCCTATTCACCCATCCATTCCCATCCGTTCATACCCTATGCATTAGGAAATTCCCAAATTCAATCGTTTCAATAGTAAGGAAGACCCACAATAGCATTTGCACTCATTTAAACACGGGTGTTATTTGATTGCTCATGATGATGCCTTACTTTTGAGAAATTTTCCCATGTCCCTCACTGGACCTGCATTAGACTAGTATAGTGGGTTACCCAAACACTCCATATTTTCATTTAATCAGGTAGCCCAAGATTTCTTGGATCATTTTTCCATCAACATCACCAAGAAGGTTACCATGACCGATCTATATTCCACACATCAATACGAGGATAAATCTATCACAGATTTTTTGTTGCTCGGTGGCACACTCGATCAATCAACTTACCTTTCAACTGCCACAAATTGAACTCATCAAGCTCTTCACATGAGCTTGTGCTAGACATATCTCCCAAAACTTGTAGGTCTAAAATTTCAGAACATTCGATGAGGCATTCACTATGGCACGAAAGTTAGAAATTTAGGCTATTGAAGAGAAGAAAATCCAATTACGAAATAAGAATTCAACATTCAAGTCGACCGAAACCTCTTCTTCTTCTAAACCACCAACCAATTATTCAAAGGCTAAAGGTACCGCTAATGCAGTGGTACTCAAGGCTGGCCCAACTCATCCATCTAATCAAGCCACACCCTCATCTAATCTATCACCTGTACAGGCTTTTTAATTCAGACAAGAGTAGTGAAAATATACCCCAATTGGGGAACCTTACTCTTCTATTTTAGAAAAGCTGATCAAAGTTGGCGCCATCACCCTTCCACCCATAAAACCACACACTGGTTTTGACCTTGCTCGCCCCATGCCCGCATGGTATAAGGAACAAGATTTCTATAACTATCACCGATGTAAAGGGTCATAGTGACGGAAACTACATCACTTTTAAGAATATTTTCCAAGAAATGCTCGAGAAAGGTGAGTTGACTATGGATAATCCCAATGCCGCCCCTAATCAAAATCTACAAATCTTTAAAAAACCATTTCCCAATCATGCCCCTTCATCCAATCAAATAGGTGATACATCCACTCACGATACCCATACTCGTGAGGTTCATGCGATCTTTAACGAGGTACTGTCAGCATCTCAATTACCTCACATTCCTTCCATAGAGGAAATCCTAGCCCGAAATCCTCCTTCCACATTGGAACCAACCGTCACTGTTCTTTCACCAATAGAAGAACACCCTTCATCTCCTACATCACCTACGGAGGAGTCTTCTGCTAACATTGAGACCATCTCACCCCTAGTTTCTTCACTTAGCGAACCTTTACCTACCGTAACTCCTCCACCCATAGAGGGGCACCCATTATCTCCTCCACCCACAGAGGAGCACCCATTATCTCCTCCACCCACAAGAGGAGCACCCATTATATCCTCCACCCACAGAGGAGCACTCATTATCTCCTCCACCCATAAAGGAGCACCTATCCATTCCTCCCCTCATAGAGGAACTCCCATCATCCATTCCACCCATCATAGACCCAGTAGGGATACCCTTGCCTCTTGGCGAGCATTCTCCATCTCGCTACCCGACATCCAATAGACCTACTTTCAGCTCTCTTACCCACAGAAGCTAAAACCAGCCGATTCCCCATCTCCAAGATTCATTTTATGGGAATTCCCATTAGGTCTTCACCAGCTCCACCCACAAACGTGCCATTCTCATGTTTGGCTGATCACTTAGAGTATGTGGATAGAGCCTTGTTATGGGGGTGCCTCTTACTCCCTGTCTCAACACAAATGTAGAGATCCCTCGATGACACCTCCACTATCTACCCAAGCACATTTCCACCCATTAAACCACATACAACCACTGTTGTTGCAACCCCTTCTACGATACCCATTAGCACTCACACCACACCCTTACCCATAACCCAACCTATGCCTAAACCCAAACCCATACCCACAATATTTACCTCCACTAAACCTATTACCACTTTAGGGGTTACCCCGACCACCAACCTTACTCATCCACCTATTAAACTGGATTTAGCTACATCCTCCAAAACCACACCTACTCCGACACCCAAGCTAAAGAAACAAACTCATCAACCTCATACCCTTACTACACCAATCACACCCGCACTTGTCTCATCTACCTTAAGACCTTAGCTTCCTAACATGGTCAAGCACCCCTCACCCATTCATAACCTAATAGACAATCACCCATTCCTACTTCACAAATCTCTAACCTACCTAGTCACACAACATGACTCATACCCGCACCTATAGTCTCTTTACCACCAATACCTCTGATACCTTTAGTAGTTGCTTCACTACCTACTACACTTCAGTCATTTTCCCTCACACCCCAAGCATAACCCGCGTCATCTACCTTCATAGCACCCCCATTATCCCCATGGGTAACTCGCCCTCATCCTCCTCTTCCTCCATCTGTTTTTCCTTCTAGACCTCATTCGCCTACATCACCTTTACCCAAGAAGGTGCACCCCAAAAACAAAACCCTACTACCCCATAACAAGGTAGTCAAAACAAAACCACACCCACCTACCCATCCATCTACTATACCCCTACCCAAACAAACCCGACCGATACCTCAAACCACACCAGCACCTAAACCCATAGCTTAACCTGTTCCTACTCTTCCAAAAATAATTCCTAGAAAACCAACCATACCTACACCCAAACCCACATTTACATCCCATTACGATCCACTAAGTAGGTCTTATGCTAAGATTTTAACCAACCTCCTCGAGACTTGTGTTATTACATTACCACCACTGTGACCTTACGACCCCCTCAAACCCAAGCCAAAAGGGTTTGATGATACCAAAATTTGTGCATACCATCGTGTGCCAGGGCACGATGTGGAGAACTGTAAGGCCTTGAAAACTATCCTTATCCAATTGTGTCCACCGAAACCAACTTTGACCTTCGATGAGGACCCTGCTTCACTGCACCCATTCCCACACTTCCCACTCAACAACCACAACCTCCACCCTCACAGCTCCCAGAACCACACACAAAATTTGAAATTAACATGGTTCGCATCAGAGAACTTGCCACACCACCACCCAAATGTCACTGCACCCAACTGACCTCACAGGGCTTTTCTCCTCCCGTAGGTTTTTGCCCTTCATGTCGTTATACCACTTACCCTACACCCTCTCCATTTGACAAATTCCCTCAAATCAACATGGTACATGTCACTACACATGTGTGCAGAAGGGTAAAGAAAAGGTAGTTGACCCACCAACCAATCCTATACCTAACATACCATCTGCACCCATACCTAAGATAACTATCCATGGCCCCACATACCCCATTTCTAATGGCGTCACACATCACACCATGCTCAAACAATTACACCAATCACCCCTCAAAATTTCCTTATATGACCTCATCCAAACCTCAGAATCCCATCGAAAGCCCTCATGGAGGTTCTTCAATCTATCGAGGTTTTACCCAATGACCCTACACCCGTAGCATCCATTATCACACCCCATCATGTAGCCTATCTCACAAAATTACCACCTTCATCCTCACCTCACCTTTTTCACCAAGTGGCCTCCCTTATTTTCTCAGAGGTAGAGATTGCGCCATACCAAAATGATGACCTAGACCCAGCCCTCTTTTATCTCTATACACATTGATGACATATGGGTACGCCGTGTGATGATTGATGGAGGCACTAGCATTAACATCATTTCATCCCATGCATTTTCTAAAATGTGCATACCTAACAATTACATGCACAAACATCCAGTCATGTTGCATTCATTCAACGAAGCTATCACCTCCATGCTAGGAACTGTCATCCTTCACTTTTGCATGGGCCCCCACACTATTCCAAAATTGTTTTATGTTTTGGAGGGGGAATTCAATATAACTTATTACTCGGTAAACCCGGATCCATGTCATGGGTTGCGTTGCTTCCACTTTGCATTGTTGTGTAAAGTTTGAACATGAAGGACACACTTATACCATTCCAAGCTGACCCATCACCTTTCAAAACATGCAACATACTTTATCGACCGAACGATGTACTCATACCGGTTAAGCCGTCTACCTCCACAACCAATACTTCACCTACACCTACACATCCACCTACCAAGACTGCCGTGGATTTCACCGCACATACCTCCTCCATTCCTACCGCTGCTATAACCTCCACGCTGACCCATTAGCTTCCCAATCTCTTAACCCCACCTCCGCATTGACCTCTAACACATCAGTCCATACCATCTACCCACATACCAACCATTGATCCCTTGGAAGGTGTTTTTCAACACCTCACTCTAGGGAGTACCACCTATATAGCATCAACACATTCCTTACTTTGCGCAAGTATGGAAGCCTTCACCAACACCCTCACTATGATCACCATATAGAGAACACCTCCTTTATGGTCCTCCTAATCTTCATACTAGTCTCACCAATGGGGGACTTGATACTACCACCTACACACCTAAACCACCTTCACAACCTTGCCCATTTTCCGCTGACTTCCAATCACTTACCAATTGTCATTTCACCCACACCTTCCTACACCTCTGTGCATGGAAGGGTTTTGGTTTTGGCTTTTATGAGTAGGTTTGCCATACCGTTATTCCATGTATCACCCACAAACATAATGACCATAGTCATATCGGCTTCCCCGAACCTTCTACCAAACAGGCCCACATTGAATTCATTGAGGACCCTAGC
The DNA here is from genome assembly GCA_018340775.1 of Taxus wallichiana var. yunnanensis. NCBI lineage: Eukaryota > Viridiplantae > Streptophyta > Pinopsida > Cupressales > Taxaceae > Taxus > Taxus wallichiana. The sequence goes on along the minus strand of CM031241.1, from coordinate 440,266,291 downwards.
CCTTCTCCACCTTCCTCACCGCCTCACCGATGGAGTCGATGGATCCCGAATCTATCCCTCCTAAATTTTTTTTTCATAAACACCATTTCCTTGGGGCCTCGACTTATCAACAAAAAGGTGAGGCCCCTTCCACTCTTCATTCTCGTATCCCGAGATGATCGATGATGACACACCGACCATTAACGTTGTTAAATGTCGATGATGAATCCATACTCACCTACCTTGGTGCGAAGACTCATATATTCATCGATCATTACCCTCTCGAGATGAAAACCATGTTGAATGAATCGAATATCGAGAGATCAACATTCATACTGGGATGACCCACACATCCTAAAGATCAGACTATCTTTAGATGTTGTTGAACAGGAAGCCCTCACTTATTTTCTCCGAGATCATAACCACGCTTTCACTTGGTCTTATGTAGACATGCCTGGTATTGACCCCACCATAGTGGTCCACAATATTATAACCGTTCTCGATGCCAAACCTATCAAACAAAAGCTGAGGAAAATGCACCCTCACATTGCTCTTCTCGTCAAAGAAGAACTTCAGTGCCTTCTTTCTGTTTCCTTCATCTTACCCATTGATTATCCTCATTGGATTTCTAACATTGTCCCTGTCACTAAAGCAACAGGGGGACTCCGCATTTACATAGAATTCCGTGACCTCAACCTTGCCTACCCGAAAGATGACTTTCCCTTGCCTAGTATTGATCAACTGGTAGACCTTACCATGGGTCACGAAATGCTCTCGCTCATGGATGGTTTTTCGGGTTATAACCAAATTTTGCTTTCCCTAGAGGATCAGCACAAGACCGCATTCATTACCCCTTGGGGGACCTTCTGCTATCGAGTCATGCCTTTTGGCCTTAAAAACGACTGGTGCTACATATCAACATGTTATGACTTACATCTTCCATGATATCATGCATCGCATATTGGAAGATTACGTGGATGATCTCTTGGCTAAATCTAAATGCCGCACCGAGCACCTCACTGTCCTCAAAACCATCTTTGACCACCTCATTAAATATTGCATCCACCTTCAGCCTAAAAAGTGTGTCTTCACGGTTCTCTCAGGAAAGCTCCTAGGATTTATCATTTCCTTACGTGGTATAGAAGTTGACCCAAAGAAAATTCAAGGCCATTCTAGAAATGCCTCCACCCACGAACCTCAAACAACTCCGTAGCCTACAAGGTAAATTGCAGTCCATTTGCCGATTTATTTCCCAACTCTCTGACCGGTGTCAACCATTTCATCATCTGCTTAGGAAGGATGTCTCCTTTAAATGGGATGATGACTGTCACAAAACTTTTGAGGCCTTAAAACAATACCTTCTCCAACCACCCATACTTATCCCACCTAAAGATAACCAACCTTTTTTCCTATACATATCAGCTACCAATCACTCCTTGGGAGCCATGCTCGCTCATCGTGATGAACAACATAGGGAGCAGGCGGTTTATTATATAAGTTGTACCCTTCTAGACTACGAAACCCGATACACTCACCCTAAAAAATTGTGCTTAGCCTTAGTTTTCGTTGCCACCAAACTCTGCCATTACCTACTCAACCACAAAACCTATGTTGTGACCAACACCGACCCTTTACACATCATGTACACTAAACCTTATCAAAATCAATGCACCACACGATGGCTTATGCTTTTAGCTGATCTTGACCTCGAATTCATCCACCAAAAGTCCATTAAGGGCCAGGCTATCGCCGACCAACTAGCTGATGCACCTATTGCCAGGGACCAACCCTCAAACTTTGATTTCCTTGATAAATCCATTTCTCACCTCTCTTTAGATGATGACCCTTACCAAATGACCTTATTCTTTGACATTTCTAAATGTCAGGGTGGGGGTGGTGTAGGCGTTATCCTCATTCCTCTTGATGGTGAACCCATGCCCTTATCATTTAAACTCAACTTCAAATGCACCAAAAATATCACCGAATACAAAGCGCTCGTATTGGGTCTCATGATTGCCTATGCCTTAGATGTTAAGTCCATTAATATCTTTGGTGATTCTCAACTGGTAGTAAACAAAGTCAATGGTGTTTATCATTGTCATAATGAAATGCTTCAAGAATACAAATGCAACATTGACATCATGTTGACTACCTTTGACCACTATAAAATTCAAACCATTCTCGTGATCCACCAATAAATTTGCGGATACCATGGCCTGCCTCACTTCTCAAATACCCACTTCACCTGACGATTCAGACATCTTTGTTACTATAAAACACATACTGAGACCTTCTTATAAATCTTGTTGTATTAACCTCGTCCAAACTACCTCACTAAACACACAAGATCTTTGGTATAAGCAGCTTGCGGACTACCTTTCCCTTTCTATATTACCTCCTGATCTCACACGTAATGGACAGCGTGCCTTTCTCAAAAAGGCCTCTCATTATGTCATCATGGGTGGCCTTCTCTATAAACGAGGATTTGATGGTATTCTCTTACGATTCCTCACCATCTCTGAAATCCCCTATACCATTAAAGAAGTTCACGATGGCATATGTGGAGGTCACTTCAGTGGCCTTGCTATTGCTAAGCATATTCTTCACCTAGGCTATTACTGGCCAACCCTTAATCATGATTGTTGCAACTATGTCAAACGTTGCATGAAATGTCAACAACATTCCAACCTTCATCATACACCGAGTCATGCCTTACAAAGTTGCTCGTGACTGTGGCCATTCTCTCAATGGGGTTTGGATCTTGTCGAGAGATCAATCCTCATTCTTCCCAATGCCATCAATGGATCATAATCGCTACCAAATACTACACAAAATGGGTAGAAGCCATACCACTCATTTCCACGAAATCTCGAGAAAATATTTGAGTTTATTAACCATCACATAATTTGCCGCTTTGGTGTCCCTCATCGCCTCATCACCGACAATGAAAAAAATTCAAAAATAAAACACTCAAAACCTTTGCAATGCCTTCATCATTCAACTTAGTTTCTCCTCACCTTATTACCCACAAACCAATGGCCGGGATGAATCCACTAACAAAACCTCAACAAAATTCTCTTGAAATTGGTGGACGATATGGGAAGGATTGGCATACGCACATTCCTTTCGCCCTATAGGCATACCTCACTAGTATTCGCACCTCCACTACAGCCACACCCTTTTCTCTAGTCTACGATACAGAGGTTGTTTTTCCTCTGAAGTCCAAATCCCCTCAATCCACATTTCTCTCCATGACATGCTTATTGATGATGAATTTTGTCAGGACCACTTGGCACAATGGAGTTATTAGACGAACATCATCTTAATGCTCTAGATCACCTCCAAGTCTATCAAAAACGCATCAAGTGTGCCTATGACAAACATGTTCATGAATGCACCTTCCAAGTTGGTGACCTTGTTTTGAAAGAAAATCAACACGTAACCAAAGCAGAGAAAAGAAAACGGGAAAATTTACTCCTAATTGGCTTGGACCATACATTGTAACTCATACCTATGGATCAGGTGCCTATCATTTTTCCTCACTTGAGGGTAAACCCGAACCTGAGCCCCTTAACGCATTACATCTTCAAGCATTCTACTGTTGACCTCTAGTCCTACATCACTATTTATCTAGTTCATGCTTGTCCCTTTACCACCATTTACTTTTTCCACACCTCATCTCTAACGACTAAACAAGGATCATGTGATTACCCGTCCCCCTTTTGTCTTTTCTTAAATATGTGCACCACGGCTCTGCACATGGCATGATTCTCATGGATTATTTTTAGATGAGATCCCATGGTCATTCACCTTTGCCTTCTCAACAATAATCAAATGCTTCGTTATAGTCTCGTCCATGACTTAAAAGCCAAAAAAACAAACAAGATGAATCCCTTAGAAAGACATCTTCCAAAATAAGGGATCAACTCCTTGAGTCAAACTTCCAATATAAAAGATGAATCCCTCAAAAGGACATCTTCCACCCTCAATTGTTTCTATAAGTAGGCTGTGCCCTGAAGGACAACTATAAAAATATCACAACTCTCTACATAGTTTTTTCCAAAAAGAATACTATTGTTTCTCAAAATCAAAATTCAGAAGCTTCCCGCATCGATCAACTTCATGAAGACCTCAAGGAGACATATACTCATCCCGTATAGACTTCCCGCATCGATCATTCTATCTAAAAGTCAAAAAAAAAAAAAGAAAAAATAAAAAAAAAAAAAATACGCCTTTTCGTCATGGACTTGCCTATTGTGCTCTTGGCTCTATTACCCAAGGCATTCTACTTACCATTTTATGACCCAATTACCTGCACCTCCTTACCTATGTCTTTTCACTTCATACCTCAAGGGACCTGCTGAACCTACGACATTTAGTGATCATGTGACTCTTTGTCACTCTTAGAATTATCAATCATGTAATGTCTTTAGGGTCTTACATTCATTAGCCTATTTATAGATGTGTTTCATACGTTTTGATCCTTACCAATCGAGTGGATTTCTTGCCCCCTCTTATCTTTTCTCTTCTTCATTACCTTTTGATCTTCTTATACAGGACTTAGTCCTCGACGCTTACCTTTTGGGGTCATCCTCCCCTTTCGCCATAGTCACCCTCACCTACAAAATTTTATTACTATCAACTACCTCCACCTATTAAACCCAAACCCACAACATGACCACAAACCTCCCAACTCATTTTCATGTTCTTCCCTAGCTTATGGGAGAACTACATCGGTCTGAGGTCCCTTTTCATCAGGGACTATGTAGGCAGCACTTCTAGGGCATGGGGCCCTAGAAGGTTAGCTCGACCACTCTTTACCCTAACCATTTGCCCCACCATTACCTAATTTCTTGTTCATCTCAAAAACCTCAACATTTGAACCATATCCCACATACCTTTTACCACTTATATTATTTCACATTTTCATACATAACCAACATTTTTCACATTTTACACTATCTCATGCATTTACATTGCCATTTGTTACCAAAATACCAAAATGAACATCCATGCCTAAACTAACCTGACTCGATCCATGCCTAAACCGACCTGACTCGATCCATGCCTAAACCAACCTGACTCGATCCATGCCTAAACCGACCTGACTCAATCCATGCCTAAACCGACCTGACTCAATCCATGCCTATGACCTGACTCTATCATGCCTAGCTCATCTATTTTCCATCCATATCATAATAAAGTAAAACTCATACACATCACAATAGCATCACCTGAATATCATCTATCTCCTCATATATACATGTGTGTATCAATACAATGTACACCCGTATCACATAAATGTGTATCTCAATAAACATGCATGTCTCATCATGGCTATCATCTCAAAAATGTCGGCACGCAGGCCGATATACTATAAATAATCATCATCGGCTCGCAGGCCGCTATCCAATACAAAAATGTCTTTGGCTCGTAGGCCGGTATCATGTACAAAAAAATAAATACAATATCTCTTCGGCTCGCAGGCCAGTATACATCCAAAATCCAACAATACAAAAATAGGTGATATACTATCTCACATCTGCTATAACATATCTGCCTCATCTGTAATGTCGATAGTCCCCCCGGTCAAGAGTAGTAGCTCACTACTCTCAATCTACCACTAGATAGCCCAACATCTAATGTTGACCCCGTGCACTGATAGATGTCCTCTGCTCTCTCCTTTGGGCTTGTCGGCCACCTACACTCTCAACACTATACGTGTGAGATTGTGTCTACTCACTCGAGACTATCATGGTGGTCTCATCACACCATCTACTAATATCTGCAGCTCGGGCTCCTCCTCCTATACCTGTACCTAAGGCTCTTGCCTCTCTACACCGTACATGCGGCTCTAGCCTCTTAGCCTGTACCTGTGACCCCTGCCTCCCAGCTATCCCTACCTGGCCCTGCCTCTGTATGGCCCACCACTGGTGTAACACCCTGAACTATTGTTACTTCCTCCTGAGCATTCAAGTGTTGATATATGATTTCTTCTGTATAAGGATGTGTTCCTTTGATTGTGAAGTCATGCTTGATATGGATTGTATCTTCTTTGCTCTTGAAGATCTTTGACTGAGTCAGGATATGCTTGGACTCTTTTATTTCTTTCATTTTTAGCACCTGAGTTCAATTTGATTTCGGGAGGAATTGTGGATTTATCCGTCTTTATGACTCAGCCTTGGATCAGTTGCATTGATCCAAGAGATGTTTTAAGTTTATTCAGGATGAACAAAAAAATTATTGACCTTACGAAAGTTGCAAGGTCTGAATGAGTTGAATGAGCAATTCCGAGTTTAACTCAGGCTGATCGTGTAAAATGAATTTGGTTCCCGATATCGTAATATCAGGAAGGCCTAGACCTTAAGCCAGGTAAGAAATTCTGGTGTATACTGCAAGCTTAGTAGCAATACCGGATAGAATCCATTACGGGAATGTTATACCCTGTTTGGTTCTAATACTGATCGGTCCTACTTGTGAGACCTAGACTGAATTCGTTAAGGTTAATAACCTTAACCTAAACTATAACCTATTGGTTGAATGATTGCTAATCTAAACTAACCCTAAACTATAAGCGTAATGCTCCTAAGGTTAGCTACACCTAGCACTATGGAAGTAAGACTAATGTCTTACCTTATGATCTAACCTATGTTCTAACCTATCTTAACTAATGATAATGGATGGAGGGGGACCTATGAAGGGGCACGAGTCATGGGCAGTGGTTTCCATGGCATTAAATGAGGTGGATAAGCATGAAGGACAAGGGATTTGGCAGAGGTTGCAAACAGATATTGTGACCTGACGTGGCAGAGTCACCAAATTTGGAAATGGTTGTTTGTTTTCATTTGGCAATCACCAACTCTGGTAGACGGTGGCAATGGAGATTAGGCCAGAATTTAGGAGTTAATTTTATTGATGAACTTCGGTTCCCGAGCGCGGATTGCTTGGGAAGGCATGCAAATGGAAAATTGGTTGGTTGTTTGGTTTTCCATGTGTTCCGTTTTTCTCTCTGCTTGATCACTGGTTCTTCGAACCAGTCTACTCTATGTTGCATGGCAACTTTGAGATTATCTAGCTCCTTTCTCTGTCGGGGAAAGTTTATAAGGCATAAAGGTAACAAGTTATTGTTGTTTAATCTATCGTGGAAGAAGAGGAGAAGGTGTGAGCACATTCGGAGGTCTTCGTCAGATTTTTAAGCGACGCTATCAGGCATGATAGGCCCTAACTTTTAAAAATCTTGCTTTCCTTCAAATGATTTCATTAAAACAACTCTGTTCAGATGATTTTAGGTTCAGTTGGTTTATATGGTAGCAATGTTTTGTTTCTTGATGATTGGGGAATCTCTGGTTATGCGAAGACTCTATTGAAATGTTTACTGTATTTATTTCTTCTTTTTGGATTCGTTTACGGCTAAAGACCCGGCAGTTGCTATCAGTGTTGAATCATGTTGAATCTTGCTGGGTATACTTAAAGTTTCTTCTGATTGGAATGCTTGTTGTGAGTATTTTACTTGAACACGAATTCTATTGAAGTCCTCACTGTGTCCTCAATTTTGGGTTAGACTCCGTTGAAAGTTTGCATGGATTATATATGAAAATGACTCAGTTGGAGTCCTTGAAATGTATCGTATGTTTTCGACTTCTGTAGAAGCTTTGTTGTGAATACTTATTGGTATTGACTCTGTTGGAGTCCTTGAAATGTATCGTATGTTTTCAACTTCTGTAGAAGATTTGTTGTGAATACTTATTGGTATTGACTCAGTTGGAGTCCTTGAAATGTATCGTATGTTTTCAACTTCTGTAGAAGTTTTGTTGTGAATACTTATTGGTATTGACTTAGTTGGAGTCCTTGAAATGTATCGTATGTTTTTGACTTCTGTAGAAGCTTTGTTGTGAATAATTATTGGTATTGACTCAGTTGGAGTCCTTGAAATGTATTGTATGTTTTCGACTTCTGTAGAAGCTTTGTTGTGAATACTTATTGGTATTGACTCTGTTGGAGTCCTTGAAATGTATCTTATGTTTTCAACTTCTGTAGAAGCTTTGTTGTGAATACTTATTGGTATTGACTCTGTTGGAGTCCTTGAAATGTTTTCGTATGATTTCAACTTCTATCGAAACCCTGGTTGTGAGTACTTGTTGGATATGACTCTGTTGGAGTCCTTGCAGTATTCCCATGTGAACATGACTCCTGTTGAAGTCCTTGATGTGTTTGCGAGTTGGCTCGACTTCTGATGTAAGTCCTCACTGAGCATACATATTGAATTGACTCTTTCTAAATATTGTTGTGTTTGTATTCAGTTTGATTCTGTGGAATTGAGTGCTAGGTTTACATTACAAACACGACTCTGTTAGAGTCCCTGCTGTATTTTCGTATTAGCTCAACTTCGGATGAAACTTTGCTGAAATTATGATATGGAGGCGACTTCTGTGAAGTCCTTGCTGTGATTATTTTTCTTGAATTCATTTTCTGTGAAGTCCTTGCTGTTTATTCGTAGGGATTAGACTCAGTTAAAATGTTGCTGTGTATACATATGAAACCGACTCAGTTGAATGTTTGCTGTGTATGTATGTAGTTCGACTCAGTTGAAATGTTAGCTGTGTTTGCATATGGATACGTCTTCTGTTTATGATGTTATCTAGTCTCTGGTTTGACTGAGATAATGAGTTCCTAGCTGTGCCATGTCAGGTGATGGCGTTGGGTAATTTCATGTTTGAAAAATGTTATGAAAAGAATTGTTAAGTCTAATTTGGTAGTTTTATTGATTGTTACTGGGTCGCAAGAACTCTTGTATTGCTTAAATAGCTACCGGTGATTTTATATTGAATTTTGATGAAACTGTAGTTTCTTCTTGTGATCTCGACTGATTTAGTCGCATGCGTATAATGTAATTGTGTTATTCTAGAGGAGTCGGTATGTCCTGAACATGATTGGAATGGGAATCTGATTGCCTCTGTTTCCTTCTCCTAAGCTGTAAAGTACATGTTGATATATATAACTGTAGGAAAAGAAAATATTCTCTCCTTGTCTAGAAACCTTGAGTGCTTTCTTCTTTGTATCCTTACGTGAACTCTACGGTACGAGCATAACAAGAATAGACTGTTAAATTGTATGGAGAGACTGGTAAAAATTGTGTTGCAGTATAAGTAGGTATACTTGTCAATACCATTGAAATAATGTATGATTATAAAGGAATTCCGTCAGTTGAGCTTGCTGAATGTTATAAACTGCCTTTGTGTAATTGTTAAAAACATTCTTGTTGGAGTATTGTTGTCTTTAGGATGGTTGTATTCATTTGTTCTTAGTCTCTAACATATATGATGAATTATCTGAAAGGTATTAAGGATTAATTGGCAACTATAATATGAGTCATGCGTTAAAGGTCATGTTAGAATTATAAGAAGATGAATAGCCTGATTTATGTTTAAGGATTTGAAGAAATGATTTCATTTAAACAGGTTGTTTAATGAGAGCAATTGGTAGAATGCAATTGTTTTAAGAATTAGTGCTTATCATGCTCAGTTCACAGAACTGACCCATGTTGGCAATTTTTGCAGATGGTTGTCGTAAGTGGTAAAGGCACGCAGATCTGATATGATGCTCAGATTATTTAATTTGGTTTTATGATGAATTCCAACTTGACTTCTCTAATTGTATTATATGAAGAAAGTTGATCTTATGCTGTTGAGTATTGTATCAAATATGCTGAATGCATAGATTGTAATTATTTGGCTTAGAATTAAATGAAATGAGGGAATTGATACTATATGGCTGTATTTGTATTTTGATGGATTGATCCTCTTTGGTTCGATTGTTTTGAAGTGCATTTTTATTATTATTGTATACCTTGGAGATATTTGGATTCTCTAAGTAGGCCTTGTAAAGATTTTGTGACTAAATACTTGTGAATGATTAGTAGTTCTGTTATATTCCATATAAGGCTAATTTGGAAATTAGTCCACTGTCTTCCAAGAAGCTAAGGTTCAAATAAACCTTAATAGGTAGCTGAACGGGAAGAGTAATCTATTACTCCCTAACCTTGATCTAAGCCAAGACAACGTACATAATGAATCTAAATCACTATATCTTAATACAAATAAGTAAGATATAATTCAGTTTTGAAAACCGATATAAACCTAAAAGGGTATATTTAGCATCCTTAAGAGGAGACTTAGGGCTACTGCCCATTTTCGTTGATTAAGATTATTGTGAATCAATGAACTCTTGACGAGATCTCAAATCTTATTAAACTTCTCTCTGTGAAATGGATCTTAAATAAGTAAGGCAACTCAATGATGAGGAACCCAGGGGTTGGGAAAAGACTACCCAGAAAGGAGAGTCTTAAAGTATAATTTCAACTCAACGTAAGTAACACCTTAAGTTAAGTAGATCTTTCCAAGGTGGTTTTGTAGGATGTCGGCACATGTCAACTGCAGGGTTGTACCTTCGAGAAGATTAGGATCTTCTCGAGGATACAACAATGCAGGTGACTTATGGCGACACCCTTTGCATTGATCGTTAAGATTTACACCTTAAACTTGAACAAGTTTTTACTCTAGATCTGGTTAGGAACATGGTCATGTTATGAGGCTGCCCTTAGAGATTCGTGGTACCTTAACACACAGGGTTAACTAGGGTTGATCCAGTATGTCAGCTTATCCCTAGTCCTCGAGAGCATCCTTATAACATTGTCATGTTATTAATCCATTCCTGAGTGAATGACTTGGGACGGGGATGGTGACATGTAAGTCAAGTATAAGACATTCTATATAACATCGGATTTGGGGTGGGGGACGTATTCCCAGTTGACGAGTATGTCGTCAAGGAATATGAGACATGAACAATATGTTTCAAAACTTTGGCCAAAGTATCGCAATTTTTGCTAATTACGTTGTCCTATGTCACCTAGTCTGAGGGATGTGATGCCGATGAATAATGGTAACAATTATTCAGATAGGTTCCTTGGACAGAGCATTCTGAAATCCCAGATTAGGGAAGAGAACCGCAAGAGTGAAGAGTTAAAGTAAAAACGCCAACTCTGTGATACTCATGAATAGATCGGTAGATCACCGAGTCATGGGATGAATAGATCGGCGGTGCACCGAGTCATTACAGCTGCATATGGTTATCTATTATAAGAATGGTTGTTTTGGATTTGTGAGTTCTAAATTATGTATTTAGAACTAGGAAGCATTTATCAAAAAAAAAAAAATCTTGTTCTAATGTACTAAATTGGGAATGTTACAACCGGCTATATGCCATTGTCACCCCCACATCATCTGTGGGACGGTCCACGGGCTCCTCCTCCTCCCCTATCGACTCTATCGAATTGGGTGGAGACAAGGGTCTCTCCACCTCCTATCTCCTATATTGAGGGAAGGGCAGGGACACATCCTGCACTAAACCAAATTGTCACCTCACTCAGTCGACAGGTATCATCTCGTGCTCCCTAGCACAACGTCCCTCTATCCACCTCTGTAACTATAGTCCCTCCAGCTCTGCATACATCCCTTTGTAAGAGGGATAGGTCACATAGGGTTTCCAAACTATATCCACACTGGATAGGCTCTCCATTCTCTGTCTATAATACACTACGTTGTATGTAGCCCGGGCTCCCTATACACCAGCCTCCAAAGCACCCATCTCCTACAACCAACTTGAATGAATCCCAACTCAAATGCATCTACCTGTGGCAGGGGAGGTGGTCACACACACACAATGTGCTCATAAGCCCAATAGTGCATAAGAAAAATGCAAACAGATTATATCACCGCAGTCACTCGTAGGCCCATAGCTCTCTATACACCTATGTCAGCAATGCATGTGCCCATATGAATCATGCCTAATGTATCATCATGTCATGGAGGACTCCCATCAGTGACCTCGGGAACCTCCCACCCTTTGTATCCAGCAGTGCGAAGCAGCACATTACCTCCATCATAAGTACCACTAACCTCATCTCCTCTCGATGAGCTCTATACATTGCTCCATAGCTCATGCTAGCACTATGGAACATCAGGTCTACTGCACCCTCACCAAAAATGGGTGCCAGTAACTCCTCATATGCCTCTGAAGAGATAGAATAAACCTAGGCCCCCAATATGGGCAACCGCAGGATCCTGTATACATCCTCCAGGGTGATCATCATCTCACCCGTCGGCAAATGGAAGGTATTGGTCGCCGAGTCCCATCTATCGATGAGGGAAACCATAAGACTCACCTCCCGGACTACATGTCAGTAACACCTCACCCCTATCAATCCCACCTCTGCCACATGTTGCCACTCTACCTGCATCACACTCACCCGTACTCAATAACAAGGGTGGCACCGGGCTCTCATCCATAGCTCGTCTCTCGCCTGCATCCCACAAAGGCACTGTATTAGTATACCTCTCCTAACTTACCCATTTTACCCATCTACCTGAACCTATCTAACCTAACCCTCACCTAAACCTACCCAAACCTAAGGTTAACCAACCACGGTCTCCCCTTGACGGCATCGGCCATGTTCTTGTGATCGGCACCGGTCACTACCCACCACCGTCGGCCACAAGTCGACCGACATCGGTCACCGCCGCACCGCCCGCCCCGAATTTCCAACCCTAATTTTTCCCTTCTTTGACATTCTACCCACCCAAATCCCTCTTTACACCCTTAATTGTTCCTACATTACCCTTTTGCCCCACCCCTTACCATCCCCTATTACCTTTTTCCCCTCTCTTTTTCCCATTTTTAAATTCTTCCCCCAAACCCCCAAACCCCCATTTTTTTAATATTTTTACATCAAATTAACTCAACCATTGAAACCAAAGGTTCAAATCCTACCCGATCTTGTTTCCACTATCATAATGGAACCTTCGGCCTCCACACTGTTCCTCTCGAGCCCTCTCCGGCTCTTTCATCCTCAACTACACAACCACTCCTTAGCCACACGAATCGTGCCACCTCATCTTGTGACCCCACCTCTCACTCACCCACTCTCACCTATGTGGCTTGCCACCCAAGCTCTCTGCTATACTCTTTTGTCCTCTTCCTCCTTTTCTCCTTTTCCAACTGCACCAATGACTTTTTAAACACGGGTTTTCACCTTTCTATACCCTTCCCAACTCAACCGATGTCGGTTAACCCTTGACCACTACCGTTCTGATGCCCTAGACTACCGCCGTCGGTTCCATACACCACCATCAGTTCATACTGACCGATGTCAATTACCCTACGTACTCATTACCCCCTCATTTACCTCATTTTCCTTACCTCCCTTTTCTTTTGCCCTCCCTACACCTACTTGAACCACTTTACCTTCACCTCTGGCCCTCCACCTTCTTCAACCTCCTCGCGTCCACTGTTGATGCTTTATTATTTTACCCCTACCTTGGCCTTACCCATGCCATGATCTCGATATTTGGACTTGGACCATCGCTAGTGACCTTTGACCTCATGTGTTCATTATACCTTGCGACACTATTACCTGTGTTGTTGACCTAATGACCTTACCTAGCCTATTACCGTGACCATTTATCCTGACCCTACCTTTGGTGTACCAGAACATACCTAAATGTTCCTGTACCTAACCTACGTTGTGTTTCCTGACCTTATCCTATACCTTGGATACCAGATTCACTTCACCCTTGTTTGGATAAACCTATCGACCTTAGACGATGTAGATTTTTCCTGCTCTTCAACCCGATAGCGTGATGCAGTTTATATGTGTGCATGCGTTTGACTATTGCTACCTTTGACCCTGACCCATTACCTAGATTTCCCAAGTAGACCTTTCACCCTCTTCCCCTACACCCATTTACCTTTTCTTCACATTTACCTTTTATCAAACCACTCACCACTTCAAGCCGGCTACTTCGTCAGTTCCTAGTTTGAGGGGGATCACCTTCACCCTCA